>OZ020479.1:27847214-28447214 GCA_963971345.1 Andrena flavipes
GGAATTGTAATGGGAGTAGCATTGACGACTGGCCCTGACGATACACGGCGATATATTTCGTCCGGTTCCATTGACAAACGCGGTCGCCTGGCAAACTTTGCAGCCCTAACACCATCGGGTTAAACCTCCGACGGATTAATATTCGGGATCGAATTAGAATAAAGGGATAAATTCATGGAAATCAAAGGTATCCCATCGAGGACCTTGATTCCAATCCGCACTTCAAAGCTGGCACTTTGTCTTTAATATCATCCCAAGTTGTAATCGTTTAAACGACCCACGAAAATCCCCTTTCCCTGCAATTACTGTTGCAAGAGTAACAACACAGAGGTAAGTCCTTTCGGTTAGTAAAAAAAAGTATTTGGACAGAGCATCGACTTTGATGTTTTTCATATAACTACTATTAAAAAGAATTAAGCGGATCTTAACTATAACAAAATGAAAGCTTAAACATTATACTTTACTTCTGCTGTAAAGAAAAAAAAAACCTTAGTTTTACATCCAGAAAATAATAAATCTTTGTCAAGCGTAGTATAACGCGGCAACAAAAGTATTTGGACAGATGAAAACTGCCGTAAGGAACAAAAGACAATCGCTTCTGTTTCACGAAAATTACGTTGTAAGCTTTCCAGTTGTGCAGTTTCACAGTTCTAACTAACAATGAGCCCTAAAACTAAAGAAACTTCTTTGGGCGAGCGAGAAATTATCGTGAACATGTTTAATGAAAGCAAAACGTACAGAGAAATAGGAAATCTTACAGGCAAATCTCATTCTACCGTCGGCTATATAATAAAAAAATATAAAAGTGAAAATACATTGGGGAATAAGCATCGCATCGGCCGACCAAAGAACAGCAGCGTTAGAGAAGAACGGACAATTCTATGTGAGGTACAAAAGAACAGTCATGTTAGTGCACCTAATTTAGCCACGACGTTAAAAAAAGCGTCAGTAATAATAGTTACACCACAAACAATCCGAAATGTTTTGAAAAATGCTGGTTTGCATGGGCGTATAGCGAGGAAAAAACCGTTCGTAAGCAGTATTTGAACAAGTTCAAAGAGTTTTGGAATAAAGTTATACTTTCCGATGAGTCGAAATTTAACTTATTTGGTTGGGATGGAGGAAGCCAAGAGAAGAAATGAAATCGAGGAATTTAGTCCCTACTGTCAAACACGGAGGCGGGTCTGTTATAGTATGGGGATGCATGAGTGCAAATGGAGTTGGGCACATAATAGATGGCACAATGGATCGTTTTATGTATTTAAATATTTTAAAATCAAATTTGAAAGAAAGTGCAGCAAAACTTGGATTACAGAACGCTAAACTTATTCCAACGCGATAACGATCCGAAGCACTCATCACGAATTGTCAAGAAATGGATCCTGTATACCACCCCAAAATTCTTACAAACACCCTCCCAGTCACCGGACTTGAACCCCATAGAACACCTCTGGGAGGAACTTAAAAGGAGAGTACGGAAACAGCAAACTACCAATCCTCAAGCATTTATTGCTCAACTAAAGGAAAAATGGCTTAAAATTGAAGTGGAAGTGACAACAAAATTTGTGGAATCAATGCCAAATAGACTAAAAGAAATCATTAAGTGCCTACTATCCTACTAGATATTAGTTAAAGATTATTAACTACTTTATACAGTTTAACACATATGGCCAAATACTTTTTTTTGGTGCGTTATATTACACTTGACATAGATTTATTATTTTCTGGATGTAAAACTAAGGTTTATATTTTTTCTTTATATCAGAAATGAACTGTAATGTTTAAGCTTTCATTTTGTTATAGTTAAAACCCGCTCAATTTTTTTTAATAGCAGTTACACGAATAAATATCAAAGTCGATGCTCTGCCCAAATACTTTTTTTACTAACTGTATACAACACTGAAACACGGCAATCGAATTCACCGCGGCACGTTTTCCATTCCGATACGCATGTCCCAACTAGGGCTGGGATTATTTGTCGAATTTTTCGGTATTCGAATATTCGAATACTTCAGTTGCTGAATTATTTGTCAAATATAATTCGAATATCCAAGTATTCGAATACTATTCGAATATTTGAGTATTCGAATACTGGTGTATTCGAATAGTATAATGTGAATTATAAATCAAGCTCTTTAGGTTCATTTGTCAGGGTGAAATCTTGTAAGCTAATTTGGACCCACTTCACACCATATTATTCGAATACATCAGTATTCAAATATATCGGCATTCGAATAGCATTCGAATATTGCTCTATTCGAATACATCGATATACTGAAATATTCGAAGTTTATTCGTAGCATTCGAATAGTCCCAGCCCTACTCCCAACGCCAGGCCTCTTTCCTCCTGATCGAGTGACATAATTAGCGAAAATATTATTTCCCCGACCAACCGAATGATGAATCAAAGCTGCGGAAGTTGCCAGTTGAACTCACCTACTCTTCGACAGGGCTTGTCGAACGGGCTCGCATTATCTCTGGCCGGTCAGGCTCTTTCTTTCTTTCCGTCCTTTCAAATCGAGTGGAAAGTGCCGCGACTGTTGCGACCGGCCACGTTGAAACGCCACCGCGGGTTTTTCCGCGATTTCGGCGTTTCTGTTTACCTATCTAGAGGGGCACGCTATAGCCCCGTCGATTAGCATAAATTCCATTTTAGGTTCATGTACTGAATATATTACGAGAGAGCGCGCACTCTGTGAACGGAGTTATGGGCAAGCTGTTGCGGGATTGGTTGCAACGCGCTCTGGCGCGCGTGCAAAAGGCAATCAGCCTGTCCTGGGAAATTTTCCGAGCCAGCAACAACTCGTCTTTCCTTTTTTCCCCTCTCGAACTGGCTCCGAGAACTTTTCACCGGCCTGCGTTTTAATTACGCCGATGATTTACGAGATAATTTATGTACCACGGTTCTTCCTTAACAGCGGCTTGTAGCTACCGCCGTGAAACGAAATTTTTTCTCGCCCGCTTAACGAATATATTCTATCTACGTAGCAGCGTAAAAATACGCTTAGAATCGCCGTAGCGTTGCCCGAGAAATATGCTGTCAAAAGTGATGGAAATCACTGACGATTCGTTGGCTAACTTGCCAGCCCGTTTTTCACGCGCTCTCCATGAACTAAGTGCTCGTGAGCATTCCTGTAGATACCTAGGCGGTTGAAAAGCATCGTTGAAGGTACCCTCCGAGGCTCTTGTACTTTTAAAGGGATTAATAACCCCCTGGTCACGTCGCCGCGGCGTTGCACACAGACCCTGTACCTACGCGTGCAAATTAATTTAGGTGCAAATTTTCAGCACCGCCGGAACAACCACTGCCCCTATCATCCTCCTGCAACCCTACGGCAAGTAATTAACAGATGTTAAAAACCGGAGCCTTAAAAAATAAAGCAGCCCCGCGGGTCCATGAAAGGTGCAAATTGTCGCGGGTGCAGATTGATTAATCGCGAAAGTTGCCCATGGAGGCAGCCGAGAAAAGGTCCTTTGCTCCAACTTCCGAGTCCCCCGGAAAATCCTTGCGCTGTGTAAAGCCGGGGGAAAGTCGGCGGCTCCCTATTATGGGCAAGCTGTTGCGAGTCGTGTAACGCGACGGCGATGGACTTGCACACGCCGTTGTCGTGGCTGTGGCCGCTTTTCACTGGCGGCGAAAGAATTCAATGTTTCCGCGCCGCTGCATGGAAACCGCGCGCTTTCTTTTCAAGCACGATCGATCGGGATTACGTGGAGATTTATCGGAGTCCTTGGGCCAATCTCTGGTTCTCTTTCGAGGCGTGTGTCGAGCAGTCGCCTAAGAAGCTCCTTAGTCCGAAGAGGATTGTTTACCACGACATTTCGCGCGGAATAACTTTTCAATGAAACCCCTGGCAACATGGGTGGATCGTAAAAAAGTCGTTGGTACACGCAGCTTTTATCGTCCGACCTGTTTATTGCATTCCTTCAAAGAAACAAGCTCGAGTAGTTTTACGATTCCACGCGGCCGCATTTTCGACAGTAAATGGAAACAGGGGGTGCCGACCCTCGATCACTTTAGGTGGGTGATCTCGTGGAGACCAATAGACGTGCCACAAGCACGGCGGATTTGATTCTAAGAAGAAACGCCCCGGCTGATCAGAGGTGAGGTTTAATATCGTCGGAATCTGTTCGGACGGCGCGGCGTTCAGTTTCTCTCCGTCTGTTTTCGTTGTTGCATCTATCACTGCCGAGCGAGGTATAACGTTCGAACAATTACTTCGGGATCTGTTTTAAATTCCGCTTCCGAGCCCGGCAAATCCAGAAAAGCGCTTTCCCCCAGAGATATATGGCTGACCGAGATTGCGGAAGATTTACGGTGTTAGGGGCGCCTTCATCGACGAGAGATTTGTGTTTTAAAGGCTTTCTATTATTCCGTACACGCGCCTCGAACCCGAATCATCCCTCTACTTTCACCAGTGTTTATGGGCGCAAGAAATGCTTGGGATTCGAAAATGGGAAGTCCATTTCCCGTGTCCCGGTTGTTCGTCCAGTGTATTTGTTGAAGTCAGCATTATCGAGGTCTCCATTGAATCGTCACTCGGATAATTGACACCGATCCCATTGCTTCGCTCGCTGTTCACACAAATACTGGGTGTGTCGTAGTCGCTGATCCCTGAACCAGTGTTTACGCAACGACTGCCGGCCGAATAAACCGCTGCTCGACGGCTGAACTCGCTCGATATTTTAATAAGGCCTCGCGCGGAACGTTCATCAGATGCCAACGAGATTCCTCCTGGCAGTTTTTAAGATCGGGGCGCGGGGAAAGTGGATACGCGTGGAATTCGATTGGAGGGCCGGGGCTCGTCGACGAAGATTCGAGGATTCTTTTCGATACTCGAATTTTCAAGAAAAAAATTTCATCTCTCTGTGTTTTCCGCGCGGTTAGAGACCACGAGACGTTCGATTCGCCGGGGAAGGAAGCGGAAGTCGTAGCGCGATGGCTTTCACCGAGAGAGGCGACCTAGGAAGAAGCGGGGAAGCTTTCCCCGTATTTCAGAGATAGCGGCTAACTTACTGCGGGGGGAGCGGAGCAAGAAACGTTCATTTTTTTCCCCGCGCGCGACCTGTCTTTTCCGCGAGACAGGGCGAAGCGAGGCTCGCGATTTTTCCTCCATCGATTACCGACCACTCTCTCGCCGCTCCCGGCATTTTTTAATTACTGCAGAAGCGGTGGTGTTCTATTAAACCCTGGATTTATCTGCTTTCCCAGAGAAACATTTAACTTGTTTATGGCTCCGTCTTGAAATTCAAATCGCTTCATAAAATGCTTTAGCACAATTTATATAATGATGTGGAGGCGAATTTCCTGGCTTCTATAAACGAGGAAAAGTCAAACAGAACAGTTAAGAGAAAAGCCCTTTCCACTCGTTTTAAAAATAGTCACTAACTGCTACTATAAAAATAAGTCCCACCGCTTCGCGACATGGCCCTAAAAATTCTCCACCAGACTTCTCCATTCAGACTTGGAGGGCTCTAATAACGATCCCCGGAACGGTGACGATTTTAATTAAAGCATAGAATATTCGTGAAACCGTCCAAGGGGATCGTGAGAAAGTGGCGGGCGGCACGGAATTTAAATATGGAAATTTTATATTGTCGTTCGCTTACGTTACCCTTCTTTCCCCCTGGTTTTTCCTTCTCACGTAATAAGTTCTCAGCTTCTCAGCACGTACATGTCCCGACAGACTATAACTTGAGCATGAGCGTTGGGTACAATGCAGCAGATAAGGTTCAGCTTTATTTCTGCCGCTGATAAGGACACCGGGTCCTCCAGGATAAATGTAAATGTTGGAAAATTCCGTGACGCCCCGCGGCTGCAACGGTTTCTCCTCGAGACGAATTTCAGATTCTCGACATACACATTTCGAGCAGCGATCAAGCAACGAACGACAGGTAGGGTAGATGTACCGTTTGTGGCCACTGTACTGTTTTTGGCCATGCCATGTGCATAATTGTCGCGATTTTTTAGCTTGAAACTGCTTGCAGGCGCATAATTATAGGTAGAATTTCACACCGCAAATATTTTCTCCAGTATGCCGCCAAAAATATAAGGTTTAATTTATTGCTTACGCGAAAAACATTATATTTTTTAAGGAGTGTGTAAACGGTTCGCTGTTCTTGTAATAATCGCGAAGGATATACGTTAAGTAAAATTCCCATATTTACTAATCAAAGTATGTTAATATACAGATTATGGTAGATATAGGTTAAATGTAGTTTCAAAATTATTCTGAGAGTATAAAATTATCAAATTCAATTCACTATTACGAAAATAATTATGTGACAAGAAATGGTACAGTATTTTAATAAATTTTCCATTTCTGGCCATCCGGTGGCCAAAACTAATACAATAGAGTATCCAGTTGTGGCCATCCCATGGTCAGAAATGGAAAATTTATTAAAATATTCTTTTATTTTCTGCCACCATGCTTTTAAACGATTTTATTCAGCTTCAATCCTGTTTTAAAAATAAAATTGACCCCGAGCGGGTGAGAAAATTACCCCGTCATCAATAAATATAACCCATAACCACAAATCCAAACGACTTGAAATCAGCGACTCGCTTGCTTTACGAAAACGACGAAAAGCCGCAGCGTTCGATTCGCTGCTAGTTGCATCGCGATTTGAAATTAAATAAAAAATATTTCTAAAGAAGTCAGAGTTGCGAAATGTGAATTGATAAACACTAAAAACTGAAAAAAATTGAAAGTGGTCAAAATTAGTACCAAACATGGTCAAAACTAGCGTGCAAGTGGCCACAAACGGTGAAAAATGGATTTCTTATATTTTTTAACTTTATTAATACTTTAACGATTTCTCTCGTTAATGGTAACTTAGACATTAATAGTAAAGATAGTGTAAAATTTAGTAAAGCTTACAGTTTCCTAATTATAAGTACAATTTTAAAGATAATTACGCTGAAAGTCACTGAAATCCTTAAAGTGGCCACAAATGGTGCATCTATCCTAATTGTTACTTGGAGGAGTTTTTTGTCGCCGGTCTCTTCTAGCAATACCTACTTAAATAGATGTTCTGTTATCAAGTTTTAACATCCACAGAGGTGGCAAGCAGCGGGAAGAGTGACGGACAGCAAATCAGTCGCGTACCTACTCAGTTACGAAGCAACGAAATAAAATTCCAAAGTTTCAGAGAGGGAGAGTTCCGAATTACTTCCTCGTTGAACGCGAAGGGGCGTTTATTCCGGAATCTCATTCCTGGAAAGTTCCATCCCGGGTCCTGGTCCCGTATGGGTGTCGTCCAAAAAAGCCCGGAAATCAGTTCGAAAGTTGTTAAATCGAAAGAAGGAACAGGGTTAATCCGCTGCAGGGAACGTTGAATTTCAAGAATTTCTACCGAACAAGTGTAACGGTTAACGAGATTGTTGTTCGTCGAATTTCTCGATTGATCACGGAGCAGCGAAGTGGCAAGAGAATGGGAAACTTTGCTTCCCCAAAGTTCTCTGATAAACAACTTTACGATTGCACTCTGTGAATAATACGGGACATCTACACCTTTATCTTATTCTCGAAACTTCCCCGGGTATTATCGACGTCACGATCTTTTTCTACCGAAGCTTGGGAGCTGCAGATAAGTACAAAACAATAACCACACGGTGTTTGCTCTTTGCTTAACCCTTGCACCGGGCGGAACCAGCAAACTTTTATTACCAAATATTTGTCAAGGGAAGTTTGTGCTTCTGCTGCAGCGATCTTTGGTCCACGGTTCCCCCGGTAATTTTCTTTCCCGTTTCTGTTTACCGATTATAAGCTCGAGTTCCTCGCAAGCAAAATATTTTCCCGAGCAATTACCCCGTGCGAGGCGCGTTAAAATCCAATTCCCCTCCCTTCGATCGGGGAGAAGCAGATGTAGCTTTCCTCGGTGTCGCGGCGCGGTGTTTCGTTCAAAGAAACATCGAACGTCGCGCTCGATTCTGTGAATTCCCAACTTCCACGCTACTTTCGTATCGTCGTTGTTACTTTTTGCCGCTTTTCCATTTACCACGGTACACCGGTTCCCATGGATTCTGTTACTCCAGCCGAGATTTCGGCCCTGCTGGAGTACGCTTCTATTCCGCGGCACTCGGGGGACTGCGATCGTGATATCGTTGGATTATGATCGCGTGCGCCAACATGATGCCGCGTACGTGCATCCTCGATTTCGAGCTTGCACAGGGACCGATGTGATTCATTTGTATTCTCGCCCCGCGCTCCACGCTCGCTGCAACGAAAAAGTCGAGCGAGAAGGCTCGCAGTTTTTGACTTCTCCGAGCGAGGGAGGAAAAAGCTGAGAGTGGTTAAACTACCAAGGGAAGAAATTTCAAAGTATCCCCGGATCGATGCGCGATGCGTACATTAACAGATTGTTCTACACGCCCATAATCCCTCGGTCCTAATATTCGCACAGCGCGCGGAACCTCGCGAATCTATCGGAGCGCGTTGCAGCTGCACGCATGCCGCATTGTTATATTTATATTCCCGCCCATCAGGGTAAATGTTTCACCGTACGGCCATCGGGAGCTTTTTTGGCGATGAAATTCACGCGTCACTGTCAGAGCTTGTCTGGCGTTAAGCTCCGCAATTCCCTGAGCGGGTGTAGCGCTCGCAGGTCGATGGATTTTTCCAACTGCTCTTCGAACTGTCCATGAAGCCACGCATCCACTGGCACTTGGACGTCGGCGTCGCCGCGGTAGGGAATTATTCGAAGCGATGCTCTTTCTTCCTCCCTCGTACAATGCCTCGGAAATGAAGAATCGGAAGAAAGAGGCGCAGAAGCATGGACCGGGGTGGGGGGTGGAGAGGGGGACGAGAGACAGATTTTCCTGACACGGGTAACTCTATAGGAGTCGAAAGTTGCCGCTGAAAGCCTCTCGTTGGGCTGTGAAACATTTTCCAGACGAGCTGGAAAGCACCGGGAGCTTTTAGCTTCTGGTTTCCCGTGGTTTTCAGGCTAAACTTTTCGCCGCTCTCGTCCGCGCGGAAAGGAGCAACGTCAGTCGCGCGGCTTTGCAGTTTCGACGTTACGTGAAAAATATTGTCCCCGTGTTTGGATAAATGAACGGGGGGCCCGGCACTTTTCGGCCGAGCGCGAACAATGATTCATGAAGCAAAGTCACCGAACGGAGAGAACTTGCTCGGAGCGAGGTGGCTCTAACCGAGCCGAATCGCAGGCACGCGAACTTGCCGGTGTACAGTGTACACATGCTGAATGTATTCATCAGTTCCCTAAGCAAGCGAACGTACGGGGCCGCGATGTAAATTAATTTATACTTGCCGCGGCTGTCTAAGACCGCTAAAACTTAAGCAAACACGCGCGGAACTCTCGGCCGCCGTTGCCGCGTCTAAAAACTCGACGTTGTAGTTCCCGTAGCTTTTCCACGCGTCATGATACACCGTACGCTTCATTAAACATCGTTTCATAATATTGAATCCGAGCCGGGCTCGATTATCACGAGGCAGCCACCGCGAAAAGCGTTCCGTTTGCATCCACGGACCCACCATGAAATTTCGCTATTACGGGGAGAGCGGGCCATAAATATTCACCAGCAGAAAAATCTATTTCCATATGTAAAATCCGCGGGACTCAAGAAAACTGTCGCCGTAAAAAGCGTTTCCATTTGCATTTACCCGGCCGCGCGACCATTAATAAAACATAACGCGCGCTCCGCTATCGGAAGACAAGCCAACAATCCAGGTTTATGAAACTCGCTCGGACCAGAGGGGGGGGGGGGGGGGTTGCCAACTGTGTGTCGGCGCGGAGGTGGCCGAAGTGCGGAGAGCATCCACCCATCCGCCGAGTCGCGTTTCTTGCACGTTCAGAGGGGCTCGATGGATCGTGAAACATCTGCCAGCTGATGCGCGTAGATTGGATCGAAGTCGTAAAAGAAAAGTGTTACAGGGTCGGAGGGAAGTAAGTGATATTACGGACAAAGTTGCGGTTAAGCCCGGAATCATAAGGCAATTCGGGGCGAATATTTTCGGCAGGACATAACCTTTCGGGGATGGTTATGAAATTTCCAGCTTTTACGATCACCTCGTCGCGCGGTGGATGAAACGGGCTGGAGTGCATCGTAAATGCAAATTTACTCCACTTATCCGACACGCTTACCGTGTGCAACTATTAAACTCTATTTACGGCCGGGGGCTGTTGGGATTTTCATGGTTCTCACTTCTCGGCGTTCGATGCGTCAATGATACACCCCGCGCTGGATTGCGTTTACTTGGCGTCAAGCGGACTACCGTTGGTTAGGTCCCAGATGGAACTGCATCGCGGCACCGCTCCTTACCGAAGGCAAACGACCGCCGCGTCGAAGGAACAGAACGCGCGGAGCACAGGGACAAACGCGCAAAGGAGGAGAAGGACCGTGTCTCTGGCTGGATAAAATAGAAGAGTGGATGCGGACGGGTCTCGAATTTCGAGGAGGGTAACGGAGGGACCCGGGTCCCGGGGAATCCTATCGTACCTGGGTAATGCCCGACGTATTGTGCCGATGTAGCGGAGCAAAGTGGGTCGACGGAAATGCATTTTCGTTGCGATGTCACGTGTCGTAGACGTCGTTGTCGCGTTTCGACGTTTAACGCTCGCCGAGCGGAAACACGCGTCTTACCGTGGATTACTTCCGCGGACGGCTCGTAGAGCAGAGAGAAATTACTACCCGAGCTTCCTTTAATTATGCTTGTTCCTTTAATTAATGGATAATTGGACGCTGCTCGCCGATAGCAGATCTGTTCCCTTTAAAGAAGATCTTCGTGAATAATTGAGCCGTCCGGACGCAGACTTCTCTCGTTCTGGGGAAATTCATGATTAATCACGGAGAGAATCGTTGGACTTGATTTTTTGACATTGGCAAACAAATGACACGCTATTAAGTAGTTCCTTCGTGTCAGATGGGAAATGAAAAACGATGCTTGTGATTTTTAACAGGCGCAATCGGAGCAACGACTGCTTAATCGCGAGACAATTAATCGGCTTCGGTAGCTATCCAGGCATAGCAACGTTTGTACCGATGTACGCGAAGGGCTAATTACCAGGTAGTCCGATTTCACGCGGATAATTGGATAATGAGCCAGAGATGTTTGCTTCGTTATGGCTTCGGCTCCTTTTGGGAGGTCGGGATTCAAACTCATAGAAATATCCGCACACATAGCGAACGTATGGATATACATAGTGGAGAGTCCTAAAGTACCGGGCAGCGTACGGTACCGGCCAAAGCCAGATCTCGCTTCCAGTGTTAATTGACTGCACTATCGATGGAGAAACAAATGAATACTAGAGTCCGTAGCAACGTATTCCAGCGACATTCTTTTTCCTTCGGTATTACCAGAGTTCTAACAAGGGAAGATCCCGAACCCGGAAATTCCAAAAATTCTGAAACATTGTGAATATGTGGGGGATTTCCTCCAGATTACAACGCAATTTTTGTTTGCTGCCCAAATTCACTCGAAGCGGGCGAAATTAATCTCTGAAAATTCTGCTATTTTCCGATTTTCTGTTCTAACTCGTGAACGGTAAGAGATAGAAGAATAGTTTCGAGACAAAAGTTACTTCTTTTAATTAAATATATCATTTGGTAAAATAATTATTCTACAGTTCACGAGTTATGTATAACCGAAAATCGGAAAATAACCGGATTTTCAGGGGTCAATTATACCCCCTTAGAGTAAATTTGGGCAGCAAACAAAAATTGCGCTGTAATCAGAAGGAAATCCCCTGCATATTTACAAATTTTCAGAATTTTTTGAATTTTGTGAGTGCATCATTTGCCAAGAATCGTTCAACGAAGATTGGGTGCAGTGCATCAAATTCAACGGTTGGGCTCACTTGGACTCCAGAGACCAAGAAAATATCCATCATTTTACTTGTGACATTTGTAGACGTGCTTAAATAAAAGTTTTATTCTATTTACAAACATTGTTACTAAAACTATTAATTACTTAGACCTTAAAATCTACTAACTAAGTAGTTGGCCGGTATTGGACGACAGTTTTTCGTTCGCTGCGAATTACAATGTTTTTATTCCAGCGAATTAATCTTTATGATAAAATTTAAAAAAAAAAACGATTCGTCCCCTCTTATTAAGCACAATTTGCACTACAAATTGCTTCTTTGAAGTTTGATTTTTACCAACAGTAGCCCAAGTTATAGTACAAAAACTTAAAGTGGCCCTCGCGTACCCTCGCGCGGAATAATTTAGTAAGTCCATGTATCCGATTTGCATAAACAGATGTATGAAAACGGGGTGGAATCGATCCAACTTGACGTCAATTTCGTTTATATTCAATTCACCTGCGATTAACGCTCCCCATATTCCCATCGTCCACTTGGATAATTAACCCAGACAGTTTGCTTAATTATTACCCATCGGCAGGAACCCCAGCTGTTTGCCGGCCAGGATGGTTATTTGCTTTCGACAAAGGCGGAATACGAGATCTCTATTAAGAGATTAAGAGTCGGATGGGGGGGGGGGGGGCGATCAAAAGATTCGCAAAGCCCCGTTGCGGCTCCGTCCGATCACGAAGACGATCCAATTTAATTATCTAATTAGACACGAGTCTGAGTCGCGAATTAAATGATTCACGAGGATAGGGAGGAGCGGTTAATCCAGGGATTAAGCCTCGCCGATTACACCGTCCTATGTAAAACCCACCTGTCCACGTTCGCTACAGGATCCAACCTTCTCCTAAATTACCATTATGCTTCGAAATGGAGAAAAAACGTTCATTAACGAATTAGAGCCCGACGAGGTTCCCCGTGAGCTGGTTTACAGTTTTATTAAAAGCCTCGAGGAGGGAGCTCGATTCTGCAACCAACTGCATCGGTATTATGCTTGCCCAACCGATATTTAATAGGAACTTTACGCGGCAACAATATATGGATCCCGCAGGACGTTAAAACTGAATATACACACCGGTTATTGCGCAGCATCGCGCACACACCTATATATCGTCCTCAAACAGTGAAATTTATTTCGGGAGATTCGGAAACGAACCGCTGTTTCACTTAACCCAGCCAGTCCACGGGAAACCTGGCAAGTCTCTCGGCCTGGCAAAAATGTTGGCAAGTGGAGCTACTTTTTCCTCACACACCACAAACACCCCCGTAACCGATCGACCCTCCAAGTTCGGCTTATCTCGCCGCGGCTGCCTCTTCAAGCTCGACGTATTCCCGGGGATTAAATATCGATTTATTTAGCCGGCTGACGGGCGCGGGCGAGGCACCGTAAAGGAGCAACCGAATTTTCAGAGACGTGGGCCACGTCGGGGTAGGATTAAAAGCTGTTGAGGAATTGCGTTTCCTGACCAACCACCATGGCAGCACTTGCTCCTTCTTCCAAATCGCGTGCACGTCAGCGGCGATGTAATCGGTCGCGTGTCGGGCCAGCAGTCGGCTTCCAATGGAAGAACAGAGAGCAGGTACGGCGCTGGGTGCAACTGGTTGTCGGTGAGCAGATTAAACGCATCCTGCACGCGAATCTGGATCGTCGCAGGGGATCCACTGATCGTGACCTGAATTCTCGTCGAATTTTCCGATCCTCCGCCAGCCGTCTTTGCTGGACCAAGGTTCCCACGTTCCTCGGAACGCCAGGCCGGAGAAATCCATAGACGGGGAACTCGTTGACACCGGCTGATCGATGTCAAACGGGATACATTCGCCGCCACGCCGCGCCGTGGCCCGCGTAATGGCGATCGCGTGTCCGAGACGTGGATTATCGCGTTCGATGCAGCCTGAAAGGTAGACAGACAGTTCCGTGGTCTCTGTCTCAGGCACGGGGAATAAACACGCGCAACTGGTTGCCAGTAAGGCGTGTACCATGCATTTATGCGAATGGGTGCAACGAGAGCAGACCAGGATGCGTCGAGATCGAACAAGCTCTCTGGGGCCTGTTGCGTTTTCATGAGCCGCATAAGACGGCGTGAAAATCGATGCTTCCTTTCCTCTATCATCGAGTATCTATCACACTCTCTCTTTTCTCTATCCGTGCTTGATGTCGAACGACTCTGTAGCTTCTCGCGAACAAAATACACCGTCAGTTTTAGTCCCAGGACGGCGGACAGTTTTCCGCTCGCCGGATACGGGCTTCAATTTCACTCAAAAATTCCATTCATGCACATCTCGGAATAAGCTCTAGCCACAGATTCGGATCTTGCTCTGATTTCAAATTATCATCTACGAGAAGTAGTACTATAGGGTAACGGTACCAATAACTGGACACTTAAGGATGTCAAAATTGTATATCTTAAAAATGGACTAAAAATAAATGTCCTTTTTAACAAAAGTGTCAATATTCAGATAAATGTTACCTCCTTCTATCAAATGCGCTACTAAAAACTTGTTTTCAGTGCGTTATTTTAATTAAATTGAGTAAAAACACAAGTAGTTAGGTGTACCAGTACATGGACAATAGAATTCTGATTTGTCCCAGCGTCCCATTTTTGGAGTCCCAATACCTGACCAATGGGGAAGTTTTGTGTGAATGGTTTGCACGTGAATTTTTCAGTTTTCAATTTTAGGTTATGTTAAAAATGAAGCATGCAATTGACTTAAAATATGACTTGGAAATAAAAAACTGTTAATTTATGTACAGTACACTTGTACTTACAGTTTTGATATACAAAAATTTGAGAAAACACAGACACTTTACTGGTTTGACAATGCGGTCAGGTATTGGGACTTCACCTAAGCGTTCAAAATGCTGACAGGCAAACTAACTGGACGGCTGGTCAGTTATTGGGACAGCGTGCAGAGGACAAGATTGTTCTGTACCGGTACATGAACACGTATATTTTTAATTTAAAATCAACATTAAGGTAAAAGTTCCAATAACTGGACACGTCCCAATACCTGGACACCAATGACATTTATATTTTTACTAAGCTTCATAGAAAGTTTAGAACAATATTGTTGGGAATACATGTTATTTTGCAATTTTATCTCTTATATAAAAAATTAAGAAAGTCTTAGATGTAAAGTTTCATACATAAAACAGTCTTTAAATATCGGAGGTACGTGCACTTTGAATTCTGCGTAGATTTCTTAAGTAATTCTTAAGAAAAATACAGTTAGTTGTTAAGGTGATAATAATCGTTATTTAACGTTTTTCTGAGAAAAAAACGTATGTACAAAATCTTAAGAAACTTTTTGTTACATAGAAAACAAAGCATTGGTCGGTTAATGTTGCTTTTAATTAAAAATATACATGTTCATGTACCGGTACATAATAATCTTGTCCTCTGCACGCTGTCCCAATAACTGACCAGCCGTACTATTAGTCGGCCTGTCAGCTTAGGTGAAATCCCAATACCTGACCGCATTGTCAAACCAGTAAAGTGTCTGTGTTTTCTCAAATTTTTGTATATCAAAAGTGTAAGTACAAGTATACTGTACATAAATTAACAGTTTTTTATTTCCAAGTCATATTTTTAGTCAATTGCATGCTTCATTTTTAACATAACCTAAAATTGAAAAATGAAAAATTCACGTGCAAACCATTCACACAAAACTTCCCCATTGTTCAGGTATTGAGACACCAAAAATGGGACGCTGGGACAAATCAGAATTCTATTGTCCATGTACTGGTACGCCTAACTACTTGTGTTTTTACTCAATTTAATTAAAATAACGCACTGAAAACAAGTTTTTAGTAGCGCATTTGATAGAATGAGGTAACATTTATCTGAATATTAACACTTTTGTTAAAAAGGACATTTATTTTTAGTTTGTTTTTAAGATATACAATTTTGATATCCTTAAGTGTCCAGTTATTGGTACTTTCACCTTAACTTCGGCTACTGTTGGTAAAAATCAAATTTCAAAGCAGCAATTTGTAGTGCAAATTGTGCTTAATAAGAGGGAACGAAAAATTGTCGTCCAGTACCGGCAAACTACTTAGTTAGTAGATTTTAAGGTCTAAGTAATTAATAATGTTAGTAGCAATGTTTGTAAATAGAATAAAACTTTTATTTAAGTAGGTACGTCTACAAATGTCACATGTAAAATGTTGGATATTTTCTTGGTCTCTGGAGTCCACGTGAGCCCAACCCTTGCATTTGATGCACTGCACTTTAGTTTAGTATAGTCTAATTTTGTTTTACAGTAGCATTTTCAAAACCGCATTCACATCGTTCTGCGTCCATTTTCTTTTTGTCTCTTTAATTTCGGACATTTTTCTGCAGGAAAACAAAGAAGAAAAATCTAAGGACTAATAATATCTAATCTCTTGGCTCGTTCTTGGCAATGTTTTGTTTTGTATGTAACAAGAAATTTTTTAAGATTCTGTACATATATTTTTTTCTCAGAAAAACGTTATAGGTATACCGATTATTATCACCTTAACAACTAACTTAAGAAATCTTCGCAGAATTTAAAGTGCACGCACCTCCGATATTTAAAGACTGTTTTATATATTAAACTTTACATCTAGGGCTTTCTTAATTTTTTATATAAGAGATCAAGTTGCAAAATAACATATATTCCCAACAATATTGTTCTAAACTTTCTATGAAGCTTAGTAATAATATAAAGGTCATTGGTGTCCAGTTATTGGTACTTTTACCTTACTAATAAATTTGGCACTGCAAAATATCCGATGCGTTCGGACACGGGGAGTACATAGTTCCCGAAATAGGTACATGCGTGAATCGTGATGGAGCTATTGAACAATATATTTGCCTCTTAATAAAATCGATACGTTCATGAATAACTGGGTGTAACGATCGGTGCCGATGTACAAATACAATTTTCGCTCATGAATATGGCATGAGCCCGGCAGGAGAGCACTCGTTTTCGATAAAGGAGAAAATCAGAGTTTATCAGAGCGTTGATGGACCGGTGAATACCGTAACGGTTATGTAATTCCGCGGGACAAGATACCGTTGAATCTGTGACGTGCCAGCGCGACGAAAGAATACAAACGACGCCGGCGACGGGAGATTAACGGCGAGACGGGACGAGCCGGCTGAAATGTGTTTCCGATAACAATTGGACGGGCATGACGAGTCGTCGTAACGTGGACTTTAATAATCGGATGCTACTTAATTCGTAGAATCAGGTCATGGGTGCCGGGGCAATTGCATCGGTGCATGCTAGTCTGCGACCTTATTAATGTATTACGAGCGTGCAGCGAACAAGGGGCCAAGTATAAGGTTCAGTAAAATCAATGGAAAAATTGTTACGCGCTTGTTAATGACGTTCGTTGCCATTGAACGTAATTTTGGCTTTACTAATTGAACGGTACTGAAAAAGTTGACTCGTTATTGACAAAGCGAAAAGTTATTTAACCACGGAATTGCTGGTTAAAATTTGTTTTAACGAATTCTGCACGCGCTCCACGGCTCGTCCTTTCATTAATTTCGCGGTCCGTTCGTAGCGTCCACTGGCGATGCGATAATAGAAACTGCCATCTGTCAAAACACCCCGCGCAGTTCACTCTCCGATACAATTACGCATCTCTCTGTAGAACCCTGTTGTAACTCAGACTTGTGGCTTGGACGTGGAATTGCGTGAAATGGTTTACCCGTGGCAGAGATGAAAAGCAACGGATACACTTGACGCGGACTTGCCGCTATCAGATTGTCGAATCCCTCCAGTGGGAGCGGGTTTTAGTGGCTGGAAGCGGGCGGATGCTGCATCGTAAATTCGGCCGGAAGAGAAGCGCGCAGGATCCGAAGTTTGGCCACCCTAATGTGGGTCTGACGCGTATCATGCGTCAGAGAGAAAGAGAGAGCAAGGACTCGCGCTCCATGGCCTATATACAGCCCATTTCCCTTGGCAAATGCGCGATCGGCCCCGGGACGCTAGCCGCGAGCCACGCGCACGGTTATCGCGCTGTGCACGCTGACTCGTTCGGTTCCGTCGCAGAATGCAACTGAAAGGGTGGAAGAAGAAGGGAAGAAGCATGACTCTGTGGATTCTGGATGCTAGATGCCTTTATTTCCCGGCAATTGGCTGATGTTGAAGTTTGGCGGCTGAATTCTTTCGCGGGGAAAGTGAGGTCTATGCGTAGTCAGACTCCATCCTCTACATTCTACTACATATGTAGGCACGTAAGTACACGCGCTCGCGACACTCGGCAATCTCCAACCTTTTAGAGAATGCGAGGCAAACTTCCTTTCTGCCCACGATTTCAAAGAGCCCTTCGTACAGAATATTCAGAGGACACGTAGCACAGAACTTGGCGCGCTATAGATTCTCAAAGAGAGGGAAGGATTAATGCGTTTCTCGCATATCCGCGTCCAAAGTCGAGGTTGACGCGCGTTAATTTATAATTTTAATCAGCGCGGGCTAGGATAGGAGCGCGGCGTTGTTTCCACCAGCGAAGTATCCCCGAGTTTTCTGCTCCTCCCTTTTTGTTCCCCCGACGTTGCTGCAACTCGCAGCCTTTGTTGTTGCTCGGAACCGTCCGCGCCGAGGAGTTTCGAATAATTCTTAGCTGGATTCTCGTAGGAGCGGCGAGACTCGACGCCCGGGCGGAAACTTGAAAAATTCTGCGCACGAAACAGAAGGCTATCGAAATGGAAATTGTAGAAGAGAAGCTCTGCCAGGGCGCCCTGTGCCCCGAGGCAACGAGGATCGTATTGTTCGATCGCGAGGGCGAGATTAGAATGCGAAACTCACGCGGAAGGGAGCCGACGTTTTTCTGTCGGACAGATCTTAAGCTGGTCAATTTACATTTTCCCCTTCGCGGAATGGGCACGGACGCGAGGACGCGATGAAATGGGAACAGAAGGGACGGAAACTCTTGCACCGCCGTGGATGAAAAGGGAGACCCGCGAAACAAAACATTTCGCAATCTTCTACAGGAGAATCGGATTTTTAATCTCGGGAAAATTGCAATTACACGGAACAAGTGGAACTAACGGGAGCCCCGCGTAGGAGAGCTTTCTGGCTGAAACGCGACTGCGATTTGTTGCGCAAAGTTGAGTCGCTTCGACGCGACGTGTCGGGGACGGAGTTTCCTCGACTAATATTTCGATTTCGATATTTCCACGCTGACCGACGTATTCAAAGCTTTCTGCAAACCCGCGAATTGGGGGCGAAGCTCCGCAGAGCCGGTCGCTTATTGGTCTCCCAGGGAGCAATTACGCCGCAGTAATTTTCGCGCAAATCGTCCCCCCACGATGAACAGCGGCGGCCGCGGCGGGTTGCCTTCAAACTTTTTAGCATGCACGGGGATCGAGGACAATCGCATTACGTCGGCGTTTTCGCGACAGGTGCCGGCATTTCGCTTGAACGCGGGGCCTGGTTGCTTTATGCCAACGTGAAAGGCACCGCGGAGGCCATCGCGAGCTATCATGGCTGAAAAGCAAACAGAAGGGCGAATGTTTGACGTACGCCACAGACACGTTGGGAACGGTGTTGCAATTTATTTAGTAGGACGTGCAGCAGCTGGATTACGTCGTAAGGATTTATCGAGTTGCTGCAGAAATTTTGCGAATTTTTACCGTCCATAAATCCATGGAGCGTAGTTGCTCCTATCTAATCGGCAATGGCCCGTAATGGACGGCGGAGAAGTTGCTGGCTGTGTAATTCTTAATAAAGCAATCGGGCAGGTTTTTTTACGCGCTCGTTGGTCGAATATATAACAAATTCTCGAGACCCCGGCACTTAAGCGCAAAGTACGGAAGAAAAAGGAGAAGAGGGAGGATTGGAGGGTAATTGAAGCAGCAGCCAGGTCGCTGACAAGATTTGCATTGAAACTCGGCCCGCGAACCAGGGAAGAGAGCAAGTTTTCCAAGGGCTGAGGCGATGGCGGGAAACACGCTAGACTATCCCATTACTCTACGCCGCGCCACGCCAGGGCGTTATTATATTTTCTATTTAACCGAACTTGGATGGTTGCGCAACTTTCCGTCAAGTTACCATAACGATCGCGAAAGAAGTTTCGAGCGACAGTTCGTCTTCCTCTCGCTTCGATAATTATATGTAACGAAATATTACAACGTCGCGTATAGGTAGCCGAACTAATTTGCCCTACCCACCACTACCAGATCGGCCTTTGAGCTACGCAACTCCTTTCCCTCAGTAACGTATACGATCCTCCTGAAAAGGGTATAGCCGGTTAAGATGGTCAAATGTGCCCCTGAACCGAATTCAAATCGCGCTGAGTCATTTGAAAGATTATGAAAAAAGAACGTTTTGTGCGAAGTTTCAACTTCGTATCTCGACCCGGGGGGGTGGTAAAGGGTAAAAATAGAAAATCAAGTTTTTGCCGAATTATCTGTTATCGGTGCACATATTAGGGAATCGTTTCAGATTTTTAAATTGAAAAACCAAGCTGTGAAAAATAAAAAACATCAAAATATCATGAAAAATGCTGGTTACGTATCGAAGCAGTCTTAGTACTATAATTATATATTTACTGTAAGTCCGTGTCATTGTTGCTATTATCGTGATTTTTTTTCAGATTTTTCAAATTGGTGCGCTTCAGTTAATAAAAATGAAAATCGATTTTTTCGTCGTTGTTTCCATCTTAAAGTAACTAATAGGTTGAACTTTTGTACATACTTTATGGAATAGGTCTCTTATGCAATCTTCAATGTCTTCATTACTATCTGAAATGTCTGTTATGTTTTCAACGGCGTCAATGGCGCAGCGGTAAAGTGTTCAACTGTTGAATCGCTGCGAACTTTTTGAACGTAGGTTCGAGCCTCGGAACTTCTAAGTAAACCAACCCCCCACAGGGTCATATTTTTTCCACATTAATTATGTATTTTTTCGATTTTTAGCTATATGACAATGATCGATATTTATATACAAATGTTTTAAAAACATATTAAAAATATTTTAATACTCGAAAACTATTGTTAAGTATCCTGCCAATTACAGCATTGTTTAACTTCCCAATTTTGGAAACAAGAGAGAGTTGTATGATCTACAAGAAGAGGCGAAATAATTACAAAACAACACACGATCGTTGCTGCAACCCATCCACAGTTGTTAAAGATAAGAGATTAGAAAATCAATTTCATATAATATTAATTTAGTGCACGGAATGTTACAACAATAGTGTAATTGACGGCATATTTGACCAGAGAAACGGTGGCATCAAACTCTTGTCAAGTCATTTTCATGTATATTTCAAGTATTAAAATATTTTCAATATGTTTTTAAAACATTTGTATATAAATATCGATCATTGTCATATAGCTAGAAATCGATGAAATACAGAATTAATGTGAAAAAAATATGACCCTGTGGGAGGGGGGGGACTTGGAAGATTCCGAGGCTTGAACCTACGTTCAAAAAGTTCGCAGCGATTCAACATTTGGACACTTTACCGCTGCGCCATTGACACCGTTGAAAATATAACAGACATTTTAGACAGTAATGACACAGCATGTTTAGTTCGTTTGATTCCTACGCTGTTTCGCTGCATGTGAAGGCATTTTAGATTGCATAAGAGACCTATTCCATAAAATATGTACGAAAGTTCGATCCATTAGTTTCTCCGACACGGAAAAAACTGCGAAAAAATCTGAAAAAAATTCACGATAATACCAACAATAACACGGACTTACAGTATATATATAACTATAGTACTAAGAGTACTTCGATACACAACCAGCATTTTTCATCATTTTTTGGCGTTTTTTATTTTTCACAGCTTGGTTTTTTAATTTAAAAATGTGAAGCGATTCCCTAATATGTGCACAGATAACAGATATGCCTCTGAATTTTTTCACAATTTTTCATCCGCTGGTACAGGGGAAATTCGGCAAAAACCTGATTTTCTATTTTTACCCTTTACCACCTCCCGAGTCGAGATACGAAGTTGAAACTCCGCACAAATCGTTCCTTTTTTATAATCTTTCGAAAGACTCGTCGCGATTTGAATTCGGTTCAGGGGCACATTTGACCATCTTAACCGGCTATACCATTTCCAAGCAGATGCCGGGGAATTACTTGCGCCCAACGAATTGAATCAACTCTGTCCGGTACGGATGCTGCTCGCTATTCGATATCCTTTGACGAATCAAAATCTTGGCGAAACAAATTTGCGCGAAGCGACTTCAAACGGCCGAAGCCTGCGAAACCTGTTTGTCCTGCCAGGAGTAAAGAAACTGCACGCGTCCATTGTGAATGTCCCTGGCGACGGATTTCAGGATCCAATCCGAACGTGACTGACAATCACCTACAGAGATCCTCTTCCACTGGTGTCTCGTCTCTTTTCTTTTGCGCTGTGGCGATGCGCATCGAGCGGACAAAACCTGTAGAATAAAACGATACGCACATACCGGGTAGAGGCGCCACTCGGATTTCAAACGATTTTGCCATCGAGCTGGGATCTCGCGCAGATAAACGGAAAATACGCTCCGATAACGCGATAGTCGAGGGGTGAGATCGACGCACCGCGGTGTATGCATAAGATTCAAATCTGGGAAACGTCTTCCTGCTTCCCTTCCCTCTCGCTGTCGTGTTCAGTCTCGAATAAAGGGACTGAATCTAGATCGAGCTGCTAGTACAATCTCGGGCAGACTGTTAATTAATATTGGAGTAGGTGGCAAGGAGGGAGGCGAGATGAACGTAGCAGCGTGATGCCACGATAGGTCGGTAGGTACACCATTCGAGATGATATTCAATTGGGAGATAAATTTGTTTGTAACAGGGAGTCGCGTGATTTTACTCGAGTACAAGTTCGCCGACGTTCAACACTGTGCGAAGTTTCTCTAGCTTTCCGCTATTCACCGCGAGGACGTTTCGCTAAAAGCGGTTCAATTGTGACGCGAAAACACGAGAGATGGTCAGAAATGCTCGGCCATGAACGAGCGGCTTCTGTGTACATAACTACATACATATAAGGTAGTACCACGGGGAGGTTTTCGTGCGCTTAAGTAGAATACCGCCCCGTATTTAGCCAGACAACGGGCATCGTCTCATTCAACGTGTAATCCTTGGAATTGAATACGTTCCCGCGTAATATTTGGTTTCGCGTTCGCAAACACGCGAGCCGAGGGGGCTCGCGATATATGCCGGGCCGTTGTTAACGTTAAACACTCGACGTTTATTCCGACAACGGTGGAAGATGCACCGTAATCTTGTACCAAGGAGATTCGGGACTCGGTGGACCGTTGAAAGGTGGCTACTTCATTTTCCGTCCGCTCGAAAGCTCCGGGAAGCTCTAAGAATCCGCGCGCTCCCATTTAATCTTCGAGTCCTTCCGAAGCTTTTCCGCGTTCAGCTTCGGCTATAAATTCCCGACCTCGCCCCCCCAACGTTTGAGCAGCTACGCTCGAAGATTACAAACTGTCGTTTCATCTGGCCGTCGCCGTCGTTGAGGAGCCTCGCCGCAAAAATAACTTTCCACTCGAAAGTTGCCTCCCCTCGGTACAGTTCACCGCAACCGCGGAAACTTCGATTTAATTGTGCGCGGGCAGATCCCGACATGAAACTTCACGCCAAGGGGCAGGCAGCATCGTCGTTTGTCTTGGAAGTGGTTCGGCCGCACTTCTGTTCCATTAATCGTTACTTAGCTCACGCTGGCCAATTCAATCGGGGCAAGCTTCCGAGCCGCCCCCGTTTTCGTCTCTCTTTTCGCGCTTTCCTTACGACACGGAGGCCCCGCCGGTTGCCAGGGCTAAATGGAACGCGAGAAATACGAGCGCCGCACCTCTGCACAGAATTCCCCGCAGCCGACCCCCGAACGCCCATTTAATTTCATTTTATTTCGCTGGCCACTCGCGATGTAGAGCTGTAACAGGCTTCGGCCGTCATTCCTCGGCGAGGATGAGCCTCGAGCCACACGGAGAAAAGAGAGAAATTATCGATCTCGATTAAACGAACCCCTTCTTTGGAAATGTTCAAGGAGTCCTGTGGATAATTTGTTTATGCTGCCGAGAGAAGGCGAGAGGTGGCAGCTACGGTAAACGGCTCCAAACACACGCTTCCGCGTATTCTTGACAGCGAAATTTTCGGGCTTCTGTAACGGTTACCAAAGCGACAACTGCGAACGGTTGTTTACAGGAAGCAGCGTAACATGTCACCACGGTTCGCTGGATGCTCGTTGGTGTGGCAGACCCTCGCGTTTTCAGTAAATTTCGCATTGTACAACCAGAGTGTATTTTAGAGATAGAGGAGATCGCGAACGTTTCCAGAAGATATTCGCTCGATCTCTTTCCTCGTTCTCTCGTAGCGGGTTAAATTTCAGAAACTTTTGCTGCCACAAAGAAATTTCTCTGAATAAGGTAAATGTCCCAATTATCGAGCAAGTCCGAATTATTGACATTTTATCCTTGAAATTTAAATAGGAATTTTTTTCGGTTCGGGCGTTAAAAGTATTGAATTCGATTCGTGAATATTCAAAGTACCTTACTGATGGTATCGCTGAAATACTTAGTTTGTAAGTTAATTTATTTAATATTTGAGTTAGTGTTTTTATAAGATATTTAATTAAATTTGTTGAGATATAGTGAAATATTTTTAATGAAATATATTAAATGTTATTTAATAAATATTTATTAAATTTTTAATTTAATAAATATTTAAGTTATTTAAAGATGAATTGATTATTAAATGTAAATCATTAAAATTAATAAATATGGCGGCATTATAATTTATTTAGAGGAATTTGTGTATTAATTGATGAACCACAATAGGGTAAACTATAAATTAATAACTTTGTGTATTGCTGTTTGAAGAGTTTATTTAAATATTATTCTTATTATAATTAATTGAATAGTAATTCAAGTCAAAATGCGGGTTTTTATAGGTTTTATGAATTACAATAAATTAGATTTTTGGATAAATTGTTTTAATATGATTTTGATATGGGATTTAAAAGTAAATTTATTGAAGATAATTTTATTTAGTGTACAAATTGCCCGTTATTCTCATTATAATTGTGAGGAAAGTCGTAACATAGTATCTAAATGTAAGTACTGGAAAGTGTATGTTTTGGAAAATTTTAGGTTAATTAAAACTTTTATTTTACACTCAAACAATTGAATTAATTTTTACAATTTTAATTTTAATGTTTATAGATTTATATCTGAGTAATATTTATTTTATGAAAAGTAATTCGAGCTGAAAATGTTTTAGTAATTATTATAAATAAATTTGTTTTTATATAGTATGTGTATTGTGAAAGAAGAATTTTTTATTTTAAAAAGTAAATTGATTTTTTACTTTTTGTATCAGGGTTTATTAAATAATTAATATGAATTTGTTAATCTCGAAATTAAAAGAGCCAATTATAAATTATTTTTGATGTTGAACAATGATTATAAATTTATAATTGGGGGTGAAATTTAATTTGTTTCTTGTTACCGAACTTAAGAACGGCCAAATTTTAAGTAGGTATTAAGTATTTCTTGCGTCATTATATTAATGTAAGAAAAATATATACAAATACAGTATTGTCTCCGTATATGCTCGATTTTATCCACGCGATACAAACTTGCCGTATCCCCACCACAATTTGTCTCACTCTTGTCCGGCAAAGGCCAGAGCGAGATGGAACGCGTTGCGTGCGCGACGAACGAATACTCGGAATTAGGACTCTGTACAGAATATATGCTTACCACCGGTCCCGAGCAGCGAGCAAATACGGAGACAATACTGTAAGTTAAAAAATAATTGTAAATTCATTATTTAAAAAAATTGCATCAAGTTTTTTATTAAATTCATAATAATTATGGGGGTCAATAATCGGTACTCGTAAACTGTACGAATTCCTATTATTGACACGAGATGCTATGTCGTATTTTCGTATTGTGTGTTTTGTCAGTTTGTATCGTAACCTCAAAAAGTGATGTCTAGTAAAGAGTATAATCGACGAAAAAGCTATTCGTAACAACAGTTACATTACAACAACACACATTAAAAGTGTGAGCAAATCATATGGCATACCAAAAAATGACACTTCTTTATAAATATAACAAAAAAATACCGTAATACTGCGATCAATGACACGGTATTCCATGCATTATGTACGAATCAAAGATACGCACAGTGGGGAAATTTGGCGATTTTATGGCCGAAACCACAAAAGTGAAATTTTTTAATTTTATAAATTTAACACAAATGTCAATTGAAGAACTACATATATCCATTTTCGTGGTCAAAACCTCAAAATTTATTTTTAGTATATAAAATTCAGCCCTTTTACGTTCTGATATATAAGGAATATATAAGGAATTACATTATCCGAGAAACAGCAATTACAAAAATTACGAACGATAAATATTTGTTTATTACTTACATTGATGAATAGTTACTATGAAATTATATGGCCTTAAAACTAGTACTCCCAGTCGGAATTGCTTTTTCCTATGTTCTATGGCTGTTACAGTGCAGCAGGGCATAGAAGAAGGTTTATTGCTTCTGATGACAAACTTTTTAATCTTTTTTCAAGAAGTTTCCTTAGATTACGAATTACAGTATCTGACGATAATAAAATCCAATTGAAAACATCCTCCATAGTTTTTTTCTCTCGAGCATTTTCGAGAAAAATTTTGTCGGTACTTTTTAATATTTTTATTCCGTGCTTCTTGAGCTTCCTCCGAAACCTGTCCAATTGGAAGGACAGCATTTTCGATTATGCGAGGACCATGAATTAAAATTTTGTGCAGAGTAGTAGGCATCATGTACCAAGGATATAATGCAACAAATAATTTTGCCCTTTCCATAGCATACATTTGAAATTTTATAACATCTATTGCGCAGCCATATATAAGTATTTTATGTCGTATGTTATACAAGACACACTGGATCGTGTTTAAAAAAATGCATATAATTACAAGATTAGCAACTATTAGCAGTTAATAATTGCATGTATAGAATTAAAATAGTCCAACGTAAAATAGGAATGAAAATTATTGCAGAATATTATGGGATATATAAGTATTTTATGTATTGAAAATTGATTCTTATATGAAAAGGTTATTTTTAAAATATTAAAAACCGAATCATAATTATTTTGAAGATAAAAAGATATCTTACGCACCACCACGAATTGAATTCATAACTTCAAATTATTTTCAGAACTTTGGATAACACAATATAAGTGTTTGAAACAACTTGAAAATCTGGAACAGTTCTTTGCGATCGGTCCAACCTCGCATAAACATAAACATTTGTGCGTCTGTACGAGCTTTGTATTAAAACATTTAACAGTAAAATCGGAGGCATTTGATGCACATATTAGTTCTTTAATTGACATTTGCATTTATTTTGTTGAATTTAAAAATTTATTTTTGAGGTTTTGGCCATAAAATCGTAAAATTTCCCCGCTGTGATACGGTCCGAAATAGATCACTATTTGGGACGAAGAGAGAATTGATATATATTTAGAGAATAATATATTTATTATTAATAATTATATTCAAACAATTTCACCATAAAAAGGAGCCTTTTTCATACTGGAAAAGAACCAGCCATATGATAGGCTATTAATGAGTAACTGCGATAAATATTTTTAATATGTAACCATACGGCACACTCTCGTTGCAGCATAGTTGCAGTATAGTTGCGGTGCAAGATTGCAACGATGCACGCAACGTTGCCGCAACTATGCAGCAATAATTCTATGTCCGCCTGCTGTAACGTTGCACGGCAACTTTGAGGCAATAGGTATACAAATGAATAAAAAAAAAATAAAAAAATATCCAACAGTGAGAAGGGAACTGATGACCTCATGGTTACTTTTTTTTTTTTTATAATAAACTTTATTTAGACAATAACAGTACGTACATAACACATATAAGTAGTCTTAATATATCATTGTACTTAAACAAAATATACTCTCTTAAGCCTAGTCCCTGATTAACCTAATAACCTTAACCTAGCGTATTTGATCAGTCTCGTGCACTTATAGTGTTTACGCTTGTTCGGTGCGGATGTCTTAACTATTTGTGTCAATTTCTATTGTTGATACTGTTTCTAGAATAGGAAAACTATGTATGATAAAATACCTATTTTCAACATTCATGGTTACTAGTCGGGAGTGCTAGGTACTAGCCCACGCTGTTCGTTGGTTATTATTTTCAATCAAATGTATATAAGGGCAGTCAACACCTGGATATTTCCTAACGTATTGAAGATATAAAAGAAATTGTTTATATGAAATTGCATGGTTGGAGGGGGCAAATTTACTGGGGCAGACGATTTTTTTCTTTGATTATTATTTTACGAGATACGATGATCAATTTTTTTTTTAAACGGAACTCGTTTTTTTTAACAGATCACTTGATAGTGCGTTTCAAGACGAATTGAATAAGGGATAATGTATACACTTTATTTCAGCCGGTTTTGCAGATATTATGTTTTTCAATTTGTTAACGCTGCACAGTTGTGGCAAAGTTGCGATAAAGTTGTGGCAAAGTTGCGATAAAGTTGCGGCATAGTTGCGGCAAAGTTGCGGCATGGTTGCGGCAAAGTTGCGGCATAGTTGCGGTAAACTTGCGGCATAGTTGCGGCATAGTTGCGGCAAAGTTGCAGTGCATCATTGCAACGCAACTATGCCGCAACTATACAGCAAAAATTCTATGTCCGCTCCGTGCAATGTTGCACGGCAACGTCGCAGCAACCATACATCAACATTGCGCTGCAACCATGCAACGACGCAAGCAAGTGCAAGGTTACTGCAACCATCCTGCAACGTTGCCGCCACGATGTGTGCTGTATGGGATATATGTTAGAATGTGCGCGTAGATTTTACAGGGTCGCTAATTGGGACATTTACCTTAACATCTATTGTACAACAGGTATTATTCTCAAAGTGCCTTGGAGAGCTTTAATTGCCTACTTCAACATGCACTTTCTCCGAGAACACCTAGTACCTGTTACATAACAGATGCTAGAGGAATTTCGGTTAAAATCTACTTTTCTGTTGTGTTTCTGTGTACGTAGGTGCATCACCTACATGTATTCGTAGCCTCAGCGACATAGATCCCTCTGTTCAGATTTCGCAGAATCCTAAGTAGTACGAGTGAATAATTACATACTTTAGCATGCGCCAAGTAGTATAGGTAAAGGCTTTCCGTTTCCATTCAGGCCCTGCAGTGGTGCGTGCAGATGTTCTCGATCCAACAGACGCTAAACATCAAAAGTCCGTGTCCTTAAAGTCTGGGAAAATTTAAGAGGTGTGCAGGTCGATATATTCGAGCTGTCAAAAGTTGGGTAACAGGGAATTTGTTAAGAGTGTACTCGAAAGATCGGGATCCAAGGCGGATGGAATAGCTGGAGGAAGTGGGCGATTCGAACAATTAACAGTGTCACTTGCTTGGAGCGGAATACGTTTGGGAAGTGCGTCACTAATTGTATAAGTTCTCGCGATGCGAGAAAGTACTTAGCCCCCATCGGTTCCACGGCTGGAATACTCTTTCACCCAGCTGCATTCGGAAACGCCCGCGCTACCGTTCGGGGAAGTTTCGCAATATCTAGTGCCGCTTAATTCTAGCCGTCGATTCGACGAGTATCTTGCTCGCTTCTCGTCCTTGAGCTAAGAAGATTAGGGGCCCCCGCTCGAGGGCTGTTTCCCTTTAGCGCGGGAGAACCGTGCAACGGAAGCTTCTCTGAATTTTCAACTCTTCTGGAGAATTCTCATCGACCCTTCTGCTCCCCAATATTTATGCTGAAACAACGCCAGCGTTTTCCCTGCTTCGCCCATTGAACTTCCGTTCCCCAATGTTGGAGAGAATCGCGGGGGAATACTTTTTGTCTGTCGGTTATCGCTCGGACAATGCGTCGGACTCGAAAGCGGGCAGTTACCTCGAACGCCGCTCTATTTTTATCGCGTAACGATCAGGTAGCGGATATCGGGCGTGAAAGCGCGACAGAACCGCCTGCTGATATTTATTCCAACGCGATCGTAACGATTAAGTTGAAAACTCTGCCCATTAGTTTCTGTTATAAATTCTGAGAATGACGTGGTCTCTATTGAAAATAGATGGCGGCGAGGCTTTATGGGGGAAAGATAAGCAGCCGGTGGAGTTCATCGAGACGAAACGGCGATGAAGTCTAACGCATCTATGGCTTCTGCGCTTAGAGCTCGCTCGAGGGGGTGGTACAGTGGCCATGGGGGTTTACGCTCGTCCTCTCGGTGTCTGTGACCAGCTATAAGATTTCGTGAAGTTGTACGATCGCAATCCGTCGGCTGTGTGCTCTTCCTTCGAGCGTGCTCTTCGCACCAGGCTGTGCACACTGATTGGATTGTCCGGCGAAGCCCAGTCTTTTCCTCTCTTCCTCCCTGAATGCTGGTTCATCCGTGAAAAAGCTTCTCGGGCGCAGCTTCAAACTGTCCACTGACGTTCACCAGAGATTAAAAACACTGGGATGTAGAATTATATGAACTGCAGCGAGCTTTCGCTTTATCGCAAGCTCGGCACTTAGAGATCAGCACTTCAAATGAACCTGTCGCGTTATTATATGTATAATACCCGTCGATCTGTCCGGCGCTTTCCTAAAAGCTCGATCGATTCGGCGGCTGCAGGCAGACAGCGAACCTTACCAAAATTATACGGAAGTTCGAGGCGCCTTAAGTAGGCTAGGTGTAAAGCGTGAAGAAGCAGCGCGGAGATCTTAATAAGCCCCTCGCGAGCAACTTCGGACACTGCGCCAGCCTGTAATTCATGTTACAAACAGATGGAAGTTGGACGAGTGGATTTTGCAGCCGAGAAGAGGGTAGAAATTTAATCTTGTTTATCCGACTTCGCCGACTGATAGCGGACTCTTGATACTTGATGCTCGAAGCAAAGTTTCCCAGTTATGGTGTAGTCGGTATTTTATTACGCTTACCGGATAGAGCCGGGAAACATTTTCGCAGTCTGCTAATACTGGCGAGTAGGTAACGCGAGGTGTAACAGCGTCTGCTCGCGTGGCGCGAAATTTCACTGTTATTGCCTCGATATGTTGCCGGGCGGAGTGCATTTTATCGGCCCGCGGGGGTCAGCGCTTAAAAACAGGGAACTGAAAGAAACGGTGCTCGTTTTGGAACCCTCGATTTCTTTTCCAGCTCGATTTCCTTTTTAGTGCCACGAGCCTGTCCGCCCTTTTTGCTCCCTCGGCCATGTGCGAAACAAGAGCTTAAGGGGCTTAAAGAACCCGCGTCCCTCGTAAATAGAGCACCGCTGTACAACAAACTGGAGCTAATAAACAGGCGCGGTCTTTTAATAACCAGCGAGCGAATAACGGGGCTAGTTCTGGAATTGGTTTGCGTTCTATCCGCTATCCCGACAGATTTTCCAGCCAGCCGGGCTGCCAGCCATAATTTATTCCAGCCCCGAACGATAACACTAGCAAAACAATAGCTCGGAGCGCGCAAAATCCCCGTGTATCCGCGTTCGGCGGTGATTTTAATATCAGATCCCCTGGATAGAGGGAAGGGAATCCGTAGGCGTTCCACTCGAGAACCGTGCGAGATCTCCGGTGGACCGTGCATGCAAATCCACTCGCATAAGTTAGCATAAACAGAGGGCGCGGCGGTTCGCGTGTAGTTCAGACTTCAGACAACTGATTTCCGCGTTGAATAGGAGAAACTTTGAAGCGGGACGGCTGGAGCTCGTCCGCCAGTTCATATGTACACGCACTTGTCGCGGCAAACTTGTCTAAACAATCACGCGTCTCCCAGGGAGCTACCTCCCAATCCCAAACGCTCGTCAACTTCTATTTACAATTAGTCGCCTGTGATCTTCGATACGTATACCTTCCCAACTTATCTAACTCCCATAGAACAGTAACTTCCACCTCGAGCCATCGGTAGGGGAAGTGGGAAACGTTGGTGGCGAATACGCCGAGGAGATAGGGGAAGGTGTGCTTTTGAAAGGCCACTTCGTTTCACGTCGATATCTCGATCGATTCCGAAGATACAGGGTTGGAAAGTGGGGCGCGGGCGACAAGCGAAATGCCGCGTGACCCACTCTGGATGTGGGTCATATATTTCAATGGGGAAATGCACGCGTCAATACTATAGTAAAAAAAAAAAACGCTAACTCACCGTCCTTCGCTCGCTAGCGTCCTTCACCGACCAGCGCACAAGTGGCGCGCTTGGGGTTAGGTCAGTGCTGCGGTCCGGTCCGGCGCCATGCTCCGCTTTAAACGACCGTATCTCAGAATCGTAAAGTCCTATCGAGGTGAAACAACAAGCATGTTCAAGGGAAAGCTTCCCCGCCCACCATTGATCGCAAAAGCACCGCTTTGCGACGCTTCGGAGTCACGTAACAGCGTGTCGGATATGATATACACACTTTAAAAGCGGATGACTTTTTTAAAATTGGTCCAAACCGCTTGAGTTTTTTTTAGAAGCTAGCGGAATTAGTTTTCTGGGTGACGTATTTCGTCGTTTTCAAAATAAATGCACTTGGTTTGAATAGCAAATAAAAATAGTAAAGGTCGTTTTTTTTAAGCTTTTTTTGTGAGCCTGTAATGAAAATTCAAAAAACCCGTTTGTAGATTGAAGTATGTTGTATACATGCCGAAAATTTCATATAAATAGGTTTATAGCTCAGAGCATTTTTTAGAAGAAATCGATTAGCGAATTTATTTTTGATCATGTTGATTATGATTATTATGGTTGATGAAATGATTATGATTAATATAATTATTGTTATGTTATGGAATGCATTTAAATTATCAGCGAATGGAGAATTTGGAGCTTATACAGAGTTTATATTTCATGTTGCTATTTTTAATAGAAATTTTAATTTTATGTAGGTATGGGGTTTAAATCCATTGCACTATTCTGTCATATTAAAATTTTATAATAATTGGGATTTCATTGAAGGAGTGATTGAAGAGTGTATAATTTTGTGATCATTCTAATGATCCTTGATTGAATTTAAATTAGTCGTTTAGATATAAATCTTTCTAGTATAATGAAAATAAATAAAATAGTTCTATTAAGTGAGATGATTGCTTCTATTGAAGATAGTAAATTTCAGCAATAGTATGTGCCTGGGTATTCTGAATATCGACGTGGTATTCCCATAAGTCTTAGAAAGTGTTGGGGGAAGAATATTAAACTATTTACTCCAATAAATATTATATAAAATTGAATTTTTAATCATTTATTATTTAATGATAACCCAGTAACTGCTTGGAATCAGTATACAATACTTGCAAATAATTGAAAATACTGCTCCTATTGATAATACGTAGTGAAAGTGACCTACAACAATAATATGTGTCGTGCAGGATAATATCAATTGATGAATTTGATAGTATAATTCCGGTTAATCCTCCTACGGTGAATAAGAAAATAAATCCTAGTGTTCATAAGACTTGAGGATTTATTATTATTTTTGTTCCGTGGTATGTAGCTAATCATCTGAATACTTTAATCCCTGTGGGACTATTTACCTATTTAGATGACATTTTCAGCATGTATACATACATCATACTTCAATCTACAAACGGGTTTTTTGAATTTTCATTACAAGCTCACAAAAAAAGTTTAAAAAACCGACTTTTAATATTTTTTTTTGCTATTCAGACCAAGCGCATTTTTTTCAAAACGACTAAATACGTCACCCAGAAAACTAATTCCGCTAGCTTCTAAATAAAACTCAAGTCATTTGGACCAATTTTAAAAGAGTTATGCGATTTTAAGGAGTGTCGACTTATTTTCCGATACGACTGTATATGCCGATTAACTCACAAGGGAACATCCCGAACCCAGATATTCGAAAAATTCTGAAGTTTTGTGAATATGTAGGGGATTTCCTTCAGATTACAACGCAATGTTTGTATGAAGCCGAAATTCACTCTGAGCGGGTGTAATTGACCGCTGAAAATCCGGTTATTTTCCGATTTTGTGTTATAATTCGTGAACTGTAAAATCATTTTTTCACCAAATGAGAGATTCAATTAAAAGAAGTAACTTTTATCTTGAAACTTTTTTTCTATTCCTTACAGTTCGCAAGTTATAACACAAAATCGGAAAATTGCCGAATTTTCAGTGGTTAATTTCCCCCCCTTCGAGTGAATTTGGGTAGCAAACAAAAATGGCATTGTAATCGGGAGAAAATCCTCTACATATTTACAAAGTTTCAGAATTTTTTGAATGTTCGGGTTCGGAATCTTATCAGCCTCTCGGTGGGTTCGAAGTTTATTCTTCTTCGATCGCATCGTACCTTGAGCTGCATATATTAGACAAAAGTGAGGTAGATGCGTTTACATTCGTTATGTCAGCAGATTTCCCTGCAAAGTAGCGAACCCTGTAACTGGGATTTTAGACGAGTGGCATAATCGAGTTACGCGAAACTCCGTTAACTCAGTGATTCGATTTCGCTGGAAGGACGCGTAATAGTGAGCTCGGTGAAACGAGACTTTGCGAATCAGTGTACAGAGACAGAGTCGTAAGGTTCTTGTGAAAGAAAGGATATCAGTCGTTTACTCGAAGCTGTTGGTTGCGTGCTTTGTTGTACGAGTGGAAGCCCATGCTCTGTTAAATTGATATAAAAATTTCTAGCCGAATTGAACGGCAGCGCGCGGTCACTCGTCGATGACCAGAACTCTGTGGCGGACTCGTTAATTCGTAGACATTATATACCCCGGCAGCGGTCCCGCGAGAAAGGACCAATTGATCTCGCCTAATCGGTCGGAAAGTATCGGAACGCGGCGCGGCGCGGCTGCAGGGCAGATTTGATTAATCGGCCGATTCGAACGTATCATTTTGGCGGACGCGTGCAATTACACGTGCTCCACAACCGATCTGCCAGTGGTCGATCCAAACAAAACCGTACGCGTTTCCACTGGCCCCCTGTTCGGCCAGGATTCCATCGAATCGGCACTGTGGATCCAATTAGCCTCGATTAATTTGGAGCCAGGTGCTATCGAGCGATCTTGCTAGTGGCGTGGATCCAGATCGGGACATCCATTGTGGCGCGCTCTACTCGCGAAGGAGGCTGGGATTTATCGATCGGTTTCAGATGCTGTTTTCCGCGAAATTTCAACTCGTTAGGCTGATGAATCCCCGAGATGGCGAGCATTAACGGGTCCTCCGCGTGAATTCCGATGCGAGCTCGTGGAAGCCGTGATCCTGATTAAACGCGTTGGCTGCTTGCAAGTCGAACGAATTCTGCCGAACGGGAACTCCGTCGAATTTCGCGAAGTTTACGTCGGCGGGCGGTTTTGGTGTCTGTGGCTGCTTTTGACGGAGCTCCCGCGACGGAATTTACAGCCCGGGCGGGCCGGGCGGTCGGATGCGAGCCCCCGTCGCGCCGAGCGACGAACGATGCCTCGAACTTTCGAAAATTATTCAATTTTCAACGACCGCATTAAGATGACGCGAGCTCCGTCAGAGGTTAATGCGATTTTTAAACCAGCTTGGATTTTTAGCGCCTGCTCTGTCAGCCAAGTCTCCGAAACTCCGAAAGATCTCGGGATCCCCATATCGCGAGCAGGGTCGGGGATCGTTTCAAGTCAGCGGGAACTTTTGACGATTAGTTCCACCAAGATCCTCCGGGGAAGATCTTTGCTTTCGGTTACCTACTTGTCACGCAAACGAACGAGCAAGTCGTTATTCTAAAGCCCTGGAAGCTGTTGGTCGCATCGTTGAGAATCTCGATTTCATATAAAGGAAAGCTTCCGGAAATGTATCGTCCCTGTCATTGCAAGGGACAACGGGCTGGGTAACCGATTCGAAAGCATTCGAAGAGGCTGTAATCCTCGGCGAAACACGGCCAAATATAATTCCCAAGTTATTCAAGCGTTTAATCTAAGGCGCAGCAGAAATTGCACGCAGCGATGGGGAAACTTACAATGCATACCATATACATGCACATTCTGCGGCGATGAGCGCGTAATTTCTCGAGGCATGTCGGGGCGATGTTCGAGCCCGCTACGGTCGCGATTAAATTAATCCTATCGATTAGGAAGACGCGTATTTTTAAGCTGCTTTCCGCGCCTTGCCTTCGGGGTTCATAAAAATTCATGAAACGTTATTAACGCGTCCGTCAGGGTGCTAACAAGCACGTTCCATCAGGTCCGCGGGAACCTTTCGAACCGTTAAAAATGGCAGCCTGTAATGCAGGATTCCGAAAGCAGAAATTTCTTCGCGGCGCGGTTATCAATTAAAGGGCACGCATTACGGGGAAATTACGATCGGCGCGGCGGCAAAACGGTCGTTCCTTGTTCGATTATGTCACGGGCACCGACAGCGGTTAAGTGATGCTGGTTTACACGACGCATAATTAGGCGGCTCGTAAAACAATGGGTTTCAGTTTAACCGTGCACGCGGTCCAACGAATATAACCGTGGCGTGGCTGACGCCATTTGTCTCTAACCAGCTAACACGCCACATTCGCCACCAACAAAATTCTATATCAAATTGTCAGCTGACCATACTGGCGTGGGCTAACCTCCTTTTGGCTGGAATTCCCCTCTGTCCTCCCTGCACCGAACGGAAATTAGGGAATATTAAGTGGGTGCACCTATTTGAAAATAAAAAGGGTGATAGAACGTTAATAGAGAGAAGATTTCTTCTTCGTTCCTCTCGGTACAATTTCCAACCGTAACGTTACATCTACGCGGTGGATGGATCGGTCGTCACTTTCTTCCGCGGGCAAAGAAACGAGATTCAGCGACAGTAGTCGCGGTACACATTGTTTCCCTGAACACTGAACAGTCCAGTGCCGCAGTAGTATAAGGCGTGTTTAACCGGACGAGAGCCGGGATAACCATCGTTCCGCAGACTCCCGCCGTTCATTTTTCATTTCCCGAGCCAGGCAATGCAATTTCGAGCGGGAGTTGATCCGCAGTCCTATCCCGTCCCATTTAAACAGCGACACGCGACAAATCGACGAATAGGTACCGGGCTAGGTATTCCCTGTTGAAGCAACGCCGCTGCCGCTTCGCTCTGCTCCGCTCGTCTTCGATCAAATCGCGCCAAGGTATTCGAGATATGTATTTGGGAAATGGAATACGTCGAGTGGTGACAGGCGGAAGGACAGGAATAAGAAAGCGGCTGCGAGGGGCCGTGAATTCGGATTCGGAGCGATCAGACGACGCTGGAGTAGTGAGATTTCCTCGTCATCCACCGCGTCTGGCTCGAAATTCTGCCATGGAAAACTGTTGGATTCGTTACCGTCGATGGAACGAAGAAGCAGCGACACGCTCGTCTTATTTCGAACAGTGTATCCCACCACTAACTGTAAACGAAAGTTCTGGGTTGCGAGTACCATTAACCCCCGGGGATTTTCATCTTGGTTCATTGAACGATACGAACGAAACCGACTTCCCTGGGATCGTAATTGGAACTGACCACTGGCTCACCCAGTTTCCACGCTGCTCCTCAAGGAACACTAATTCCACTGATCTTTGAATATCCGAGGATCAACCACCGACCGCGACTCTGTCGCGTAGAATACAGATAGGGGAACTAGGGGCATGATGGGGAAGCTAAGGAAAAATGCCAATATTTAAGTCTTTATTACACCAAATGCAACTATAAGTTAATGATAGTGAATGAAGTGTGTAGCACGGCGCCAACTGTCAACGCGAGTGCCTAAAACGGCTACATAAATAGCGCATTATACGTGGCGGTTTGTATACATCGTTAGGTATATCTTCTACAATTATTTATTAATCAGTGTGAAAATTGGTGAAAAACTTCCTTGTATATTAAGGAAAAACCTTGTCACTGCAAGTTATATGTACCTCAAAATTGACTCGATACTTTTTAACCGCGAACGTTGAAAACCATGGGTTATGTTCAGTATTACTTTTTAATTAAATATTATTACATTTTTAACATAAGGGTTTTGTGCATACATTTTACGGCTTCGCAAGAGATTTCTGAGGTTTATGTTTGAATTCTCATAACGATCCGTTAATATTTACTCAAGTTATCGCAATTTATGTTTATAAAACTAATGATTTTGGTCGAAGAAATTTTTTTAGTTTATAATCTTTATCTCGAATACTAACGATTTGATAAAAAAAACTGTAAATAGAAAAAATGTGTGCCGTGACGAGCTTTACAAGACTATATTTTTTAAAATACATTTTAACAACATATAATTTTCCAATTTTTCTTAGCGATCGGACAATACTTTTTTACATTTTCAAGCGTTAGTCCCCTTATTGCATCCAATCCTTCAATTATCGTTTGACCTACAATGATAAAAAAAAATTATTTTTCGAGAAATAGTAATTCGGGTGTTGGATTTTTTTGCAAAAAATTACACGAACTTTTGATAATTATAAAAAAAATATACAACCTATTGTCTTGCCTGTAGGTCAAACAATAAAAGGATTCTTTCTTAACATGCAGTTAAAATTTCAAGTTGATCGATGCAGTACTTTTTTTTAAATCATGTCAATCAGCTACGAAAACGCTGTTTCGAGAAAAACGCGTTTAAAGTTCGTAGTGCAGTTACTGAACAAATTTTATTTCAGGTCCGTATATTATTCCTTCCTCTTGCTCGTCGAATTGACTTTTTTCTAAATTTTCCATTCTAGCCTCTGTACGGGCCTTTTTTGTTGTTCCAATAACATAAACCTCTGATCACTTGCCGCCAAATATATACCTTACCTCAAAAGTCCATAACTTTGAAAATTTTATGAATTTTTACTTAAAATTTTGCAGAGACACGCCTTCAAAGTTAAACTACAAGATTCTGTAAAAACAAAAAATCGATTTTTTTACCAAAAAAGAAAGAAATTCCCCCCTTAAACTTTACAAAACAGATGAAAAAAAATCGTCTTGGTAAAATGGGGTACCGAAAATAGAGTAAAATAGGGATAGAAATGATTTGCCTAAGTTCGTAATGTTCCAATGTTGTCTGTGGGATAGAATATGTTTGAGCAGCTTTCTTGTAGCCCATTTTCTTGCTGAAAACTTTATTTCGAGCGTCCTTCATCACTTCTATTGATCAGTCTCCTCTTCTGATCTTTTTCGTATATGTTCTGACCATTTTATAAATTCGAACTAAAAATAACGAGATTTATTTGAATTAAATTAGAATAGAGAACGACGACGTTGCTTAATCTCACATGAACAAACCCACTAGAGGTTAATTCGGAGTACCCCATCATTCCTCGTATCGAGGACCCCATCTTGCCTCAAAGCATCGTTTTTCAAAGATTAATATATTAGTACAACAAATAAAGGAATATTGAAATTTTGAATATGTCACATTAAAATAGATGAAACGGAGATTATCATAGAAGAAAAATAATAAACTTACCGTTCTTAAATATATATTTATTTCAAACCTTTTTATCCCACGAAATAACATCGACGCAGCACCCAAACGGTTCACAGTTATTAAAAAAAAGGCGTGCTGCCCCACTGACTTTTGCCAGTGATCACACTATTATAACACAATGGCTTCCTAATGATGTATTTGTCACGTGCCTAACATCTTTTAATTAGGGTTTAGCGATATACCCCATCTTACCTCGCTACCCCGTCATACCTCTATTTCCCCTACCGTAGAATTTGGGGCGTTCCTTTGCATACCGAGCCGTTACTTCAAGTTTCAGCGGTGGGGACAGTTGATAAAACTAAAACTTTGATTTCTCATCGCGGTGAGACACCCCCGCCAATGTTGCCGCCTTTGCCTCGCGTGTTGCAAAAGAATCGAATTGCTCCCCTCTGCCAAACGAAGAGGCTTGGGCGAGTTTCGTTGTCCCTCGACAAGCACTTGGTCGCAGAGCTCACCCTCTGTTTATAAACAGCCTTAAACTCGCTCCCGTCTCCTTAAACACAGAGACAGAGGGAGGATTCGGTCTCTCGCAGCGAGGGTTTCCTATGGAGTGTTTACTTTAGTCGGCTGTCCGTGAAGGGGCAGGACAGAATTCGAGTTCGCAGCCATTTTCCCGGGGAGCTAGCTACGAGGCCCGTCGATAAGCTCCGAGAAAAAGGCGAGTGACGACGGACAAGAACGGTAAATTTCCATCGTTGCCTGTGCAAAAAAGATCGCGCCTCCCCTCAGCCAAGTATCGATTTAAATGTAAAAAGGACCTTTCGCGTGGAGATAAAGCGAGGGCCTCGGCGCACCTATACCAACGTTACTTGAACCGTTTTCAGTTATAAAGCCCGATAACTGATAATTCTGAAACATCAATGGAGAGCCTTCCGGTCCTTACGTTTTCAAAAAAATTGCTGCTAACACAGATAAAGTTAAGCGTTTGAATTTCGAGAACGATATCGAAGCCCCGAGTCCTGGTGCGTTCAGCAACGGAGAAAGGACTCGCGCGGAAAAAAGGAGCGGCGCGAAATCAATTTCCCCCGCAGTAAAGGCGGAAACGTTTCTCGCGAGGGAGAATCGCGAGGCGATCTGTTGCGTCGCGTCGCCTTGTAGCTCTGGATCGATGTTCCCTTAATGGAAAACACCGCTACGGACGCTGCCGAGAGGAGAAATAAACTCGAATGGTTGCGATAAGTCGACGGATGTACGGCGTACGGCCCGATCGAACACGCTTTCAGAAAGCACCTGCAAATCGTCTATTTATGCGAACGTCGCCCCTCCGCGCGATTTAATTCTCCTGGAGGAGAGGAGGCTGCCTTGCCGGGCCAAGGAATTCGAGGAGTTTCGAGGGCCCTCTCCGTTTCAATCCGGTCGGATGCAGCTCTAATGAAACAATCGCATCGCGTTTTCCAGTGAAAAATGTGCAGATCGGGATTCGGGGTGGAAATGCTTGCTGGATACTGCTTCCGCTCGGTAAACGTCGAAAGATGTTGACTCGGGCAAGGAGCTACGATAGAATCGCTTTCTTCCCCGATACCATCGCGGGGAATACTAGAATTCATCGTGCCTCGTGGATTTAGCCAACAATTTCCCTTTAAACTTTCGCCCCGGCGCGGAGATTGCCGCGAAATGCAGGCGGAATTTAAATCCCCTAAAGCCCGACGATACTTTTTAAATCTGCAAAAAAAAAAAAAACTGCCGGCCAGACTTGAAATTGAATCCTTACAGACAGAGTCAATCCGATGCACGTTATATTCGACGAAAATAAACGAGACCGAATCGTCGAGGCTACCGGTGCCAGACGAATGCTTTGTATCAGCGCGAGCGCGATAAAAGCGATCGCATAATCATAATCGAACGTTCGCGGGTGTATTATCGGTATTGGAACAGCGGGCGAAAATCGAGCTTCAGGGGGTGAGGGGGTGAGGGGGTGGGAAGTATCAATCGCCGAGCAGCGGGTTCGATCGGATAAAATATGAGGCACGGGTTGGTTTTTAAAATAAATCACCCGCCAAAGGAATTTAATTAAAACGCGCTCGGATCTACTTGCCTTCGATCGCGTGTTGACTCGTTCGCTTCGACTTGGCGTTCACGCTGGATACGTGTAGGTACTCGTGCTCGCTAGAATATGCATGGTTCCCGTCGGGAGGCTTTCTAACGATAATTTCCCCGAAAGAGGGCTGACAGATTTGATCGCGGCGTTTTCGCCTGGAAAAAATGGTGGTGACGGAACGTGCCACTTTCGTCGCGGGGAACATCTGAATCCCAGTGACCCCTTCCACGGGAACAACCCCGTGAACGATCTTCCTGTTCCGCCGCCCTTTCATCCCGAATTTAATGACCAGGGTCGTCAAGTTTCGGGAAGGGGAACGGGAACGGGGGCGCGATAAACCCCGTGCTCGGCCAGAGGGATGATATACGGTCGGCCATCATCCAGCTAGGGCCGTTACCGTCGTACCGTCGAACAAGGGCCGGAAAGCGGGAAAGCGGGAAAGTAGGAGAGCCCGGGGTACGCCGAGTTCCATCGACTTCGAAAGCCCTTTGGACCCTGACAGCCGGCAATTTTTCCGCGAAACGAGCATTTGCATCTTTACGACCCTTCCCGTCGTTTTTCGGCCCTGCTGGGCCAACGTGTCACGGATACGACGACAAATCCTGCCCCGGCGACGTTCCACGGATGTTCGACGAACCACAGCCAGGATTCTCTCTCTTTTTCTTTTCAATATCGCAGATACTTATTGATTCGTAGCCTGACGAACGTAATCCACGTGAAATCGCGACATTGTGACTGGAATAGCCCTTGAGATATCGGCCGCTGAAGTTTCAAAACGCTAAGAGGAGAGTCGAACGTGTCTCGATATTGAATACTCCAGATCCGACGTGGAGTTGGAAATGTTTGAAATACGAGGTCCGAGAACGCACTCGCCTCGGAAGCTTCGGCTCGAGTAGCCATGGAGACTTGAAGAGCTGAAGATTGCACTAGTAATCGGTGGTAAAGTCGCGAGTGTTGCAACGAAAAGTGTGGCACAGCCGGGTAACCCTTAAATTCCGACCAACGATGCACGCGAAAAGCAGCTTTTCCTGTCTTCCCGTCCGTTTCTTTGCCCTTTTTTCAGGAGGGTTGCACGTGAACTGCATACGTTTGCGTACATTTACTGCAGCCCCCAGAAGCAACGCGAAAATGCATCGCAACGGTCTTGCCGAGCTGCGATATTATTCCCGCGGAAAGGATGCTGCATCGCGCCCGTTCACACGGGTCTCCTCGCGCGTGCACGCGCCTATAAATTCTTAACAGCGATTACGCAGACTGGGGAGGGTATGGACAATAAACGAAAATTTATCTGCAACTCGTTCCCGGGAGCCAGGCACCCGTTTGTTTATTCTCCTTTCATTTCGCCAAACCCGCCATAGACAAAGGGAATATTTATTTCTGGTCTTTATAACTGTAATTACACGGCATTGCTGGAACAGTTGGACGAGAAAGACCCTTTTCCAACTAATCGAATTCGCGAATTTGCCAAAGGAAAGGGCAAACGATAATGGACAGCAGAGATTCCCGTGCTGCTATTTAAGGGGTTATACCTAGTCAGGCGGCCGAAACGAGGCGAATGTTTGTGATTTTTTTTTGAAAAAGCGGAAGCATGTATTCTTACAGAACTTTTTGCGCTTAAAAAAGCAACATTTAAAGAACATTTGGTAATTTTTTTCGTAGAAAAATATTGACGTTTATAATAAACTAACAACCGACATCCAAGAAGCTTTTTTAAAAATTTAGTTTTGCGGTGAGCACTGCCATTCGGAACCAGATTATCTAAAATCAAAAAACAAAAAAGATTTCGTTAATATATTAATGTATCCTCAATTTTTCGGAATATTAATTTAAAACAAAATGGCGGCTATTTCAAGTTGAAAACCTGATTTTGTCGCGTGATTTCTGCACGAAAAAAATCAGCAATTCAACTTTAAATAGCCGCCATTTTGTTTTAAATTAGTATTTCAGAAAATTCTCTCCGTCAACCTGAGGATACATAATACACTAACGAAATCTTTTTTGTTTTCTGGTTTTAGATAATCTGGTTCCGAATCGCAGTGCTCACCGCAAAACCAAATTTTTAAAAATGCTTCTTGGTTGTCGGTTGTTACTTTATTATAAACGTCAATATTTTTCTACGAAAAAATTATCAAATGTTCTTTTAATGTTGCTCTTTTAAGCGCAAAAAGTTTTGTAAAAATATACGCTTCCGCTTGTTCAGAACAAATTCACAAATATTCGCCTCTTTTCGGCCGTCCAACTAGATATAACACCTTAATCGGAACCATTTTATTTTTCTTAATTAATCGGTTCGCCTCCGCGCGTGGTCGGAGGTTTTATGCGTAGCGCCCCTAGCAACCCAGGCGATTCTGCATTCACGCAGCCGCGTGGCTGATAGAATTTTAACGCTCGCGTGCGCAACTTAATAAACGAAAGCTTATTTTTCGCGCGCCACGCGCATACCATACCGCAGGTCGCGGTAGTTTTTAGCGTGCATGCAACGAGCCCCGTTGCTTGCCATTCCGTTTACTCCACCTTTCTTTACCTCCCCATTTCATCGTTGTAGTTAAATTTGCCCGAGGGTAATTGCAAAATTGTCTTGTTCGTTTCCCGCCGCTAAACCTCCAACCGTTCCTTCAATTTTCCTCCTTCAGTTTTCTCCTGCCCTGCTTTCGCAAACGTGCGCCCATTACGTGGCAGTCGTGATGCAGCTGAATTTATTCTCACCGGGCACGTGACGGTTCTACGCCGCGTCTAATCTAAATACAATATATAATTGTCAGCAACAAGTTGCCCGTCGTGTCCGCCGAAGGCAACGCCAGCAGCAGCGATCGCCTTGTTTTCGCTAACAATCAATTAACGGGCATCGACGCATCGACTTGGCGGTGATTCCCCGGCAATTCCGCGGCGACCTGGTGAAACAGAACAGATGGAAGTTGGAACTTTCTGATTACTTTCGCGCTCGCTAGTCGATCGAGCGTTATCGATGCTGTTACGGCGATAACACGCCGGAAGCCTATTTAATTTCCACGTGGCTTATCAGTTCGATAGTTGCCGGAGTTTCGGCCGGTTCGACGCGAAACTTCGGCTGTTTCGACATCGCCGCTTGTTCTATCGCAATTAATATTTGCGCTCGAGCTACGGAACACCCCGTGTCCGACTTGAAGTTTCGCGTGCTGAGAAATAGCGCGGAATAATGTGAAATCGGTGGGGCGCGGACGGCAAGGAAGCCTGCCCCCGTTGCGGCAGATTCTTTGCACGTGCATCCACCCTGGTGACATTATTAAATTTCTCCGCAGATTTCCGCTGCTGTGCACCGCGACGTGTCGAAAAGCCTCGCAGCCTGGTGCATTCTGCACGCTTACTGAATCCACATTTAGGACACCACTTTCTCCCTCTCTGAATGGCTTTTTTGCTTAACGTACACCGAAGTCAGGATACCGTGCTCGCGTGTGGCCATTATTAATGCAATAATTCGAATAATTGCTCCCTCTGTATATTGGCACAAACTATCCCGTCTGTTTCCACGGCGGCATCTGTCGAAGATGAACTGTGCATTGGGTAAACATCAGGATTAGCAAACAGTTCTCTGGGAACGCTATTGGGCACAATTAATTACCGCAGTAAACTAAAATTTATATCATGAAACTTGCGCTGTACATACAGGCAGTCTTCTATCCACGGATAAACGTCTCTATTAGGGGAGAGGTGGGATGAAAGGGACGTTTTTGTTTAGGAGCAGATAGGGTAAACCCGGGAGACGCGGTCGACCTAATATAAAATGGCTATTAAAACTAATATTAACTGGTTAACTGGCACGGCTTTTTTTACCATCCGTGCCCAAACTGGCAACATCGAAAAATTAAGTGAATCATACAAAATTTGGTATATAGGGTTTTTTTGAGTCGCTGAATCAATTCCGGGGGTTATTTTTTTCATCTGACACCCCAACCCCTAAAAAATAGGATTTAGGGGTGAGTTTTTTTAATTCTTTACTAAACCTTTTTTCTTATTTAAAACCTTTTTATTTGTGAAGTTTTCTTGTCTATGTATAATTCGGTATACTCTGAGGTCGTGAAATTTTCACCAGCTAACTACAGGAGTAAGAGCTTACTTACGAAATTGAATACAATACGAATCAACAGACGCGGTCGCGTCTGGAAGCTAATTCCCCCTTCCCCTCTACCCATAGGCACACTGAGCGACCATGTCTCTATACACGAAAGATAGCAAAATTGACAGGTCGTCGGAGCTATTTTAGTCTTATTATCTTATTTTATGACATAGTGCCAGTGGTTTTACATGATTAAGCGAATCACTTTTTTTTTCGAACCCATATGTCGTTTTAATTAATGTATCAAGCTATTCGTCGAAAATATATAAGATTTATTCTGAATTAATAGTTATCAAAATGATACTTTTAGGATTACGAAGTATGACGTCACGTTTTACTTCTCCACTTGACGCCTGTAGGTGTCGCCTCGAAAGCATAATTTATAATATAATAAATGTCACTTGGCTGTCATTCAATCATAACCTGCTAGTTGTTAACATTTTTGAAACGTCACGATGGTAAAGAAGATCTCGCGCGATAGCGGCGGGACGTGATCGGCGGTACATTTACAGAAACTGAAAGATATACATGCGGGACACCATGATGACACCCTCTCTCTTTCTAACATAAAAAAAAAACGCTGCTGGGAGAAAGAGGGTGTCCCACATGTATATCTTTCTCTTTCTATCGCCGTCTACATTTTCGCCTATTGCATCCTTCCTCCATGTTTATATGCTCTAAGTCTCAAATGGCCCAGTGCCGTGGTCGTGGCGGCCGTATTCACAGTGGCTTTTTGTCTTTTTCGGAAAACCGCGAGTGAGTGATTTCAAGTCGTTTGAATTTGTGGTTATGGGTTATATTTATTGATTATTGCTGATTGGGTACAATTTTCACCTCCTCGGGGTTATTTGGTTATTAAAGTATCATATTGAGTTTAAATTTGAGTTTGCAGATATGTAGCAGACGTACAAGAAGCAAACAGTGTAGCGACCGATACACGCGTAAAAGATGTTTTTTCTCTTGGGGTTGTAAGGCCCAAGAGACTCTGTAGTACGCGGTACTGGTGGCCTTATCACTCGCCAAATTAATTTTAAGTGACTATTTTTATGCGATGAAAGGAGAACTTGATGGTCCGTATGATGACCAGACAAGAACATTAGTGTGTTGAATGATGATCGTAATCACGAATGCTTGATTAGATCACTTGAAACTAGTCCGTACGATGACTATAATATGATATTGGTAATCGAGAGACTTAGTCACGAATGCTTGACTGTCTCACTATGCGATTGATATGTAGATGGTAGCGATGTCGGTTTTTCACCATAGAAGCATGCGTACGCTCGAGAGACGCTTCAATTCCGTTTCGTTCCTCTTTCGACCACGAAGGTAGACGAGTCATCCGAATTTTGGGAGGAGTCAAATTAACCGATTGGCTAGTCCTTCCCTGAGAGGAGAAACCTCCCTTCCGTGACTTGGTGCTGGAGGAGGAAGTCCCTCCTTCGTCTGTGACGTAGCAAAGGAAAAACCAGACAACCGGCCAACAAACCTAGCTAGGTTGTTCGATCGGAACGTTTAGCCGGGGTCACGATTTATGACTATATTGCTCGTTCGTCAGCGGTGGACGACGGTAACCGTGTACCGGTCCGAGGTAACCGTGTACCCTCGCTGACATAGCAATTTAACGGATTATCTCAGGGCAAAGCGGTCAAAATACCAGAAAAAGACGGCACGATGTCGATTGCCTCTTAGTCATCTGGCAAGCAAATGGTTCCCAACGAATGTTTCAAGAACTAACAATTGCCCACCATAAAGACGTTGAATTTTTGCCTCGCCCTGAGCTCGCCTTTATCCTTTAAGACTAAACAAACAGAGGAATCGAAACTGAATAAATTCGTTTAAAAAATAAGATTTATTTTCATTTTTGACGATACAAAAAAAGAATATACACATTTTTAGCGTTTTTGGGCCTTTTGTTTGATTAATTTTGTCATTGTCGATACAGTTGTATGCTCATGTACCATCACGTATCTTGCATGAATATGAACCGCTTTGAGGATGAAGACCGGTATGAAATAGGGCACTTAGTAATTGATAACAAATTATGAAAAAAGTGATGAAATCCCCCCCCCCCCCCCAATAAACATGACTCATTTATGAAAGAAGCTAATTCCCTTTAAGGGTGCCGTCTCAGTGGGCCTTGAATGTGTGCGCACGCTCACACAAGCTAGGAAAAGCGTGTACATATACGTGATGTAGTAAACAATCCGTTTCAACCAACTTACGTCGTGGAATCGGCAAGCAGGAAGCTTTTGCGGGTATAGTTGCCTCCAGCAGACATCCGTGCAGACGGGTCTGGTGCGTTTGAACGTTAATAAGCACCGTACGTTGAAATAATAATGAATTTATGACTCGAAAAGTGACAGAATGAGTCTTCAAGGCTTCTCCGTTGGTGGCGCTAATGTACTCGAACCTCAATTCTGTCACTTTTCGAGTCATAAATTCATCATTATTTCAACGTACGGTGCTTATTAGCGTTCAAACGCACCAGACCACCCTGTATAGATGTCCGCTGAAGGCAACTATATCCGCAAAAGCTTCCTTCTTGCCGATTCCACGACGTAAGTTGGTTGAAACGGATTGTTTACTACATCGCATATACGTACACGCTTTTCCTAGCTTGTGTGAGCGTGCGCACACATTCAAGGCCCAGTGAGACGGCACCCTTAAGTTCACTGCTTATGCACAGTGTTGAGTGTACGTATGCTGTACCGATGCGCGCACATACGGCCAAATAATAGCAGCGATTCCTATAGAAAACTTTGTCCTTGCCTATATATAAACAAAAATGAACATAATTAATATAATTGTCATGTAAATGTAAATTATAAATATAAATGTTAGAACAAACTTATCTTTTTTTAGTTGATAAAAAACAATTCCATCGATAGATATGCTCGGGAAGGTGAAAGACATTGTATAGAAGCCACTATAATACAATTGTAACTTTATGATAAATTGACAATGTACACGCCAATATAACAGTTTTTAGAAAGAAGGAGTGGGGGAAATATAAAAAACGAGGGATGCTACGACGCTACGAGTCCGTAGAAGCGTGCAGCGTTAATAAATCAAAATTGTGGGGATGCGACGAAGGTGCGTATAAATGCTGCCCCGACATGAGATTTAAATGCCTGCCATCAACAACCATGGTGCGGCTAGTCTCATCTCGTGCCTTTAATGCAGTACGCACAACACAAATAGAATTCAATAGGTCGATACCCATTCTATTTCTTTTTTTTGATTTTGCATCAGGCAAAATCGAAAATATCCTTTCGGCTTCAGCGTTCGAGTGTGGCAGACATCTGACAGTATTTAATAAAGATTTAATAGAAGGAAACACGAGATCGTGTTGGGGGTTTTCTAATTTGCAGATGTCTATCCACATGTTATCAAATGTCATTTTCGCCCATGTGTCCCTTTGAAATCGGGAAGTGTTAAAATACAAAAAGTCCCATTCCTTCTGCAAACCTTCGTCGACTAAATGCCCTAATTTTTGGGCGACAGCTGTAACATTCTGGAATGTTACTTCTCTGTCGCAATTAAATAAAACATCATCCGATTTAAAAACAGTCATCTGTTTTAAAAAAGGGTCGTCATGAGGAAGACGAGTCTTAAGGCTGCCGTCTCACCGGGCCTTGAATGTGTGCGTACGCTCACACAAGCTAGGAAAAGCGTGTACGTATACGCGATGTAGTAAACAATCCGTTTCAACCAACTTACGTCGTGGAATCGGCAAGCAGGAAGCTTTTGCGGGTATAGTTGCCTCCAGCAGACATCCGTGCAGACGGGTCTGGTGCGTTTGAACGCTAATAAGCACCGTACGTTGAAATAATAATGAATTTATGACTCGAAAAGTGACAGAATGAAGCTTCAAGGCTTCTCCGTTGGTGGCGCTAATGTACTCGAACCTCAATTCTGTCACTTTTCGAGTCATAAATTCATTATTATTTCAACGCACGGTGCTTATTAACGTTCAAACGCACCAGACCCGTCTGCACGGATGTCTGCTGGAGGCAACTATACCCGCAAAAGCTTCCTGCTTGCCGATTCCACGACGTAAGTTGGTTGAAACGGATTGTTTACTACATCGCGTATATGTACACGCTTTTCCTAGCTTGTGTGAGCGTGCGCACACATTCAAGGCCCAGTGAGACGGCACCCTTAATTCACGAAAAAACTTCACCTGCAAAGGTTGTGAAATCAACTTAGCTAATTCCAATTGTACCTTTAATTTACGAAAACAATTAAAAAATTTCTTACGCAAAGATTGTGAAATCAAGTTTGCTAATTCCATTTCTATTCACGTTCCCCGCTCGAACACTGATTCCTCTGTCACTTTTTATACTTGACATTTCTTTATTGGACACAAATTAATTCAGTGCTCAGATTTTCAGCTTCGGTTTTAAGGAATTAGCGGGCGAGAGGTCAGTAGTTGACACAAAAACTTTTATAAGAGGGACATCTTCTGTTAAAAACGTCGTATGAAGATCATTTTACGATGGAAGATAATAAGAACTAGATAGAGGCTAATTTAAATGAAATCAAAGTCGGTAATAGATTAATAGCATATTCGGCAACCTGCACTAATGCGCACTGAATGCGAACTTCTTCGCTTCCAATTGGCGAAAATTCGCACCCAGTACGAGCGTCCGAATACGCTGTAAGAGAGATGCGGAGAATATGAAAGATTTTGTTTTAAGTCGATTTCATAGTTTTTTTCTTATACAACGCCCGCTAATTCCTTAAAACCGAAGCTGAAAATCTGAGCACTGAATTGATTTGTGGCCAATAAAGGAATGTTAAGTATAAAAAGTGACAGAGGAATCAGTGTTCGAGCGGGGAACGAGAATACAATTGGAATTAGCAAAGTTGATTTCACAATCTGCGTGAGAAATTTTTTAATTGTTTTCGTAAATTAAAGGTACAATTGGAATTAGCTAAGTTGATTTCACAATCTTTGCAGATGAACTTTTTTCGTGAATAAAAGGGAATTAGCTTCTTTCATACATGAGTCATGTTTATTGGGGGGAGGGAAGGGGATAATTTATACAAATCCCAACAATTCGCTAGTCATTTTGATTCGGCCATATTGAGTCTGCCATTTTGAAATTTAAAATTCCAATGCCAAATTCAGATTCAGCGACTCCAAAAACCCCTATATACAATATTTCTAAATCCCGATAATATTTTAATATTTGGCAGCCTTTTTGGGTCGGCCATTTCGTGTCTGCCATGTTGAATTTTACAATTACAATGCCAAATTCAGATTCAGCGATCCCAAAAACCATTACATACCAAGTTTCATTCAAATCGTTTGAAAATCAAAAGAGTTATTCCATTTGATCGTATATGATACATTGCCAGTTAACCGGTTAATATCATTTTTGTAATTATTATTTATACAAGTACCGAAATCACAGTAGCTATTTTAATTCGTAACAGGAACCAAAAACTCAACAGTTAAGCTTTTGCAACTAAACGATCTTAATAGCTATAAATAATGAATTGTCTAATGGCATCCTAACCCGTTTTTTAGGTTGCATATTTTCACTGAAACAAGTGAAGAATAGTAAGGCTTTGAAGGGGACAGGTATGAAAGAGACGTCCCCTTCATAATTTCTTGTTGTGTCCCTCTCATAAATAAGGCACCAAAATTGAAAATCTAATTCCTCCAATTACAATATGAATCAAAAAGGATCGGACATTATACGATATCCTTCTTAAATAAGTACCTGTTTAGATGCAGTAATAGAAAAAGCAGTCGCTGATAACCGCACTTCACAGTACAGTTCAAGGAAATACGAAAAATTTTACTTTGAACCTCAAGAAAATTCAATCGTGTATTTCTGTCGTCGTAGATACGACCCCACAAATTACCTTTTTTAAAAAAAGATACAAAAATAGCGCCAAGTATATAACCCCATCAAAAAGAATCCCATTTAAAAACATTGTCGTAAATTAATAGCATTACAAAACTAATGATATACATAAATTGCGCCAATTATCACAATGGCTATTTTTACAAATAAAAAAATGTATTATATAATATTAAGGAGATATATATTTTTATATAAATAAATATTTTAATACGAATAAATATTTTATTCAAAATACTTGGCGCTGCTCTCCGAATTGGTGTTGCTAAACTGAATAAATATGTATAAATTGCATTAAAATCTTTTTCTTTCTGGTCTCAGTGGTGTCTTGTCTTGTTTTATTTTATTTATTAACCAAGACAATTAACCTTCTTTTGGTTTCGCAGCGCCAAGTATTTTGAATAAAATATTTATTCGTATTAAAATATTTATTTGTATAAAAATATATATCTCCTTAATATTATATAATACATTTTTTTATTTGTAAAAATAGCCATTGTGATAATTGGCGCAATTTATGTATATCATTAGTTATGTAAAGCTATTAATTTACGACAATGTTTTTAAATGGGATTCTTTTTGATGGGAATTAATTTACGACAATGTTTTTAAATGGGATTCTTTTTGATGGGGTTATATACTTGGCGCTCTTTTTGTACCTTTTTTTAAAAAAGGTAATTTGTGGGGATTTCACACATTTTGTAGTGTTTTTGTATTTACGGAAATCGTGAAACGACTAGCGACCCGAACCTAGCGGCTTTTTGTCTTTATCGCGAGTGGCTGATTTCAAGTCGCTTGAATTTATGGTTATGGGTTATATATTTATTATTATGTATATCAAAAGTCATTTTAGAATTTTTTTATTTGAGAAATAAACTGAAATTATAGGAGAAATATTTAGAATCGAATCTGGACAAATGGAATAGAAATTAACGGAGATAGGTGATCGCAGCCAATCGGTTCGTATTACTTGTCATGTATTTAATATCGAAGTCCTGTGCGTCTCCTTCATTTCTACTATAATATAATAACCTTTACATTAAATAGAAACTCTAAATTGCTGGTATACAAATACAAATATCTGGCAATTTAAATTCAATGCAATTTTTTACTACAATATATTACTTTGTACCAGCATGGTACAAATTTCTAGAAACTTATGCGAAAGAAGGTGCTTCTCTGTCGAACCTTCTCCGGACAACTTCCAAGTCTGTGACTCTACATAAAAATCTATTAAATAAATTTGGCAACTTACCTTGTTAATTGAGACAATAATTCCGTCTCCTATTTAGTGTAAAAACTCCCGACATCTCAAATTCGGACAACTCACTTTATTTGACACTTAGCACTTGGTAGGTTATTTATCTGTCTAGCTGTCAGGTTACAACAACTTGTTACGCGATTGGCCGAAACCCGCATCCAATGAACGACGTGCCTGAGGGACATTTCCTCACCCTTTCATACTCCCCTCTTGCCTAGAAGTGTAGGACGACGACGATGACGGGGACGATGCTGAATTTTAATAACATAAAATTCAGCAAATTGCAACTTTACATCGAAATATCTCAGCTCATAAGGCCCGTAGGAACAAAACGAAGACACTTTTCTTATGTAAATCAAACCCAAGCTATCCATTAAGACCATTCAAAACCTAATCGGATCAGCCGTTATTGAGATTCGGAAATCTCAGGGTTCTTGATAGCGAGTCGTGGCGTAATAGATACACTCCGTGTTCGCGCTGCGCATATATATATTATATAGGGGAGACCGGGGCTAGTTGTTACAGGGGCATGTTGTTACAAAGCAGTTTAAAATTTTTTCGCTTGGACTATCTCTTCGACGATGAAGTGACTGATGTGTTTCAACCATACACACTTGTATATGTTGTGTGTTTGTAATCGGTTCACGCGTTGTCACTTTATTACAGTTTTTTGTGTTTTCGGTACTAATAGTAACTTTTCTCTTTCTACTTGAATCTTTTCTACCGAACAGACAGATAAATGTATGTAAATGACTATTACCAGGTTTGAATCAGTGTTCTTTTAGCTACAGATTAGCACCACGAACATAAGAATACACCCAACTGGTATGAACTTATAGCTGTTTATACACAATGGTGTCAACCGGGGCAAGTTGTTACACACGACAAGGGGCAAGTTGTTACACAAGACAAGGGGCATGTTGTTACATACGAAAAGGGGCACGTTGTTACAGAGCGAAAGGGGCATGTTGTTACATTGTATTTAGTAATTAATTTATTAATTTATTAATTTAATGCTTTAGTTACCACGAGTCACTATAGTAGTTTCCCGCTAAATGAATCCACAGAGTGGATTCAGTGCATAGAATGCAAAAAGTGGGCACATGAGAAGTGTGCAAAACCAAAGAATCACTTTTACGTGTGCATTAATTGTTAGTCCCCGTATGAAACGGACGACGATAATTGACGATAATGATTTCAGTAGTTTTTATTATTTTTAAAATAGATTTTTTATTGTATATTTATTGTAAAAGAATTCTTAACATTAATAAATTTACTTTTGTCCAAGAAAATATAATTATATTACTCATAATAAGCCTCGTTTCGTAAAATTTAATTGTGTAACAACTTGCCCCGTATTGTGTAACAACTTGCCCCTACTCGGGGCACGTTGTTACAACATGTCTCGACTTTCAAAATGGCTTGTTTCAAAGTCATGGTTTTCGTTTAATTACATTCCATAGCGGTCATCGGTAGAGGAAAGAACGTACTTTAAGTAAGAGTCATTGATAGTATTAAATATGGAATGCAAAAAAAATAAAAAATAAAAAACTGAAAAGTGTAACAACTAGCCCCGGTCTCCCCTACTTGGCGCGAGACACTACCGTGTCTCTTGATAGGGGCTTGAAATTTGGCTTCATTACACATAAGTGAATATGGCTACAAAATAAAAACACTTTTGGCTTGGACAGATCCTTTATTTTTGAGATAATGACCAATATCCCCTTCGATACGTGTCCCTTTCATCCCACCTCTCCCCTACAATCTTTGTGATACCTATTTCCCCTATACTATTGTGTTTTCTCCTTAACATAAAAGGTGCACTGACATTTATTAACCGTGCAAGTAGCGCAGCCCAATACGTGCATAGTTTCCGCCCGGTCTGACCGCGAACGATCCATACCACTCGCTCCGTATCCCCAGCTCCGCTTGCTAACAGAAACTCTTCGCGTCTTAATCGACAAAGAAGAGTTACTCTTCTTGTTGGTCGCTCGTTATCCAGAGGGTCGGGCTCGCGCAACGTCACCTGCTTATACATCTGCGTATAATTAATATACACCGAGGGGCAACGTTCCATTTGTCGTTATTGATCTCCCGCGGGCCAGCCGTGAATCGTTAATTTTTTTGGCCCGCTTAATTCGAGATCCGGCGAAGTCGGCCTCTGTAAAATCACTGGGACCCTTCCACGCCATTTCCATACAAATCGGGCAACTCCGAAACTGCCCGTTCGAACAGACGGAAACTTTTAATTTTCCGCGGCCCCTCTCCACTCTAATTGCCCTTTAAAATCATCGTTTCGATTATGAAACACGGCGGCTTCGACCCAGTTGCGAAATCTTCCCGCGCCCGGGACGCCTGTGTCGAATTCGAGCAGCTATCCGACAATAATTAACCGATATCCTCGTAGAATGCAATTTGCTTGCAGTTGGAGGTAGCCAAGTAATGAAAAGGTGAATTGCTTTATTCGCGAGCTGAAGGAAGGTGGACGATATTCATCGTCTGGTTAATTCTGTTAAACCGTAGCACAGCTTGCGGCCCATGGCCCTCTCGGGGGACGTTGATGCACGTCGATTTTTCGTTCGCAATAAAGGGGAATTTCGGTGAATCTGCCAACGTCGGTGAATTCTGCCACGAAGCGGTGTCGCGCGGGCTAGCTCATAAAAGAACATTGTTCGCGCCGAGTGGCTGCGCGGTAAATGAAGCAATATCGGTGACAAATGGCGTGCAGCCCCCAGCCGATGGAAAAGAAGGCAAATGGTGTGTCTCGGTTCGACCGTGCATAAGATATAACGACGCGCGTTACGAAGAGTAGCACGTTTCATTTTTTTTCTTACGGACAACTGCATGTAGAAAAAATGAAACGTGCTGCACTTCGTAACGCGCGTCGATAAATCGACTGCTCGAGGAGCCAGAATTATGACGATAGCGGTGCATCCCTCGAATTACCAAAAGTAATCACTCGTTTACATTTTTATTCTCTAATATCTCTGAGAAAATATCTCGGAACAATTTCGTTTTGGTACCTTATATTTCTCTTCCCAGGAGAAGCACAAAGCCACCGAGTGCGATGCAACAGCATTCAGAGCGCGATGAGATTTATATGCTGCGCTTTATATGATGTGCTTGCGATAATATTTCGCTGGCTTCCCACGGTCCGCCGAGCGTTTCATAAACAACCAGCAAACGTCCCGATGAATGTATGGGTTCCCCCGCAAAGCTGTCCCTTGGGATTCCTCGATTTTTCCACCAGTAATCTCCGCGTAACGAGTCAATTACGAGGCGCTCCGTATATTAAAAGCAATATTTAAACGGCGGGGCTGAGCGTTTGCAGTCGCTGCGCCGTTGTATTAAGTGGTCCACTCGCGCGTGTAATATCAGAGCTCGTCGTCAACTAATTAAAGTAATGAACAGGCGAATTCGCCTGCCGTCAAACAGAATATATAAACGTGGCCTCACACACGAAATCTAGAGTAAAGTTTACCAATTACGCACGCCCCCTCGACGTCGACGTCGTTACCGTTTAACACAAGCATCCGCTGCGAATCAGGTATATTTCTAATTTCAAAGCCGTTTACGAAGGCTTGCGTTTAAGCAAGTGGAAAGAGGCGGTCGCCCTCCAAGATTAAACGATTTCCGCGGTGTTTGCCTTTCGGTATCAACTAAATTCGGGCACGCGGGACCGTGGGACGCACGCCGGCAATTATATTCTAATATCCTCTAACAAACGGCTGGCAGGCAGCGCGGGAGGGCCGCGCAATTACCCCTGAAAAATGAATACGCCCGTGGAGCGGGGTATTGCGAAACATTCGCGAGAAACGAAGGGCCTGCTCGAAAGTATGCCCTTCATAAAATCGCGTTACGTAATTACGGGAGTGTATGGAGCCCAATAAAAGTCCGTTTCCCATGCAATTCCGCCGGAACGAATGAACTGGCTTGTATCAACGGCGCGCGTCCCGTTAATACTCGTAAATCGCTTCTATGCGTTTCCTCGGTATGTATTCCCGCCGCGCGGACAATGGCGGAGTGTGGCCGTTTTCACGCTCGGATCTTCCAGCCGCGGTATTTGTTATTTTAATTATGTCTGTACCGCTGTGCCGGCGGTTTTGTTGTTACCGAATTCGCCCCGGGCGGATTAAATTCCTTTGTGGTAGAGGAACGACGGAAATCGGCTGGACAACGTTCGATTCTTTCTGTTTTCGTACGTACCTAAGTAGACCTACATATTGATTCGGGGCTTATTGATTAGGCAGCTTAGGATGCTGGGGAAGCCTACCGCTATATGCACGGGATCCTCGTTTGTGTCAACAAGGACGCGTCGTCCTCGCTGGCGTTACTCCAAAAAGGCTTGAAAACCCTCATTTATTTCCTATTCCACTAAGTAGGTTTATCTGTTGGTCAACATGGGAGAATTATAAAAATATTACGAATAAACACTTCTAGAGCCATGAAATTCGAGATTTCTAGAAAACTCGTGTGCACACGGAGTACGGACACTTTACTTTTATAAACTTCTAGTGCACAAGGAACGTAATAAAACTTCTAGTGCACAAGGAACGTAATAAATATTCCGATTTTCTCTTCCACAGTGTAAAAATGGGTCTCATAGGGTGAAAGCACTAGTAGTCGACCACTTAAAGCTAAACTCGAATGAAAAGTTCTAAACAAAGATAAACAATCAATGTTATAAAATATATAAAATGTATTAAAGTAATTCAGAAATATTTAATGTATCACTAAAAATGTTCTGTTAGTATAAAAGATCCGGGAAAATAAATAATTAGCGTTAAAAATAAAGTGTCCGAATACGCTAATAATCGACCGCTTAACTATAAAAGTCGACCGGTCCGATTGCTAGTAATCGACCACCTTCTTTTATTATATAATTCAAAATAGGTTATATGAATAGTTCAAATGTGAATTCAAATTTCGTTTCTGTCGACTAATTAATAATTTAATAATTTAGTCGACTATTAGAGGGTGGCCGACTACAAGTGCTTTCACCCTATTTATAATAATCTACGTTACACTCGTACATTCCTCCATCGCACAATGGTCGAAAATCGAGAAAACCCGGCCAAAACATGAAGGTCACGAATTTGAGGTTAGAATTGAAAAAAAAACAAGATGGTGGACCCAATATGGCGGACGCGCACATCAGAAAAACATCAGATTTGGTTTAAACTTGGTATCCCGGAGTTTTCGAGGTCGCTAATTACGAATTTTAGGTCAGAATTGCAAAAAATATTTGTAATCTTCGAATAAAAAACTATTTTAATCTTGTGAAGGAGTGACTTGCTGAGAAACAGAACGAAAATTTAGGCTAAATCTGATGTTTTTCTGATATGCGTCTCTCCTATATTGGCTCCGCCATTTTGTTTTTTGCAATTTTGACCTCAAATTCGTAATCAGCGACCTCAAAAACTCCGGGATACAAAATTTAGACCAAATTTGATGTTTTTCTGATGCGCGCGTCTGCCATATTGAGACCGCCATTATGTTTTTTTTGCAATTTTGACTTAACATTCATAATCAGCATCCTCGAAAACTCCAAGATACAGAGTTTAAACCAATTCTAATGTTTTTTTTATATGCGCTTCCGCCATTTTGGATCCGCCATTTTTTTTTTGCAATTTTGGCAATTTTGACCTCAGATTCGTAATCAACAACCTCGAAAACCTTAATGTACTATTGCCCGATCATGAGAAGATGAGCTACTATATACCAACAAGCTGAAATGTCACAGGGGCAAGGGGAATCGCCGGCTCGCTCCACCTTATCCCCTCCAAAAAATCCTACTTTTTGGTTTTTAGCGGCTGTCCATATCGGCCAATTGTCGCGATTGGTATCGTTTGCGTTCTACGTCACGAGACGAACTGTGTTGGTGGGGATAGGTTGACGGAAGTGGACGATTCCCCTTGCCCCTGTGACATTTCAGCTTGTGGGTAGTAGCTCATCTTCTCATCGGGCAATAGTACTCATTTTTGTACAAATCAACGGTCATTTGCATCTTTTGGTCACGATTTGAGGATTTAGGACCACTGCACCATACAACATAAAATGGATTTTCTTAAAACGGGGTAAATACGAGCAAAAGTTTTGTGTAGGCCATAGCAGCTGAAGCATTGTTCTTAATGACAGAAGAAGAAATTTTGCTCGGTAGAACCCGAAGTAAACTTTATCTCTAGCTAAATATAATTTTACCAGTGGTCGTGACAGGGGGTGTAATTTTTTAATTGAAATTTCATTCCTTCATTGCTACACGCTTCAAATCGGTACCCAAATATAGTATAGGTTTGTACTTATTACTACCTACTGAATCATAATTATTCACTTTTATGAGTCACAAAGAGCACCAACAATTTCACTGAGAGGGTAACACTCCGGAAATACTCAACTTTGGAATGAGCTATAACGAATAATGACAAATTTGCTTTCCTCCAACTGTTGGTAATTAGTAGCCAGATAGGTGATGAAAACGGTGATGAAAACGGTGGTGGTGTCTGAAACCATATCTGGTGACTTTATAAATTAGGGTTTTGGCCAGGTTTTCTCGATTTTCGATCACTGTGCATCGTGACACCATTCCGCTGATTAAAATAAAAGCCGGGTGGACGTATCGAGCCTCGTCCATCCGCAGACTATGATCGCCCGCTGATTACGCGAGTCGTCGTGCGTTAAACTGGCGGACGCGTCTCTGTACTCGGTGCTCGATACGGGGGCGTTCATCGACCATGATTAAACACCAAAATTACCAGCTCGGGAGTCAAAGCGAGGCGCGGCGGTGCTTTGAAAAGAGATCACCGAGACTGCGCTGGAAATCGGATCGCTTCTTTGTCCTGGCCAACGGAAAGTATTCGAATAACGATACTACGCGAGATTGCCGGCCTCTTCTCCTCGTCGAGACCTCGTTCACGTCCCATCGAATGTTCTCGCCGTGCGAAACGGAATCTTGAGTCGGCACGGCCCTCGGCCCGATATTATTTCTCCGGGCTTAATCACCAGCGACTAACCGGGCCAATAAATCGCCCTCTAATTTGGTTTAAGCGCCACCCGGAATTATCCGTAGCCAACACCGAAGTCGCCGGATTATCTCACCGACTGCGCCTCTCTTGCGGCTCCGACGATATTGCGCGTTCCACTGTGCAGCCCGGCTGTAAATTAACTTTAATGCACCCTGGCGGTCTGAACGCACCCCCCCGACAACTTTCGATTACGATATCCCGAGTCTTGATTGATAGGACGCGCCCGTTCTTTTCCGCGGTATTTCAGTAGGTGCTGTTAAGAGGTCTCGTGAGCCTGCCGCGATAAATGCCCCCCGACAGCTTTATAGCCCTTCGATTTACCAGTTTAATGTGTTTTTAAATCGCCCACGATATATCCGGTTCGATTAGAAGCCAGGGTCCTCGATAAATCGACTGCTTTAATTTGAATTTACGATCGCTTAGAGGAGTATTTCGCAAGGCTGCTGTGTCTATTGCAGGATTTGGTTAAAGCATCCCCCTGATAGCCTTGCGGATAGGAGAACGGGGTGCGAGAGTTCTAGGTCTTGTTTAAAGTCTTGGTCGTAAGAATTGTTGGATGTAGTTTGCGTTGAACAAGGGGAGTCCACGGCGAGGTAGACATCGATTTTGATGAGCCTTGGCACGATGGATCTATGTCGAAAATAAGTAAATACGTGTTCGAGCGTTTCTGCCAATGGGCCTTAATAACAGAGATAATTACATATAAATTATTGAACATTTCATAACGACGATGGAAAACATAAAAGCCATAACCTTAATTTAGGAATATGTCGTGGAGCGTTCGGTAAGATGTCGGCGTGGCGTTGTTGCGGTCGGTGAGTTCGATTCCGCCTGTGTCTATATATATATTTTTTTCATACTTTATTTTTTCACACTATTTTTTCCACACTGTATGGAAGGTGTCTTTTGAAGATTTCCCCACGTTAGAAAAAAAATTTAATTGTATTTATACATTTAAAAGAATTAGTGAACGTTACTATCGTTCCCGTTTTTTCTCACTGTTCATACAGTAGTGTGGAAAAAATAAAATGTGAAAAAATAAAGAATAAAAAAAATATATAGATATAGGCGGATTCGAGAACACACGACCACAACAACGCCACGCCGACGTCTTACCGAACGCTGCACGGCACATTGTTAAATTAAAGTTATGGCTTTTATGCTTTCCATCGGCGCTATGAAATGTTCAATAAGTTACATGTAATTATCTTTGTTATTAAGGCCCATTGGCAGAAACGCTCGGACACGTATTTACTTATTTTCGATATAGATCCATCGTGCCAAGGCTCATCAAAATCGATGTCTACCTCACTGTAGACTCCCCTTGTAAGTGTCGCGTGTTGGACGCTTGTATGTAGGTACAAGGTCGTGTACTTTTGTGTTCGGTGTGTTTGCGGAGCGTAACGCAACGCGTTTAGAGATGGTGGGTGTAATAATTCGATCGGCATGTGTACTGATTTCAGATAATGGGCAAGTGGTACGTGGTGGAAGTATTGGAGCACAAAGTCGATCCACTGAAGGCTGTAAGCGGCTCGTACGTGCTCAATTCCTGTCCGATTGTGAAGCTGAGGGCGCTCGAATACTCGTCGCTAAGGCTTTTGTGGACCGAGGAGGCCGGCAATCTCGAATACACTTTCCGGATACCGGACATATCGAGGAAGCCGGGCATCTGGACCTCCTCCTCTCTGCAGAATGGTAACTCGGCTGTTTTGGATACAAAGCTACGCGACGCGACGGGGAGGATCCAGAAATATTTCCAAGTCGCTAGCATAGCTTCCCGGCGCGGCGCGGCGTTCGATAACGGTCGGACATGACCGACGAGGGAATTCATGCAGATTTCACGCGCGGCTTGGGAAATTTCGGCAATCGCAAACGCAATCAGTTAAGCCCCAGCAATTTTGGTTGAAGCAAAGCTTAAATCATGCGGAAACGCTTAGGGAAGCGGCTCTTCTCTCCGAGAGATGTCTTCTTCCGTCGATAAATTCGCTGAACGGACGGCTTTTAAATTCGCGGGAATATGCGCGCAGCCATTTCCGACGCATAAAACCGAGGAATAATTTCCTCGTGAAATTCCCAAGCGGCGGCGTAAAAAACAGGACTCGCGGTATCATTGGTTTCTCCTCCGTCCAAGGAACCTCCCGTTTCCTTCCTCGCGGGATGTAACGAACGGTTCGATAGGTTCGAGTGTCGGTCTACGAAGTTCCTTCAAAGACGATTACCATAAGCCGCCGAAGTGGAGCAAAGTTCTCCTGGAATAAATGAAACGAAAGGTTCGGTCGAGCGTGGCAGCGTTCAAGTTCGCGACGAAATCTGGAAGGCGTCTTTAAATGCTCGTTTCCCGCTTGCTTTCACGTGTCAAAGGCCTTTGGCGAGCAAGAATGTCGAAGATTTGGGGAATTCTTTTGCAAGAATCTCGCTTCTTCGCCCCTGAAGGCTGTGTAGAACTGTAAAGTATAGATGTATAGACTATGGATGGCCTCTTCAGCGCCAACCCATCCGAAATTCTTCGTATTTCATCGAAAGACAAAGTATAAGCTTTCAGATCGTCAGGGAATTTCACCTGCCCACTCTTCTCACTTTTAATGAAAGCCCAGATCCATCGTTCCCTCGGAGTTTCATCCCCCGCTCGGTTGGATAGCTTCCAAGTAGAATTGTCGGCAGAAAAATTGCGTTTACCAGCTGCCAGTTAACTCCGGGCAGGCTCTCGATTCATTGACCCTCGTACAGTTTCGTTGGCCTGCGCGACGCGGCGATCGGCGAGACAGAGCGGAACAGAAGTTAAGAGGTCCATCGAATAAGCGACTCGAAGCTAAACTTCCAAAGACGGCCGGCCGGGCCGCGGCGTAATTACTTTTACGTACGAGTATGTACGATTTGCTCTATCGTGAATCTGATAGGATACGAATTAGGTCTAGATTAGCTCCGCGTCGGACGGGACTTGGGTCTGTGTCGGGTAATTAAAGGAACGTCTCCCGTTTTACCCTGTACCTACATATAACAATTACGCTGGCTCCCTCGGTCCGAGTTGGTGCAACTTGGTCTCCCAGAAAACCACTCGAACTCGAGGGGCGATCGAAGAGGTTGCCACGAACCTCGCCACAAACGACCCTGTTACAAATGGTTAATTAACCGACTCCCCGGAGCATAGAGTAAAGTAGCGGCAACTCCCCTCGCAACCGAAGACGTAAGATGGCCCGATAACGGTCTTAATGAATCCCCGGATATGCAGCTGTGATTATCGGCTAACTGTCAGCGAGATGGCCACCGCGTGGCCGCATCGCCGCATCGTCGAAGCCGGGTTATGCAATTACAGCGCGGAGAATAATTTTTCAAAAGCCCCTTACCGTGCCCTTTTTTTTAATTCCCTGCTCCCATTCTTCTGGGCGATAGCAGCGGACGGATGGCAGGAACGCTCGCACAATGCGGCCGCGGATCGAGATCTCTCGCTCCTCTCGAAGCTCCTTTCAAGCCCCACTCCCACCCCCGGTCTGAACGTGAAATTTGTCCTTTCGAATTATGATCGTTCGCGTGGCTTTCAAGCCTTCTCGGGGCTCGAGTCTCTGACGGTTTGGTGGATGGAACATAAAGGAGCATTCGTTGGGCTATGGGAATAAATTGGATCGATCGGTTGAAAGTAAGAGGCAGTAAGGGGGTGGGCTATGACGTCGGAGGTACGCAAGGATTAGTGTACCTGATTTCTCGATATTTTTCGCATCTCAAGAAATGAGAAATCAGATTATATTTCTCGAGAATTCTCAAGAAATTAAAAAAATATTGCAAAATTGATATTTTTGGAATAATGTTGATAATATTTATCTAAATTTTCATTGGTGCCTAACTTACACAAAACTCGTGTAAATGAAGCAAACAGAGATCGAATTCTGGTAATTCGAAATTTTGGGTCCTGAATTCTAGAAATTCGAAATTTTGGTTCCAGAATTCTGAAAATTCGAAATTTTGGATTTCAAATTCTGGAAACATTGGGTCTCGAATTCTGGAAATTCGAAATTTTGGGTCTAGATTTCTGAAAATTCAAAATTTTAGTTTTCAAATTCTGGAAATTGAAACTTTGGGTCTCGAATTCCGGAAATTCGAAATTTTGAGTATGTAGAGCATCGGCGATACGAAGAGAAAAGTTTATAAACAATATCGCAATTCTTCGTATGTATTGCTAACATTTACTACAGATTTTATGTGTTTATATGTTCGCGATTAACTAGTAGCACACACCATTTGAACTAATTGAAAATTCATTTCTGAAAACTAGTGCGATTTATACTAATTTTCCTACACTTAAGTTTCTCGAAAAATATTGTAATTTATAGAGAAATGAGAAAAAAGAAATTATAAAATTTCTCGAGAAATTTTCGCGAAAGAATTCTCGAGAAGGAACACTAGCAGGGATAGATAGGCATAGAGGGTGACCGGGAAATAGTATTAGTGGTTTATTTCTTAGCAATTGCTCGCCTATCGTCGGAATGGCATTTGTGTAACTGTAACATCTGCCGCTAGTCGGTGAGCGCGTGCATGGAAAAGAAGTCCATCGAATTCGAGGGAATGTAATAAAGGACGGTTGATCGCTCAAAGCGACGTGAAATTCGAATGCACATTGTCTCACGCCCTCGCCCAGAATTTCAAATGGCCGAACCGTGGATACAATTAATTTCGTGCGATTAAACGTCAATATCTCCGAGCTAGCGACCATTTACACAGCGAAACGGTTTTCGACGGGGCCACGCCATCAACATTATTGCCACTGGCACGTTCTGGACGCGTGACAATCATTTTCCAAACTAATAATCATGTTAACAGCGATGCGCAGCTGCAGGGCCATCCCCAAACTAGCACAAAAGATCCAATTACAACGATTCTGTGCGTTTGTAAGTGGAAAGAATCGCAGTTCGCGTAAACCATCCGTGACGACCCATAATATTCTGTCTCCGCGTATTCCTAATCAGCAGCGTAAGTGCATCGTCAACGACATAATGGCGCGTAATGCGACAGATTTCCAACGGGACGATGCTGGCATTCCCAGTCGTTCTAGAGAATAATCAGGCCGATTCGCTGATTTCCGCTGGTGATTTGCTCTGAATCGCGAACAGCTCGACGAGCCCCGATTCCACGCCATTTCAGCGTAGATACGCCAGCGTTTAAGGGCACGTGACCAGGCGGTTTCGCCTGTTCGACAAGTTAGTCGGAGAAAGGATCGCGAATAACTGTAGCAACAAGTTGTAAATCGATATCGACCTACATACATAGTATCGTGGGAACAGGAACCTCCATAATAAGAGGGAGCCCGGAATAAGAGACCTCGGAGGGTCGACGTTGGTACGCAGCGGATCCGACGGTCATGGATTCGAGTCCCTCCACCCGGGGCCCTCTTTTTCCGTGGCTCCCCAGGAATTAAATAGGAGTTACGAAACCAAAAAGAAAAACATACCCAGCCATCCTCGCTTCAAAGTATCCAAGCTTCCCTGACTAATTCTCACGGGTGTTGGTGATGCCAACAGGTACACTGACGGAGAGGCAGTACAACCAGTTCTCCGGCAACGTGCACGTGATGAAGGCCGTGTCCTCGGACATGGTGCTGACCTTCTGCTCCCGCAGCCCGGGCAATCAGCTCTACTCCCTTCTGCTCTCGCGGGAGCACATCCTGCAGAAGAGCGACAAGCGCGGCGTGCACAATCTGCTCGGACGCCGCGGCCTCAAGATCGTCAGCATCCAAGAGACTTGCATGAACAGCGCTGCCTGGAGAAGAGGATCCTTCGGTTTGATCGGATGGCTAACCCTGATGGGCGTGCTGTCCTTCAACGTCCTCTTCGGCTCCTGGCAATGGTAGTCGCGGTGCGGGGAGCATAATCGAGTTCACGAGGGAAATCGTTAGCTAATCCGCGGGTAGGGGGGGGGGGGGGGGGAGCCGTTCGTTTGCGACGACTCTATCTTCCGTTGCAGAAGAAACTCTTGGTCTACGGAGCGACAGAATCCAAACACACTCTCCTCTTCCTCGTTCTTTATCTACCTTCCAGGTCACCACCCACCGCAGCAAAATCTCCGAACCTCCTTTTCGCGTAGAGTAAACGTTGCCTGATCCGCTGGTTCGTGGAACAGAGCAACTACAGATCGACCGTCACCGGGAGAGCACTGTGTTTTACGAGTTAGCCACGCAGTCGATACGGGGATCCCCTTTTCGTCGCGGAAGAATGCCCTTAATCGGCAACGCATTTAACGATTTCGCGTGTCGCGCCCGTTCCACGATGCCCGCCCCGAGTCTGTTCGGCGTAATCGTAATAAGAATCTCGTCGACTGTCCGGAGTGCGAACGGGAAACTCGGACGGAGTCATAGAATTCGTTGGTGCGCCCGGTTGGACCCAGGGCGAGCGAGCCGCGTACCATCGCTCCGATAATTATCGCGAATTCCTGTCCCTCGCGATAATGTCGTTCTCCGCGTGGACGGAATCCAGCCGTTGGCACGGTGCATCCTTTCGTTTAGTCCCGAGTCACGTAGATCTCGCGTCCTTCCAATTCTTCCTGTTGCCGTCGCCGCGATACCGCCGTTAACCGTTTCCGCTCCTTCAAGGAACTGTCTGCCCCTCGGGTTCCCTCGGGCCTCGACTGGAAGGGAACGGGTACGCCCGAAGCTTTCCCGGTTCGCGTGTTCAAATCCGTCACGATTAACTCTTTCGGATCGTCTGGATCATCGATCGTCGCCTCTTCGTATCTTGCTTTACCTTCTGGCTTACATGGAGAACGAAACAAATTCACTCTGCATTCCGCTTTTGGTTCTGCCTCGTGGAAGACTAATCGAGTCTCGTTTTCGCGCTTTTTGGCGCCTTTCATCGTCGCACGGCGAAACATATCAGCGCAACGGTTACTGTTATTAGTAAGAAGGGGACTGCGACGAGGGATGGACTTGAATGGAACATCCACGGCATGTCGGGTAACGCCGCTAGGCGCTGAAAGAGTTAATCGCCGGCACGGGGAAGCGATGAAAGGAGTATCTCGCGGGCATTAGTCACGTTAGATTAGTCACGTGCATGTTGTATATGTATCCTCGGTTCGTGGATTTAAGAAGACAATAGTAACGATCGTGGTGATTCGCGGGCGATTCTGCGACAACAACGATCCCAGTAGCCGATCGTAGTAAGGTTCATCCGCTCTAAATCGTCCAAGGACAACGTCGAACGAGCGTGTCGCCGCGAACACCTGAAAGTTAAACGGTCCCGTGTGTCGATGTTTACCGGAGACCCAAGGAGTTTATCCTTTCCCACATGAGTGTTCGTCGGCAAAAGTATTCCAAACGCGCAACGATTATATCACGATCTATCCTGTACACCCTTCTTCTGTCTCGAGCCTCGTTTAGGGTAAAGGGGTTTCGACTTTGAATAAACTACGTTAGCGGGAGTTCTATTTCGTGGGGCGGGGGTGGGGTGGGGGGGGGGGGGGAGGGGGGGGGGGGAGTAGCAACGTTGTACGATTGTAAAATAGAAGTTATCGTTGGACATGGTTCAGCTCGCTGGAAGGCCGATGGAATCGGGTGGCCGTGTCGTTTGACTCAATCGCACTCGCTTCTCGTTGTCAGTGAAATTCGCGCACGCTCAACGTATCCTTTTATACTTATCGAGATTCGTTGAGGCGATCCTTTTATATAAAAGCAGAGGGAGCTTTGAATTCTGCCAGTTTTGCGTCTTCTCGTATGCCTTTTTATACGAACTCTTCAACGTACAAATTTGTATTTTAAAAATCTCGCTCTTTATCAATTTTTCTACGTATATAGTTGAATTATGTATACGAGTCGGCACATTATCCGTGGCGGAATCGCCGGAAGACTAGCCGGATGGGATTTGGAGGGGAAGACGATCGGTTTGCGTGCGAATCGCAGGTCCAAAACGGATGATGTGATGCAGCTTTATCTGGCGTTACGTGTTTCCTCGGTGTTTACGAAAGCGAACGAATGCGTTTGAGTGCAGGGCGAATTGTTTGGACGCACCGAAAAGCCGCAGGCTTCTCGCGCCGGCGCGGCGCGATTACACGGTAGAGACGACAAACGGGGGTCTGTTACGATTCATTTGACAAATTAAAGAAAGAAACTCGTGTCCTGTATATATATCCTCGTATCGAAGCACTCGACGATCACGGTATACATACGGGGAACTCGTTGAATTATTATACACTTGGATGGGAATCGTGAAGTAATTACGCCATGTTATGTTTAAAATGCTCTAGAGTCTTTATTTATTGTACAGAATTGCTCGATATTATAAATAAATCTATATATAATACAACCTATTAGTACCTAATACGATATAATCGTATGCTTATTATGTGTATAAATATGGAACAATAAAGAATGAATTGGACGGTTTCCAGGCTCTGTTATTTCCCGACTGTTTCGCGGCCGAATCGTAGCGCCGGAGGAATCCGAAAAATTGCAGGGGAATCTCGTTAGAGGAGCAGCAGAATCGTAGCTCGGGGGGTATTCTACTCCGTCACTCGGAGCATCTCGAAAAAAAGCCGCACAAAGCTGCCGGCGGAAGGAGGGGTGAGAGGGGAATAACGAGATCGCGCGTCGGCGAATGCGTTCTGAATGCTAAAATGCTCGCGAGGTATCAAGGGGTAGAAAGCTTTCGGCGTTACGTAAAGCTGCGCGGCAGAGAGCCAAGAGAAACTATTACCCCCGGTGAGAGATGTGATCGAAGGTGCCTGTAACTATCCGTCAACATCTCTGCCACGCAGAATGCAGAAAGCAGAAGGTGCTCGGATCACTGGCCATCTAACAAACAGAGCTGCACCTACGACTGCATCTCCCGCGCCCCTCGCCTCCTCGGAGACAGTAAATCTAACACTCTGCATTTTCCAAGCTCCACGAGATTCGAGTCCCTTATCGGTTATCTCAGCAGCTTAATCTCGGGAATAACGAGCTCGTGTCGTAGATTCAATCTTGTCGGTCAAACAGTTGATTCGTCCCAAGGTCTAAGGCTAAGGGATAAGGTGAACGAAGAGAACGCATCGCAGGAAGAGATTCGTGATGGAAGGGGATTGAAAGAACGCTGCGCCGTGGCCGTCTCATCGCTCCATCTCTGATCGTGCTCTTTCATTTCCATCCCCGACCTCCCCGTCTTCCTTCCGTCGCTTTTCCACGGATATCTGACCGTTTCATGCTCCCTCGATCTCCCTTAACGATCCTTCGCTGCACCCAACCCCCTGGGTCAAAGCTACCCAGCACAAAGGGCCCCGTCGCGTCGATAGGCGCTCGAAAACTTTCAGTTGAATTTCACGCGAGCAAACGGAAACGCCATCCGCGGCTCACCGTCGCGCGTCTGTTATTCGATCCGATTGTTGTTTAACAGTGGGAAAGAAATTTACAAACCACCCAGAGGGGCTGCGCTCAGTCTGACCGTTTTTCCAGCGCTTTATTGCAAATGCAAAAGGGTACTCTGCTACTCCGAAGGCAGAGAATTGGTGAAAGTAACCATTACCGCGTCGCTCGACAAATCGATTACCTAACGAATGGAGCTGTTAATCGAGCGACACTGAGTCCCGTCGCGCCGGGCCGCACAACACAAATCATAAAATGCGCAGCGCTCGTAAAACAAACATCTCGGGGAGAAATATTGCCAGGGGGGCCTGCATTATTGGGCCGTGTTACCGCGAAAGCGCGCGTTGTGGTTCCCCTCGAGCACGAAACCTAGTCATTTCGACAATGACGAACGATCCCGGATGCCTCGTGGATGCAGTGGTCTTTCCGAAACAGCGCGGGGCGGCGATCAGCCCATTAATGGGAATTAGCATTTTAATTGTGGAACGTGGGTGTCCACCGTGGATTACGTTTGTCAGACGGTTTCCCGCAATGGCCGAGGATCACGACCTTTCGGCCGAGCGGAACAAATAAGCGAATCAACGAATTAGCTAATGGCCCTGCTGATGAATCGACCTATTCCGGTCAGGAAACGGCAAGAATAAGGCAACGTTGCTGCACGCTAACAGGCGAAACTTTCCACTAAGAAGCATGGGATCAGAAGATTGGATTAATTCCAGATATTCTTCCCACGATTTGAATTTTCCAAAACTGCAACTCAATAGTCGTCGACGGCTCGATGCTTGCTCGATATTCTCGCAACCTCCCGAAAGAGAAACAAGGAATCACGAGCAGCGAGACGAATCAAAGGAAACGTAACGACGGAGTACGGCGAGAGGAAAGTTGGAGTGGGCGAGCTTGGGAACGAGGGCAACGGGAGCAACAGCTAGAGGGAGAGGAAAAGGAAGAAGTAGGTAAGTATGCCCGAGTTTGCTGTTCCACGAGGCTTACGGTCTTTACGTGACACACGTTCGAGGAATAAGAATTAGATTCAATTACCGGAGGCATTCAGGGCGCGTTTACTTGCATAAACTTTGTCTCGGCGAGTCCGTCGCGTCGCGCGTCGGCTAGCGAGCTGCTCCTACGGTGCTTGATGCTGGCTGGATCGACTGAAAGGCGTCAGTAGCAGTGGTCGTGCTTTGGTCAGACGTCAGCCGCCAACGCCACTCACGGTTTACACTTTACGTAAACCGGGAGAACTGTCACGCGTCGACTCCTTCTCGGTATGTGAGCTAAAATAGAATTAAACGGGCCTTGGATAAAATGAACGAATCTCTGGGGGATGCCCCTTCGAAGCTTACTGAATTTCGGAACTGAGATCGAAGATACTTTTCAAAGGAGTTCCCGTTTCCCATCGACAAGGAATTGTCATACAACAATTAACAAGGAATCTAAAGTTACCGATCGAATTTAAAGTTCCCCGGCCAGCAACTCGGGAACCCGGGAACTTACGAGCAAGCTCGCGTTCAGCATACGTTGCCCTGTACACCAGCAGCTGTTTTACATGCACATTGCGCCATTGCGAATTCGTGGACGAGCTTTATTCTTTGCACGGCTCCCCTAGATCCTCGCCCTGCTATATGCATCCGCGCGCAATTAACGAACAGCCCATTCAAATGTAAAACGGCGAGAATTTTCAAATCTTCCTAACGCTCGGGCGAGGGAACAACAATATCCAAAGTTTCGATCAACACCGTGCTTTGTGATTCGACGACGGGCAAGCGACCGACACCCCCGCAAATCAGAGTTGCTTTGCCCGCGGGAGCAGTTACGTCTCTCGAAAGATTCGCTCACGTCGTTAAACCGGGGACAATTAGCAGGAGGTCGAGGTCGTTACACAGGAATTTAGCTTAAGGGGCGAGACCACTGTAACGGTCCGAAATGTAAGGGTACTTTCGGGAATTTATTTCAACCTAACAACGTAAGTAAATCTATGTATTGCTCAGTATAGTTAATGGTGTACGTATCGAAGGGTAAGAATTTTTTTTTTCAATCGAATTCATAAATCCGTTTCCTGTATACTCTTCGTCAAAATTTGGCCATATGGTTAATCCGAATTCAAAGACACAATAATATTTAGAAACTAGAAGCCTGCCTATATTACGTGACGATCAGAAAAAATCAAAATAGTAAAAAATTACAAAATGGCGGATCACTGAAAAAATCATGTTTATCGGGATACAAATTTGGGGAAATGTTAATAAAAAAAATAGAAGCAGTTCGAAAATTGAAAAAAAAAAACTGATCGTCACGTAATAGCCACGGGTTTTCCGTACAATAAATGTCCTTGATCATGTTAATTGGACGTATAGCTTTCTCTGTAGACTGTCAACGCGGTTGAAAAATGTCATTCTGAGGAAAACGTTCACAGGAAATACGCGACCTGGCCTGTTTATCTACGCCTATTTAACAACAGCCAATTTGGCGACAGTAAATTATTGGCGAAAGAATCTGCCGCTGCGCGAGGATCGTTTTCGAGAATCGACCATCGCGTGCGCGTCGAATGATTTGAATTTCATGCTCCCTCCGCCCGCTTACTTTCGCCACGTTGCAGAGGAGACGGGATCGATGTACAGGGTGGCTCTAGTATCGGTTAGCGCTTTGGTCGCCACAGTGGACCACGATCGATCGCCGCGCCGGGGTCACCCGGCCCGAAGGTGCAAGGACCGTAAGGGTATCTTTGAATCATCCTACACCCCTTCGAGGGTGCGAAACAGTTGCTTCGTTAAAGAATTTCGTGTTCGATTACATTCTCCGCTGCGCGAAACGTAAACCAGCGAGCAATTAGAGGGCGCACGGCGTTGAAGGACGGCGGTAATCGCAAAGTTCGCCCGTAGGTGCGTCTAGCGACTGGCTACCATGTTACTTACGTTTATATGCGCGCGAATAATGAAACGTGGACAAAGATCAGCGCACAACGGCGTAGGCTTGTCGCAGAGGGTTGGGATTTTTGTTAAATATAGTACCTGTATACGAAAAACAGAGAAAACTTTGTGTTTACAGAAAAATGCGTGTTTACGCGTTTATCCAAACGGCTGGAAATATCGGGAGCCGGAGGACAGGGTGGAACACGAATAATGCTTCTGCACGACAAAGTGGATGGAATTACCGGTAATTCGGTAATGAGCGCGGCGAAACGGCAAGAATCGCTATAACCCACGTCACGTACTCGCGGTCATATGCGTAATGCAATGCGCGTAATGCACGTATTACGGCTACAGGATCCACTGATGCATTATACGTGGACTCGTGTACACGGTGCAAACGCATTATTGGCTGGTGCCTCGTACGCTAAACCCCACCACCCGACGGTCGGGTAACTTTGCGCGGTAAAACTAGCGGGGATGCTGCTATTCTACTACCGGGACTTGCAGTAGGTACTTAGGCAAAGATCCGCTACATATCCACCGGTATAAAATCGCTCAAGATCGTTTTTGTGTCACTGCCTAGAATCGTGCACGTCGACGTCCCTGCTGGTAAGATCCCCGGGAAAAGTCTCGAACGTCCGATGGGGCGATACCCAGTGGCAGCCCTAAACAAATGGTGTATAGCGTAGACTGTCTAGTGGCAGTAATAGTAAGAGTAGACATGATCGAAGCCAGCGTAACAGGCATTAGGGTAATTCCGGGAGACACAGTCGGGTTGCAGAGTTGGTCGAAACAGTTGATTTCAAGAGAATTAATTGTTCTGAACCTTAACACATTTTTACATATAATTACACCGATGTAGAGTCTGAATATAGCAACTCTCCAGCCCGACTGCGTCTCCCGGAATTACCCTATGCTGGCGCAGCCGTGTAAAAGAGCCTAAAAAGGCCATCACTTTCATCAGGGGTCCCGCGACGTACACACACCGGTAATGTGCGGCGATCTGTTGATTGCCATTGCCGATCCCCGTGCGGAATGACGTCACTGTAAACTGTAAACTGTAAATTGTAAATTGTTTACGATCCCCTGTCCGCGCATGAACATCCACTGGATCACGTCTGGCCAACACGTACCCCTGCACAGGCCTGCCACACAGGCGATGGTTGCCCGATCAGCCGTGAAAAATTCGTGGAGGCACGGTGCTCGCTTGATCGTGAGCGATTCTCTTACGCGCCGATGCTGCCGCGACCCTTTCCACAGGGATCGCTGATCGTGGGTGGGCTAGTCGCCTCGTGTGCCGTTCAAGCGCCAATCGATTCCAGGGGAAAGAGATGACGGTAGATCAGTGCCCCTGCTTCTGTTATCGGTGCCAGCAGGTATGGCATCTGCACGCTTATGGAGTATAGCTACTAGAACAAAATTCTGTATTGTATTTTCCCTACCCTTTGCCAATAATTCCGTGAAGTTTTAAAGCTTAACATCAGAATTTAAAAATTTCGTGACTTTTTTACAAAAATTTACATTTCGAGAGTGTAGGCCACTGTGACTGTTAACGCCACGATTAGAGAAAATATCGTTACCCATTAAGTAATCGATGCTCCCTCGAAGCCAGGGGGCAAGCAGAGGGCCCAGCGAATAAACGAAGCAGGTGAATCGACCCTCCCCCGATATTGAGCCGTCGTATTTTTTGCTCGTGGGCGGCCAGCTTCCTTCCTGCTTAGAGTAATGGATATTCCAGTCACGAACCAGACGGGAGCTAACCGTGTAATGATGGCAAAAGGTCCGCGACAGTACTTGCCTCGACTTGCGAAACGCGGGGGCGTGTTTTTGTTAGTGCTTTTTAGCGGATGCCTCTCAATTTCCACAGCCGAGTGGAACCTCAAGTTCTCTGTGGAGTAAAATTTTTGAAAATAAATTTGATATTTGTTTATGAAAGGAATTTTTTTTATACATCTTTGATGTTACAAGTTTTTTTTAAGTTTTTTTTTTAATGCATGTAAGGTAAGTGCTGGTAATAAAGCTCAACAGGTAATATTGCTTTTATTATATGTTTCCGCGACGTTTATATAACATCGCCTGGTTGTAAATTCAACAACTGTTTCCCTCTCAACTTTCATCGCACGAATTATAACAATTACATCGTTTTTCTGGATTTATGTTGTGAGTCCTCATCATCCAATTACTGTACAACTACAGGGAAACAGTTTGAGAACAGACGAATATGTAGACTAAACGTCTTATCACTCTTATCGTTTAAGGGGGTATATCCGTTTGAGGCCTCGGAAAATGTGTAGGTACATGTTGTGCATTTTTTTACAAGTCAACGGCTTGACGAAGATTTCCCATTTTTTTTTACTACCTTTACATAGTATTATGAAAAGAAGTTGCAGTTAAAAAATCTATTGTTTTTCAGAAGTTGTGTATCAGAGATGGGCAAAAAAATTATTTGAAATAAAAATTTCGTAGGTAGATAAATTTTTAGTTCAAATACTTTTTTGCCCATCTCTGTTATGGATACATATCCGAAAGTCTCTCGATTTTCGACGGCTAAACGTTGGCCCTGAAAAAGCTGTATGTCGTGTCTGAAATAAAAAACAGTGACATTTTCTTATAAAATATGTTAATAGCTATCGTCCTACGGGGTTGATTTTGAAAAGTTTGAAAAATAAAGAAATGGTGAGAAATCAAAGGTAAAGTTAAATTTTTCTAAGAAAAACGTCTATCTTTTTTCGTTATAAATAATTCTTCGGGGAATCAGAATAAAAAAAAACTCGTAGGACCACCGTAATAAAAAATATAGTTCCGCTGCGATCGGTCGAGCCGCCATGCCGCACAGAGGGACGAAACGTAGACATCTCTGGACATGGCCGTATCTTTATTAAAAACCATCTAATTTTGATGAAACTTAGCTTATTTTAAAGGCAAATGATGATACTTTCCGACAGTAGATACAAAATTTGCAAAGAATATTGTTTGCACTCTCTAGCATTTGACAAACATCAACAAATTTTTGCAGTTTGGCACATTCTTCTTTGAGGGCAGATTTTACCCCCTGGACACCCATTTAGATAAATGTGATTCAACGAGTCGAAAAGTGGAAAGTTCAAACTTTAAAATGGTTTTGTTTCATCAACTTTGGATGAATTTTAGCAAAGTTATGAGACTTTGAAAATTTAGCAAATTTAAAAAAAGTTTTGTCTGGTTTTCGGTGCAAATATAAAGGGCTTCAGGATATGAACTATTATTTTCTGCAAAAATGAATATGAGAAAGAAAGGTAAAGCAGAGAGTGGGACGAAATGTATTAATTGCTGGACATTCAAACTGCTTGTATGGGACCTGTCATGTCTTTATCAAAATTGGCATAAATATTACACACATAAACTATTTATTGATCTTGAATTAATAACCGGTCAAAAACACAGATATCGAAGATAAATACGTATAGTGATATTAATAAGAAAAATTGTTTACGTTCCCCGAAGTATGTTTGTCATTAAATAAAGAAGACAATTAAGAATTAATTTAGAAGAATTAATGGACATGCATAACACACCCGAATGTGATGTAGACACGGTTAGTCAAACCGGCAAGCCTTAAAAAGGATCTACATAGAAGCAGTATTTATATGACACAAAAATTACTGCAGATATTGAAAAGTTTGTTTTGTTCTCTCAATTTATGCATAGTATTTTATATAAATATTACGTTTGATCATAATTTCGACTGCCTAAATCTATTTCTAAAACATTTATTTATTTTTAGGAAAATAAGATTGCGATGTGATGCTTCACCGTTTATTTATTAAGGTTTAACTAACTTTAATAATAATAACCTCATTTTATGAATTATCATTCGCTATACCTATCATATTTACATTCATTTCCATAAAGACATCATAAAGACATGATCAATCGGGTACAAGAAATGAAATGTCTAGATACATATTTTACTCGTTTCGTGCCACATGCGTACACAATTTAATTAATTCTGCTCAAGGGCGCAAGTTGGCGCAACTGGAAATTGGATTTTCTAAAACTAGAATGTTTACTGATTATATGGTTGTTTTTTTTTTGGGATAAATTTGGACATTTTTCTAAATCGACAAAAAAAAATTTTATTCCACATAAAAACGTCTTAACAATCAACCCCAATGTGTAGTATGATGGTGGAAATTTTTTTCATTAATCTAATACTAATTATTTACATTACCTAATATGACAACCGTCTCCAGAAGTGAACGTGTTTGCTGTTAAAAATTCGGGATTTAAAATGTTTAAAAAGTTTTTTTTCCATAATTTCGTATCCATTAGTACTCAAGGATAATGCTCATATAATTATATCAATAAAAAAAGATACTTCATATTTTCGTCAATGTCCGAGAATTTGCAGGCGTCGTCCCACTGTGTGCCACAGCACGGGTCTGCACGGCGAACGTCTTAATAATGATTTTGATTTTTTTCCGTTGCGGGCAAATTCGGGCAGCTGAAATTGACATTAATATGTAGAGACGCGGTAGCGTCTCGACGCCAAGTACATGAAAGACACCCTGTATATGTCGAATTACCGCTACCGCTATCATTTACTCGTCGCGGGGCTATTCCAACCTAGCCTGACATTTATTTCATTAATATTCTTATTACGCCTGCAATATTTTGTAAATTTAAAGGCATTTTTCTTTTGTAAACCACATCAGCTTTCGGATAAGACCAATTTCAATAAAATCGGTCCACGCATGACAGAGATATCGTAATATTGTCTCATGGATCTGTCGAAAATGGTAAGATTTTTCTTCTTCTGATTCTCCTAGAAATTTTTCGTCATTAAACATTACGTATATATATTTTTCGTCAATACGTATACGCGTTACACGCACACCTTTAGCCAAAACGAAACTAACACATGTTTCGTCATGTTTCGTTCGTCAATCGCTATCTTCACTATGCAATCTACTCCAAATTTTGACAGCTTACAGCCAGGTTATAACCTGAGGAATGTTCAGTAAGGTAGGTTGTCAAAATTTAAGATGCCACGTGTTTTTACAAATATGTATCGTTGTATCATTGAATTGCAACCAAAATGCAGTCTCAAACGCAAGGTAAGTTGGCTAAATTTGAATTGTATATCATAAATATAACCCATAACCACAAATTCAAACGAATTGAAATCATCTTGTAACCACAAATCGAATCAATTCAATCGATATGCAATCAGCATATAACCACAAACCAGTATTACTTTTAATTAAATATTATTACATTTTTTAACATAAGCGTTTTTAACATGCACTTTGCGGCTTCGTTAGAGTTTTATGATTTGAAATTATATTTTAAGTCTCACAACGATCCGTTGATATTGCCTCAAGTTATTGCAATTTATGTTTAAAGAAATATTTATTTCAGACGATGAGAAATATTTTGTTTATAATTTTTAGCTCGAATATTAATAATTGAATAAACGAACTGTAAATAGAAAAAATGTGTGTTGTGACGAGCTTTACAACACGATATCTTTTAAAATACAGATTAACAACATTTAATTTTCCAATCCTTTTTAGCATTTGGACAATAATTTTTCGCATTTTCGACTGCTAGTTCTCTTATTGCATCCGACCCTTCATTATTGTGCTGCACGTTAAAAAAACTGCGTCGAAATTGATCCATTAGTTCCCGATTGTAAGTGATAAAGTAACTCTGAGGTAAGATAAGGTGCCAGCGGAAGTATTTTATATATATACCTACGTAGAGTAAAGGGGAGAAGACGAAGAAGCGAAGTGAAAAGAGATAAAGATAATTTTCATTCGTTACTTTGAATGAAAGAAATTTATAATCGATTTCGACACAATATTAAAGCATAAATGAATAAAATTGTTTAATCTGTAACCTCTTTCATAGTGCAGAGCGTAGAAGTAAGTAATTAATAAAAAAACTTCAAAAGAGTAAAAACATTACACCAAGTACATGAAAAAGTCGAGGATGGCTTAAATTTAACAAAGGTAATTTGAGTGCCAGCAACACCGGTTAGACTTAATTTGTTAGTTAATTTATTTAATTTTTGAATTGGTGTGTATTTATAAAATATTTAATTAAATTTGTTAAGATAAATGACAAAAAGAATAGAAGAGAATATACAATCTTTGTAAAAAGAAGTGAGATCCCCATAAAAACTTTAAAAAGTAAAAAAATTACGCCAAGTACATGAAATAAAAAACGACACAAAAAATAGCTAGTAATAATAATTACAAAGTAAAAAAAGATGTGAAATCAAAATGAGCTGCAAGTACATAAAGGTGCTTTCTCACAGCATGCAATGGCGACACTGTGTAACACAATAAAAGACAAAAAAAGATATCCGCAGCCTGGAAGTAAAATACATACTTGGCGTGGCCAGGCAAGGTATTCTCAGATCATCAATACACATACCTTCCCTCTCGCAGGCTTTCAAATAATTTGTCAATTTATAACTCTGACAGTATGAGGACATTTTCATTGTATTGCGTTTTAAAATAATTCTAAGATCATTCATCGACACCGATACCTTTCTTCTAACAAGCTTTCAGATAATTTGTCAATTTATAACTCTGCCAATATGAATACATTTCATTATTTTGCGTTTTTAAATAATTCTTATTCATCGACACCTTGACCTTGCCTGGCCACGCCAAGTATGTATTTTACTTCCAGGCCGCGGACATCTTTTTTTGTCTTTTATTGTGTTATAAAGTTTACTGTTCCCTAAATTAATATACAAAAAATCACGGAAGTACTTTTTGGTACTTTTTTAAAAGACCCCTTGAAGTTGCTAAACATTTAACATAAAAAATTTGGACAAATTGTTAGTATTGTAAAGAACTGATTTGGCAGTTTTGCAGGTATGGCAGTATTAAACAGCCCATACAGCACACGCTCGTTGCAGCAAAGTTGCAGTGCAAGATTGCAATGTTTTCACGCAACGTTGCCGCAAGTGTGCAGCAACAATTCAATGTCCGACTCTTGCAACGATTCGGGCAGTAGGGCCAAAATTATAAATAACGATATATACATCATATATACAATATATATCGAATGAGCGTGGAAGAATCATAGAACTATAAAGGCACGGTTTTTCTTCTCATGGAAAATAATTTTTCCCCGAAGGGGATTCGAACCGGCGACCTGTAGCGGCGTAGTCAAACACTTTACCGCCGCAGCTGCAATTACTAATTGATAAAACTGCTAACGTACTCGAACTTATACTCTTACCGTGCAAAACTTTAAATTCAAATTATTCAAAAACGAAGGCCCATTTTGACAAACTCCATTAGTGTTTTGTAACACTGTAGGTATGTACTACGACTTCCACCTTGTGTCATTCTACACATTCAAATATACAGGGTGAGTCACCTAACATTTAAACTTTAAATATCTCCGTTGTTTTTAATGAAACGAGAAAATGTCTCAGGAAAAAAATGATTGCTAGACAAAAAGGACAACATATTATACATGGTTGAATTTGTATTTTAATTGGCTATAACGTTACAGTAATGAAAATATGTCATTTCATTAAAAGAACCATCAATGATATTGAAATTTCGGGAAATATAACCTTGCGAAAAGAAATTGTCTGCGTCAGAATAATTGTCTCTCTGAAGTAAACATTTTTTCCTTAGACATTTTCTCGTATCATTAAAAACGACGGAAATATTTAATGTTTAAATGGTAGTTGTAGCAACATTGCAGGAACGTTGCCGCAGCATTGCAGGAATGTTGCCGCAGCATTGTAGCAACGTTGCCGTAACATTGCAGGATCATTGTCGCAACATTGCAGCAATGGTACATCGACATTGCGCGGAAATCATGCATACTGCAAGTAACTGCAAAGTTACTGCAACCATCCTGCAACGTTGCCGCCACGAAGTGTGCTGTATGGGAGAAGTTCTAAAAATCAAATGAAAAACATAAACACTCTGCCAATGGCACGTGTTTGAAAAAAATGCACCGAGATTGGGAATAAATTTGTAGTGCCATTTTTGACAACAAATTGGTAAATTCAGCAAAAGTTACGAGTAGCATTAAAATCTACGTTCCCTTATTAACATTTTAAGATACAAGAATTTGTACAAGTTTATACAAGTACAAGAATTTGTGGATCGAACACTTGAGATTCTCGACTTCTGTACATTACATCGAACACCGTGAGCCGCTCTGTGCTTACCAAAATTTCCAAAACAGATACAGCGTACTCATCATTAGAGATTACTCCTGGGCAGATTTGCGAAATCGGGGGCCAGTTGCCATAGACAGGGGAGCGCTACATGTTCATAGAAAGAAGTAACAATAGGTAAACCAGCTTGCGCAGAGATTGCTCGCCTCGTTCAGGCCCGATCTACTCACTTCACAGCGGCGCGGCGTTCCGCGCCCACTGGACCCACGCCCGTGTTCAGCCTTCTCTGCCAATTATTAAAAAGCTCGCGCATCCGCGAACGCGGCTACGCTCCAGGCCCTTCCATTTCCCATCAAGAGATCGTCGAATATGCATTCGTCGGCCGATTCTCGCGAGACACTCGTCGCATCGTCCAATTCAAATCTAACCCCCCGCCGTCAATATGTGAGTGGCGTACGCGCGAGTGACGCGCATGAACGTAACGACGCGGGTGTATATTGACGTTGCCCGTGCCGCTGTTCCCTCCGCCAACGAAAAAGAGCAGACCGCCGCTATATGTATGCCGGCGCGGCGGAACGCGAACAGCCGATCGGAGGAGGGGGGGGGGGGGTTGATTTTATTTCCCCGCGCTCATCGCCACCCGTCCTGTTTCCAGGATCACGCGGACCAAATTCCGTCCTCGCGACTATCGACGCTCCGCCACGCTTTCCCCGCTGTTCCTCCGCTTTGTATCTAGTTTATATCTACCCACGCCTCCGGCCCCATATTTTTCCTTCCCCTCCGCGTTCCCCTTGCTTGCCTGTTTCCAGCCTCGTTAGCAGCGGCGACAAATAATGAATCCTCCACGCTGGTCACTCGAATTCCGCGTGAAACTCTTTTCCAGCCTCGCCGCGGGGGAATTATGCTCGACGGGGAGGAAATTGATCGAGGATAATCGATGGGGATTAGCGTTGATGGAGGGTCGAAGGAGCATGGAGAATCTTCTAGGAAGTATGAATGCGCGAGGGCTTGTGGAGACGGGGAAATCTTCTGGTCTCGTCCGCGAACCTCGCGTCACCAGTAGGCTTATGATTCCCTTGGGAATTGAACGCGGCCTTGTCGGGAATGGAAGAAGGGCAGCTCGGTGACATAATCGACTGAGTCACCGATTAAGGTCAATTATCTGTGGTGAACGCCTGCTTCTCTTCGCGACGGCACGTTTCGTTTCGTTTCGTCGGTTTAAGAGGCTGAATTAGGCGTAACGTCGGTCCAGGTGATTACAGAGGATCTGGTTACTTGCCTCGTTAAGCGAGCGGAGAAAACTAGAACGAGCGCAAAAATTGCGACTCGCTTGAGAGAACGGTGGCCTGAATTTCGAGACTCGCTTGAACTTGAGACAACGACCGCGAAGCAGAACTCTGCAGGCAGAAACTCTAATGCCCACGGTTATCTGGGGAACCGAATAGCCATTCTTCAAGTCGAGGGATTTAAGAAGACGGCCCCTGACACATTCTAGTTACAAGTATCGAGCATTTACAGGATCGAGTTCCGAGCAACACCGTAAATGTTTAAAGCTCTTTCCTTGTAACAGATGGATCGAGCCTCGTCTCGCCGCGAAACGCTATCAAACGATCCAACAAGGTTGCCATCCAACAAGGGGCAATATTTCAAAGCATCCATCGCGAACCGGGGGAATTATTTATCAGCGAATTGCAAGCGCGCACAGCCGCTTGATAAATTGACGGCTGAGCGATTACTCTGATAAGATCCAGCGGATCCTCGATCTACCTCCAACGCATCCCACCAATTTTCCCCGCGCCACTAATCGCCGTCGTCTCGTTCTCAACCTATTCTTTCTCCATTATCAATCATTCCTCCGAGTAGCCCGAAGCTTCGCTGAAAAATCCGCAGGAACCGCGAAACGATTTCCTGCTTGCCCACCTCTACGTTTGCCCACGACGATTAAATTATCCGAACCATTACCAATCCATTACCATCTGCCAAAGGGGAAAGAGGCGGCCAGCTTTGCCTATCGAACTTACCTTTCAAACGACTCTCGCGAAGGAGCTGCTACTAAAGGACCAATAATCAGCGAGATAAAGTGTCACCGCTCATGCCGCGCAATTCTCCTCTGACCATTAAACTATTACCAGACATTTCGAGCCCCCCTATAAACTTTGCCTCGCCACTGGCACGCAATTACCGCTTCGATACCGAATAATTTACTCGTCGATGGTCGCGAGAATGAGCTTTGAAAAGCTTCGATACAGACCGCGATCTTTGGCTGTTGGAGGAGAAGCTCCGATCCCGGCAACTATCGATCACGCGTGCGCCGCGCCGCGCCGAGGGGAAGAAGGAACTCGAGTGGAGACGAAAATCAGCCGCAGGACCGAGGGAAATTATTTATCCGCCGGTGGCCAGCACGGTGGACATTGATAAATAGGCCGCTGCGAGGGAAACGCTTGAGGGAGATGCCTGAGAACGGGGAACGGGCGATTAAGCAAGATCCGCGCGACGGCCAGCGGAAAAAATTGTCTCCCCCCCGTCAAGAAGCGGGGAAGAAAGATAGGGGAATCCCTCTTTCTTTCTTTCTCCTTTTTTCTTTTTCCTTTTTTCCGGGGAATGAAAATACTTAATCCACTGTAGCCTCGCGTCCCTCCAAATATACATCCGCGCTGCACCGTTGCCTCGGGGACGAGAATAGTTTAATCCGGTGGAAGGCTGAAGTCGCCTGTTCGCTTCCAGAAATTTCGGGGGAACGTGCCTAAAAGATTACGTGCCCGCCCCGACTCGCGATAATAAAAGGGAACGAGACGGTCGGCTGGAAATACGCTGCGTTGTTCGCGATGCTCGCCGATCGCTGACCAACCCGGCGAAGTTGATCCAGAATTTCGTTTCGCTCCCGGGAACTTTGCCGCTGTTGCTCGTTGGCCCGTGCGCACCGCTGGCCTGTGACACTCGCGGGACCCGCGCGATCCTCCCCTTAATCTAGTTAGATGTAATTAACTGATGCAACTTCTACAACAAGCTCCACGATGCGACGCGGCGCGGCCCTCCGAAAACGTAGAAATCAAATTAATTAACGTTTTGCCGGGCAACGCGGCGCTGTCGTTCATTAATTACTCTGTTTATCGAAAGCAGGATAAGAGTAATGCGCATTAGCCGCCATTAATTCTCGCTGGCGCGTCCGTTGCCACGGGTCGCGCGAAAATAAAGGGAAGTTTTCTATTCCCGGTGTATCATTGCGCTCAACTATCAGAGAATCTGGTTTAATTAAAGATACTCAAGATTTGAAGTTAAACTAATTGTAAGTAGAATAAGGAATTCCGTGATCATGAATGGTCGGCTGAGGTATGTATGTTAATAATAAAAGCAGGGTGGTCAGGTAGCTGGGACAGAATATCATCGCGGTTTCGAGGAGAGCGTGCTTGTCAGTGGCTGGAAGAGGAGCAGGGGGGCGCGAAAAACATGGGGTAGAAGTGGCATCAACAGGTTCCAGGGGGGAGTTTCCAGAAGCGCGCAGCAATTGTGGTCGGACAGTGCTCCCCGCGAAATGTTTTGCAGATCTCCCGAGGCGTTTGCCCTGGCTCCCTTCTCCCTCGTATCTCTCCGGATTCCCCCGTGTCGATGGCAACCTCTCGGCCGCTTTTAATTAACCCGCCACGCCGACGACGTTTCGCCAGGGAGCACCGCAATTGTTGCGGAACCATGGGCTCTTTAACCACGAGCCTAAGCGCCTAAGCCATGGATCGTCTTCCCCGTCAGTTCCCCCTCAAGCTTTCGCTTTCTCAAGTACCTATACCAGCAATAGGAACTGCCGCGACACCGTATAAACCGTGCGGCGCGACGCGCCGCCTTGCCGCGCCCCGCCGTAATAAACAATCCCATTTCCAGCGGAATTAAAAGCGCACTACCCTCGTAAAACACGCTCTTTCATAAGGGCAAGTATTTTTCTACGCTCGCGGACCACGGCGAAGGAACGTTAGAAACGAGTGTCCCGAGACCGAAGATTAGAAAAAAACAGGGGATTCCTTGTACGCAGCTAAAATTCAATAGTGACGGTACGTGCGCGTCGTGAATTAAAGATTCGCTTGCGCGACTATCGCGAAAGAGCGCGTGGTTCATCTACTCATCTGCTCATCTGCTCATCTACACACGTGGCTCTCCGAAATGATCGTTGCGTGCCTTCGTAGGTACCTATATACTTGCGCGCCACTGCGTTCATATTCATCGGCTAGCTGGCAGATCCTTAACGCGCATTTAGACTTTACACTTTGGATGTGCATCGATGAAATGCAAATGAAAACAATCTTTACACCTTTCCCTGTGGATAAATCATCCGCGATGCAGATTCCTTTCTTGGACGATACTTGGCGCGCTTGTGCTTTGAACTGCCAGAGAAACGGGCGTCAAGTTGCCAGATCGATTCTATTTGCCGGCAACTTCTGAGTTTAGGCTCTAAAGAGTCTAAACTTTAAACTTTAGAGTCTTTTTCCTCGGCCGCCATTGGAAAAAGTTAACGTTGAAAGGGGTGCGACGATAACGAGTGCCCTTTCAATCCTCTCTCCTGCCCATTATATCGCAGCCCGTGCGACGCAAGGTGCGGATGCAACTCGTAACGCCACGGTAATCCGCGCAGGCTGCAGCGGAAAGCTGACGCGAGATGCATTCAACGTACGCTCTCCAGGAAAAGTTGCATGCAGCATGGCAGCTGCGAATGTGCACAGGGATGGGTGGTGTCTGTGCGGAGGAACGCGAGGTAAATCGCACCGTTGAAAAATTCCCCAACTATCAACGTGAGCTATCATCCTGTGGAACTCTGATCTTCGTGCGCAGGCTCGCCTTTCAGAACCTCGTATCAGACTTGAAAATTACACGCACAGTTTGGAGATGCGCCGTCGCCGTTGGAGCTCGATAGGACTTAGGGGTGATGGGTGATTTCCTTGGTGAAGGATGCACACCGCACACGGTGCACAGGCTTCTTCGGCTTTGTCGCGCTGCGGAAGGAGATTCAGGGGATCGAACGAGATTGAGAGATGGTCCGCCCTGTTTTTTGGCTTTGTGAAATCTTATCGAGGGAAATTCGAGGTCCCCGCCCTTTGAACTTATTCGAGTAAACAGTTTGCAGACGCACCAGACAGGCTCGATGCGCGCCACTTTCTTCTGATAAACTTGGCCAAGAGATGCTTCTCTGGCCAGGCAAAGATTTCCCTAACGGTGTTAAAAAGGAGCGGCGGAGTCGGAGGTATCGCTAGATATTTATATACCTACTTTAATTATAAACGAGTGGAGTTGCTCAAGCCACCGAAGTCGAAGGGGAAAAAGCACTTCGGATTCAATTCCATCGTTCATCCCTAAGCCCTGGCGAAGGTGTGGCGCAGTTAACTGCAATCCGCAATCGCCAAAGACTCCCCGGGAAGGAATTAAAGCTGACGCGAAGAGCTCTGAAAATATGTAGATTTGCGGCCGCATCCACGTGGCACCCTCCTCCGTAATCTGCATGAAATTACAGAATGTGCGCGTAATTAGAGCGCGGGCATTAAGGCCGTAGAGCGAGGATTTGGAGGCAAAGGTCCTGGCGCTCGGCATCCCCTCGTCCTCGACAAGGGGGTTAACGAATCTCTGATTTTTACAAAATTTCGTCAACACCTTTGCGAGCGTTTCAGGCTTTTCAAATTTTGTGATTGTCGTCATTAATTTTATTCCCCTATCGTCTGCCTGTTAGAGCAAAGTCAATATTGCGAGAATCCGTTATTTACTCTGGGCCGCCGCGCCGCTCCGATTTCTAAGCTCCGCCAGTTCACGAGAATTCGAATGAAAGGGCAGACGAGAGGGCCCAATCTCGAATGATAGTCGTAATTAACGTCTTCTCGTTTCCGGTTTCTACACTTTCTACCCAAACGCGCTAAGTGATTCGTATAATTTCGCTGCTCCTCTATTCTCAATAGTCTATAACTCTATACATACACCCTTGACTCTATACAGTCTATTCTTTCATTCACTGTCATTTAAATCAATTGCTACGTTAATGCTGCTTTTGTACACGCGCGTTGTTAACGTACATTGGAACAGGTTGAAACAAATGTTAATTTTATTCGTGTCATCGATGCTACTATGTCATCTGCAACTATGTAAATCCTGTACTCTACAATTATATTTCGAAATGTAATCCTGCAACAGCGTTCAGCCATCATTTCTCTGTATTTTGTTAATGTATAATTATCAATGGATATTATTTCATGCTGTAATTCCCTGCGCCGTTATTATTCGTACCCACATTTCTATTAATTAAAAATTTCTTACATTTCCGTCCTCAATTTGCGCACTCTTTCAATTACATTCGAAAGTAGAGATGCTCGAGAAGCCTTAATTACGCCTTTTTTAAACATATATAAGGTAAAATGAAGTAAGTAGGTAAGTACATAGTTGTTTAATAACTACTCAATTAATATAAATATTTTCATTATAATCAGAATCTTAATTAAAATCGCTATATTCTCATTTTACTACTGATTCAATTTAATAAGAAATTCAATTAATTATATAAATTTAAGAATCCTAATAACCTTGATAAAATTTATCCCTCTAAATATTATACACATAAATTTTTAGATATTCTTTTTATACTTCACTCTATTTTCCAAAGCGATAATCATTGCATAGCATTTCATATGGCATATATCGTATAACGGTATATATATATCGGTAATTTAGTTCCCAATACGTCGGTAATTTGGTAAGTTTGGACCAGGAAATTCTACAACGTTAATAGGAATAGGTACATGATATTAGAAGAGGTGGCACGGCGGAGCAGTGCGAGAGAGAGGGCAAGCCTGAGCGACAAAGACGGAGATAGGCGAAGTGTGCGCGCGCGCGAGAGAGAGAGAGAGAGAGAGAGAGAGAGCGCCAGTGCGTGCAACAAGGGTGAAGTTTGTCGGGATAAGAGTGTAGACCTGCATTAGCAACGACTGTAACTTTCAGTTCCGAAATTGACCGAACAAATGCGCTGATATCACTTTATGTAGTTTTGGATAATCTACAAGTGCGGTCGAAATTATAATTTCCTTATTTCAGTCCCTTTATCATTTCAAGTTCGCATGTAATATTATCGATGCGGAATAGAATAGGATTATAGCGCGACTAGCGGATGAAATTAAAATTATGTAGTGGTGGATTTATTTACTTTTATCACGAGGTATATAATAGCATCACAGACGAGGTATAGAATAGACCTATCACAGACGAGGTATAGAATAGACTTATCACAGACGAGGTATAGAATAGACCTATCATCTTATGGGACTTCGTGTCGCCACCCAATCTGTGGTACCGACCCATAATTTGAGGACTGAATTTAGCGACCTCTGTTCATGAACAGCGGCCAACTCAAGAACTACTCTGAAATGTGTTGAAATACTTAAATATGTGTGCGCGCTTGTATACGTGTGACTTGTTTAGAGTGAGAGTTTAACATAGAGGGCGGGCTTTCGCTAAGCTATGCTTTGGCTCGGTTTGTCAACGACTCACGCCGGATTTCTTTCTGAAAACCTATTTTGGGGATCAGGAGCCTATATGGCGCTGAAATATGGCACTTCTTGAGAGCTTATACAAGCTATAAATTGCAAGATGAAATAGATTGTTAGTATTTTTCGTGAAGTGGAACATTTAATTAATATTAAAAATTGCTACTGCTACTGACATTCCCGTAAATTTCTGCACTTCGCGCGTGTCTAAATAGACGGTGCCCATCCTACGACACGTAAAAGTCATTGAAAATAATGAATTTAAACGTTTTTGTACCCGAGGCCCCTAAATTCTTACGTGTCGTTACAAATTGGTTGGCTCTGTCCTTACCCACACAGCACAACGTCCCAGGGACGTCGACAGACCGTCCCAGGAACGTCCCAGGTACGTCTTGTTACTGATCAGGACGTAAAGACCGTCTTTACGTCCTGATCAGTAACAAGACGTCCTTGGGACGTCTGTAGACGTCCCAGGGACTTTGCCGGACGTTGTGCTGTGTGGGTATTAACTACTGAAAAGTAACTATTTAAAAATTATAAAAAAACATCTACGATGTAAATACACGAGCGTAGGTTGCGCTTACGTTAAGATCTGGGTACACATAACAATTCCGTGTCAGTCATGGGCGTCCGGAGTGGGGTGCAAAAGGGGCAGTTTTCCCCCCCTGACTTTTGAGAAAAAAATCGCCTATTTTTAAGAACTTGTCTCTATTAAGTTTATACTAAAAAAGTGAATAATTCGAAATTTAGAAATCTAAAATTCTGAAAGTGAATAATACTAAATCCGACAATTTCGGATTTAAATTTTCCCGAGCCCGAAACGTCGGGTTCCCGCACACCCCTGGCTGTCAGCGTCCGCTGGACAGCGGTGAGCCCTGAGCAAAGAGGAGACATAATAAGAGGCGTCACTCGACAAGGACAGACATAATTTGGGGAAATCACTAAGACAACCAATTTAAATGCCCATTCGGCAATGATCGCTGGGCTTCGGCAATGATCGCTAAGCTTCGTCAATGATCGCGGTAAACTTCGGCAATAATCAGCCAATGTGGTAAGGTACATTTAGTCGATTTGAATATCCCGCTCGAAATAGACAACCAATTTAAATACCAAGGTCAAGCAAGGACTTCAAAGGTTCCGCCCGGAGTGACGCCTCTTATTATACCTACTCTTTGCCCTGAGCTTCAAAAATTTTGGGATGGTCTCTTTCGAATGAACGTGGCAAAGAGCTATTGGGAATTTCCCGGCCCAGGTAAGCGAGCCGCGCGCTCCGCTTTTATGATCGGTTTACCACTCACACCTCAGATCACTGTAATGAGGTTTGCAAACAATGTCGACTGGTCTCGTACCCGTCTCAATTTCAAAATTTTCAGCTAAGACAGGGTTGACCGCGGCGCTATACCCCTGTACGGAGAGATTTTTCGCCACCAGCGTGTAAAAGTCACAATATTGGCGCATCGTTCCAAACAATGGAAAATCACAATTAAAGCCGACTTCAAAAAAATATGAAATGCGCTAAAAAATAAAAAGTAATTTTGTTCATTATTTACGACACTTCATTTTTTTATATCGGCGCCTCATCATTTGCACTGTGTAAATCTGGCGCCGACTTAAAAAAATTGAGTGTTGTAGATTAAATTTTGATTTCAAATAATTTGAAATCCCCATCCTGGTAATTTTGAGGTACATGTAACTTGCAGCGACAATGTTTTTCCTTAATATACAAGGAAGATTTTCACCAATTTTCACACTGATTAATAAATAATTGTACATGATATGACGATATATATAAATCTCTTCGCGCCGCCAACAGTCAACAGCCGCGTATAATGCGCTATTTAGCAGTTTTATCACTCGCGTTGACAGTTGGCGCCGTGCGAGATATATATATATATATATATATATATATATATATATATATATATATATATATATATATATATATATATATATATATATATATATATCGTCATATCTTCTACAATTATTTATTAATCAGTTTGAAAATTGGTGAAAATCTTCCTTGTATATTAAGGAAAAACTTTGTCGCTGCAAGTTATATGTACCTCAAAATTTCCTTGATACTTTTTAACGGTGAACGTTAAAAAACATGGGTTATGTCCAGTATTACTTTTTAATTAAATATTATTACATTTTTTAACATAAGGGTTTTGTGCATATATTTTACGGCTCCGCTAGAGTTTTCTGAGTTTTATGTTTCAAGTCTCATAACGATCCGTTAATATTTACTGAAGTTATCGCAATTTATGTTTAAAGAAATAATGATTTTGGTCGAAGAAATTTTGTTTGTTTATAATTTTGTCTCGAATACTAATAATTCGATAAAAATACTGTAAATAGAAAAAAATGTGTGCCGTGACGAGCTATATTTTTTAAAATCCAGTTTAACAAAATTTAATTTCCAAACTTCCTTAGCGTTTGGACAATAATTTTTCCCATTTTCGAGGGCTAGTCCCCTCCCAGATAGCACAGAACGTTTTAAAAACGTCCATTTTATGTCCATTTTAGGTCTGAACGTCCACGGCTTGATTTGTGAAAATGGACGTTTTTAAAACGTTTTCTGGACCTTTTCTGGACGTTTTATGGACGTTTTCTAGACGTTTTTAAAACGTCCAGAAAACGTTTTAAAAACGTCCAGAAGTCGTTTTAAAGACGTTTTTTGCAGACGTTTTAAAAACGTCTTTTGCAGACGTTTTCAAAACGTCCAGAATACGCTTTGGTTACCTACAAAACAGGCGTTCAAAAGAGGCTGTGTGCCATGTGATAAATGCGGATAGATTAGGATACATGAGTTCAAGGAAAACCAAGGATTGTAATCGCTGTCCAACCCAAACCATCCACGAAATATGGATAGATCGCACAGGTAAAGCCTAATTAGATCTACATACATATATACATATAAATGTTTATATGAACATTTGTTCAAAGAAACAGTAGAAAACCAAAAACACAGAGGCATTTGGTTAAATGTTTCTAACCGAATGTTTGTAAACGTTTGTTCATACAGTTTTTATACAGCTCTCATAACGTATTTGTACAGTTTTTGTATATTTGTTTCAGTATTTGTGGTCATAGGTATGTAGTTCTAGGTTAGGGTTGGAATAATTTTTAAATTTTAGGTTAACGAATTGGCAAATTTTGATGATTCCAATCAGTATAATTTTGTAAAACGGGCGCTAATGTCGTTGATGACCAATGGATGTTGCATTGCTATTTAGTTGTCCTTGGCAGAAAAGGGAAAAAAGATTTCCATAAATTAAACGTAGCAACGGTTTTAATATGTAACTATCACCCTTATTTTACTATTCCTAATATTGATTACTGTAAAGTTTAATGTAATGTTTCCTCGAAATTCTTGTTTAAGGTGCAGCAGAACACAGGGAAATGGCAGAGAATAGAAAAAATACAGAGCTGTCTATTTAAGTGCACATCCATATCTATTTTAAGTGAATATATTCTGTATATTCCCACACAGCACACAGGCGCCTTAAAGGCGCTTTTCAGGCGCATGGTCCCAGGCGCTCGAGGCGCCTTAGAGGCGCCGCGAGCGCCTCACCAGCGTCCAATATGCGCCTTCGGAGCGCCTGATGTTACAAAACGGGACGCCTTAAAGGCGCCTTTAAAGCGCCTGAATTAGGACTGCCAGGCGTTTCAAAGGCGCCTGAAATGGGCGCCTAAAAGGCGCCTGGAACAGGCTTTTTAAAGGCGCCTGGAACAGGCGTGTTAACGGCGCCTGGAACGGGCCTGGATTAGGATTGACAGGCGTCTTAATTATAGATAAATTAGGTCAAATGCAGCTCTTTAAAAATTGCCATTAGGGCGTATGTAAGATGGTTATCGATACTGATTAATTTTAATCTAAATTTAATGAAACAAAGGGTTATTAAAATGAAATCAGACTGGATAAAATTTCATTTTCATTTACTATATTTATTTATTTAAAATTTGTTTACAGATACTTGATAAAACAAGGAGGTTCTCAGTTGGACACATATATTTCTTTTTTTATCATTATTACTATTACATGCCATGCTTTGATATAAAATATATAATGCACAGTGTGTTTACAAATATTTAAAAGCTATACTTATACAATACTTGTGTTACATTACTTGTTCTTACTAATATATAAAAGTCATTCGTTGTCTGTTTGTTTGTCCTTCTTTCACGCCTAAACGGCTGAACGGATTTCAATGAAATTTTGAATATACATTACGTACGTCCTAGATTAGATTATAGGCTATTTATTTTTTTAGGCTTTGTTATTTTGGAAACATCGTAAATAATTCCCGGGTGAAACCGGGTAACGTGTAGGCTAGTTTGTTATACGGAGGCATATTTTATTATATATATATATGTGTGTATGTTATATATATATATATATATATATATATATGTATATATTTCTATAACAATATGACTTTATGCACGCAATGAATACAGACTGCACTTACATAAGAAGTATAGCTAGGTGATACACATGTACGTATGCAAAGTATACAAAATGTACAGAATATACAGAATATACATATAAAGACACTTAACGTTTCAACGATGGCGCCGAATTTAACAATTTCTCTACGCGGACGATGCGGCGGTCGCGTGCCACTATTCTCTCTCCAAGCGGACGGTGGCAGTGATGTAGCCTGCAGTACTATGCCTACAATGTAGCCATTACTATGCGTACGAGGTAGTCACTGTCTGTGTTCAAAAATTATACTAGGATTGGTTATTACAATCAACATTCAATTTATTCTTATTTGTATAACAAGCGTGAGCACTTAATAGAATAAAGAAAGTAACACACTATTATTGTATAACGTAATATCGAACAATTATAATCTTCTTATAATACTTGAATCGCGAGCACACTTTCATACAACCGTTTACGACAAGATCCGACACGAGAAGAAGGAACGGAAAACCCGGTGTGCAGATACACGACTGACGACAGTGACGACGGCCTTATAGACGCTTCTGAAATTTTGTATAGATGGCGCCAGGGTAGTTACACGGCGCCTCCCGAGCGCCTCCCGAATGCCTCCCGAGCGCCTCCCGAATGCCTCCCGAACGCCTCCCGAGCGCCTCCCGAATGCCTCCCGAGCGCCTCCCGAATGCCTCCCGAGCGCCTCCCGAACGCCTCCCGAGCGCCTCCCGAATGCCTCCCGAATGCCTCCCGAACGCCTCCCGAGCGCCTCCCGAACGCCTTTACAACGCCTAAAAGGCGCATTTAAGGCGCATTCAAGGCGCCTTGTTACAAATCCGGACGGTCAGGCGCTCAGGCCTAAAACAGGCCTAAAACAGGCCGAAAACAGGCGCCTTCAGAACGCCGTGTGCTGTGTGGGATTGGACCTCGTACTAACATATTCTTGTATCTATTGTAAGTGCATATATTCTGCATTATTTCTGAATTCAACAAATAAAATAAATTGTTATCGAGTTTAATCTTATTTTGAAAACCTTTTACTTCCTTAAATTTTTATTAAATCCAACCAGTACCGTCAAGCGTCCCAAAAACGTCCTGAAAACGTCCTGAAAACGTTTTAAAAACGTCCAAAAAACGTTTTAAAAATGTCCAAAAAACGTTTTAAAAACGTCCAGAAAACGTTTTAAAAACGTCCTGAAAACGTCCAGAAAAGGTCCTGAAAACGTTTTAAAAACGTCCAGAAAACGTCCTGAAAACGTTTTAAAAACGTCCAAAAAACGTTCTGGTTTGTGAAAATGGACGTTTCTAGGACCTTTTCTGGACCTTTTCTGGACGTTTTTAAGACGTCCTGAACGTCAGACTTGGACGTTTTTAAAACGTTTTTAAAACGTTTTGGTGCTATCTGGGCTTATTGTATCCGAGCCCTCAATTGTTCTAAAAGCTATGGAGGAGAATGAATTCCTTTTTAAAAAAATATGTATCGAATATTTTTGGCTACTCTACAGACTTGCAAAATTGCAGCAAAATCGGTGTGTACGGGTTCGATATGTTCCTTTTAAATAATATAGTACAGTGGAAGAATATTATTATTATTATTATTATTATATGTCTGTATTATATCGTATAGACCATCATTAATGTATGCGGAAACACATGATAAGTACATGTGTGGGTTCAGCAACAGGTGCTCTTAAAAAACATTAAAGTCCTGTTTTTACAAATTACGTTATTGCAAGGAAATGAAATTTGTTTTGTGTTAAATAAACCGGAATAGGACAGCAAGGTTAAAAGACGAATGTGATATCGTTTTATTTTCTTCCTCCGTTCTCTTCCGTTGAACGGAATATGTTCATAAGATGATTTTTAAATTGTTACTCTAACAGAAACATTTGTAAATCGCGGGCTTTGACTCTCAAAACATAACCTAGTTTTACTCGTGCTTAATTCTAGTTCCTACCACGCGTAGCGTTACAATCTGTTTTGAGACTTCACCGGTAACGTTGCATGCGACACTAAAATGGTAAGGGGGTCCTAGGACCCCCCAAACCGGCGACACAAAAATACATTGCTTGATAGGTCTATTCTATACCTCGGCTGTGGTTCAAATGTGAGGTGTGGAGCGGGAAAATTTGCAAAAAAACCGCTAGCCTGATACAAGAGCAGAATAAGGGGGCGGCACAAGTACATTTCCCACACAGCACAACGTCCCTGGGACGTCTACAGACCGTCCCAGGAACGTCCCAGGTACGTCTTGTTACTGATCAGGACGTAAAGACGGTCTTTACAAGACGTCCTCAGGACGTCTGTAGACGTCTGTAGACGTCCCAGGGACTTTGCCGGACGTTGTGCTGTGTGGGTTAGGGGAAACGAGGGAGTGATGACGAGGTGAGGTAGAATTTCCGTGGATGGCACGGGGCTGGTGGAAACAGCGGGTATATGATTTGGTCGGGGGTTGCAGGGGGAATTTGGTTGCGCGGGGTGGATGGGTGGGTGATGGCGGAAAGTCTTAAGTCTTAAGTAAAGTGGTTAATGAGATGCTGTTAGAGACAAGGGGGTCAGCGAGACATATGGATGGTGATTTTAGTTTTGTAAGGAATTTTCATAAGGTCGAAGGTGCCTGTTTGGCGAGCTAACGGGTTTGTATGGTTGGATACGTCGTAAGTGGTAATGAGAGAGTTGATGTATTCGGAAATGAGGGGAATGTTTGCGTCGCTATGCAAGTTTTAAGTAGAGTATCTCGTGGGAGGGTGGAGAATGGTGCGTTGGATTTTGTTTTGTGTGATTTGGAGTTTGGTTTGGTTTGTGGTGGTGGTGAACCACCAGGCCTGGGCACCGTAAGTAAGGACCGGTCTAATGATTTGTAAATATTGAGTCTGAGTTGGAGGTTGAGGGGAGATTTGTAGTTCATGTATGGATATAAGTGAGCGGCGACTTTTTGCGTTTTTAATATGCGGTCTCCGATTGCAGAGTGCCAGAGCATTTTATGATGTAGGAGTATACCAAGGTACTTGACTTGTTCGTTCCAGGGAATAGGGGTACCTGAGATTTGTTTGTTGTGTTTGTTCCTGGCGGCAAAGATGTTGGTTTGCCTAGTAAAAAGTATCGCCTCGGTTTTATCCGAGTTTATTTTAAGTTTCCATTTTTCAAAGTACGTTAGGATGTCATTGAGGTAAAACTGTGAGTGATGAGTAAGAGTTGATAGCTGCCAGGACGAGGAATAGATAACCGTATCATCTGCGTAAAGTGCTAATTCGCAGCTGTTTGCCTTGGGTAAGTCGTTGATATAAATGTTAAAGATGGTAGGACCAAGAATGGATCCTTGCGGAACCCCAGCCGAGATCGCGTGCATAGCGGAGTTGGCGCCACGGCCGTGGACGAATAGATTTCTGTTAGCCAGGTAAGAGGAGGCTAGTTTAAGAAAGCCGTGAGGAAGACCTATGGAGTGTAATTTAAAGAGAAGGGCTTCGTGCCAAACAGTGTCGAAGGCCTTGGTGAGGTCGAGCAAGACCATGGCGACGCAACGATTGACTTAAGCTCATGGGCGATAGTCTGGGAAATTCGCAGGATTTGCTGCACGGTTGAGTGACCCCGGCGGAAGCCAAACTGTTGATCGGCAAGAATGTTCCTCGAAGCTAAGTATTCAGTGAGAAAAGCGTGGATACATCTCTCCAGTAGCTTCCCTGGGATAGAGAGGAGGCTAATGGGTCTATAACTGGAAAGAGAGTTTCGAGGTTTGCTTGGTTTGGGGATAGGAATGATTTTCGCGATTTTCCACGCTTCTGGGAAGTATCCTATTGCGATGGAGGCGCGGAATATGTAATCGTCGAGATTCCATCGCTCCCAGACGACTTTCGATTGCTAGAGGCCCTGATGTACAGGGTCATCGTTTAATCCTGCAACCTGCGCGCACGCGAACTTGTAAAATCGCACCACCGCCTCACGGACGCATTCCAACACAACCATGCACCGTCCCGGCGTTCGGAGAGTTGCTAGCGACCGCTGGCCAGCAGTGATGCCCGAGCTTCGAGAATTTTGGGCTGGTCTCTTTCAAATTAACGTTGCAAAGAACTATTCAGAATTTCCCGGTCCGGGTTGAAAAATTTGGGGCCTTTTTCGTATAACTTTTGAACTATAAGAGATATCGGAATGCAATTTGCGACGAAAAATGAGGAAAAATTATTCCCTCTTAATGATGGATAATTTAACATATTTTACGTTTACTTAATTTTTCTTTCATCAATTTTTTAACCATAATTGTTTAAAAAGCTTTTGCAAATTGTTTATTTGATTATGTATTTAACGTTGTTTTTAAAATTCGTGTTGGTAATAAACAATAGGCTAGTTGTTTCTGTATCATTACTTTCATAAATTGAGAAATTAAATTTTTATTCAATTATGTGTTAGTTCTGCAGACCTCAGAATCTATTGTTCTGGTTTTCTTTTTTCTGGTGTTTTAATTTTTTTTCTAGAATTTTTGTGTTTGAATGTTTTACTTACTCAACGCCACGCCTATACCGGCTTCCGTTAATGTCATTTTTTGGAATCATGTGCCATTATTGTGGCTTTTACAAGCAGGTGATGAAAAATCTCTCCGTACAAGGGTATAGCGCCGCAGTCAATCCTGTCGTAGCTAAAATTTTTGAAATTAAGACGGGTAAGAGATCAGTTGACATTATTTTCAAACCTCATTACAGTAATCTGGGGTGCGAGTGGTATACCGATCATAAAAGCGGAGCGCGCGGCTCGACTACCTGAGCTGTGAAATTCCCAATACCTAGCTTTTTGCGACGCTAAAATTTTCGAAGCTCGGGCATCACTCTTGTCTAGCGGTCGCTGGCAGCTCTCCGCTGGGCCGGTGCATGGTTGTAGTGGAATGCGACCGTGAGGCGATGTTGCCATTTTACATGTTCGCGCGCGCGCGGGTTGCAGGATTAAACGATGACCCTGTATAGGGATATTTGCTGCGGCGAAAGTGGGAAATTCTTGTACGTGATATCTTCCATTTGGTTGAAGGAGGATGTGAAGTCCTCTATTGTGAGCTCTATAGTGGAAGGAAGCTGTGTTGCATGTGCGTGAATGGCGGCAAAAGTTGCTGCCATGGCTTCGACTTTGTCAGAGACGGACGTCAGGGTGTTATTTCCCACGGTGATTGGAGGAATAATTTTTGCCGCGCTGGTGGTGGAGAACTTGCGATAAGTAGCCCAGAAGGTGGGGTCTGGTTTGTTAAAAGCTCTTAGCGTACTTTTCCATTGTCTAGCCCGGAGGTAGGCTATGCGTTTTTTAATTTTTGCTGTTATGTCCTTGATTTGTTCAGCCACGACGGAGGCTCCGAGGAGTTGTCCCCTTTTACGGAGAGTTCGTCTGTGTCGAATAAACGATTGTAGTATGTTATCGTCGTAATGGTGAGCGTCGTAGTTAACATTGTCTGTTTGGACCGAAGCACGGGTTCTGCATCCATGCAGAAAGGTGGTAAGGTAACTTATGGAGGAGTCAATGTCGAGCTTGGTTGGTAAGGAGTTTGTGATACGCATGTTTTGTGTCAGCGTATTATATCGCGTCCAGTCCGTGGCAGTGTGCAATTTGTGCATGTGCGTCGAGTTAGTTGGCGTAATCAATATTGGTCGATGGTTTGTACCAAAGTCTTCGGTGATGGTGCATGTAAAATTTTAGTGGTAATCCGTGATGAAAAAGTCAAGAGTGGATGGTCTGCAAGTACCAAACCTGGAATGTGAAGTCTTCTGGGTGTATGATACGGTACCGCTGTGTTAAGCGGCCCCTACACGATGAGACTTGTCTGGAGACATGTCTCAAGACAAGTCTCTCTGTCTCGTGCTGGCAAGGTGGAGAGAAGAAGACAGAGAGACCTGTCTCGAGACATGTCTCAAGACAAGTCTCATCGTGTAGGGCCCGCTTTAGACTATGATTATATAGTGTTTTTCCCGCTTTGTTTGCGGAGAAGTTATTCCAGTATTGATGCTTTGCGTTCCAGTCTCCTCCAATTATGTGGGTGAGCCCAGGTTTGTTAGGACATCAAGGATTCCCGCAGTGAGAAAATCGCCGGGTGGGATGTAAGTGACTCCCAAAGTGATTTTTGGGGATTTTAGTTGAACGAAGCATGCTTCGAAAGGGAAGACAACAGGGGGGTTGTAGTTTGAGAAGCTAATGGAATCGTGAATTAAAATTGCGACTCCACCTCGTCTGGTATTGCGATCGGTTCTGATCGTGGTGTAACCAGGGAGGCTAAAGTTATCTTGTGGAGTCAGCCACGTTTCCGTGATAAGGACGTTTCCGTGTGATGATTTTTAGCACACTTGACGCAGTTAAGCGGGAGGCGACAATTTGAAGCTGTGTGGCCAAATGCCTGGCACCTGTAGCACTGAGAATAGGTTTTTTTTTAGAGGAACTTTTTCCGTAGACTCTGGTGCTAAAGAGTGCTTTAATTTTGGAAACTTCGATTGGGGAAGTACCAGGTGGGAAGTTGATCCGGTACATGGAGAAGAGAGAGGCCCCTGGGGAATTTTTGACCTTTGGTTTTGATTTCCGCAATGATCTCGTCTGCGGGGATGTCAGGCAAACCCTTTAAGACCATGGAAAGGGGGCGTTCCGAATTGATGGAGAAGGTGAAATAGTGCGTTTTGTCCTCGTCTAAGGCGAGTTTTAATTTATTGAAGTTGATTATGTTGTCAAATTGTAGCTTTATTCTGTTTCCTAGGTATTTGATATTAAATGTTTTGCCAAATTCTTTGACAAGTTCGGTTTCGAATTTCGGGATGCTAACAGCGAAGTTAGAAATATATAGTGGAGGGGGTTTAACGGTCTTGTTTAAACCTGGGTTTGAAGATGCGGTGTTATGATTTCCTTGCGGGGAATATGACAAGGTGTTATTTGGTGAGGATTTTTTGTTTAGGGGAGAAGGAATTTTGGTTTTTGTACTCAGAGCGTTGGTTGACAGTTCGTCCGGACCGGTGAAGGCTGCGAGAATTGCGTATTTGTTTGCAAAGGAAATATTTGGGATCGCTTCGACCTCCATGGTAGTGGTAGTGGAAAGCGTGTGTGTGTTTGGGCTAAGGACCGGCGGGAGTCGGTTATCAGGATCTGAAATGATTTTTGAAGCCTTTTTCTTTTTGCTGTTTGAGGATTTTTCCCCTGTTTGTTCACAGCGGGGAGATCGGTAATGGGGAAGTTTTGATTAGGTGAGAAATCAGATTTATCTGAGATAGTTGAATCGAATTGGGAGTCGAGCGTGTTATCAGCGGGGCGTTTACCACCGGACATGGCGAATTTTTGATTGTTATCTTTGAAAACGGATAAACTTACCAGTTTGGAGACTGTTAATGAAGATATAGAGGGACCTTCATTATGGTCGGATGACCCAGGGACCCTGGGGGGGTCTGAGTGACTGACTTCGGAAATTTTGGAGCCCTTGTGCAGGTCGTGAAAAGATGAATCTTCCACTTATTAATAATGTGGAGTGGAGGAACCACTATGCAAAGTAAAACTAGGAGTATGATGATACAGAGCACTAGACACCGACAACAATGATTACGTAAAGTTTTCGATGTTTACTGCTTGGAGGTTTCCGTAGAACTGCGATTTTATCTGAACAACTCGCGAAGAATGAAGGATAAAATGATGAAAATTCTACTCATAGCCAGAGATGCCAGATCGAGGACGGGTTCCCTCGGGTTACCTCACGCATACTATGCCGGAGCAGCGTGTCCGTGAGTTGGACTCCGAAGCGCCGAGCTCACAGACACGCTGTTCCGGCGTAGTATGCGCGAGGTGGGGGAAATTCTCGAGGGAACCCGTCCTCGATCTGGCATCTCTGGCTATAAGTAGAATTTTCATCATTTTATCCTTAAATACATTAATTATTTTACTTGCAGTTATTTTTTTATTTAAATTTGTACATTTCTACGTGCAAACCATTTGATTTTCTGTTAATACAACAGATATTTCTAAGAAACACCTTGATGTAAACTTCGGAATCAGCTAAACTGTCCATCTACTGACCTGCTTCCCTACAACCCAATATATTTTTCTGTCACCGGTTTGGGGGGTCCTGGGACCCCCTTACCATTTTAGTGTCGCATGCAACGTTACCGGTGAAGTCTCGAAAACGATTGTAACGCTACGCGTTATAGGAATTCGAATTCAGCACGGGAAAAACTAGGTTATGTTTTGAGATTCTATACCTCGTCTGTGCTTTTATGTATATACATATGCGTTAACACATCTTCCGAAGGAAACTGTCAACTGTGTATGCGAAATGTGGTGAATATGGCAAGTATTTTCTGCGTAAGAAACCTTTTAGTATCCCACACAGCACACGGCGTTCTGAAGGCGCCTGTTTTCGGCCTGTTTTAGGCCTGTTTTAGGCCTGAGCGCCTGACCGTCCGGATTTGTAACAAGGCGCCTTGAATGCGCCTTAAATGCGCCTTTTAGGCGTTGTAAAGGCGTTCGGGAGGCGCTCGGGAGGCGTTCGGGAGGCATTCGGGAGGCATTCGGGAGGCGCTCGGGAGGCGTTCGGGAGGCGCTCGGGAGGCATTCGGGAGGCGCTCGGGAGGCATTCGGGAGGCGCTCGGGAGGCGTTCGGGAGGCATTCGGGAGGCGCTCGGGAGGCATTCGGGAGGCGCTCGGGAGGCGCCGTGTAACTACCCTGGCGCCATCTATACAAAATTTCAGAAGCGTCTATAAGGCCGTCGTCACTGTCGTCAGTCGTGTATCTGCACACCGGGTTTTCCGTTCCTTCTTCTCGTGTCGGATCTTGTCGTAAACGGTTGTATGAAAGTGTGCTCGCGATTCAAGTATTATAAGAAGATTATAATTGTTCGATATTACGTTATACAATAATAGTGTGTTACTTTCTTTATTCTATTAAGTGCTCACGCTTGTTATACAAATAAGAATAAATTGAATGTTGATTGTAATAACCAATCCTAGTATAATTTTTGAACACAGACAGTGACTACCTCGTACGCATAGTAATGGCTACATTGTAGGCATAGTACTGCAGGCTACATCACTGCCACCGTCCGCTTGGAGAGAGAATAGTGGCACGCGACCGCCGCATCGTCCGCGTAGAGAAATTGTTAAATTCGGCGCCATCGTTGAAACGTTAAGTGTCTTTATATGTATATTCTGTATATTCTGTACATTTTGTATACTTTGCATACGTACATGTGTATCACCTAGCTATACTTCTTATGTAAGTGCAGTCTGTATTCATTGCGTGCATAAAGTCATATTGTTATAGAAATATATACATATATATATATATATATATATATATATAACATACACACATATATATATATAATAAAATATGCCTCCGTATAACAAACTAGCCTACACGTTACCCGGTTTCACCCGGGAATTATTTACGATGTTTCCAAAATAACAAAGCCTAAAAAAATAAATAGCCTATAATCTAATCTAGGACGTACGTAATGTATATTCAAAATTTCATTGAAATCCGTTCAGCCGTTTAGGCGTGAAAGAAGGACAAACAAACAGACAACGAATGACTTTTATATATTAGTAAGAACAAGTAATGTAACACAAGTATTGTATAAGTATAGCTTTTAAATATTTGTAAACACACTGTGCATTATATATTTTATATCAAAGCATGGCATGTAATAGTAATAATGATAAAAAAAGAAATATATGTGTCCAACTGAGAACCTCCTTGTTTTATCAAGTATCTGTAAACAAATTTTAAATAAATAAATATAGTAAATGAAAATGAAATTTTATCCAGTCTGATTTCATTTTAATAACCCTTTGTTTCATTAAATTTAGATTAAAATTAATCAGTATCGATAACCATCTTACATACGCCCTAATGGCAATTTTTAAAGAGCTGCATTTGACCTAATTTATCTATAATTAAGACGCCTGTCAATCCTAATCCAGGCCCGTTCCAGGCGCCGTTAACACGCCTGTTCCAGGCGCCTTTAAAAAGCCTGTTCCAGGCGCCTTTTAGGCGCCCATTTCAGGCGCCTTTGAAACGCCTGGCAGTCCTAATTCAGGCGCTTTAAAGGCGCCTTTAAGGCGTCCCGTTTTGTAACATCAGGCGCTCCGAAGGCGCATATTGGACGCTGGTGAGGCGCTCGCGGCGCCTCTAAGGCGCCTCGAGCGCCTGGGACCATGCGCCTGAAAAGCGCCTTTAAGGCGCCTGTGTGCTGTGTGGGATTATTTTCGAGATCATACAAGTTGCTAGGGTAAGTGTGGGTATTACTGCGGACTTTTAAAGTAGGTTAACTTTAGAACCCTCGATACAACGTTCAAATCAATGAAAGTTCCTCCTTCTGTTTTTAAAGAAAGGTGGGACCTTAATAATTCTATAAAAAAAATATGAGGGCGGGGTAATAAGCACAGTTAATTAAAAACACAGAGATTTGTTGATCAATGTCATTGCAGGAGTTAATGCGGACATGCATGCATTACTGCGTCAAAGAGGAGACATAATAAGAGGCGTCACTCGACAAGGACAGACATAATCTGGGGAAATCACTGAGACAACCAATTTAAATGCCCATTCGGCAATGATCGCTGGGCTTCGGCAATGATCGCTGGGCTTCGGCAATGATCGCGGTAAACTTCGGCAATAATCAGCCAATGTGGTAAGGTACATTTAGTCGATTTGAATATCCCGCTCGAAATAGACAACCAATTTAAATGCCAAGGTCAAGCAAGGACTTCAAAGGTTTCGCCCGGAGTGACGCCTCTTATTATACCTAGTCTTTGGTGCGACACGCTAGTCGGTTGACTGGTGACTGAGGTAAACATCGAACAAAGCAAGAACATCCAGAAGGTTAAACGGAGTGTAAAAACCGAATGTATCAAAAGGGTGGGGAAACCGTTAAGAAATTATGAAATGTTTAAAACCAAACCACGCAGCAACTCAACCAAAACCAAACATTATTGCTATATGTTAAATTGACCAGTATGTAGATGTTAAGAGCAACAAATTACTTTTACATACCGTTAAAAATATGTATAGATAGCTCGTCGTAAAAACAAAAGGAATTTTAAAACATTAAAGAGACAAGTCATAAAACCTACTTATTCAGTATGGTTGCGTAATATTCTTGTATTTTAGGCGTTTCATACCTAAGATTTACGCTGGGTTGTTTAATCATGTGTAATGTCTATAAAATGATTCTTTGATTTAGATTGCTTTCCTTGTCTACAACTTTAACGTTATTATAGTCAAAGTTATGATCGTACTCAAGCGAATGTTTGGTCAAAGCGGTATGTTGAAGGGGAGATGAAAATATATTTCTTTTATGTTCATAAATACGTCTCTCTAACAATCTAGAAGTTTGCCCGATGTAAACCTTGTTGCAACCCATGCACGGTATTGAATAAACAATATTTGAATTTTTGGGTAAAGGTATTTTATCTTTAATTAATGGAAAAAATTGTTTGGTATATAAAGGTAATTTAAAAATAATGTGTATTCCAACTTTTCTAAATATTCTTTTTAAATCGTTTGAGATATTGCTACAAAAAGGTAAAACCACTGTATTCTTCCAGCTAATTGGTCCTCTTTTCTTATTCTTTTCATCTTTTCTCTTCTCCACGAATAGTGGATGATAAATTTCAAAAATTCGTTCTTTAATAATAGCCGAAACCATATCTATAGGATAACTATTACGCTTTAAAGTGTCTTTTATAAGAATTAAATTAACTAGACGAAATTCAGGGTCCGAAAGCAAAATGGCGCGATCTATTAATCCTTTAATCAATCCAATCTTATGCTGCATGGGATGAGCAGAAAAGAAATTGATGTATCTGCCAGACCAACTCGGCTTATGATACCAATTTGTAACTAATTTTTCATTTGATCTAATAACTGTTGTATCGAGAAAACTTAGACGAGAGTCCTTTTCAATTTTGTAAGTGAATTGGAGTCTAGCATGGAAACCGTTAAACACATCCAATAATATTTGCAAATCCTCCAGTCTAATACAAGTAATAATATCATCTACGTATCTTTTGTAAAAAATGAGTTGAAATGGTACCTTTGAGAGGGAAACCGTCTTTAACTTTCTATTACTATAGTTGGCGATAACCGGGGAGATTGGAGACCCCATTTCTGTTTCAAACACTTGTTTATAAAAAATTCCATTGAACAAAAAGATGTTAGATTCGGTCAATTTGAGTATGTTGCTGGATTTCGTCCCACCGGTGGTGTAATACCTGTATAGCTAAATCAATAGGAACATTAGTGAAAAGGGATATAACATCTAACGATACCAATCGTAAAGATTCATCAGTAACCACAACTTTCCTGATTTCCTTGCAAAACTGCCAACTATCAACTGTGTGATAGGGCGACTTTCCTATAATCTTTGAAAGGATGTTAGCTAAAACACTTGATAGTTTGTATGTGGGACCACCAATTGATGAAACGATAATTCTCCAAGATAAATTTTCTTTGTGTATTTTAGGAAGCGCGTATGCTCTAGGCATAACCGCGTTATAAGTCTTTAGATGTTTGTACACTTGTTCACCTATAGAACCTTTAGATTTTAGATCATACACTGAAAAAATATTTTTTATCGAAGGCTTCTACAGCGTGCATGGTACTGGCCAAGAGTGGATTCTAATTTTAAGAAAGTTCACCAATGTACAGTATCAAAATATTCGTCTTTTAATAAAAAAATTCATTTTAAGGTTTGAGAAATAGAAATAGCTCAAATAAAAAGTACGGAAATTTAAAATGAACACAAGAAATTGAGACATTGGATGGAAAAAGGGCACATAGGCCTATGTGCCCTTTTTCCTGAAATCGTTTAAATCAACTCAGGTATATGTTATATATAATATATATAATATATCCAGGACATTATGTACTTCTCTCGCGTTCAGATTAGCTAAATGCTACTTTATTATGTAGCGTGGTCGACACGCAGCTATGTATGTACATAGTCGCTGAGCGGTCGCGCTACCGTACTGTCGTGCAATACGTACTTTTATTTCATAGAGAATTTTCTGTAAGCGAGGAAATATGGAAAGTGTGGCGAGTATCGAATCCGCAAGGAAAGAAGCTAATTTAAGAAAGAAAAAATTGATTTGTAAGACAGCCTGCTGCAAAAAATCGAAGAAATTAATACTTACGTAAAACATAACATTTTTTGTTTCTTTTTGTGCTTCATTTTATATTTTTGATTTAAGCAATGTATAAAAAATAGGCAACGAAGTAAGCAAACAAAATTATATTTAAATAACTAAACAAAGAAGCAATTTTGTTACGACTTTACCACATTTACGGAAACAGGGCACATAAACCACTTGTTTAAAACTTATAAATAAAGACACATATCATTTTTAAATCATGACTTCTGTATTCAGAAAACGGTAACTACATCCTTAAAAAAATTGATTTAATTGCATTACTTTTTATTAAGTTATAGGTATGTACTATAATGAAAACTTTGAAATCGATTTTCTTGAAATGGCATTTTACCGTATGTGCCCTTTTTCCATCAAATGCCTCAATTATGAATGTACATTTTTCTTTGTTAAAGAAGTTACAGAAGAACTTTATTTAATTTTTTTTTTATGTAGAATTTAGTTCGTATATCTGAAAAATCGAAGAACCATAACGGGTAATTATCATTTTTCGTGATCTAAACGGATCTTAAGACAAGAATATAAAGTTTCATTGAAATCCATTTTGCCGTTTAAACGTAATCGTGTTAACAAATACATGAGATATATAAAAAAAGCTCTTTTCTAAATAGTCAAAACGTGATCAGGTCTTAAAACGTGATTTCCGTAACAAAAATTTTCCAAATTTTTTTCATTACAAGAGTATTATGCATATGTCAGAAAGTGAAAAGTGGATCTTGAGGCACTCGAGAAGTCGCGCACGGCCGCGTGTCGCTCAGTTTCAAGAGCGAGAGAGAAAGACACATATTCGTTTTCTTTCTCGACTTCCCGACGTTGTCCGAAGCGCCGAGCTCACGGACACGCAGCTCCGGCGTAGTGTGCGTGCGTGGTGGGGGAAATTCTCGAGCGCTCCGGTCCTCATTTTGGCATCACTGGTTGTATGCATTACGAAACTACAGGGTCATCGTTTAATCCTGCAACCTGCGCGCACGCGAACTTGTAAAATAGCAACGCCGCCTCACGGACGCATTCCAACACAACCATGCACCGTGCCGGCGTTCGGAGAGTTGCTAGCGACCGCTGGCCAGCAGTGATGCCCGAGCTTCGAAAATTTTGGGCAGGTCTCTTTCAAATTACCGTTGCAAAGAACTATTCAGAATTTCCCGGTCCGGGTTGAAAAATTTGGGGCCTTTTTCGTATAACTTTTGAACTATAAGAGATATCGGAATGCAATTTGCGACGAAAAATGAGGAAAAATTATTCCCTCTTAATGATGGATAATTTAATATATTTTACGTTTACTTAATTTTTCTTTTATCAATTTTTTAACCATAATTGTTTAAAAAGCTTTTGCAAACTGTTTATTTGATAATGTATTTAACGTTGTTTTTAAAATTCCTGTTGTTGATAAACAATAGTCAACTTGTTTCTATATCATTACTTTCATAAATTGAGAAATTAAATTTTTATTCAATTATGTGTTAGTTCTGCGGACCTCAGAATCTATTGTTCTGGTTTTCTTTTTTATGATTTTATCCTTAACGCGGTGCATACCTAGATCAGGTGTAAGGGGTAACTAATGCGGGCATGTCTTTGATTGTAGCGGTGTTTGAATTTTTTTTGTAGAATTTTTGTGTTTGAATGTTTTAGCTACTCAACGCCACGCCTATACCGGCTTCCGTTAATGTCATTTTTTGGAATCATGTGCCATTATTGTGGCTTTTACAAGCAGGTAATGAAAAATCTCTCCATACAAGGGTATAGCGCCGCAGTCAATCCTGTCGTAGCTAAAATTTTTGAAATTGAGACGGGTAAGAGATCAGTTGACATTATTTTCAAACCTCATTACAGTAATCTGGGGTGCGAGTGGTATACCGATCATAAAAGCGGAGCGCGCGGCTCGACTACCTGGGCCGTGAAATTCCCAATACCTAGCTTTTTGCGACGCTAAAATTTTCGAAGCTCGGGCATCACTCTTGTCTAGCGGTTGCTGGCAGCTCTCCGCTGGGCCGGTGCATGGTTGTAGTGGAATGCGTCCTTGAGGCGGTGTTGCCATTTTACAAGTTCGCGCGCGCGCGGGTTGCAGGATTAAACGATGACCCTGTATGCGTACACCAATACGAAATGAAGCTATGGAGAAAGGATCGATGTTCTGACCAATAAAGCTCCTAAATTTTTTCGGAGCGAACGCACTCCTATTCTGATGAACACAACCATGCACCGGCCCAGCGGAGAGCTGCCAGCAACCGCTAGACAAGAGTGATGCCCGAGCTTCGAAAATTTTAGCGTCGCAAAAAACTAGGTATGGGGAATTTCACAGCCCAGGTAGTCGAGCCGCGCGCTCCGCTTTTATGATCGGTATACCACTCGCACCCCAGATTACTGTAATGAGGTTTGAAAATAATGTCAATTGATCTCTTACCCGTCTCAATTTCAAAAATTTTAGCTACGACAGGATTGACTGCGGCGCTATACCCTTGTATGGAGAGATTTTTCATTACCTGCTTGTAAAAGCCACAATAATGGCACATGATTCCAAAAAATGACATTAACGGAAGCCGGTATAGGCGTGGCGTTGAGTAGCTAAAACATTCAAACACAAAAATTCTACAAAAAAAATTCAAACACCGCTACAATCAAAGACATGCCCGCATTAGTTACCCCTTACACCTGATCTAGGTATGCACCGCGTTAAGGATAAAATCATAAAAAAGAAAACCAGAACAATAGATTCTGAGGTCCGCAGAACTAACACATAATTGAATAAAAATTTAATTTCTCAATTTATGAAAGTAATGATATAGAAACAACTTGACTATTGTTTATCAACAACACGAATTTTAAAAACAACGTTAAATACATTATCAAATAAACAGTTTGCAAAAGCTTTTTAAACAATTATGGTTAAAAAATTGATAAAAGAAAAATTAAGTAAACGTAAAATATATTAAATTATCCATCATTAAGAGGGAATAATTTTTCCTCATTTTTCGTCGCAAATTGCATTCCGATATCTCTTATAGTTCAAAAGTTATACGAAAAAGGCCCCAAATTTTTCAACCCGGACCGGGAAATTCTGAATAGTTCTTTGCAACGTTAATTTGAAAGAGACCAGCCCAAAATTCTCGAAGCTCGGGCATCACTGCTGGCCAGCGGTCGCTAGCAACTCTCCGAACGCCGGGACGGTGCATGGTTGTGTTGGAATGCGTCCGTGAGGCGGTGGTGCGATTTTACAAGTTCGCGTGCGCGCAGATTGCAGGATTAAACGATGACCCTGTATATCTATATATATATATATATATATGTATATATATATATATATATCCCTGTGACGAAACCGGACTCCCGCAGTTTTGCCATTTTGGCTTCAGCACGGCTAGTAGTAGAGTCGGCTGTGCTGGTACCTATGAAAGTGCGGCAACGTCGCAATCAGCTGTAAAGGGCGGGAATATTTGAAACACTTTACTGCGTTTTGTTCCATATACATATTCGTGGCAGTTTCTGCGATCTTTAATGAAAATACGTAATTATCAGTATATAAACATATGAATATAATTTTCATATTCATCTTTTGTCACAAAGTAGAAAATTTCCTTACAATATACATATATAAATTGTAGGGAATCATTAACCACAAGGAGATATTACGATGTTAGGAACTAGTTTCTTTATTTCCAATAAAACCGGCACAAGTCAACACGTCCGTTACCTTCTTCGACCGCATAAAGAATGAATCCCGAGGACCGCCGCGCCTCGGATCCAGAGTGAATGGCAAATGGTTTGATCAATCCGGACTACGCTCCGTGACGCATGCGCAATGATGCCGTGATGACGTCAAACCAATCAACGCCAAAATGGTAAACGAAACGGCGCCACTGTCAAGTCAAGCCAAGCTAGCCAAGCCAATGACGTCGCTTGGCTTAACTTGACGGTGGCGCCGTTTCGTTTACCATTTTGGCGTTGATTTGTTTGACGTCATCACGGCATCATTGCGCATGCGTCACGGAGCGTAGTCCGGACTGATCAAACCATTTGCCATTCACTCTGCTCGGATCGGCAGGGACGGCTCCTCGCCGTGTGTTGTCTTACTTAGGCGATAAGGTTTTCGTAAACTTCCTCGCCGTCCATAAAAACCGATCAGGTTTCTATAGATTCCGCCGACACAGTCTCTTACCATCTAATTCTGCCGGCAGTTTCCTACAAAACCAGATGAAATGGCACTAGTGTATTCGTGGAAAAAATGAAGCACAATTTATTTTTAATCCTCTAACTCCCAGAGTTGCGCCAGAAAAGACTCGTTTTAAACGTGCGTAAAATTGGATCACCTGTTTATATTTAACTTTTGAAATATGGATTTAAGGATGTGGGCATTAGAGGGTTAAACAAAGTTCAACAAATTTTTGAATTATGAATTTTATATGATGACAAAAAAGAAGTAAAGATAATATAAAACGGGCACATTCCTAAGCAAGAAATTATGAAAATCGATATAACAATATTTTCATAAATAGTATTTTATTTATATTTTTAATGTGTTATTTCCCTAAATGTAATTTTACAAAAATTGACAATTTTCTGAAATGTACATTCTCGTAGGCCCTTCATTCAGTGGGCCCATTTTTTTAGAAGAAAGGAGGTTTTTAATCCTTCTTCACTGGTTTCAACATAAGTCGTACGTAATACGTGTTCACGCGTAGCCACGATGAGACTCGACCTCTGAGTGTCGAGTCAACGGAAGTCGTAAGTCTCCGTTACGATTTCTATCGACACCGGAATTACGCGGATCCCTACTCGTTTTACTGAAGTAAGGCTAGTAAGTAAGTTGAATGCAAATATGAGGAAACAGTAAAGTGATATGTATTTACGGCAATGAACAAGTATAACAGGTTTTAAACGGTGTTGTGAATAACATGTGAATATTCGCGTTAACTGTTTTGCGTTAACGAATTGACGCTGATCGTACTGCGCTGACGGGAGCTGTTATGAGGACTGACGTTGCGGACTCCTCCGAAGTATGAAGAAGCGACCGGTAGCGGTTCTTTTGACTTGAGTGGCCAACGCAATGTTCGTGTCAACCAATCGGGTAAATTCCCTAGCACAAATCGCGCCACCTATTCCTTGCGCCCTTGGCGCGCCTTTTCCGGGAAAGGGACTCGATTTGGCGGGAATCGTTCTGGCCGGAATTTTGGCGGCAAGATATTGTCTACCTGCCTGCGTGGTCGGCGCGAAAGCGCAAGGACACCCCACATCTGGGATGCACGTGAGGGACCAGCGTTGACCAGCGACCCTTTTGGATTAGCCCATGAGGCTGCCAGAAAAACAGACCTACCTCGGTGTTGTCTAAAGTTGGTGACTCACAATGTAGGCATATTTCTTAAGCTACGGTGGACGCGTATACGACTGCAATTAATGTCGAACGGCGGAGTCCCGTTAGGGATGGACGATGAGGGAAGACGCGCATAAAACTTATTTCTAGAGGGTTTTATGAATATTGCTAATATAAATATTTAAAGCTATGGTCCTAATTCTATGTGAAATATTGGCTCGACCCCGGTGCTTCGGTTGTTAAGTTTCTTACAATTTTAAGCTAGGGTTCGGAACAATACGTCTAATAAAATTCCAGCTTTAACCAATTTCTTACGTGCCACTAGCGTAACAGCTTCCATTTCACTTAAGTACCAATAATTGGTTCTTTCAACAAAACTTTCCATGTTTTTTAACAGTGTACAGTAAATACTCGTTAGGAGCCCGATGAACGGGACTGGCGGCGGGCTCCTAAAGGTGGGATCTCCTACCCGCGATTAGTCGCTGCGATTGGTCGCAGCGACTGGTCGCAGTATACTGGTGCAATGGGATTATGGGAAAGCATGTATCCGTTCTCCTACATGCGACTGCGATCGTCGGGTATGCGCCAGACGTAGGAGCCTGACGCGAGTTTGCTTGAGTACCAGCCTAGGCTACTCGAGAGGCAACACCATGCGAGGAGGTCTGTTTCCCATTATACCTAGTCGCAGACTAGGCACTGCGACCTATTGCCACAGTGTGACAGAATCCCAAGAAATAAGGAAAGAAGTCAAAATTCAAAAGATATGTATTTTTATGTTACCTGTAGACTACTAAAATGAGCACCTAAAAACGGTTAAAATATCATGACGCCTACTTCTGATCTGTGTGTAAACACGTGTCTGTGATTGTATGTATTTTTCGTACAGAATTTTAAATCGAGTCTTTTAATTTTTGGTAATATAAAAGAAAACAATTTTTGGAGCCCCAAAATAAGTGGTGTCGATTCTGTTAAGTAATAGCAAATAATTAGTTACATACAGTTTTTTTCCATAAGAAACCGATTGAAAAATTGTCAGCAATTATCCCTTTTTTAGTTCCACTTCCGGGAACTTCTGAACAAATTTTTTGTTTGTTTTCTAATCAACATAATCTAGATCTTGCTACTGCGGAAAAAGCATTCGCGAATATTTTTCAGTTATGGATTAAATACGTGTATTCTATGTCGCACAGTGGGGGTAAATCCCCAAAACTGGGAAAAAATGCAACATCCTGTATTTTGCAATTTAAAAATGCTGAATATTATTAAGGAAATTGGTACTAAAAGTGTTAATATATAAGTTTGACGTTATTTCAGAAAATAACGTCAATTCGTCATGAATTAGCGTCAATACTTCCAATAAAACTACAAGAATTTGATAAATATGCCATGGAACACTTTCGACACACGCGCGAAGTTCCATGATGTAGCAGCGACAGTACGCCTCGCGGAGAGCCACAGGAAGAAAAGGGGTGGTCCACTGACTGCGCGTGATGAGGCCTACTTCGTCCTCAGGACAAATTCGAGACCGATCCCGTATCTCTCGAATATAAACACGCGTTGGAATATTAAAACAAAAGCACGCGCTGACGTATTATGATGTGAGAGATGGTGGACCATTGGGAGGATAGAATATTTTGAGCTACAATTTTTTCTATAATTTTTAAAATCTTTATTTCTGGCTTCTTTTTGGGTTTTTACCTTTTTTAGGAGCTCATATTATTAGCTTACAAGAAATATTCGGGTCAGGCATGAATAACAGCGACGCTGAGCCTCGCCCATTCTGTACTTTGCGTTTCTACCTCCACTGCGTTGTATCAAATATTATAAAAGAATAAACACGATTTATTATTATTATTATAAATATATAAAAATACATAATCCTCCCACAACTTTTGAATTCTGATTCGTTTCCTTGTTTCTTGGGATTCTGCCCCACTGTGGCAGTGGACCTGGTCGCAGGTAGGAGTGTGCGGATCGTCCCGAGGCTCGAGGTCCTGGCCCCGAGGGACGGTCGGAAAATTTCGGGCGGAAAATTTCCCGACGGTTTCGGGATCCCGAGATTCGATTCTGGCTACAAGCAAAGAATAGACAACCAGTTTAAGGGGGAACACCACTGTGACGGTCGGAAAAATGAGCCCATTTTTAAGATTTTTTTAAGGAATAACTTACAGTTTTATTATAAAATTGTTATTACCTATCTTTAGTATAATGTCTTAAGAGACTATAAAAAAAAAGTAATAGAAAAACATACATAGATTTCCATATACAGTTAATCTCCTACACCCCTGACAAGAAAACATAGGTCGCTTATCGAAACGATATCTTTGGAACGGCAACTCTGAAATCATTTTTTTTTGTTTAATATAATCGGTATGAGTGTACTTTCCGTTGTACGTACCGATTTTTAAAAAAAATTATTTTTGTAAAAATGGCGCACTTGGGAAGAAAAAGTTTCGAAAATCCGCAAAAAAATGGATAGTTTTTCGAGCGTATTTCAAAAAATATGTTTTCGATCAAAAAATCGGTACGTACAACTGAAGATACTCTTGTTTTAAAGATCCTGTAAAAATTTCAAGTCGATCGGATAAAAATTGACAGAGCTATTGATTCGATCAGTTAGAAAAATGTCGTTTCGAGAAAATCGCGTTTAAAGATACATAGCGCCATGGAACGGCATCGTGACGCGTCTCACAAAATGCACTGTATCTTCGTCAATTCTTCGAATATTAACTTGAATTTTTCAGACAATATTTTTGAAGAGTTAAACATTAAGAAAGTGAAGAAAAAAAAAATCGAAATTTTTTCAACTTTCACAGTGGTGTTCCCCCTTAAATGACAAGGTCAAGTAAAGACTTCAAAGGTTCCGCCCATTTTTAAAATATTCGCCTTCCTGTATATTGTTGTTACTATGAAACATCCAGGAAATATTCCTTTCTGTATGCTTATAGTTGTTCGTACGTTTTCTATTTTAAATCTGAACCTATCCCAAAAAAGATAATACCCTATATATCCCCTTTACATAAAGTACTAAGTATGAAGTATATTTTATTAAGATTTTAAAATATTGTCGATATAAAAATAGTCTTCTTCCCAAGTTCTGAACATGGTATTTATTTAAGTACGTATATGTACGTATATGTACATAAATAAATACCATGTTCAGAACTTGGGAAGAAGACTATTTTTATATCGACAATATTTTAAAATCTTAATAAAATATACTTCATACTTAGTACTTTATGTAAAGGGGATATATAGGGTATTATCTTTTTCGGGATAGGTTCAGATTTAAAATAGAAAATGTACGAACAACTATAAGCATACAGAAAGGAATATTTCCTTGATGTTTCATAGTAACAACAATATACAGAAAGGCGAATATTTTATTATTTTAAATTAACGTGTAAGAAACATCATTTTTCTATGTTCTCGGGTAATAATTTTGATCTATTATTACTGGTAACGATATCGTCCGATTGCGTCCGAGTTCTACCGAGCCGACCTGAAATCAAATTGTCTCGGGACCCCGCCCGATCTCGCCCGAAAGTTTCCGGCCCGTCCCGAGCACACCCTTGGTCGCCGGCAAGGAGATTCAGCTTAGGGCCAGTCGTTGGGTCAAATCGCTGCGACCAATCGCAGCGACCAATCGCGGGTAGGAGATCCCACCTTAACGCGACTGGACACTATTCCGCGCGGCCACTGGCGCGAGTGAGAAAATCTAATGAGCGAGCGAGAGGAAACGAAAGAGCCTCTCGCCCGTTCCCGGGTTCCCCACTCTCAGCCGAAGGATTCCAAAAAATGGTGGGGATAGTCGCCGGGCTCCTAAGACGTGGTGGAAACGGGCTCCTAACGAGGATTTACTGTATTAGTGGTGATTTTACATTTTCTCAAAATTTTGTCTAAAATAATACAATCATGCATAGCATTATGCGCGCCAGTCATTATTACATTGTAATGTTCCGCCAACCCCGTAATCGTACATTGTCCCTTTGTTTTCCGCCCAGTAACATTTTTAATAACTGTTAATGTATCGGCGAAACCATCGACAACAGCGGAAAATTCTGTCTTCAATGAATATTGATCTATCGCTGCTAATAACCTTGACTCATCAAAACCTAAATTATGTGTCGCGATGCAGCATTTTTTTTCAAGCAACATCAACCAGTCCAGAAATTCTGCAATCGCCGCTCTCAAGGGAATCGACGATACTTTTACCCCATTGTAAAATAAATCGCCTTGTATGTTCATCAAACCATTGACCGTTGTCACTGCAGATGCAATTGGTCTCGTAGGGTTAATATAGGTCTCAAAATATTTTTTCCCGCATTTTGCACCTATTTGTAGAATGCATGATTTTTGGTCGAAACCCGACGTTTCCAAATCCAAGAGGACAATTGCGACCTGGCTTACTTCATCATCTGCATCTTCTGAATCGCAAAGGCGATCATCATTCAATGGTACTGCTGGATCCATTAAAAGGGAACAGTTTGATTCATAGGTTGTACCCTCCACATTTTCTTTTCGCTGCCGCAACGTAGTTCGCATTTTTTGTAATTGCATTCTCCTTTTTTTATACGCTGGAGTGTTCATGATTTGCCGTTTCTTTTTTAAAATTTTATTACGCTGTGAAATATACCTCAAATGGTGTTTTCCGGGAGAGAGTTGTAGAGGCCTTGCAATCGCTTGAGTAAATCCTGCTCCAAGATTTTTCTGAACTACACTGAATGCAAAGCGGTAATCCGCAGATGCAGTCATGCTGTAGCATCTTGATTTCGGCGCGAAACTGGCCATTGATGCGTTCAAGCTCTCGTTTATATTGGTAGAAGCCGCAGAAGCGAATTTCTGCGCATTTGCTGCAATTTTATTAAAAATATCTTTCAGTGCTGTTGTCAATTGCGGATTTGAAAATCCATCGGGGACAATTCGGTGCTTATAACTTTCTGGATTCTGCACATACCCACACCATGCGCCACATTTGCTGTGGTCATTGGTTGCATGGTAGGGTATGCACAAGATGGCAGCCGCCATTTCTTTACTATTCCCTTTATTTTGGTTCACTGCACAGGCAAAGCATCGGTGCAATCAAAGAATAGCGTCTTTTGTAAGATCTTTATAATTTTTTTTAATATCATGGAGCTGCTTTTTTACTCCTTTAGCCGCATAGTTTGTATCCGACTCCTTGATGATCGGATGAGAACTGGCAGCCCGACACTGCGCGATGCTGGAACTATCGTCGTCTCCTATAAATACGCCGACCTCCAGATTTTGTCCCTCAAGGGTGCCGTCTCACCGGGCCTTGAATCTGTGCGTTCGCTCACACAAGCTAGGAAAAGCGTGTACGTATACGCGATGTAGTAAACAATCCGTTTCAACCAACTTACGTCGTGGAATCGGCAAGAAGGAAGCTTTTGCGGGTATAGTTGCCTTCAGTGGACATCTATACAGGGTGGTCTGGTGCGTTTGAACGCTAATAAGCACCGTACGTTGAAATAATAATGAATTTATGAATCGTGTACTCAGGACAGCCCGAAAAATGACAGAATGAAGCTTTAAGGCTTCTCCGTCACCGGCGCTAATGGTATATTCGTGCCTTGTACCATCAAAACCGGTTGAAGTCCAAACTAGCCGATAAATATAGGAAAGACATACAGTATCGTCTCCGTATTTGCTCGCTGGTCGGGACCGGCGGTGAGCATATATTCCGTACAGAGTCCTAATTCCGAGTGTTCGTTTCTCGCTTCTTTCTGGCCGAAGGGGGGAGCGAGATGGAACACTTTGCGTGCGCGACCGGCGTGCGCGATGCTCGCGCGCATACGTCGAGCAGTCATAGCGCTCGTGCCCGTCGCGCACGCAACGCGTTCTATCTCGCTCTGGCCTTCGCCGGACAAGAGTGAGACAAAAGTGGTGGGGATAGCGACAAGCTTGTATCCCGTGTATAAACTCGAGCAAATACGGAGACAATACTGTAGTTGCCAAGACGTATCGAAAGTCGAATTGCGCTGTTGCCGCATTTCCCCTATCACTATTTTGCCATCAAGGAGGCTTGAATGAATCACGGCGAAGCAGTTGGAGAACAGAGATGGGCAAAGATAATATCTGGATAAACTCAAATAAAAGATACTACAGTATTATCTTGTTACGGGCTCGGTTTGGTGTACACAATGTGGAATTTTCGCTATTCCCACCACTTTTGTCTCACACTTGTCCGCCGATGGCGAGAGCGAAATGGAACGAGAGCGAGCGAGAGCCACTGAAAGCGAGCGAGGACGGTACGAGATAGACGACGGGATGATGTTTTGTCTCGCTCCGTCTTTCGGACGCCTGACACTTCGTCCTTTGCGTTCGCGGCCGTCGCGCAGGCAAAGCGTTCCATCTCACTTCCGCCTTTGGCCAGAAACAAGAGAGAGACAAACTAATTCCCAGAGTTCTGTTCACGATACGGGCTCAACGCCGGTCCCGACCAGCGAGGTCTTGGGCTGTTCGGCGGTGACTTGTAATCTCGGTTGGAGAGGCATACAGTGTTGATAAAATGTAAAACACGCCGTTTTCAGTATTCAGTAACACACTGCTGAGATATTCCAGATTAAAATGAGTTCAAACACGGTATAAATTGGATTATTTCTAGAACTGCACTTGACAATTAAATATATATGTTACATTTCTAATCTAAAAATGCTAAAAATAATCCGATATATACCCTGTTTAAATTCATTTTCATCTGAAAAATCTCAGCAGTAAGTATGTTAAACGTTCATGCCGATACTGTAAGACAAGGGTGCACAAGGGAGCTGTTTTAGCGCCTAGCTGCGAGCAACCCGTTTGTCCCGTTGCTAAGGTTAGAATCGGTGAGGAGAACTGCAGTAGTGTACGTACATTTTGTATGACTTGAACCCAGCCATATATACTGACGCTACGAGCCTACGAGCACGCACGTACACTATTGCAGTTCTCCTCACCGATTCTAACCTTAGCAATGGGACAAACGGGTTGTTCGCAGCTAGGCGCTAAAACAGCTCCCTTGTGCACCCCTGCTGTAAGATAAGAAAATCAAAGGTAATAAAAATCTCCGACGGCGGGACGTGATCGGCGGCGTCACCTTTAGATTTTTCAAGGAGTCCGCCCTGGTAGGCGATCGGACGGGCCTGGAGATCGCGTGATAAAAAACAAAGGACGTGCGGTCCGGGCGTGCAGGAGACTACGCAGGCATTCGCAGACGAAGTCCCGTTCAAGACGCTTGTGTCAAAAGCGACCGTATATAATCTGTTATTCGTGCATTATATTCTTACAATACGATAGCGAATATGGAAGTTTTACATTCTATCAAAACAAACAACATAAACAATCATTTTAATATATTTTTTATGAGTAAATATAAATATTGTTCCCCCACAGCTCTGTCCTCCCCGTCGTTCTGGGGATTTTGTTCAAATTGAAATATGGTAGAGTCCATGTGAAAATAAGGAGGATGTAAATAATCATTTTGCCAAATTCGAAAGGTAATTTTCAAAAACTCGATGAAAGTTGTATACTTTGAGGGTCTGTATTTATAAAACAATTTTGAATGTAACAAAATGTGACAACTGGAACCCCTCTTATTTTCACATGCACTGTGTAAACGTGTTTCAATTTGACAAAATCTCAGACATTGAGTGTTCAAAGCGTAAAACAAGTGCAAAACTGTGAATCTGCTTGGCCGAGGATTGAGCCCGGCCAAGTGCTAAGACCGAGAGGCGAGCACCGAACACAACGGACGATCGTTATTTGTTATTCGCGAATAAATTTTGGGGATTTATGCGAATATATTCGAATGAAAATTTAGTCGAATAATACCCAATTCTGGCTGCCAGCGTAGAAATACACACATCAGAATAGGTGTGCGTTCGCTCCGAAAAAATTCAGGAGCTTTATTGGTCAGAACATCGATCCTTTCTCCAAAGCTTCATTTCGTATTGGTGTACGCATAGTTTCGTAACGCATACAACCAAGGATCGGCGGGCTCCAGCTACCGCTGGTGCAGGGGGACACACCTAGAGGATGAGTGGTTATGTGTGCGTGAAGGACGCACCGCAGTTCCGCACGATCCCTGCCTAGACGCAGCTCTCGTGTCGTATTCCTACAAGTACAGTATTGTCTCCGTATTTGCTCGCTGCTCGGGACCGGTGGTGAGCATACCCACACAGCACACGGCGTTCTGAAGGCGCCTGTTTTCGGCCTGTTTTAGGCCTGTTTTAGGCCTGAGCGCCTGACCGTCCGGATTTGTAACAAGGCGCCTTGAATGCGCCTTAAATGCGCCTTTTAGGCGTTGTAAAGGCGTTCGGGAGGCGCTCGGGAGGCGTTCGGGAGGCATTCGGGAGGCATTCGGGAGGCGCTCGGGAGGCGTTCGGGAGGCGCTCGGGAGGCATTCGGGAGGCGCTCGGGAGGCATTCGGGAGGCGCTCGGGAGGCGTTCGGGAGGCATTCGGGAGGCGCTCGGGAGGCATTCGGGAGGCGCTCGGGAGGCGCCGTGTAACTACCCTGGCGCCATCTATACAAAATTTCAGAAGCGTCTATAAGGCCGTCGTCACTGTCGTCAGTCGTGTATCTGCACACCGGGTTTTCCGTTCCTTCTTCTCGTGTCGGATCTTGTCGTAAACGGTTGTATGAAAGTGTGCTCGCGATTCAAGTATTATAAGAAGATTATAATTGTTCGATATTACGTTATACAATAATAGTGTGTTACTTTCTTTATTCTATTAAGTGCTCACGCTTGTTATACAAATAAGAATAAATTGAATGTTGATTGTAATAACCAATCCTAGTATAATTTTTGAACACAGACAGTGACTACCTCGTACGCATAGTAATGGCTACATTGTAGGCATAGTACTGCAGGCTACATCACTGCCACCGTCCGCTTGGAGAGAGAATAGTGGCACGCGACCGCCGCATCGTCCGCGTAGAGAAATTGTTAAATTCGGCGCCATCGTTGAAACGTTAAGTGTCTTTATATGTATATTCTGTATATTCTGTACATTTTGTATACTTTGCATACGTACATGTGTATCACCTAGCTATACTTCTTATGTAAGTGCAGTCTGTATTCATTGCGTGCATAAATAAATATAGTAAATGAAAATGAAATTTTATCCAGTCTGATTTCATTTTAATAACCCTTTGTTTCATTAAATTTAGATTAAAATTAATCAGTATCGATAACCATCTTACATACGCCCTAATGGCAATTTTTAAAGAGCTGCATTTGACCTAATTTATCTATAATTAAGACGCCTGTCAATCCTAATCCAGGCCCGTTCCAGGCGCCGTTAACACGCCTGTTCCAGGCGCCTTTAAAAAGCCTGTTCCAGGCGCCTTTTAGGCGCCCATTTCAGGCGCCTTTGAAACGCCTGGCAGTCCTAATTCAGGCGCTTTAAAGGCGCCTTTAAGGCGTCCCGTTTTGTAACATCAGGCGCTCCGAAGGCGCATATTGGACGCTGGTGAGGCGCTCGCGGCGCCTCTAAGGCGCCTCGAGCGCCTGGGACCATGCGCCTGAAAAGCGCCTTTAAGGCGCCTGTGTGCTGTGTGGGTATATTCTGTACAGAGTCCTAATTCCGAGTGTTCGTTCGTCGCGCACGCAACCCGTTCCATCTCGTTCTGGCCTTCGCCGGACAAGAGTGAGACAAAAGTGGTGGGAATAGCCACAAGCTTGTATCGCGTGCATAAAATCGAGCATATACGGAGACAATACTGTATTCTCAATAGAAGGAGCTGTTGCAACAGCGCGGTAGAGACAGAAAAAACAGAAAATGTGGCAACTATGCGTCAAAAATTCGTCCACATAGAGTACCTGGAGATGTCACCCCTGTACAACTTCTTTTTATCGACTGCAGTAGTTTCATTAGGGTCCGTCTGTTTACTGGGGACGCTTCGATCGATTCGGATCATAACAAAAATGAGATTGCAGCCTTAACGCCCATTTTAGTTCACTTTATTCGCCGTTATTGAATAAACGTTTAATAAAACATTTTTTGACGTAATAAATACGCGATTTTGTTGCTATAAATGATTAAAGTTGCATGATTATATAGTCAGACTTAATATCTCAGGAATGAAACAAATTTATACTTGCCTGCATATATCTTTATTGCTCTGTAAGTACATATGTGTGCTATAAGTGTGCATTAATAAATAAACAAATAGATATTCGATACGTTTATGTATATAGCATTCCTTACTTTTAATTGTGGAATATTGGAATAGCGAGAATCCGAGTGTGCACCACTCGGTATTAAGAACAATTCATTCTAAACAGTACATTTACTAATGTAAAAGTACATAAGAGTGTGTAATCAAAGCTAATAAGTATACAAAGTAAAATTGTTTGAAATGGCATCTGCCAACGAAGATGCAAACGATGATTATTACTTGGAATTGTCCGCGAATCCGATCAAATTTGAGTCGGTTAGTTGCCTCACTAATGTCTTCTTCGACAACTCGAAGCAACAGGTTAGTAAATTGATACACACTCGTATCTCAAATACTAATCTCTGTACATTTTAATTATTTATGTAAATGTTGCTTCTATCTAGGTATTTGCTGTTCGATCGGGAGGTGTCGCGGGTGTGCTAGTTAAAGGTCCCAATCGAAACATAAGCTTTCAAATGGAGGACAAGGGTCCTGTGATTTCCATCAAATTCTCTCCCGATATGAATATACTAGCAATACAACGTACCAACACGTCTGTCGAATTTGTCAACTATTCTCCTGACACTGGATTGGATAATACCGAATACTCGCAACCATGTAAAGGAAGAAATGCCACTATATTACAATTTGTTTGGACACATGGAAATGATATATTACTTGTTACCGATTACGGAGTCGAGCTATTTCAAGTGCGAACCTGAATCGTTACTTTCTTAAATGCATAACATGCTTGAAATCCACTCGATATCTAGCTTCATTGTTTCAGGTAAATCCAGAGAAGAGAAGTGTCAGAGCTCTGAAATGTTTAACCTTGGGTATACATTGGTTCGTGTATTGCCCTCAAAGTCATTTGGTATTACTGTCGTCAGGGACGCTAGGGAATCAAATGCAAGCATTGCAAGTGACGCCAGGGAATCTTCACAAACTAACAAAGTTTGAAAGTAAGCCTGCAAGTTTAGCAGTTAACGTTTGGCTTGTTATTACACAAATCAGTTAACGATGAAATTGCTACAGTGGAACCTGGTCCAACGAAATCTGGCAAACTTGCAGTTTCCGAGGGAGACGTAGCTTTAGCAGTTCTGTATGGAACTCCGTGTATCATCTTGCTACGCCATCAATCAGGCGGCAGTCGTTCGACGGGAACTGCTTCTATACATGTGTATACCGTCCATAAGTATGCCTCTAGCTGTACTAGTCAATGCAATGCTTTTACAGCTGCCTGTACACGTATACGTGTCTTTTGAATAGGATGACAACGATCAAGAAAAGCCACATTCTGAAGCTGAATGTCAGTGGTAGATTTGCCATTAACGTGGTGGATAATCTGATTATCGTTCATCACCAAGCGTCGAAAGTAGGTAAAGAAATGAGTTTGAACGCTCCAACCTATTACTTACTTTCCTTTCCACCGTCATATTTCAGACCTCGATGATCTTTGACATCATGTTACCGGGCGTGAGTGACGGGACAGTAATGCATCATACCAATGTGACAACAGCAAAACCGATCAAACCGTATAGTCTAAAGGTTCCAGGTGCAAGTTTGTCAGAGCACACGTATCAACCTTGCCAACTATGTATCCTTTATGTTCATGGTTTATGAAAAGAACGATTAATTTTACACTTTTCTTTATACACATATCTTGACTCGACATTCCATAGATTCGCCAAATTGGGTTGTTTTTCAGCCAAACATAGTGATAGATGTAAAGTTGGGTTGCCTATGGTAGGTAGGTCCATGAAAAATATAGAAATCGTACGCATGGAAATTTGAGAAGGCAGAAAAAAGTTGACCAAATAAAAATTTGTGGATTAGGTACGTCGAACTAAAGTTGGAAGCTTTGGTGAAACTGATCACGGATAAAGTGCTGTTGGTCGAGTTTCTAATGCAACGCTCGAACGCCAAGCACGTTTTAATAGAGGTGTTGCAAAGCTTTATGATGCAGTTGCCTGTTAGTTTAATGAACATGCCAACCATATTCGACAAACTGAATTCGGTGTACAGACATCACCTGGAGAAAGAAATACAAAGTCAGGTGATTAATCGAGTGTACCTCTGTTCCTTTCTTATATTTGTCAGTTAACATGGAGAAATGTTCTTCCCATCATTCAGATGGGGACCCCTTCACAGAACAACGTCAAGAACGTCGGTGCCGCAACTGAGGACAATTACAAATACAAGTTGCTACTTGACCAAAGCGAGATGTACAATTATGTATTATCCAAATTCTCCGAGAACACTATCGAACCGAAGATGATCGTATGGGTTCTCCTGGAATATATCAGGTATCTCTCGACTACGGCTGACAATCAGATCAATTTGTGAAACATTATTGTTGAGGAAGGTATTAATAATCTTAGGTCATTAGCGGAGCATGAAATACCGGTGCAGCATTACTTGTACGAATTAATCATCACGACATTGGTACAGCGTAAAGCGTATTATCAGCTTCATCAATTGCTACAGTACCACGTGGTGACGGATTCGAAACCTCTGGCGTGTCTGTTACTGTCTTTGGAAAACCTCTATCCAGCTGGCCATCAGCTTGCCTTGGATATGCTGAAACGATTGGGAAACGCTCACGAGGAGATCATCGAGGTCCTTCTATCGAAGGGGCATATTCTGCCAGCTTTACGGTAAATGGTTGCAAAAATGGTGTTGATCCATCTAAATACATATATCGAACGTTTACGTTTTCAGGTACGTCCGTTCCGCCGGGATGATGGATCAAGTATCCGCTAGGAAATTCCTAGAAGCTGCAAAAGCAGCCGAGGATTCAACGTTGTTCCATTCGGTATTCCGGTTCTTCGAACAACGTAATCTACGGCTGCACAACACAACGGCGTTCACGAAAGGGGAGCACTGTCAGCTCTACGTTCAACATTTCAAATCTTTATTCCACGGAACAGACAATGGATGTAATTCGGATACAAATTCCAACGTAACTACGATCTCGACCTAAGGCTTTTCGTCGTCTCTCGTTTACCACGCGAGAGTGCAACTGGATTTTATCGTAACGCGAGACAGCGACAAACAATTGTAAATGTCGATAATATGCTTAGAATTTATAATACAGAAGAAGCATAACGAGCACCAAACGCCTTTAAATGCATTCCCTCCTTTCCCTGGTGGAGTAGCTTCTCGAATGCCTTCGAGAATTATGCCCGATCTTATCCATCTATTTACATTGAATTGCGCATAGTGAATACAATTCATGAAGCTCGGCGGAATTCCTTTCACTCAAACGAGCCGCTAATACCAAACGCGATATTCTACTTACAGACAATTAACTACTGGCTTAAAACAGGAAGAAAAAAGATGTAAATTTTCAGTAATAAAAATATCTTTTTTCTTTGTCTAATACGTCCCCGGAATCGCTGAAGAACCGTACGTTATTCTTATAGGTATAGGGTATAGACGATTACTTGGTGCTTATAGTTTAGACAAACAGTCACAAAATAGTCGATAAAATTGGTCTGGTAAATATAATATGTATATGTACATATATATCATTTGCTAGCGACACTTGTCGCCGATCGAATCTCCAGCGACATGGAATCAATTTAAAGAATTAAGCTCGGCACGAGATTTCTTTGATTGAAAAATTGTTCGGAACCCACAGAAACTGCGCGGTGGGTGGATGGTGGTTGTTGCGCAATACGTAACAGCTCGGCTATACCAATACTCGTTTGCCCTACTATTCGTTCGTGTTGCAATTTACTTTTTGTTTAAATTATAGGACGCTTTGTTTCTCGCTTTCTACGCAATTCCATCGATCTCGTTGCCAGTAACGGTCGGTAACCGTAACGCGAGACGTCGCACCCATTGTCGAAACGAAACTTTCATTCGCTCGATGGGACAGTGCTATGCGTAGAAGAGGACGGACAGACTGCTTGTCAAGATGTTCGTTCTAGGTATCTTGCATCATTGTCAACAAGACTGAATGGACTTTGACAGCCCCCTTGAAGATGTTCGCATGTTCCAAGGGGCAGTACCATTCGCGAAAGCTCAAGTTCGGGGCACGGGTAGAAAAGAGGAAGCTTCAAGAATCCTCGGTGTGCCTACGTTGCGAAGCAACGCGACTATGCAAGGACAAACGCGGGAAGCTTCAGGAAGCTTGTCGATCCCGTCGCGTCGCGACGCGTCGATAGGGACGTGAAGGGGAAGACTGAAGAGGAAGGGATTATCAAAATTACGTATTCCTGCGCTACGAATAAATAGTGGATAGCAGACACATAAATATACATCGATAGATCCAAGTCGGTTTCGTTAAAGTTTCGCCTACTGCAAGTTACGATTATGCGTGAAACCACGTTGAATATTCCTTCTCCTTCTTTCGATCGCTGGGGTTGTATACACTATACAGGGAATATTCTGAATACTCGACACACCTAAGTAGGTATAGGTGATGACTGATGATCGTTGTGCGCGCGCGTTCTCGCACGTTTCTGACGCTTGCCATGGAAACGTGTGACACGCACGAAATTGCACAGCGCAGTATCGACAGCGGTGTAGTACACTCGGTTCAAACGATTGTGGCCGATCGAGTTTCGATTGCATTCGAGCTCACTAGGGCTGGCTTTTTTACATCGCTACGATTCTACAGTATTTCGTGAATATGGTGGAGGCACTGCTAAGCCATAGGTTCCCGTTGGCAGTGCCCCCACCATATTCACGAAATACTGTAGAATCGTAGCGATGTAAAAAAGCCAGCCCTAGTGAGCTCGAATGCAATCGAAACTCGATCGGCCACAATCGTTTGAACCGAGTGTACAAAGGGCTTTGGCCCACCTACGATGCCGAACGAATCCAGAGGTGTGACGTGTCGTTGAGTAGGTGTTCACGAATACCGCCAACCAACGATAAATCGATTTATCAATATGCTATTTATCTATAATATGCGATTTATCAATATCGATCTGCTTGGTCCGTAATAAGGTGATAAAAGGATAGAACGCACTGGATTCGATCGAATTCGTGGTCGTGTACTGGAGAGAAGTGAAACTAAAGGCTTGCCTTTTTGCATTAGCAGTTAATTAACTAACTAACTCGCTGTTACACTTTCTTTTCAGAGAATTTCAATTGTGACAGATACAGTTAGTAAAAAAAGTATTTGGACATTTTTTACAATCGGATAACTTTTTTAGAATTGATCCAAACGACATGAGTTTTTTTTGTTGAGAAGCTAGAAGGATTAGTTTGCTAAGTGACGTGTTTCGTCGTTCTGAAAAAGTGCAATTGGTCGGAATAACAAAAAAAAAGTAAAGGTCATTTTTTTATATTTTTTTGAGTCTGTAAGGAAAATTAAAAAAAAACCGTTTGTATATAGATTGAAGTAAGTTATAACGTTGCTCTGAGCTATAAACGCTTAAAGATCGCAGAATAAGGTCGAAAATCGCTGATTTCGGGAATTCCTGATAAAAAAGAACTCATATCGTTTGGGCCAATGCTAAAAGAGTTGTGCGATTTTAAAAAGCGTTGAAATACTTTTTTACTAACTGCAAGTACCTATCTTTCCATCGATCATCAAATTCTTTCCTCCAAAGCGTTTCTCGCGCTTCACGTTGCAGCGATTCTGCGCTTTCGTTTTCGTTCTCGCTTGGTACACGCCATCAGCAGGCTTCCCGTTGTCCTCGCTCGAACAGCCGCGCGCGTGCAAAATACGGGTCAAAAAATAGATTCAATTGAGTGTGCGGAAATATAAAAAGTGATATGCGGTTCACCTTGACTCATTGTCAGTCGCGATGCGTTCCGACTACCTACCATCCATACTGTTTCTAGAGCTTCCTCGACTTCGCCGCGCCGTGCGCTAGATAAATCTCGCGGCTCTCCAACTACCCTTGTCTAGCTCCCGTTGAGATCCAGCCAAGCCCTGGTCCCTGTTCCCCAAGAAGCAGAAAAAAAAGAAGAAAAGCCAATCGCTCGCTCCGACTATTATTTGTATCGGACCCTTTTGTATCCTCCGCAAGTAGTCCCTACCGAGGGAATTGGAAAATACATGATCCCAAGCACCTCGTCAATTCTTTGCCACGCCACTTTCCACAGTTGCCCAGCAGTGCCGCGGCAGTAGAATTACGACGCATTTGGAATCGAGACGAAAAGTTCGCACGAACGAAATTTCCAGGAGAAGCTTCGGAATGGAAAGATAAAGGGTATTGGGTGGGGGGCTGGATTATGGAATTACGATATGTTGCAATCGTCCGTGCGAGCGTCCCTGATCTGTTGCTTGGTCTTCCGCGATGCTCGTCTGATCAGGCTGCGGCTTCGAGGCTTGCTCTTGGTCTCCTCAGGGGCGACGTTCGAGCCTTGCGCGGCCACCGTTTGCTGGGAGTTCCCCCCAGGCCCGGTCGCGCTTCCTGTCCTGCCGTGCGGGCTGCCAGACCTGTCGACACGATTCTTTACACTGTAGACGCACGAATAAACTCTGGCGAGTCTCGCGCCGCGCTGAATCGGTGGCGCGCGTGGAAAAGCAATTTAATTTGTCCGGAGAGCGTGGGCAAGTTATCGAGCGGCGGAATTGCGTTCGCGTTGTTGCCCGCCAATTGCTTTTGGATGTGGAAAGGGATCGGGAGGTGCAAAGTAGCGGGTCGTGTTATCGGAAATTTCTTGTTTTGACACAATGTATTGCAATTAACGAAGCGGCGCGGGGTGCGAGCCGCGACGTTTCTCGCGGCGAGTAAGAGCGATGTAGGTATACCTGCGCGACCCGTAAGCGGAGCATCTTCGCCTGAGGCCTGACTCCTCCGTGTCTCCGGTGGTGTTCTTCGGCACGATCTTCGACAGGGTAACGAAGCAGCGGAACACGTCTCTGATATTGTAATCGTCCTTGGCGGAGCACTCCATCACTTTGGCGCGGAGCTTGGGTAGCTCGCAGAACAGCCATTCGCTGACATCCTCGATCGGCACCTCCCTTCGAGTGGGCGCCAGGTCCAGCTTGTTTCCAGCGACCACTATCGGCACTTCCTGCACGACCGTGTCGAGAAAGCGCGAAGAAAGAACGATCCCATTAAAGCCCGCTCTGGATTATTCCCGTTCCACAAATAGAAACTACATTTCCTCTCTCGAGCCACGAGCCACCACGCATACATACCTGATAGTCTGGCCGTTGTTCCCGGACTTCCTCGAAGCACCGTTTCACGCATTCGAAGCTCGGCAACGAGGTCGTGGCGTATACCAACAGGAACGCGTGGGCCGTGGCTATGCTGAGCCTCCTCATAGCTGGAAACTGCAGGTCCCCTGGAATCGTCGATCAAACTTCTAACGAACACGCTGCCGTGCCAACAAGTTGCCGCTGCGGCAGGAATATACGTATCTCTAACTTACCAGCGGTGTCCAGAAGGTCGACCTTGAGAGTCAGAGTGCCAAGGACGCACTCCCTCGTGTAAAGGTCCTCGACGGTAGGCCTGTACCTCTCGCTGAACCCCTGACCGAGCAGCCTGCGTATGATCGCGCTCTTCCCGACCCCTGCGCCGCCCAGCACCACCAGTCGAATCCTCTCGAGGTCAGCCATGTCGCGACGCTCGTGGCTCGATCTCCGACCTGGACTCGCGAACGGGAGCGAGCGCGAACGCGAACCAACGGACTCGCGCTTCAGGAAGGCATTAGCCAGCTGCAGCCTGTTGGTTTGCTGCCCGCCAGCCACTCCGGCCACCCCGGCCACCCGCCTCGTCGCTAAACCTAATATCCTTTTCCTTTTCTTTCCTCCCCCTGCCCGCCCCACCAGATCCTTTCTGCTTCCGGTTCTGCGACTACCCCCTCGCTACTCGGCTAGCTGTAAAATCGCTGCGCAAGAAATTTATCGGTCAGTTTATCGGGCTGGATAATAGAGACTGAATTACGATTGGCGGGTGTCTTCTGCACCCACCTCGGTAACATTGCGTTCAATTATTCCTGTAACCGCGTCGCCGCCACGAGGCTGAAGAGCAAACAAAAGAGGACTCGGTTGAAAGCGTGGCGAGCGGTATAATCGATCGAAAGCCCGGTTCACCTAACCCCGGGGCCCGGGGGAGTTAAAACGAACTAAGTAGGCGGAGGCGGGAATCTTGGTGAGGAAATGCCAAGTTCGGCGAGCTGCGACAAAGGTTTCGCTTCGTTTCGCCTTGCAATTCTGATTAATGACAATTGTATATGGCCCGAGGCCACCGGCCAGCTACCCCTAAGACTTCCCCCCTCAGGATCAGCAACGTCCAACAGATATCTGGTATACAATTCTCATTACGACGACTTTGCTCGCGGAAGGAGCGACGGCATCGAGAAACTCGATCCCGAAACACGAATATCTTCCGAGAAGTAATTCGCGGCTAGGTAATCCCATACCTGCTCCCGCGCCGTTCATCACGGCACGCTCGCATTCCATTCTTTCTCTCCAAGCAACGCCCTAGATCGATTCCCTAGCGTCTCCTTCGCAGACGCTGGTTTGTCATTTCGTATCGAGCCGGTGTTGCCTATGGAGTGGAACGAAACACGTAACGAACGGCCAGTCGTCCCGAGGAGTCTGTTTTTCCGATTACGTAAAACTGCGCCTCGGAAGGTGATTCAGGGGAAATCGCGTTCGAACCTCGGTGCACCTGATCAACCTCGTTACCCGCGACAAATGTTTCCGCGGTCGGTGGCTGGCGGTTCGCGGTTGTAGTAGCTAATGGCTTCATTATTCTACGCGTAAGCCCTTTTAATACACACCTATACCTACACGTATGCGCGACTCTCCAGTTGCTCTCTTTCGGGCTTCGATAATTCCCCTCCCACGCGCGATAGTCCGTGCATCACTTCGATTTCGATTCGTTCCGGGGCACGGGCTCTACTTTCTATTCGATTTTCGTCGCAACTGGGGGAACTTTGGCAGCAGTAACTTATTAAGTATAACAATTTCAAAGTAGAATCAGAAAGGAAGCAAATGTAAAAATCTTAATTTTTATATTAAAACATGCCACTGTTCCCCCAGTTTGTGGTAATAGACTCCATCCTCGTTTACTTCGTTTAAACATAGTTTTTCCTCCGTCTTTTCATCTTTTCTTCAGTTTCTTGTGTATCCTACCTTCCCACCTTCTTCGTACTAGACCAGCAGTTACGCCGAACCTCCCCCATTCACCATCGTACAATCGTTTCTAATTGAAATATGGTGTAACAAAGACATACCTATATTATTATTCCCTCTCCCGAATTCGATCGTAGTTACTGTCTCTGAACCGAAAATCCAGCACATGCCCCTACTATCCGGCTACGCGGCCGCGTACGAAATTAATTAGCGCTTGTACTATGGGTCGTCGTAATTGCGTCGACCCTCGCCGCTCGCGTATTCTCGCACCCGCGACTGCGAAAACAGACGATTCGTAGCGCCCTATAACTTTCGGCTCGGTTCGCGCCGCTTAATCGCAGTCCAATTAAACGACAACCGCCGAAAATCAAAAGCTCGCGGGACGCTGCTAATTAGTAAGTAACCGGACTTCCAAACTCTTCCCACGTACTCATCTGCCCGTCGATCGCCAATTAATCCGGTGACGCTGATCACCGAGTCAAGTCGGTTACGCGAATCGGTAGGTATACGTACCAAAACTTATTCCAAAGAGACGCGCGATCGATGAAAATTCCCCTTCCCAAAGCATCCACTTTCAGAAATCGAGGCTTCACCTTTTCGATTCTTCCCAGGACAGAAGGGATCACAATTATTTGCCATTTCCATCGGAACGGCTTCTACCTCGGACGTGTCGCTGTATCGTGGAAAACCGACAGGGATTTTTCGACTGATAGCGTTCCGGTCTCTCTGTGCACGCTCCAAAATAAACCGGACAAACACACCGTGGATATTGCTTTTCTAGGCTGCCTGTTGAAAAATACGCGCCGACCCAGCCGCGTTATAAGAGCTCGTAAACTCGCGGAAAGGGAAATCTAAATCGCGAAAAAGGATCGCGTTTATCGCTCTGTCTGCTCTATCCTTCGCCGCTTTATCCAGTTCGCAACTTTCGCTCGTTGCGCGACGGAAATCTCCAATCCGGGAATCGAAAGTAGCAGCTAAATGTGGAAGATCGAGGATCGAGTCGATACGTACGCGTCGTTCCCCGAGGACTTGTGAAAAGCAACCGATAGGGGCCGGATTTCCTTGAACGAGGACGCCTGGTACCCTACTTCGTATCGATACAGTCCCTGTTTACGAGTCATTCACGCGAGACGAGCAAGTTCGCGGTGCCAGATCCGCCCCACTTGCACATAACGCACGGCTCGCGAGCAACTCTCGCGGAATCTCAATGATAAGCCGCGCCAGTGAAACTAATAGCTCCTCCGACCTGGAACGATCGATCACGTTTCCGTCAGTTCAAACGGATCTTGGCCAACTCCCGATCCAACTCGTGTGTGCACTGTGCAGCCAGGCCCCGTGTCCTTCGGCCTTCCTTTTCGCCTCCTTTCCACGGCACTGCCCGATCGAAATTCTGTCTATCGCCGTCTGTTACACACGATGTTTCCAAAGCTCGCGTGCCTCGATAGAACTGAAAGCCGGAATAGCGGTGCGAGCGATGCTTCTGTGTAGGTATCCTTTAGCTCTAAGTCTATTGTTTCGTATGATTGTATGCTATTCTCACTGGACGCCATGCCCGAGATCATACTCACAATCAATTCACTAAAGAAGCAAAGAACGTAAATATCCTAGTAGCATTTATTGTTGGCAATTTGATGGCCAACTAATTCCCAACTTGGGGATACCGTGGGCCAACCAGAAATACTACTAGGGTGAATCTACACTTTGGTCGCGAATAAGAGGCGCTTTTACCCCGCTACGCGAGACCACCGTAGCTCCGCGGTCGTTAATAATTAGATAAGATAAAAAAAAACTTTGCCCCCGTAATCCACCGCACTTTCCACAAAGCTCTATACATATAAAGGGAGACAGCGCGCGTGCGCGCGCGCGCCTAGGGTGGCTCGCAAAGACACGCAGGTACAGTTGCATCGAGAATCCTGCACGACGATTATACGCGGATGCAGTTCAATCCTCAACTACCGTATTCACGCTTTCGTTCGGCTTGTCTATCATATGTTGCTGCTCGAAGGCGATCTGGAACACGTCTCTAAATAACGTGGAAGCAGCCGAGGAAGCGCCACCCCCGACAAGGATGATCCTTAGTTTAAGCGGCATTCAAAGTCTCCGGGAGCGATGGAAATTCGATTTAATTCGATTCTATATTTCCTATCCCCTGCCCTGCCGCCTGTTTGTCAGAGAGCATCGGGGCGCAAGTTTCAGTCGACGCTCCCAAGCCCCGACTCCGACTAATGGGCTTGAACCACTTGTTGAAAACGGATCTCTCCGAAAGAGACGGTCGTTTCGGTGGAATTGTCAATCCCGCTGCTCCCTGCGGAGGCCCTGCCGGCTACCCCCGCGGCCCTCGTCGCAAGCGCCAAGCGTAGAATCGAAGGGCCGCTGCTCGCCATGGGATAAAAATACCCCACCCCGTTGCTTTATTTTCCGCGTTATCGGATTCCCCTTTCGCCTTCTATTTTCCGGAACGACGCGACTATCCGGAACACGCTGCGCGCTCGTAGATCGACCGATCGACCGGCATCCCTCGGACTCCCTCTGTTCTCCGACCCGCGTGAAAATTCACGAACGCAATAAACTCTAAACGAGGCGCCCCGGAGGCAGGATCGTTAACAGAGGGATACGACGCTCCTTTCGGGCACCCGATCGCGGCTCCTAACACTTTGCTCGCGTCCGGCAGCCGTTACCCGCCCTACGTAGGTACCTACTCCAGCCTGAAACTGGACCCTGTCGCCAGAAAAACTGAAGGAATAGAGCTTACTGCGGGGAAGGGAAGTAAAATTTTAAGCAACATAGGGTAAAACTATATATACAATACGCCCCATTTGACAAAATGTCCCACCATTATTTTACGCACACAAATCAGGATAGGTACATCGACACAATCGTCAAACTCGAACTTGCTTCAGTCAGCCACAACTGCCGCAATAAAAATACGTGCAAATATTACGGCTTTTAAAAAAATATACAAGAATTTATACTTTCGGCCTTCAGATATAATTTGCGGTGAGTATCTGGGAAATTCAATTTTCTAAGTCACTATTGTTTTTGCGATAAATTCACATATATATTTCGAAAGTAGGCAAACTAACCTCTTTAAATTGTTATTGCCCAAACCTTTTTTCACTACGTTGTTGCTAAATTTACACCGGCGCGTTTTGTACCCCAGAATTTACAATACGCCCCACCTCAAAATCATATTTTTCACGAGTAACCTATTTTTTTTTTCGTGGATAACTTCATGTAATCCTTGCGGCAGAAAGGTCAAAAGAGAACATGTAAATAAAAAAATAATGTAATAATTTTAAAGAATTACATTATTTTTTCTATTTTTTGTTTTAATAATATCTTTTATAATATATGTTCTATAACATTTTGATAAAAATAATAAAAAGTAGTCACTTTTTTATGTCGGGGCGTTTTGTCGCAGAGGTGGAGCGTTTTACCTGACGACTGTGTTACAAAACGCCCCCATGTTAGGTTCAGAAAAATGATTATTTACAGCTATTTCCAGTTATGTGCCTTTCACAATTTCGGTGTAGTTGTGAAGAGTAAAGAACACTTAATGCGTTCACACAAAAAATTTAAAGAAATAATTAAAAAATATTGATTTTATAGACGTCTCTTTAAAAGTGGGGCGTATTGTATAGTTTTATCCTAAGGTGGGAATTATTTGCAACTAACTTAAAGACCGATGGAAGAAGAGTGGGGCATATTTCGTGTGAGATTAAATACCTAACTCTACTAAGTACTACACCCTGTTATAGTGGCGCACGACACAAAAGATAAAAACAACTGAGTTTTATTGAATTTTCGTTAAAAATATTCTTAACCGTAACAGTATCGGCTCGATACCATACTAACTGAAACCCCCCGAAATCCCTACCTATTCCTAGACGTCCACGAAGGATCCTGGCGTGCGCCAGCATCACCTGTGGAATCATCATTTCTCGCGATTCAGCGACATCTGTTAATCAAGCGGTTCTCGTTCCCGTCGCTTGTCGTTCGGCGTTCCCAGAACGAAGGATTATCCCTGACAGTACTAGGGGCTGGCTGTTCTTCGCTCGCCCGATCACGGTGGAACCATTTGAAAATAAACTCACGTGCATTCCCCACGCGAGTCGACGCCCGTAGTTCCCCTATCACGCGACCGGCAGGTATTTCGCCCGCTGCGGACTGTGGAGAGAGAGAGCTTTTATTCGCACGCAACGTTAGGGAAACTGAAATACCGTGCCGGCAGCGCCGATAACGCAATCTCCCTCGAACCAGCCGCCCTCGCCACGCCGACAAAGTAATACATAGGTATATGTATCGGCAGCACCCAGCGGAGGGCCGCGTCGCGTTGCGTCGGCCGATCATATTTCGCAATACGATCCGTCCCAAAAAATTGAGTTGATGTGAACTGATTGTGAGTCAGCTGATCCCTTGGTGGTCACACTGGTCAGTTCACTATTAACCCGGCTTTTCACTAATTTAAACGTCGCGACGGAACTGAAAGTGGCTGCTAGCTGGTATTTATCAGATCGACGGTTTAGTGACTCGGGGATAATAGAAAACTGGTCGCCGGGCGACATCCGCGCGTGTGGGTGGTCGGTTAAAGTCGGAACAAAACCAAATGGCCCCTGCTTTAGTGCAGCTATATCCCAGATTAAATGGAACTCGCTACCCCCGCGCGTCATGATCGAATTTACCTTTCGAGGAGGCCCGAAGATGCTCACGAGTCACGGCTCGTTCATCGACCAGAAGGGTCGTTCCAAGGGCATTGAAATTTTAAACGAAGCACACAAACGGGGAGGGTTGATTCGTTGACGAGCGAGCTTTCTATAATTAAAGTTCGGAGGGGTTCGCAGTTGGGTGTACGTGTCCTCATACACAATTTATTGGCAGTTGTGATTTCACGCATAGCGGGTTGTGTGACTTGGGAACCGCTCGAAATTCAGATGGGGAATGCGATCCTACTCGTTGCATTAAAGCACCAATACGTTAAAGGTACTGGTGCGATACCGCGGTTAATTATCCTTCTTAATCCACGCCGACGGACCTTTGAGCGAATATATTTTCTGTTAAGGCGCGCTCGCGCGAGTCCTGAGCGTTGCAACGTACCCGGATGGCCGATCTAGCGTGAAACGATCAAAGGCTGGGCACGTGCTGCCGACTGATCTATTTCTAAGCGAACCAGGTCGACCTCCCCTCCAACCCCTGGCCCAAGCCTGCTAGCTCTCTCTCTTTTTTTTTCACCACCATCCCTTCCCTTTGCGGCAGCCGGGAAAGATCCCAAAGCTCGTTTATCGGGAAAAGTTGTCGCCGCGTGTCGACCTTTTTGCTGGATGGATCCGATCGAGCCGCGCCGGGGCTCAACGATTCAGGTAGCAGCGGGAGAAATGGGAAACGAGCGCGATCCAACGCGGCCGCTTAAGCGATGAATTCACGGCCGAGAATTCAATTGGAGCTTCTTAGCGAGCACTACCTTCGGAGGTGGTTAAAAATTGCGGAACTGGGCGGGCGATCGCGCGAACAAGCTCGAGTCTTTGCCTGGGTCCAGCGGCAGAGGAAATGGACTCCACTCCCCTGTGACTTCAATATCGGGCGCGACCATCCTTCCAGGATAAAATTCTACGTAATAATGTTACAACTGCATCTTGGGTAAACAGGATCGAATTGCTGGCTTCGCGCGTGGTAATGGATCAATGCCACGAGCTCGCGGACACGAGGCAATGGTGAATAAAAGGCAAAGAGTACTTAATACTGCCTCATGGTCCAAGAGAGTGATACGTCCTGGCGTTGGCCAGGCAAAGGCTTCGCGCGTCAGTGGAATAGTCCCGTGACGGTCAGGCAAGACAAGTTGTATACGTGCACTAGGGTGGCTCCTATTTTCGACTTTTGAATTTTCTTCGGGGCACTCTTCAGAATAGTTCCAAATAATTTAGATATAGACTATATATTTTTTGCGAATTTCGGTGCCAAATTTTCAGGAAACATTAATGACATATCAAACACTGAAAATAAGAATTTTTTTATCTTTTTCGCATATTTCGGGATAAGCCCCTTCCTTATATGTTTAAAAAATAGTCCACGAAAATGAAAATTCTATTTCTTTTGTATGCTTTCATAAATAAAAAGTGTTAATTAAGAAGTGCAATAATTAAGATATAGACTTAAAACTTTTAATTTTCAATTATTTGGAACTATCCTGGAGGGTGCCCCGAAGAAAATGTTGAAAATAAATTTTACCAAGATTAAATAAGAGCCACTCTAATGTGCACGTACATGCAAAGACCAGCGCTGTGTGATTCGCGAATTGCACGATTTTCACAACTAAACTGTGATTCAGAGAATACTGTGAGTTCTGCGCGTAGGTGGAAAGAAACAGTGGAGAATGGGTGATGGTGGAAAATTCGTTTCGATCATTCGTTTCACGAACCTCGGCGAGGGGGAAAAGCATGGCGTCTTGGTTAGTTTCTGGTGCGCTTGAATCGCCGGGGAAACGATTGAAGGATGAGAGTCCCGTGTATTCTAGATACCTTCTGTCTTATTCTCAGTCGCGAAACCGTCTGGGTGGGCAACCAATTAGCCGACAGGTTAATTAACTTCTCCTGCTTGACGGGGAAGGGAGACGCGGAGATTGCCATGAGCGATGCGAGAAAATTGGTAATTTAAGCGGCGACGTTTTTAGAAACCACGTGCGTGCGTGCTGGATTAATTTGCAGTCGTGGCACCCCCAGGGGAACGGAGGGGGGAGGGGGAAGGAATTACTAACGCTCGGTTCGTTCTAAATTCTCATTATACAAGAGCCAAGCGTCTTCGTTGACACCCAACATCATTATCGAGGGGAACATTATATTCGCGTCATTATATTACAGTCTCGTCCACGGCAGTGGTGAGGGGACAGTTTAAACTGCGAACAGTGTTTCAATTCTTTAAGAGTGACAGATATTAAAATCTTTATATTTATATGCAAGTGGTAGCACAAGATGTCCAACTAATAACAAAAACTTTTCTGTTGCAAAATTTAGACGCAGTAATGCTTTGAGCCTGGGCGCGTTACATTAATTTCTACTTCTAAACGAACATATCGGGCCAAGACAAAGTTATCGGCGATGACGCGGGGATACATACCTATCGAATAAAGATGCAAATGCGCGTGACCGTACGGGCGATTCGCGAGAAAAAGTTCCGTGACCCGGAAGGGAGGGCGCAAATGAAGCATGAATGGAGGAGAAAGATGCTGGGGCATCGCGGGCGAATGCTTGATCAACGTGAGAGCACGGATCAGAGGGGAAAGTCGTGGGCAACTGGGATCCAAGAAGAGGAAGGAGAGAAAAAAGAAGAGGGCGGCGGCGGCGGCGGCGACGACGATGATGATGAGGAGGAGGGAGTGATTTCGTTCGAGTTGGTACTCGGGGAGAGATGGAAGGTGCAATATCTCGGTTCTCTAGCTCTACCAAGGAAAAGGAGCGTCTCCTTGGGAGAACGTTTTCGACCTTCTGCGAGAACCCTTAAGGCACCGACCGTGATAAACCCCCGAGATTAAGGTCGACCATTCCGAACGAACCCGTCCTGGAGGATGTTTTGTCTCCTGATTTCACTCCCCCACCCCCCGGTAGGATCATGTCACCGCGGAGAGAAAAAAATGATGACTACACCTTCTACTACCTTCGCCCCACGAATAGAAACGACTTTTAAGAGGCGCGGGTCCCTCGTCTAGGCTCGTCATCGTTCCTTTTCTATTTTTATGGGAGCTTTCCTCTAACCTTTCGTCCTGCTAAATGTGTCGACCTTGGAGGGCTCTAGGTTCGGCTCATCCGACCGTGGCCCGTGGGGTGTCGTCGACAGAATTATGGGGAATAAATTTAGTGTTGTAGGTATCATCGATTCGGCTCCGATCCAGACTGTTTCTTAGAAGCCAGCGGGACGATATTATCTTCGCGTCGCGTCGCGTTGGCAGGATCGGAGGATCCTGGTGTTCGATATCGTTGGTAAATTCATTGGAGAGAAAGAGGGTGCCTGATCGAACCATTTAGGAGCGAGGTTTCGAGGAGTGCTTCAATAGCGTTTACAACTGTGTAAGGGTGAGATCTTAGAGGTGAAATAACGTCGTACCGTATCGAATTGTACTACAGAGCTGTTATTCAAGGTATTCAACTTCCTGCAAACGCTATGCTTACCTACAATATTATATCTTTAGAGAGAATCGAAGATTTCCTACCCTACTCACATTGGAAACAGAATATCGATTCTCAGCCAAGGATCAACAAGAGTTAAATGGATATCGAAGCATATTATAAGCCCCCATGCCCGACGCAGTTACAACTTCGGTCACAGAAACCGGTGCTTTTCTGTGTGTTAACAGCCGTAGGCGATTTCGCTGGAACACGCATTTCCTCGCGCTTTCAGGTGAATTAGAACGTTGCTTGCCAACAGAGAGCAAACTTCGTGATTGAGATGGGGACCATGTGCTAGTGGAATTGGATTCCAAGGGAAGACAAAGTCCACGGGGTAGTAGGGGTAGTGCAGCCAAAAATGAAGATAAACTAATTTTCAATTGTACCAAAGAAATAGGAGAAAGGCGGAAGGATATTTTTGCAAGAACCGTCGCGGTACGAGTTCGCGGTAATAAATCGAGGAGACCGATAATTATACGAGTTTTAGGTAGAATTGTAACGTGACGGTAGAGTACGACTTACCAAGTGCGACTGCTGACAGATATCAGGCAGCGCAGAGTAACAGGGACGATTGTTTTGGCAGCATGTAACGCCAGTACACGAGGAGAACAGGCACAGCTCTTATCACGTTGGCCGCTGATACGCTACTGAACCACCTACGCGACCCGTGGCTCGGCTAGCCGCGTTACCCACCACCGACTACTACGATGATCAACCTACCCTCGAGGAGCGCGCGCAACGTTGTTTATTTCCCGATAATACGGTCGATCGCGGCGCGGCGCGGCACGGCACGGAACGGACATTAACTTCCTTTCCTACGGCATCGTCGGGTTTCTCGGCTGATCCGCGAAAAGATCGAGCACTGTCTGGATCCCATCGATCGAGGTAGAGCCCACCGATAATGGCAATAATACAAAGGGACTTCCACGACGGTCGGCAATGATTCTGCGTACAGAAACGTAGATTAAACGAGAAATCAGCTTCTCTTTCTAGAAACTTCCTACGCAGACTCTGACTTCTCGATCAAAGAAAAAAATTTAGGGGAGGGTGGGGAAGTTTCAATTACCTTTTCGAGACGCCACCTTCGATTCATCCAGATTCCCCCTGATTTCCAGTCAGTTACATTCTCGAGATGAATCTCGGGAACTTTATCGCTAGCTTGAAAGTTGTTTGGCGCTGGGTAGAAGGGTTGAAAGTTGCTTGGCAGCCGTCTCGGGGACTTGGCTTAGCGTGCCTATACGACGACAAATAATTATATCCTTCGGCAATTATTAGCACTTCTCGGCGAGCTTCTCCTATCCTGGCCCCTCCAGGAAATTCGAAACTTATTCAACGTCAAACTTCCTCGTAGACGCAAGTTCGTAAAGGTACACTGACGAGGGGCAATCGAGTTAGCTTCTATCTTCCGATGTATCCAGTATTAAACGTTGAAACCCACCCTGGGGGAGAAAAGCCGAAGAAAAGGCTATCGATTATCTACACACGTTGCGACGAATTTCATTCGATTCGTTCCTTGAAAGATCAGACGTGGAAGTGAATTATATCGGCGCAGATATTGAAGCAAACTTCGAGTGACGATTTTTTTTGTAAACTATCGTTTATTGTATAAATATATCACCAAATAATGTTGTGAAAAGGATCGTATTTGCGCAACAAGGGTAAAGTGGGCGAAAGAGATCGAACGGAAAAGCGTGACGGGAAGAAAGAAGAGGGAACGAAACGAAAAGTGGAGGAGGCGAACTTAATTCTTTGCCGATCATTCGAATTGATTTGTACTATCGAGAGGCGAACAATTTAAAGATACCTAACAAGAACGATCAAACGATATGCCGCAACTCCACGTACAGTAGAACCTTCGTTATCTAAACTAACAAGGAGACTTGACTTTTCGAATCACAGACCGTTCCGATAGTAGAGTACTCAGATAACGAGAGATGCTCTTGTCTTATAGATCTTGCAGACCTTCTACATCGGGCAATTTCGATTCGATCGATCGGCAAACCGCGGATCGTTTAAAGTAGATCTATTAAATAGCATCGCCACTGAAATCTTGACGACGTAAGCAAAAGCAGCGAACCTGTCGGTAGAAGTATTACAGAAAGTGACGATCGGTCGTTACGATTCTCCTCTTCGAGCTTGACGAAGCTTCCTCCATCTCGTCAACGTTGACGTCAATTAACGACAATATAGTATCGTTACCGCTGCGCATCGCTGTCATCGCGATCGTCGCGAACGCTTTTCGCTATTTCCATAACATATAATAAAAATATATATATATATATATATCTCTTCGATTTCTAGGAAATACAGTTAACGTTAAAACCTCGGCTAGTTAGCTCGCACCGTCGCTAGAACAACAATTGAAATAATGGTGATAACATCTCCCTTCGTGTAAAAATCGACCGCGGCCCTTGGTCTTTTTGCTCGCCGCGAACGTCGCGAATAAGAAACATCGTGATTCTCGATCCTTCGCTTGATTTCTTGGACGTTTCTCCGCGCACGGACAGTGGAGCATCGACACCTCGAGTCTTTCGTGCCCTCGTATCATCGAGGCCCCATTGTACTTCCGTTGGAACGTATCACTTACAGCACACAACTTACAACAGAATCACGGAGAGGCCGTAGGAAGCTCGGGCGTACTCGTGTCAGAGATTAACGAGAGATTCGGAAACAACGATCCATATTTTCTACAAAGAGCTTCCCTCCCTCCCTCGCCGCGAAGTTGTCGCTGCAACGTGGACAGAAAGAAATTATTTACATCGTTCCTTTCTTTTATGGCAAGAAGCGGAATGTTCGTTGCGCGAACTTTCCCTGATCCATCGAGGAAAAAGGAACGAAGCAGGTGGATGCAGTCTGACTGGAGAAGAAACGTACTTGGAAAAACTGGAACATTCTTGTGCACTATTCGGTGAAAGTAGCGACGGGTTTGAGTGTCTCGTGAGTTTCTTTTCTTTGAACGAGAACCTTATCGACTTCGACGCAATGAAATTTTGGCATACAATTCGTTGATTTTCGCGGAATGATTTGGGGCTTTTTTAGAATTTCTATTCAAGTTCATTGCTCCTTCGTTCCTTCTCCAGCCAGACTATAACAAGTCATACCGTCACGGACGACATTCTTTATCTCGACGGGATCGCATCGAGAATCAATAACGATTCACATGTAACATAATAAAGATAATTCTACATTAATTCATTCACTCGATTTCCCTTCTTTTCTATTATTCTTGCCAGTTGCTCAATTCTGTAATGTCTCGAGATAATCGGACGCTCGGAAAACTGGTAATATAAATTCTAATAAATCTCCAAGCCTCCGTCTTAGACCCGCCATCTCGCGAACTCGATGAATGGAATTCGACGGAATTTCTTATTTCAACGACTTTCCTACGCCCGTGTGCGTCAGCATGTATCAGTTTTATTACGAGCGATCTCCCCGGTGCTGTAACCGCGAGAAAGTGGCAACGCTATTGTCAAGGCAATCAACGAACACCACAGCAATCATCTTGAACCATAGAAAGAAACTGTATCGCAGCTCGTGCACGTATCGGCACGGATAGGTATCCTGAAAATAGGATGGAGAACAAGGTGAAGGAGAAAACAGAATAGATCTCAACAACCGCCGATTACTAGCCCTTAAACCTACCGCTCCTAATGACGATCGTACGAAATTATCAGAACTACCCTAAGACGATGATCGCTCGGACGCCGTTCCTCTCGTCGACTCTACGTACCGAATCGTGAATCGACAAAGCCGTACCATATACCTCATCGTTGAGAGAGCCGCTAGCCATCTCTCTCTCTCTCTCTCTCTCTCTCTCTCTCTCTCTCTCTCTCTCTCTCTCTCTCTCTCTCTCTCTCTCTCTCTCTCTCTCTCTCTCTCTCTCTCTCTCTCTCTCTCTCTCTCTCTCTCTCTCTCTCTCTCTCTCTCTCTCTCTCTCTCTCTCTCTCTCTCTCTCTCTCTCTCTCTCTCTCTCTCTCTCTCTCTCTCTCTCTCTCTCTCTCTCTCTCTCTCTCTCTCTCTCTCCCTCTCTCCCTCTCTCCCCCTCTCTCTCTCTCCCTCTCTCTCTCTCTCTCTCTCTCACTCTCTCTCACTGTATATACACATTACATCGAACGTAACTGAAAAACGAAACAAACAGCTGGATTGAAGCACCAACCTTTTCCGTATCGATGAAACAGCCGTGGAGATTGTCGGGTACATAATTGCTCGCAACGAGCAAACCGCATGCGCGCGAGCGATATCCATCCGTTATCCAAGCACGCTTCTCGGCGATAATAAATACATCCGAAAAAAAAGACGTCTCGCGAGAGAAAAGATTGAAAGGAAAGATTGAAGAGAAAGGCGAGAAAAGCGGCGCGGGCGCGTCGAAGGAGGCGCGGTGCACCGATCGGGGTTCGTCCGATTGTTCGAGTGTCCATCGGCTCGCGATTTCTATTTTTGGATTTGATATCACCCACGGGCAAGTTCTATCTCGCAACGCTGCCGCCCCGCGTTCCGCGGATGTCGGGAGCGACAGGGCCTGACAGATAGGCGGACGCGTTTTATTAGTATCTTATGGGGTGCCAAACGCCGGTGGTCTCGTCCCGACGATAGTAATGAGGTCTGTTGTCCCGGAAGACAGTGACGGCCGGAAATTGATTGTCCTGTATGTACTTGAGCGTCGCTCGAATCTGAAACAGGCGACGAATCGTTCCGTCTTGCTCCATCGATCTAGCTGCATGTGGGGGGGGGGGGAGGGTGGAGGATTAATCGTCGCCGGGGTATCGGCGCGGTTAAAGAGTCGACTCGCGGCGGGGGAGAGGGCGTACCTGCGACACGAAATGCGGAAGCTCCACTTCTGGCGCGGTGGAGAGATGCTGTAGGATAAACTGATCGGACTGGGCTAGCCAGAGGTCGACCCCTCGGAGGGGTTCATAGTTGAAGGGGCCGATTCGGAGCAGTCCGAGGGTGCAGTCGTAAACGTCCAGGACCTGCGCAACCACCAACAAACACGATCGGTTCTGTGCTGTCTGCCGAGTGATCTCGAAGCAAATTAGAAGGCTGCTCAAGGCCACTGACAATAACACACCGCTCCACGTTATTCCAATGCCAACGGCGAAGCGAGTCGAAAATCGTAACAGCATAGTGATGCTGCAATAGGGATTCTCGGTGGCATTGAGCGATCTTCCATTTGTGTATTGTTATGTAATTTGTTACCAGAGCGAACGAAGGAAAAAGCCAGCCTATAGTCTGGCAGCCTTGATTACACCCGAAATATTCACCTGTTGACCTCCGGTTAAGTATCTGGCGTGCCTGAGCGCCTGATCAGGCCCCTTATCGGGGAAGGTCGCGGGGAAGATCTCCCCCGTCTTCACGTTCAAACCGATACCGTAGATCACCGGCCAATGAATGCCGCCTCTCACGGTGGTGTTCAACTCGCCCACGCAACAGAGGGTCAGATCGATCTCCACCGGTTGCTTGTGGAATGCGGCTGGAAACAAAAGAGCCCGGTGTGTCCCAATTTGCTCTGGCTAGCGGCTCCATTTCGATCCCATTCGAATAAAAGCTGGGCCTTACAGAGAATATTGCAGAACACCTCTTCCGAGTAGTTCCTTGGGTCGGAGTAGCCGCCGACCAGTTGCAGCTCCAGGCGGCCCTCCGGGAACCCGATCGCCAGCTCCGTTACCCTCTGCACCATCGCGGCCGCCGCGTCCTCGGTACCGACCCCGTCCAAGTGCGCCAAGGCTGCAGCCCCCGAACCTACGTCAACACCAATCGTTCACGTACTCATGTGCCGTCTCATCCCTCTCCTCCTTCGTTCAAATGCTTACCAGAATGCCTGACGACGACGATCATGCACGTGGTCATGTCGTCCGAGCCGATGATGCTCACGTTTTCTGCAGAGAACAGAGAAACGATGGGAAACTTAGTGAATATCAACTCGGAAGAATTGGGGATCGGAATCGGACATGCCAGGAGCATGCAAGGAAGAAGATAGAGGATGGTTGGAGTGACTGGTAACGCGTCGCGATTAGTCGCAAACAGATGCTAATACCGTTCGATATTTCTTCCAACAATGAAACAAGATCGGAGGATGCGCGTGAACCTCGCGACACAGTTACAACCGACACTATCTCAGGCGTTTACATGAAAAAGCCGGCAATATGTAGAGTATGTACTTCATTCGCTCCGTTGCAAGCCATTTTCCAAGAAGCCATTCAAGATACGGGCAGAGCCAGTCTATTCTGAACTTTCAATGCTATCGCCTAAAGAACATCTCCATTTCCAACGACACCACGAAATAACCGAGGACGAGATAGGTTGTTGCAACGGAATCTCCACCGAAATTCCAGTATAATGGTAAGATCCAGAGTTCTTGCGAAACGGTAGCACGTAACCTAGATAGGTAGGTACTTACTGTCGTGGGGCAATGTCGCGGCCATTTCTCGCTGCCTGATGTAAAGTAGGCCCATGGGACCGACCAGCTTCGCCGGCATCGAGTGAAGCTGGGCCGCCGTCTCCCGGTACATCGGGTAGGCAGCGTACAAGGACCTGCTGTCCGTCGGAATGTCCTCCTGCAGGACCCCGTTCACCACCAGCACCATCCTGGCTGCAAAAGTGCAAAAGCAACGAGCCGAGCGTCGATCAGCCGTTCGAATTTCTCGTCGGGATTCGATCTGTTTCGAGGCCGCAATAACACGAGACGCTCTATCGCGGGAAGCAAAAAAACCGCGATAAACCGGCTTCGCGATAAAGCCGATATTACGCCAGCTCATCATCCTGGCGAGCTTTCGCGAAACGGGACGTAACGATCCATACGGTGTACGGAAAATAACGATCGTGGTCAAGCTGTACCCTTGATTAAAGAAAAAGAAACTGAGCAGCATTCGTTTGTTTTACATAGGGTCAGTGAATTACCCAGAATCAACTACTTATGCTAATGCGATGGTATTATCTCCTGACCACCACTCTGGTCAGTCTGTGTCTTTTAAACGCATATCGACACTCAGGGTCAACGTTGTCCTTTATCTCTGAGGATCGCTAGGTCTACGCAATTATTATTAACATTTCAATAAGTTGTAAAAAAAAGTTTCAGTCATATATAATAATAATTAATGGAGATATGGGTTTCCCTTAAAACGGTACACGCGATATCTCCACTTCTAGTGGGCCAGTCTGGTCTATCTTTTTCGTACACCTTCAGAATAATATATATATATATATATATATTATTAACGATTCCGGTTAATAATATATATATTATTAACTATTTCGCCTTGATTCTGCTAATATATATATATATATATATATATATATATATATTAGCAGAATCAAGGCGAAATAGTTTTTTCAACCGGAATCGTATGTACCACGAGGCAACTCTTTTTTTGCTCACGCTTTACGAGATGAGCCATATCTCCATTGATTATTATTATATATGGCTGAAATTTTTTTTACAACTAAGTGAAATATTAATAGATACGCGCGGCAGAAAATTGGCCTTCTAGGCGAGAATACCCCCTTAAGTGTAGTTTAAATTAGAGGAAGCTCGCCGAAACCGGTGCCGTGTTCTGAATAGGTGTACATAATCGTTTCCTACGCGAAAGAAAACGCGTTTCTGCGTTCGCAGAAGGCAGACGGGTACATCTGGTTCCCGCTAAGTAGAAGGATCTATTTTAAACCTCGCGATCAGCCGTGCCGCGAAGCGCCCGAGAGAACGAGACTTTTTCCTCGACTCGTTCCTCTATTGCTTAAGTAGTCTGCATATGCATTCAGTCGCGGAAAGTCGTCACGAAGAATGACGGCTATATCTGTCGCTTGAAAGGAATCTGGATCGGAGGAAGAAGCGGGCGCCGCGACGCAGCGGAATTAAACTATCTGTTACAAAGACTGGCGCGATACAGAGAAGGAAGCACGTCCCAGTTTCTTTCCTCCGTTTGCCGGCAATCTCGTTAAACAAACGAAAGGTTAAACGCGACGCGGACTGTCGTTGGAGGCGAATGACCTTAACCTTTGAGGGGTAGGCCGGAGGAGAGAGGCCTAGCTCGACTGGCACCGTTGTCCCGAGGTTTTATTGTTAACGCGATTAACGCAACGCGAGGCGGCCGTAGTCCGAGTGCCAACAATACCTCGTGTCGCTGATCTTCGATCTCTCGCTCCTGTAACAGGCTTTGTCATAACGCCTCTCCAAGATCGTGCGCCCAGATAAATCGGCGAGCACTTTACCGCCAAGGTGTGGGATCCTCTTTTTTAACTTTCAACCATCCGAACTGATCCCTTAGTACCGTGTCTCTGTCCCAATCAATCCCTTCCGAGGAGCACGCAATCGTTCGATAACTCAAGGACACTGCGACGGTAAGTACGTTCGTAGCCAACGTTGGTCGATCCGTCATCGACCACGACTAAACGACGGTCACGCGTCGCCGCGCCGTTCCATTCAAACGTCGCCGTGGCCGACCGACTCATTAACGAATCGCGGTAATTACGACTTCTGTTATCGGTGAAAATGCCGGTTGGTCGATCGGCGCGATCCGCGGCTGGCCGGGACCAATCGAAGCGGGTGGTGCCGATCAGATCGCCACCACCGCCGCCCATGCAAGAGAAAATAACATTTGCCTTGCGGCGCACAGTGGTTCGAACAGAGGAAAAAATACATTCTTCGAATGTTAAGTACCTACACCGAATTTTTTCAATACAACTCCATAGTAGGATAGTTGAAGCATCAGAACCAACAAGAATTTTTTGTAAATATCATTAATTTGTAAGGAAATTATAATATGAAAGTTGGGGTACAGAATACCTGCAATTTTGGGTTACAAACGCACTAACTTGCAAGTAAACTTTACGGTATTTGCAAATTAAAAAAATGTCACAATTTTACAATTTGATAATATTCATACTGAACAAATAAATTACATGAAATACGTCAATGATTCACAAGTTGAACAAAGAGGTATTTTTAATGATTGAATCGAAGTTTAATTAGGCATAATTTTTTTGCGATAGCTAGCGTCAAGGTAAGACTTAATACTAGTGGTGCGTTATACTTTTTGTGTACACAACCAAACAAGTTTCAGCTGCGTAAACGTGCGTCTTTGGTGTTTGGAGCATTTTTTCTATACCTTTAATCAGTACTTGGAGTATCTTGCTTACGTTTTCCATAATATTGAAAAATCTTTTAGATAAAACTTTAATGGTTCCTAGGAGGACATAATTTAATGTAATTAGTGTTTTATACGATTGATTCCATAACTATAATTACATATGCATAGTTAATAGTTATATTCCTTTTTCGTATTTTATCTAAATTTGAAATATATTTTTTTACAAATCACAGAACTATCAGTTTTATTTTCATTATGAATCGTCCCCAACTTTAAGTTCCTTACCATTCCGTACCTATCCTCTCAAAACACCGTCAACGCAGATTATTGTTCCACTCTGAATTAGCCATTTTGTTTTTAGTAATTTTGACTTCAGATTTCTAAATAGCGACCTCAAAAACCCCGGGATACCAAGTTTGGTATAACTCGAAGGTTTCACATTGATGCTATCATATTTTTTCCTGGATATGGGGATTTCGGACCACTGTGCGCGGCGGACGCTCCCCGCGGCCAGTCAGTCTTTCCGAATCCAAATCTCTGCTCGGTCTATCGCGTTTATTTTAAAAACATTTATTGCAAATACACCTATAATTACACGGGAACTTCTCCCTTTCAAATTCGCGGCCCTCGAATATACGCGACGACTGGATTTCTGGCTTCTTCCAAGCCTCAGAGCCGTAATTAATTATCTGGGTTTTGAAATTGGAGAGAGGGGAAGGGTGGAAGGGGCGCGAGGGTCGGCGATAATATCTTCCCTAGAAGATCTCGAAAATCCTGTGAGATTAAGCGCGCTCTTGCTACACAGAATCTCTCGTAAACGATCTACAATCTACGCTAAGGATCCTTCGTGAAAAACGAAAGCAACGATCCGCCACCCGTCCCCCCATAGATATTATCCCGAAAATTCTTGCTCGAAATTTCGAGCTGGGAAGCCGGGTCGCCGCGGTTCGAAGCCTCCGACGATGCTCGGTCCCCGGCACAGGCGGCTTCGCTAGAAATTCCCATGACGCGCGGAAAATTAGAACCACGCCGACGCGACGGTAAGATTATACGTCACGGGTCCGTCTGGCCATTGTTACCAACGAAAATTACACTCTTCAAAATCCATTGTAGCAGATTGCCGGTCGCGGTACATTTTCTTCATCCCAGCCCGTCCCCCTTCTCCCTCCACCTGTTTCTCGTCCTCCGTTATCCAACAGGTACACGCCAGCTTGAAAAAACTATTTCTATTGCTGCCCCGCGAGCGTTCGACTCGAAAGGTTTTAAGCGACAGCGAGCTGCTCGGGGGCTCGTAAAATCCAATCGCAATTTGTGCGCGAGGCCGCGCCGGTATCGGGGAAACGACTCGAAACGACAGGACCGCACGGAGGATCGGAAATTTATAAGCCGTCATGATCGCGCGCGAATAGCATCGCGGCCGACGCGAGGATGATATTTTTAGCGTTTCACGCGATTTCAACGTCCGAGTTTCGCGAGGCGCGAGGCGGCCGATAAATGTACGTATCGTTACGTGCGTGCAGCGCCAAGAGTATTGATACCGGATCGAAAAAGCTGCCGTCGAGATAGCGGCAGAGCATAAACATATCGTCGTAAGAGCCGACGGTGGTATCTGGAGCAGCGATAACGGGCGACCCGCGATGCTGAAATCGGGAAATCGTGCGGGGATTTCGAAAGTCCACCGGTGGGGGAGGCTGCATTTCCTTGAAAGAATTCCCTAGCGCGTCGATCGGGGCTCGAGGGTCTCGGGAGATAAGAGAAGAGCGTTCGATTGATGGATCGACGCGACGGGCAAGAATCGATCATATCGACGGGAAGAAAATGGGCGCGCGCTAGCGACTCTTCGCCGTTGGAATTATCCAGATAGCGATCGACGGGTCGACTTGAGCTATATACAATTATCGAGGCGGGGGCACGGGAAGAGGCGGAGGTTGAATCAAAACGGAAGAGAAAGAGAGAGAGAAGGGGGGGGGGGCAGAGAGAGAGGGGGGCACAACCGGAGAGTAAAAGGGCCAGCAGGAACGAGCAAAACGACGAGGGCCCTTCGTGACCATAATCGGCGGAGAAGGCTGGCTGGATCCAGCCACACGGAAATCCACTTGAAAAGTAGCCATTACCTTAATTATCGGCCTATCTAAGAGGCTATGTGCACGCTGCTCGAGACTTGCAACTCCGTGTGTCCGTCAGACCGCCTGTCCGTTGCGATCCACGGAGGATTTCTTTCAGTGACATTTTCCTTGCACCGTGCCCCGTCTCTGCGGGCCACGGAACAGGCGGACACTGCTGGACGCGGGTAAGTATAATCATGATTAAGGAAACTTTTATTCCGTCGGTGCGTCGAGATCGCCAGATACGACTGGACTTGGCACTGGCTTGGAGCTTGCCTTGGATTCCGATTGATACTGAATTTAATTCAGGTGTTACACCGCGGTGAATTAGCTTTTTACCGAGTTTCAAGTAGTAACGAGGTTGATAGCTCGGGCAAAGGTGCCGCGAAATTTCCGAAGTGGTGTATCCGAATCATTTAAGAGACGGGCGATCGAAACATTCCAAACGGCGCGATGATTGCGATCTTCTTCTCGCGATCGCAGCACACGAGCCGATCGTTTCTACCCACCGATCGTGGCGAATTCATGGTCGAAAAGAAGGCGGGAAAGAGACTTTGGAGTTAGAATGGACTGTCAGAGGCTTGGCCGGATCGAACGGCACGCCGCGACCGATCGAAGCTTTTCTTATCCGCGATCCTCGGTCTTTTTGAGGCTGTAATTTAGAAACGGCATACCGGAGACCTCTTATCCGCTCCTCCTCCGCCTCCCTGCTGCCCCTTTCTGTACCGATTACTCGCAGAATGCACGCCAGCCACGCATACACAGGCCCCGTGCACGTACGCCCGCCTGTACACGCGTGTGCGCGCGTAATTACACAGGCCGGGACGCGGCGCGGCGCGGTTATTTATTTAAGCGTGCAAAAGGGCCGTAGCCATTAACGGGTGCCTTTCCTCGAATCACCCTCTTCCTCGCGGACGGTATTCTAATGGCTGGCGATCCTCCCAGAGTATCGAAGGCCAACCGAGCCTCGAACGTTCAGGCGTCCACCGGCGAAAAAAATTTCATCCCGGCATATTTCCTTTCCACCTCGTATCACGCCTACAATAATCAATCGACGGGACGATTGGTGGAGGGCGATTAAACGCTCGGGATCCGTGGATCGGTACGTGGGCGTGCATACAGGAATCGTAGAGAACGTAATAAACGGAGAATTATGAACAGGTTGGGAGGATCAGAGACGGAAGATGAGCGGTGCATCCTGTACGATGAATGAGGAAAGTGGGTAGCTGTTTCAGTGCGATAGGGTAATTTTCAGATGAAGCGATGAAGCTTCCTACAGAGGGACGTCGCACGTCGACCTCTTTTCTCTGCGCGTTTCTTATCAGGAAACGACTCGATTCCGTTCGACGATTCCTCGTTTTGCTTCCTCTTTGGTCCGTGTAAACATCCCTCCCCGCTCTCCTAATGACGATTTATCTCATTTCCCTCGTAATAGCCGCGATCGGACGATCGCCGTGAAATTTTCCACTCCGCTCGACTCGGCTCGGCTCGGCTCGGCTCGGATACACGCGTTCCCTCGCGTCTCGTCGTTCTTTCGGTTTTTTTTATCATCCCCAGACTCTCCTTTCGAACGGCGAGACGCGAGGGAGAGTGAAGATGCAGTCGATGATCGTTTCGCTGGACTTTCCGCTTTCATCGACAGGAAGCTTGTGTATTAGGTACCTATCTCCTATCGGTGTAAGCGCCTTCGAGATGGCAACCCACCCGTTCAGGTATCAAGGGCCACGGATCGTCGTGTTGGTCCACCAGGACCGATTATCCGCTGGAGATCCGTATCCCGTGACGTGGATGGTGATTAGGCATTTAATTAAGACGGTTGATTAATCGCTGTACGTGCCTACGAATCTCGACATGTAGAGAGTTATTATACGGAGAACGACCATCGAGACTTGGAGGCTCCTCTCCTTATTCGCCTCGGGAGAGATGGCAAAACGATTGTAGGCCGATAAGTTGTAGATAATTGCGGTGAATTAATGAAACTGGTCCGCCAAGATGAGACGGAGCTTTCCGTCCCGCGGGTTGTTCGAGGTGATCGAAAGAGCCACGCCACTAACAAGAAGCTCAGTGCTTGCGAATGCCCCGATCACGGGAATCATCGATATGAAAGGACAATCGACAATAATGCCTTTATCCGTTCGACCTGCCTTCGCCCGGACACTTTTCTCTCTCTCTCTCTCTCCAGCACGCATATTCTGGGACCTTCAATGGGCCCCTGTCTGCCTCCCTTGTGTACCTACTTTATTCTTCATTTGTCGACCTTCCGCGCGATCGACGCGATGACGATGCAAACATTATTTCTTAGTAGGAACTTATTGTTAGCCCAGCCGAATCACAGAAGATAAGATGCACCCATTCTGCGCGAACAACAATGCAAAGTGACCACGTAGGTATTCGTGGATTCTCAGCCACAACAATGGCACGAGTGGACGCGTTTTATAATCCCATCGATGCGTCCCAAACGGGTGTAAATTCTCGTTCACCGCCTAATCCCAGATAGAGAGGATTTATCGTAGAGGTTATCGGCGGAAAGCCAAGCAATGGAACGTCCCATCGTAACGATCTGTGGCCGTTTTTTATCAGGCCCAAGCGCGGCGCGCGTGAATAATTATTTACGATCCGGAGAGATTCCACGTCCCGCTCTTTTTTCTTTTTTTTTTTTGCTTCTTTTTTGTTCATTCGGCAACGTAACGATCCTCCACGGATAAGCCGTCGCACCGCTCCGGGGGCAGAGAATCTCTTTCCCCAAAAATTCGCCTGGGAGAAGATACAAGAGCGCCGCCGATCATCATAGACTATAGAGCACCCAGTTGCAGGAATGCACCGGAGACATCGCTGATCGATCGTCTCGTTATCAGCGAAGAGAATTTCGCCACGATCGGTGGAAACGCGATCGACGAAAGTGGACTCTTGGCAGCAAACAGAGGCGGCTGACGCAAACGTTGTTTGCCATGGGAAAGTTTCACGACAGTCGAGACGTGTGCATCGCGCGTAATCAACGCGTGAACCGACTAATCCGCGAGCGCGGCGATCCAAGCGATGGCTATATGTAGAGTATAGAGTATAGGTGAACTGGCCGTAACCATTGTGACACGGGATACGGCAGCAGTAAAGAATAGGAGTAGGAGAAAACCTCGCACCTAAATCTGTCCGCGATTCCATTAATCGGAACGGAAGATTCTAAGGAAAGGAAGAAGCTCGCGTGGAAAAGTCTACGCTCGGTGACGTTGCCGGGTATTGTTCAAAGGGAACGCGTTATTGCCACTGGAATTATTACTTACTAATTACAATTTCAAATGACACGGTCGACCATTAGGAGAGGGGGGGGGGGGGGAAATGCGGAAAGCTGGCATTTAAGAAGCGGCGCCGCTGCGGGACGAATTCTATTTGCCCGGAGGATCGATTTGGATTTTCATGCCCAAGGCGACCCAGCATCCTCCTCTGCTCTCCACGAGGCCGGGACTATTAAATTTATGGCTTTCCCTCGTCCAAGCGAGAGACGATAACGCGCATATTAAGCGCGGTCAGATAACGGGTGACGCGTAAGTTACTGCGGCCTGATAATCGCTCCTCGTGCGCGCATAGCTAAGGGCTCGGCGAAGGGTGGGTGCGCGCACAGTGCAAGCGGACGATGCTCCGGTCACCGATTTTCTTCAAATTCGTTAACTCTCGCATGACCGATTCGGGTTGCCCGTTACTTATTATATTAAATCTTAAGAGCATTGAAATCTGGGGTGAAAGCTTCACGTATCTGCCTATAAAATGTTGAAATTCGTGGGAGCTTTCATGGAGGTGGGGACTGAAAAATGTTTCGCGAGCGACGAACACGAGCCGCGTTTTGCTATTCTGCTTATTTCTTAGGTAGAAAAATATCGTAAAGGGGTGGAACTCACGTTACGTCGCTTCGAAAGTCTCTTCAGGCCAATTGACACGTTCCCGCCGCCATTTTGGAAGAATTCCTCCTCTCGAGGCTCTGGCTTTTATCCTCCCTCGCTCAACTTTCCGTTCTGCAACAAGAAATCAGTTGATACGTGTTAGAGGAGCGGCCGAGTCCATTAAACGCGTCCTGTATGGAAAGAAGGACCTAAGCTGCGCTTCCGTCTGTGCGATAAGGGTTGAAGAAACTCTCCAACCACTATGGAAGAGGAATCCCGCGATGGAAATTTGAAAGCCCGACACGAGACGTATTAAATTTGCGAAATTCAGTTGGCCACGGGAAAGACGCGCAGCTGCCGTGTACGAGGGCAGGTGTACGAAAATCTCCATACGCGATCAATCCTTTATCGCGTTTATTTCAATGTAATTCAACATTCAAACGATGGAGTTGAAGCGAGCTTCTTTAGCGAGCTACACTACCTTCCGAACAAGGTTCCTAGCTCTTGGGAGGATTCGGATCGCGGGTAACGGTAAATCGCAGCGCGTTTGTCCGTCCTAACGTTATTACCACCGACCGCCTTAAAAGCGATTTCGCCGATGCAGATTCCACCGGTTCCAAGTAAGTTTATACACAAGTTAAAAAGAATCCCAGCAACGTTATCGGTGGAAAGCTTGCATCTGTCAGGATTCAAGCAGACCAGCCCAGAATTCCGATCCTGTGTTCTTCCTTGACTCTACATCCTTGCTCCTACGGGACAGCGGAAAAAAAAGGAAGAAAAGCGACGAAAAGAATACAGCGCGCACAGGCTCATGTAAAGTAACTACACAATCGGTAAACTGGATTTGCATACAGTGGTCCTACGAGCCTGCAACCGACCGGCTCTCTACATATTTATGCGCTACCTACAACTTCCTTCGATTGTTTATAAACGTACTGAAACGGCACGTTCGCCGCGTCCGCGCCCGCGCCTGCGCCGTTGCGACTTGCGACGAGCCGTGTTGACTTTTTAACGACTCCCGTCGTACACTGTCGCCCGTGGACTTTGACGCCACCGTTAATTATCGATATTCCCTAGCGGTGCGCGTAAAAGCGCGCCGCGCCGTTTCCAATCGCTCGTAGAACTCGGGGAGGAGCTTTTTTCGATTAGAATTCACGAGGCGGAGAAAAAGGAACAGATACTCTGGGTAATTTGCACCCTGCACACGGCGCGCATCGGGAGTAGTAGCGTCTAAACGTCCCCGATTAAGCAAAAGTTCCAGGCAGAAGCGGTCCGTACCCCAGATGCAGCTAACTGTAAACGCGACGCAGCGTTTCCATGGAAGACAAGGTAAAACGTTGACCGTCGTCGCGTCGCGCGGGGGTGCGCACTGCGCGAAGAAGAAAGGGTGGGGGTGGTGACCGGTACTCGGCGAACGGTTTCGATTCTCCCGTGACAAGCACAATGGCGATAATCGCGGGTTCCTCCCGAGGGGTAGCGATCTCGCGATTTCGCGATTTCGCGACTAGCCGCCGCGCACACGTACAAGGGAGCAAAGGAACGGGCGTATGGGTGGAAGGAATACGGGCAGGACGAGGTACACGTACACACAAGAGGAGCTAGTCCGCATTCCACGAGTGGAACAACCGGTACACGGGTCCAGTGGCTCTCAAGCGGCGTGCCACGAGGATGCACCCGATCGAGATGGGATCGTTATGCAACGGGAGACGAGTCAGTGGCCCGGTCGATTCGCGGAAGATGAGCTGCCCTTCCGGGTCCCCTTTCCTTGCCCCTCTTTTTCTTCGTTCCCCAGCGCTGCGCGCTGTCTCTTTCGCCTGGCTACTTTCGCGGGCGCGCGCGACCAGCGACGCGCCGCGATCGAAATCGAAAGTGGTTGGCCAAGGCTAGGGAAAAAGGCGAGCAAGTTTTTGGACCGGGGTGGTGGCTCCTGAAAGGAACCGGAAAGCAATGTGGAATTTAATCGATTCGAAAGTGAATCGAAGCCGAGCTCGTTGTTCTCGTTAACCTAAATCATAATCTGAAAGGTTTATTCGACACGCAAAGAGGGCAAGGTTTCGAGTAACTCTGTCCCAATTCCTCACTCCATAAACATCGAGGGGAACCTACTTTTGTGAAACACCGAGCGCATCTAAATTTCTGGCATGGTGGCTCGAGCTAAGCTTGAACCCGAGTTTCTGATTTATGTGGGCCCGGAGGGGAGTCCAGTTGCCAGTTGCCAGTTGCCTCCGCGCACCTTCTTCGGCCAATGCAACACTGCCCATCTACATACATACGTTACATACACGCTGCGCGGGTCTATCCACATTTATATCCAGTTGGATGCACTAAATGCAATGCTGCACGCGGCATGCAGGATGCATCGCTATCATTAGGTGTCCGGGGTATATTATATGCTACGAGAATTATAATCAAAGTTTCGTTCGGTATTGGCCTGGCCAGAGAAGCTTGGAAACGTGTGATACGCAGCGAACTCTACAGGCAAGTGGAACACCGGCAAAGTTGGATGCACAAAGCTGCGTTTAATCTCTACCTCGATCTTCCTAATCTCGGTGAAAGCTGCGATGGGTTTGTAATTCCAAAAACACTTTAACATCCATAAAAGCTGCAATTGCTCGAGGTTTGTGAAATAGAGGAAATCGAGGGAACCCATTACGGTTCGTTTACAACGCTGAATGTCACCGGTACGATAATATTTCTCTCGATAATCGTAAAGCCACGACCCAGCGTCGCAGTCCCAACGTCCGCGACGTTCTCCGCGCAGCGAATAAATAATATTCATCCCGACGTTTAATGGGTCGTTAAGGCGTCATCGCCGAGTCTATCATTGCACAATAAAATAATAATCGCCAGGTTTCAGGCTTTGCGAACCTGTTAAACACGAGACTCGCAATTCAATTTCTAAATCAATGAAGAAGCGCGCCAGTTTCCGGGACTTATATATGATGAAAATATCGAAAATACTCAGGACGGATTTTTCAAGATTTGCACCGAAAGCTCGGTGCTTGCCCGTAGGGGCGCTGGGAATAACAGGAGGAAGAGACTGCGGAGAGAAACCGAATTGCAGGGGTGGAGAGGAGGAAGCCAGCTCGGGTATAAAATTGAAACGTTACGGAAAATAATGGCGTATCGCTGGCTGGCAAGTAGCTATCGCAGGTGAGCTAGCGGGAGTGCAAAAGGTTAACACCCTCTACTAGCCTTAAGAGCGTCTTAACTCAGTCAAGTCCGTGACTTAAGAGAGTTTCAAGCGCCAAGAGAACCATACGTCGACCCTCCTTTTCCTCCACCTTCCTTCCGACCGGGACCGTTCGTTAAGGAACCCTTTCGAGCAATCCAGATCCCCCGATCGAATCGCCACGTAAGAATGGAAATTAATTCACTCGCAATATAGGAATGCGAAATCGAGGTGAAAGCCAGCTAATTACGTGATCCAGGAACGCCGAAGACAATTCCAATTTACAGTGGCGGACGAAAGAAAGTTTACAACTTTTAAAATCGCGTAACTTTTTTAGAATTCGTCCAAACGATATGAGTTTTTTTGAGAAGCTAGAAGGATTAGTTTGCTGAGTGACGTGTTTCGTCGTTTTGAAAAAAATTGCAATTGGTCGGAATAGAAAAAGAATAGTAAATGTCGTTTTCTAAACTTTTTTTTCTGAGCCTGTAATGAAAATTCAAATAACCCGTTTGCAGATTTTAGTAAGTTATATAAGTGCCTAAAATTTCATCAAAATCGGTTAACGTTGCTCTGAGCTATGATCGCTTAATGATCGCAGAATGAGGTCAAAAATCGCGAAATTCCCGGAAATCAGCGATTTTCGATCTAATTCTGCGATCTTTAAACGTGTGTAGCTCAAAGCAACGTTGACCGATTCTGATGAAATTTTAGGCACGTATATAACATGCTTAAATCTACAAACGGGTTTTTTGAATTTTCAATAGAGGCTCACAAAAATAAGTTTTAACTATTTTTGTTTTCTATTCTGACTAATTGCAATTTTTTTCAAAACGACGAAACACGTCACTCAGCAAACTAATCCTTCTAGCTTCTCAAAAAAACTAAACTCGTTTGGATTAATTTTATAAAAGTTATGCGATTTTAAACGTTGTAAACTTTCTTTTGTCCGCCACTGTATTTCCAACGCCTACAGTTTGCCTTCCACTCAGTCCAGTAACGTCTGCGGATCCACGTAACGTCGTAATTGAACGGCGAACGGTACAAGAAATCCGGAAAAAGAATACCACCAATTCTTGCATTCACCTTACGGGGGCTTGGGGGGTTTGCTGAAAATCGATGCACCGACACGCCGATTTCTGCGCCGTCGTGACTCGCGAGATTCAGTTGTTGGCCAGCTCGAGGCGCAATTACGGCTTACGGGGCGAGCGACTTTACCGTCGATTAACTGTAACGATAGTGGCCCGTGCAATGATTCACGATGCAACGCTGCTACAATTTTCAGTCCGTTTCCGCCAGATCGTAGCCCCGGAACCGTAGCCGTGGACGGTACCAGCGTGTCTCGATATCTCGACTGTGACGCAGCGACAGGTAGCATTTGCTGATTTAGCGCCCCTCCCAAGAAATATCGTTAAATATTTTGATTAAAAGTTGTTGCTATTTTTCTACATGAAAAGAAAGTGAATTGGTTTTTAAGCCAGTCTCGAGCCTTTGCGTTTAAAGTCTTTTCAATTTCTTTAGCCGAAAGTTTGCTGCCTTAAGCTGCAGCCTACTTAGCCTGCCGCCACTAATCGCGAGTATGAATCGGTCGAGGCTCGAGGGTAACGGTAGAGCGGAGGGAGGAAGCTCGACTCGTGACGGGAAAAACGTAGGAAGAGGATCGAGGGATCGAACGCGTGGGAAATACACGGTCGATACGCGGTCCATGGCTAGCAGGCATGGGAATATTGGGAATACTAGCTATCGGTTATAATTCCATAGTGCGGGTCGCTTAAGTAGCTTCTGATTGGAGTAACGGCCAGTGGCCACGTGAAAGTGTGCGCTCGCGGTATCACTGGTTTCTTCGCATTCGTGCTGATAATTAGCGATGACCCAGTGATGGATTCCAGGTACTGTGCAGAGTAAAAGTTAATTCACTGCGTTCCCAGGGAAACGGAGTGCAAGCGGAACAGAGGAAAAGGGTGAAGAATCGTTTGTGCGTATGCTGTGTAGAGACTAGAGAGAGGGCAGAAGGGAAACGGGAGGAAATAAAAGGCGCGAGCGGAGTAAAAGATCTCGCGCGCAAAACAGCAGACGAGGATCCAAATACACGTACCTACACGTGGTGTCACGGTGTGGCAACGAAACGCGCGATACCGTGCGCACATAGAGGCGAGATACAAGACGAGGCTTCAGGCGCGGTCAGATTAATGAAAGTCATGCGAACAGTGGTTCTCAGATGCGAGGGGGTATCCCGGAAAGTCGGCGCGCATCGTGCGCGCGGAAATCGGTCGCCGCGGCCGGGAGAAGAGATTTTTTTCTCCTTCTTCGAGTTACCACGCTTTTTCCAAATAGACACAAGTGGGAAGGATAAAGCGCGCGGACAAGCTCGAAGGAGAAAGAAGTGCATCGCCTAGAGAAATACACACCCTCTTCTAACGGAGATTCAATTGCTTGTGAGTACGCGACGATGGCCGGCAATTAGCAAGGTAAACGGATACGGTCGTCAAGCTTCCGTGAGTAAGAGAGAAGAAAAAAGCCAAACAATTACGCAAGTGTCTGGGCGAGAGGAGTAGAATCGATCCGATGGGCCGCTAATTAACTATCAAATTAACGCGGATTATCGTCTTCGAGCCGAGAGCTATGTAACGGCTGAAAGATGCCGAAGGTTCCGTTAACTTCCCTTCGTACCTGTATAAAACGTCATCGAGTCACGGGCACACTTGCTTCATTCCATACTCTGTTTCTCTGCACATAATATAGACACGCTATCGTTGATATCCCACCTGAAGGACCCTAACTGGGCAAATCAAGTTTCATGAAACTTTACATCACGAGTCAATCAGCGGCAGATGTTGGAAACAGAGAGAAGGGGATTAAGGACCCTTCCTTTAATAACTCTTCCTTTCGAAGGTCAAGCGATGCCCTTGCTTCCGGTCTCGAGGGATATGCAGATATCGACGAGAGGCAAAGCTTAAGATCGAGCCGATTTTCAGCGGTATTGCGAACGGTGCGTCGAGATAAGGTGGTCGAAAGTCGAAAGCGATGTACAAACGACGCGCATGCGACGGAGAAATGAGGAGACGGGAAAAGGAAGGACGGCTGACCGGTCGATGAATAATTTCGTGTCGATGAAGGAACACGTTGCATATTCAAGAAGCGTTACAGTCACGATGCGCGCCACACGCCGCGGGACGAGACGGGGACATGATAAAGAAGAGGAGGAAGTGGGGATCGACTGTCACGGGAGGGGCGGGAGGAGCCGGAGACGCAACACGACGCGACGGTTCTCTTTACTACTCTGCATTGAATCGTACACGTTTGGCTCGTCCACTAAATTATGCAAGTTCGATTACGATGCACCTTTGCCCTTCTTCCATGCGTACGTGTCTACGTACACAGGCGATTTTTTCCTTAGCGTCCGTCACGTGTCATCCTCTTTGCATACTTGTCATAAATATGGAATGGAATCGCGCGACGCGAAACGAGAGCGCAGCCTTCGCACGCGCGCGCGCGCGCGCGCCTCTCTTCATTTCAAATTCCTCAGTCCACGTTAATTCCCGTGTACCTACACGCTACACAAGCACGCCCGATCTTAGTGCAACTTCTAAGCTTTCTAACCTATAAACGCGCAACGTTGTGTACCGAGATCGCGATCTGGTTCGCGGGAACGCGCCTCGTTTCAATTCCCAACCGTCAGCGAACCTGGAGATTCTCAAGTAAACATGATCGACCGTAGACGTAGGGCACGGTGTATCAGCGAAACCTAACTGTCCTCGAGTCGACTGATTGCAAGGATATCTTCGAGTCTCATAAATAAACACTATATGCTATGAAATCTGTCTCTATAGAAATTGTAAGGAACGGCACTCGGGGGTCGCGGTATCGTTTGCACCGAAACCGGAGCTCTCGTAAACTCCAAAAGCCAAATAGACAAACTCACCGATACTCGAGTGGATCGGCAGAATCGGCAAAGGGATGCTGCGCGGTGTGTTGAACTCGACTACCGAGTACCGGCGCTCAGTGGAGGTGGCTGTCGTAAAATCGTTGTTACGCAACACGCAACTGGTGGCACACACGGCGACGTACTCTGTCGATCGGAAACAAAACGTCAGCGGTCACCGTCGGTCGTCAGTGTTGTTGTCAACGTAAGGGAGCACACGGTATTATTGAGAGCGCGATCCAATGAAAACGAACGAATCCGAGGGAGCGGGACGGCGAAAGAGAGAGGAGAAGACGGGTACGGGCAGAAAAATAGCATAGAGACGGAGGAGACGTGATCCTGGTAGGCGCGTCACTCACGAACCACGAACCACGCTTTCACAGTCTCTCGGGCAGAATGAGAGCGAGTGAGATAGGGAGATAGAGTGACAGAGAGCGAGAGAGAGGGGGAGGGGTCGAGAGAGAAAGAAAGAAAGAGAGAGGGAGGGAGCAGGGTGCTCCGAATGACAGCTGAGCAAAAATTCAGCAAGATAGGATACGTGTCGCGGTGGTCACGCTCCCTCGTTATACACGTTCACACTGTCCGTACCGTTCGCACTGTCGCTCGCGTCTGCACTCAACCTCCGTGGTGCCTCGGATCCGCTTTCGTGCGTTTCCGTCGACGCTCGACTCGCCTCGACTCGCCTCGATAACACGGTGCTGCACGGTGCCGCCTCGCGTTCGATCCGTTCTCGAAGGAAACCTGTTTACGACTAAAGGCCCGATTAGATTAATACCGTCGATAGATTCGCCAATGGGGCGCTGGAATTTTTTGTTTTGCCGGTCTCGTTAACGCGAATAATAAAATCAGAATCCGAACAGATAATTATTATCGATGCTTTTTCTTTGGAAGCTTCGCGATCGTTGGGTTTTATCACGAACAGCAACTGTTGTTTTCGATTCTGCTGGTACATATGATGGTACGTTTGGGCGGGTTGGAAAAAAGACTTGAACGTTTGTTTATGAATTTCGTTGAAAAATGTGCGGAATTCTAAATGCGACGGGTTTTTTAAATTTTTAAGGGGGAACGGCATAGTGGTACCATCTTGAGAGAATCGGTGAAAGCTTTGACTTGTATGTTTTGTATGAAGGTGATGTCTTGTATTTGAAAAATATTAAATTATCGTATTTTGATAAGAAGATACATAAGTGTGTACGTGCGAAAGCAGAGGATACATTTTTCTTATATTATGCAATATCCTTCCTGAGGTTACCCCTTAATAAGGTATGGGCTTTTCAACACATTTTACTTTGTTCGTTCCTAATCCATTTATGGCGAGCCATTATTCCCACAGCATTGAAATCACTGACCATTCAATAGGGAATGGCATGTATTCGCGGTTTATTTTTTCGGCATTAAAATCTCTTCGTTCGCTATTACCACACGCGAGAAATAGAATCCTTCCATGTACTATTACAAACTAATAACACAAGAAGTACAAGCATACTTTCCCATCGATGAAGGGGCCAAGCCGAGCAGAAGTTTGTTCTTAACAAACAGCTTCCAATCTTGTAAATACCTAATTTATAATCGTGTTTCATTGCGTGTTACCATGCGTCGCAAAATTAGGGTGTACAAGAGCAGCGAGCAAGACCTACCATATCGACTGTGGACTCTGTAAACTTGTTTAAAAAATTCAAATATCAACCCATCAAAATTGACATGAAACAATCTAGAATAAAGTATTCCAAAAAATACATAAACTGCTACCGAATTTCCAGAGAGCAAAACGCGTGGTCTTGCGAACGAAAGAGATAAGGTTCAACTGCCTCGAGTCTGTTTAACGCACCAATTATCATTGCGAAGACTAGTGAAACTTTCTGAACCAACAGAAACAACATTGAAGTTGAATTTTCAAAAGAATTACGTTACACCCGCGTGTCCCTGTCTGACTTATCGCCTGCCATCTGTCGGTAAAACGCAGTACAACATTTCATTTTGCCCCTCTTCTCGGTCCCATCAATTTCATCGACGGAGCTGAACGTGGGTTCGAAGATGGCGATACGAGGGTAGGGTTGAGCGGACGCCTCGCAGGGAAGCGCCTGTTCCTCGTCGTGACAGCCGAAATTCCATGCCATCTCCAGCTCGGTGAGTAAAAATCTCATTGTCGCGACACGCTGCGCGAAGCTACGGGCACGTACGGTCAGCCGGTCGCCCTAGGGGCCTCGGAATGGCGGGAAATTCAGAATGGGTCGAGCTTGACGATATCTCGCGACACGTACCGAGCCGTCTCTACTCTCTTTCGAGACTGGGAAGTTCAATGCGCAGAAACGTGTGTCACGTCGCAACGTGAAATGGGAGCACGAGGTCTAGGTATAGCGAGCGTGTGCGCGCGTGTATGCGTGACGCGCGAGGGAATACTCGCGTGCGAACGGGCAGACGGGCGGACGGGCAGCCGTGCGTCGGTGTACGTGGGAGACGTTTTAATTTCCTAATGATAAAATAGACGAGCAGGCAATTCGACATATTTGGAAAGTGGGATATTCTTAAAACACGGTAGCTCGTGCAGAGGAATCTCGCGTTTCAGATTAATGTTTTCATTTGTAGAGCGAAGATCCACCTGATATCGTACGACGCGAAATAATCTTTGACGGCGAAATATCGACGTTCAGCCCTCCCGTGCCCCGGTACGATCGAAATTGATCGAGGCGGTTAAAGATCGGGTCACGTAATGCGTACGAGCTTTCAATCGCGCGCGATGTAAATGCTCAGGGAACGATCAATGCCTGCGCTGACTCGTAAAATACGAGCGCCTGGAAACGGGCCGACTCAAGTTCCTAAACAAGTTACTTACTACCACGCGCCGATTCCGCGGGGTTAATAGCGACCACGAGAATCGGTTAATTAATTGGGGGTACCTCCCGAGGCGCGATTACCGAATGCTTCTATCGATATAATAATAGGAATGACGATAAGTGTCGCGTCGCGGGTAATGCCTCGCATGCTTTTCCAATTTCCCACGATTAATTGCCATTCAGCATTGTCTATCGCTTAACCGCTTCAACTGTACATCACGTATCCCAGAGTGTACAGTTCCAGGGTTAAAAATCCCCGACTTGCTTAGTCCAATCTAAGTAGTTGTAAGTAACAGAAGAGGTCGAAGAGGGTAGATTAAAAACAGCAAAGAAATGCCTTCGGTACTTGTCTCGTTTCTTTCCAGATGGTGGTGGGTTCTCTTCGCTTTTCACTAATCAAGAGAGCGATATTCGCGGATGGGCGAAGGCTACTAACACAGCTTAATTTAATCGAGGGGAAAGATTATATGTATATAAATTACAGCGACTTCACCGTGAAAGTACATGAAACCTGTGCCTCGTACCACGGTGCCAGTGCCAGTGGTTCCACGGGGCCACGCGCACTCTAGTCAGTAAGGAAAGAGGCTCCTTAAAGAGGAAATTATGACGTGGCTGAGATAAGGGGACCGGAGAGAGAAAGAGAGATTATACGATGAACTGGAAACGTCGAAGCGTGTAAATATAGAAGCGGCGCGATAACGTCGGTGAAATTGAATCACAAATCACGCGGCGCGAAGCGGCGTGCGCTCGGGGCCATTGTGACCTCCAAGACCGCCGATTAAAAGCGTCGAAGTCACCAAAGCAATTGCCCGACCAAAGAATTACCTTAAGTTAACTGGAATCATAGCTTTAAAGAAATGCCATCGTACTACATGCGTAACCAAAGGTTCGAGAGATATTTATACGGCGATTGACTACGCTAATTCAGAAGACTTAGAGAAGACGGAAGTTGAGAGCAGCTGATCGGAAACGGACCGCGTAACTGGAACACTGCGACCGGATTTCAAGGTGAACGCGAGGAACGCAAAGCAGCGTTATCGACTCGTCAGTAACATCGATGCGTTGCAGGGCCGCGTCAGCGTCTCCATATCGCTGCAGTTGGACGATCGCCGCGCGTATTCTTCGGCAGGTAGGTACCGAGGTCCTCTTATTTCGTCCACGTGGACGAACGCGTGTCGTGTGTAATTATCGGCGCAATGTTGCTAGTGATAAGCGGCAACTGAACTCCCGTTCCCACGCGACGGGAGCAGGCGAGTCTACGTACGACGGAGGTACTTGCGCCTGCAAAGTATCCGAGGAAAAAGGGTAACTGTAAACTCTTTTTGGATCGCGAGTTATATTGTGTTATATCGAGGGGCTATTAGGAAAGTTGGGAAGGGGGTGATGAGGATCGGTAGATAGAGTCGCAGGGGAAGAAGGTGAGAGAGAGGTCGCAGACACGGGAACGTGTCACGCAGGAGGGTTGGAAGAACGAAAGGGGTATAGAAGGAGCGTGAGGGGCGGCAGGGGCGCGGGTAGGTAGAATCAGACCGATATCGACCGCGAATTGCGCTTGCGTGGAAAAGGGCGCGCAATCGCTGTCGACGGACGCAGCCCGTCGTCGCTGGCAAGAGAAAGAGGAAGCTTCTCGCAGTCACCAGTCGATCGTCGACGGAACACCGGCTGACATTAAAACTGTCCGTCCTCCCGTCGACGACCCTTTTTCCAACTCGTTACACGCGTGGCTCGATCGTATCGTCGCGACTCTACGGGCCTCGAGTTTCCCTCGGCTCCGCGTCCGTGAACTGACCGTGTCGACGCTTCTCCTCAAATTCCGGTATCCTTATAACCTGTCGCGGTGATTCCAATGCGCGCACCAACTAGCCGCGCATTTCCGTGAAGCCTCCACGCAAAACGAGGACTCGTGTCGTTGGTCGTTGGTGAACGGTGGTCGACAGAAGGGTGCAGAAGCTTGCGGAAAGCGGGCACGCTTGGGAAGGGAGGAGAAGGTGGAATGAACGCGTGGTGCCCGCGTCCTTGGACCTTTCGCGGCGGCTCGTTTGACCATTCGTTGAGTTTTCTACTGGCAAGACTCGGCGCCTCGGCTGAGAGGGTTGCCTCGGGAACACACGAGCGATGTGGAGGAACGAGGCGGGTGGGAAGCTGTAATGAATACTAATTGCGGATTACAGTCCTTCCAGTCGAAATGAGGCAAGAAATTCCTACGGTCTCCTTTTGTGAAAGGATAAACGTGACGGTCGGGAGAAGCGTGCAATAGGAGCGTTAAGGGGGTTAGATCGTTCGGCGCTCGTCGACTCTTCTACCCTCGATCCCACCCTCAATGAAGAGTAAATTCAGATCCCGCCGAAGGGCCTGTAAGAAGACTGGAAAATAGAATCGGTAGTGAATTAGGATCCTCCAAGTCCAACCAGAAATCAACGAACAAGTTCCCTCGATTTCTTCGCCGTGAAAAATAAACGTAATGATTCGGAGCAGAAGCAGTCGTGTCGTGGAACCGTAGAATCGTGTGCTGGAATCGTATCGAAGGAGAGGAAGAAATGGCTGAGTGAGAAGAAGAGAGGGAGAGAGACTATCGGAAAGATAAGAGCCCGATAACCGACTGCAGTCGCTCTACAAACTCTCGCGTACGCGTCCCCGTGGTTCATTCTCTTCCTCGTCGCAGTTACCGGTCTGGAATATCTAAAGTGGCCGCTGAATACACATCTGAAATAGTCAAAAGTATCTGAATCGATTCATCGAGCTGAGTGTTGGATCCTTCGATCGTTCGATAAACGGACAATCCAACTTTCCGCCGCGATATCGACCTAACGATCACACACACAACTCACGATTAATGGCGCTGGGCGTCGAAATCTCTCGAGGCTGAGTGTGTTACCGCGGAAGCCTCGTGACTGAAGTAGGAATCGAAGGCAAATGGCCACGCTCGACATGCAGCAGACCGTTTTGAATCAGCCGCCCGGAAGCGAACAGCCGCAGGAGGAGGTGCAGCTGACGGAGCTGTTGCCCGTTAAGCAGTCGCGGATGAGGGAGAACGGGATCTTCAAGAACGTGAACGTGGACGTGGACGCGGACGTGGACGCGGACGTGGACGGCACGGACGCACTCAAGGTCCTCAGAAGCTTCACCACCGAGGAGGAACAGTTCCAGCTACGGAACTTTAGCTTCTGCGGAAAGATCGAGCGCCAGGCGCGTCAGGAGAGGCAGGGCAGAAAACAGTCGCGAGTGGCAAAGCCGCAGAAGAAGAGCGACGGGTGTAGAAGCGTCGTGAGCAATGTTGCGGGCGAGAGAATCGATGGTGGTAGGTTGTTTAAAGGCGAGGCGATTAAAAGGCAACTGAAATGCGTCGTTGGGAAGAGCGTGGCTCGCGCGAAATCGTTGCTGAAGAAGAAGTCGCTCGGCGTGAAGGAAGCTGAGAAAAGGACAGACGCCAAAGTTGGTGACGCCAGTGAAGAGGAGCCAAGCAAACGACGAACGATCGAAGAGAGCGTTTTTGGGAAAGGCCTGAAGGATGTGTTCTCGGGATACAACGAGGAGGACACGTACCTGAACCTTGACAAGGGCAAGGACTTGAACGACGAGATCTACGTGTTTCGTCGGGAGCCCCTGGATCCCAGTACGACGACATTGGACGCAGCGCAAGGACAGAACGCCAGCTCGAGGAGCTTGGACGGATCGTACGAGGACGATTGCTCGAGCGCCGATGGCGCGATGTTTGACCCGACGATCTCTTCCCAGGGAACTAGCGAGAACGGATCGATGGACGACGACGACGACGACGACGACAACGACGACGACGACGAATCCGATTCAGGGGAGAAGCCGAAGCCCGAGGATCCAGTGAACGAGGCGAGCTTGAACATTAGCGCGATCATCGAGGCCAACTACCTCTTGGAGAGCGAGAACAATAACGTGCTGCTGCGATCCAGTTCCAAGGTCCAAGGGTCTGGCTCGCCGAGGAGCGGCGATGCCTCGAAGAAGGACGAGACCGTGTACAGGGAGGACAGCTGTGATCTCGAAGGGTTGTCGGCGAACAGCAACGACAGCCAGCAGAAAAAGTACTGCTGCGTGGTGTGCGAGGCGCGGTTCAAAGGCAGCGGCGGCCTACGAAACCACTATAAGATCGTGCACGGAGCGGGACCGGTGTTCAAGTGCGACGAGTGCGGCAAAGAGTTCCCGCTGAAGGAGAGGCTGAAGCTGCACGTAAGGACGCACACGGGCTTCAAGCCGTACAAGTGCCCGGAGTGCGACAAGAGCTTCGCCAGGGGTGGGCAGCTGGTGCAGCATCGGCGCACTCACAGCCAAGTCAAGCCCTACCGTTGCGCTCTGTGCTCGGGCACTTTCACCTGCGCGGCGAACCTAGCGCTGCACGTAAAACGACACAACGGCCAGAAGGATCACAAGTGCGAGATCTGCGGGCGCGCGTTCGTGCGCCGGGATGCGCTCAAGAAGCACCTAGAATGCCTCCACCGGGACGTCAAGTCCTTCCTCTGTGTGATCTGTAATAAAACGTTCAAGGGTCACCTGCCGCAGCACATGAGGACGCACGCGCGCGATCGACCACACGGTTGCGCCACGTGCGGCCAGAGGTTCGCGCAGAAGTCACAGCTGACCGTGCACCAGCGCACGCACTCCGGTCAGAGGCCCTTCAGGTGTCTGGTTTGCTGGCAGGCGTTTGCCCACTCCACGGCACTCAAGCTTCACACCAGAAGGCACACCGGCGAGAGACCGTTCAAATGCGCGGAATGCAACGCTGGCTTTACTCAGCTGCCCCACTGGAAGAAACACATGAAGTGCATCCACGGCAGGAACGAGCCGTACGATTGCAAGAAGTGCAAGAGCTTCTTCAGGATAAAGAACGACCTCGAGTGTCACGAGAAGACTTGCCATCCGGAGTTGAGACCGAGCAGTGCCGATGGTTCCAGCAATTCGGATAGCGCCGCCAATGAAGTCGCTATCTCGGAGAAGCCTTTGCCGTCACCTTCCAAGTATAAAGTGATGACCGTGGAGAGGATGAGGCTGTTGCTCGCCGTGCTGTTAAAGAGGATCAGCAAGCAGGAGCGGCTAGACGAGCTCGGCTTTGGGAAACGACTGATCGACGAGGTCCTCCAGGATTCACTGACATCCGCGGGCAAGGATCCTGTCCCCAACGACGGTCTCACCGAGCTAGAGAGCTTGACCAAGAATCTCGAGGTGTTCCTCAAATGGACCGTGCCCAAGGAACACTGGCAAAACTTCCGTAAGCTGAATAAGAGCCCGGAGGATATCCTGGAAACGCTCACAGCCACTTAAGACCAGAATGCGCACCTAGATGGTCGCAAGTTACATTACCAAAGATTAGAGCCAGCCAATTCACTGGAGAGTCCTACTAAAACGATAACCACCAGAGGCTAATCGAAACCGAGATTGTCATCATGGAGGGTCGGTTTGTATGAGTTTGTATAATTATTTTTAGCAGGGAAATCGAGTTTTCAACAGCCACTTGTTAGGTGGACGAAGAACATCGGTAACGCTGTAAGGCGAGTTGCAACGTTGCAAACGCGACATCCACAACGGGATCCGATCAAATATTTGACCCCCTGCGACTCTTCCGTTCGTTTAAGATATACTATATTAATTTAAGGGATCGACTGATTGACCGTTTAACGGGGATTCGGATTATAGGTATGTAGTAAAATTCTCGTAGATTTCGGGGATCTCCTCCAGCTGGAAAATCGCGCGAATTTTCCATGTGATAGGCAGCTAACGCGTTGACAATCGTAATTCTATATGCCGCAGAAATATGCGGAGAATTAAGGAAAGTGGCTCTGGTTTTTTAACAGTCCAACCTTTATCCAACCATCTGTATATTCGTTCGATCGCGCAGCTATTTCAACAGTCAACGCGTTAGGTATGCCAAGCTGTTTTTCCTTCGCGGTGCCATGTGCCATGTGTCGTTCTACTTGCCCCATTGCAATATCAAACAAAAAAAAAAAAAAAAAAAAAAAAAAGGAAAGCATTCGTTACATGCATTGTTATTTCGAGTACAATTTGCCCGAAATACGCGAGAAAGATGCCATCCGTACTATTTTCTAACGGCGAACTCGTCGTCGTTAATGGACCGCAAGTCGAAACGATTCGCGGTAGATAGAAAGGGAAGGGAGTGCCTCGACTCGATCATACCGAATCGTCCCGCGCTCCTCGACTTCTTGCCCATTACAGACTAAAAAAAGATATATATTTTCAACGAGGAAGCTTCAAACTTCTTGCCATATTCGTTAACGTATATGCATTAATTGCATTCGTGTGTATATTTTTATTATGATTCTTGGGCAATCTTTTACTCGTAATCAAAGAGGCTAAACGATCGTTCGCTGATCGTGTATCGTTTTGTCGCGTTGGACGTTATCGTTTCATATTTATGTATGCGCAGGTATACCAAGCAATAGCGAAATTCGTAGACGAAAGAGTTTCTGCCTGCACGTTTAACCTCCTATACATATAGCATACGTGCAGAGTGTATACTAACGAATAAGATCAGCTTCCTGACTGGATACAATGGTCAAGATCAAATAGAAACCAGCAAACTTTCGCTTTGTTTTCTCCGAATTGCAGCGATTTCCGTGCTAGAGCAATTTCCGTGTTACCTCCGTATCGAGCGTCGATTCTTAAAGCAGCTACACGTGCATCTGATGCGAGTTTGCGAGTGTCCCTTGTGTAGATCTTACAGTGCTCTAAGTACTGTCGTTTATCGAGATCCGCTATAAACGATACTACATTTCAGGGATCAGAGAATTCTTCGAATAATATCACTGTAATACGAGTTTCAAAGCTTACGGAACTTGAGCACTATAATTTTCCAATTATCCATATCCATCCTTGAAGTGGATACTACCCCACGTTAGAAGACACTCTGTACATATAGAGCACGCTGAGCTTCTTGGAAGTTTAACTGCGTCAAGTGTATCGGTTCTCTCAAGTTTCCCTTTCTCGTTGGAGAACGAAACTTGAACGCGACGCCCACGTTCTAGGGCGCGTCCTCGCTACCGCCAGTTACCGCTAATCACCGCCAATTTCAAAGTTCGTTAAACGGCCGAGCTTTTAGCGCGCTAAATGTAAAGCACAGTTTTGTTAGGCTTCGACGAGCGAGGGCCGCTGCGTCGCGTTCACGAGCATCTCAAGAGCGGAGAGTTCGATGCCTCGATCGTCTTATCGCCTCCTCTATTATAATTCGCATTCTTTCGATCCAACAGCACGTTAGTTTGATTGCTCGTAAGCGCGACATCCTTTAGATAGGCGTAAGTAAATGTGAGCAGACAATAATGAGCAAGATTGCAAGATTAATATATATATATATATATATACACACATATATATATATATATATATATATATATATATAGATATGTATACATACATATTGTACGTGTATATCCATATTCACACGTGATGATTACACTATATGTTATGATTACTTATGCAATACCGCCGGAGAAAGAAGAGAAATGAATGATTACGATGATTATAATATGTTATTGCGTTTCCTATTGTACGTTAGCATTGTAGCGCGTGAAATAATTTTAATTCGTTGATAGAAGAAGAACAGAAACACGCTTTTATTCAGCAGGGTGCTAATTCCTTGTTCTTGGATAAGTTTCTCTATATTTTATTCGATGCGATCACGTGTCTTCGTTAAGGAAATAGAAATTTGCCCGATGCTCGGGTCCAGGGATACGTTGACGCGAGCACCGACGTATCGTCTCGAAATTTATTCGAAAGATCGAAATCTGCTCTCCGATCTGCCTGTCTGCGGGAATGCAAAGCAGGGGTGATCGGGACCGTGGAATACAGATGGAGGTCAAAGGAGACCTACATATTTCAAGCCAGAAGAGTTGGAGATTTCGATGTTCCGACGACGGTGTTCAAACACTATCGAGAGTTTGCTTTAACATTCACGGTGCCAAAGTAGAAGAAAATTCGCGGCCAAACGGTTCGCATCGCGGAACTAGCGACCGAATATGTTTGTTGTTACCTTTTATTAACGCGCGACCACGAACAAGCGTTATTTGGACGTTTCCTTCATGCGTTTTTCCCTTGTGTCTTTTGCGTTAAACGTGTGCATTGCCGAAGGATCTATCGTCAAACTTTTATTTATTGTTTTCCATTAGTGCCATAAATATTACGCGAATCACGGTGTACTGTACTGTACTGTACGATGAGTCGAATAAAATGTTTTTTTCTTTCTGTAGGTATGGAAAACGTTACTTTTTAAATATAGGAACGTATGTATGTATGTATACACGTGTATTTGATATTATAGAAAACTGGTACTCGAAATAGGATTATAGTCTATACCACGCTGATAGAGAAAACAGTCGTCTCTCCCACGTGTACGCGTAAAAGTATCAGAGGAGAGCGAGTAGCAGTAAGGTTAATGTTCGCTGTGGATCGGTTCAATTCGATCGGACGTAGTTCCAACGGAGGGTGAACCGTTTCCTTAGATCCGTTTGCAAACCGTTCACAATCAAACACTGAAAAATATCGTGTGACAGCTAATAAGCTCGAAAGCTCCGACTGACAAAGAAAGTTCCGACTTACGTGCTCCCCATCGGCGTACTCGAACTTTATCTCGCGATCGTTTAAGGAAACCCGCGAGACTTTCGACGCCACTCCCCATATTTGGATTCTATCGAGAGTAACCTCTTCGTCGAAATACCCTTCCTCGGCTTCGATATTCGACAAAGTATCATTCTCAACGACGAACAACGACCGCAAATACTGTTTCTTTTCAATCGAATCTAAAAATGTTTACGTAATAACGAGATCAAGATGGCGGCTTGCTTGTGGTTACATCGCCATAGCAGCCAGTATTGAAAAAAATGTGATACCTAAACTGTCGCCGTCGTCCCAGTACAATTCCCCTTTCGCTTCCTTCTTATCATCCAACGTGATTAATAATTCGAAGGGGTTTCTCCTACTAGCCACTGTAGTGTCAGCTGGCTTCTGCGCTGGCAGAATAGATCCTCCGCGAATCATTAATGGTATCGTATCGAGTGGTGCGTTGAGCGTATAATATTTACCAATCGCGAACAGAGCCTCCTTCGTATAATAATCGTACCACAGTCCGCGTGGCAAATAAGCCGACACATTTACATCGTTCTAAGAAACCAGAGAAAAATGTTAATCATTATTACCGGATAGGGGTGGGTTCGAAGCTAATTTTTAAATTCTGGAAATTTGAATTCGAAAGTTCGCCTTTAACTCGTGATTCAAAACTCTCGAAGTGAACAAAATGCTTACATACGAACAGAAATATTACAGTATATTTAGGCATTCACGAGGCACTTTTTCTTATCTAGCTTTCGAGAGTTTCGAATCTCGAGAAAAGTGCAAACCTTCAGATTCTCGATTAGCTTGAAAGCTTCTTGGGTTTCGAGGTTTAAGAGTATATTTATTCAAGTCCCACCATGGCGACTTACTTCATTCAAGACTGGAACGATCATCAGAGACCTCCCCCATAGAAACTGTGTATCGATATCGTACGTCGCCGTGTCATTGGGGTATCTGAAAGAGAGCTATCTGTTTTTAAGGACACTACTGACCATTAGATCTGGTTATAACACCTACTCGAAGAATAGTGGGCGCACCACGGTTTCACCAACCGTATGCGCTCGGTAGAATAGGGTGTATAAATAGGGTAGAAGCCAGTAACGTATAGTAAGAGCGTTTCTCGATGATTGTACGACTAGATCCCCCATGGCGACAGGATCTTGTTCCTACACACATACATAGATGTCGATTAAGGTATCTGTATCGATTAAAATCGTTGAGTAAGGTTTCTATGCAAAATACAAACGATCGTGTCATCTGAATTATGATTACGCGAGAACGGATAGAAAGCGCCAAGCTGCATCCAACGATTGCATAACGCAATTGTTGTGTTCCCGTTGAATCCACAAATATCTGCACCGACCATTGGTATTTGATAAAGGTTCAACGACAGAATTGCGGGGATACTCATTCTTAAATCGTCCCTAACGAATCAGAAACGGTTAATAGAACACCCTAACGAGTGTCCAGGTACTATAAGTGTATTAATTACCATGTGGAATAGACATCTCCCGTCCAATGACCAGCATAATGCCCATGACCCACCCACGTTGATCGTGATATTATAAACGGTCTCTTCTTTCGGATTGTGGTGAGAGCACTGTATCGATTCAATATTTCACATTTTATTCGAATTCGAATTCGAATTCGTACGCTCGTGATGTAGTATACTCACTAATTCGTAACTATCGCCTGACTCGTGCCATAAGTGTTGTGAAGATCGTAGTGAGTTCCCAGATAGTGTTTAGCATTCATGCACAAAGTTTTCGTAGCAAGTAAACCTCCAATCACATTGGGTACATACTTTGGATAATCCAAATTATTATCCGAGCATCCATTTTTAAGGCCATTATAAAAATTGGACGGCTCGTTCATATCCTGGTAAACACAACACGGGATTGAAATAATAATTGAAATGCCACCCTTGGCTGAGAACGGGTACATACGATCCAGGCGCCATCGTATGCTAAGCTATCGTGCATGTTGCTCATCATATGGAGGTAATAGTTTGTCGTCTTGGGATTTGTGAAGTCGGGCCACGCGGTAGAGACGTAATTCCAAACTTTCCCGATAAATGGCTGATTAGTAGCCGCGTCTCTAATGAATATATCTTCTTTCACACCTTCGTCGAATGGCAAATAAGTTCCGTTAATCTCGGACGCGGATACCCCAGCGTCGATCAATGGAATATAATGCATTCCACTCTATAATGAATAGGGGTACATGCTACATTATTCGATACATCGGCAAAGTTTCGAGAAGAAACATGCAATGGCAGAAGATGATAATATGATTTTTTATGCAGCATAAAGATGCAGTCAACAACTATTTGTTATGGTCATACCGAATGGATTTCGTTTATAAATTGTGGTAGGTCCCGGAACTTAACCACATCGTACGTGAAATCGTTGTTCTTGTCCATGTAATCTAAATCGTTCCATTGGGTATCCTGAAAGTAATAGAAACGAATTAATCGAATTTGTTTTACCTTTACTTTCTGTAATCATACAGATGTAACATTACAAATGGTATTCCCACTGCTCTGGTCCTGTTCCATACTTGTTTCGTTTTTTCCAAGGTCTCGTATCCATACCTGTAACGTGTATTGAAGAATATACTCTCCCTGCGTCTGGGCTAATGTTGTGTATTCGTACCTGCACAAATGAAATCCAAGGGACCAATAAGGAGGGAGGAAAGGCTTTCCCACTATTTCGGAATATTGCTTTATAACGTCCGCAGGAGTTGGACCCAGGAAGAAGTATACGTCAAAGATACCTCCGATGGTTCGAAATGTTATTGCAGGCGTCGGTTGTAATATTATATCTGAAAGTATGTTTATAGATGCACAAGTAGCTACGGGAATAGACCGAGCTGTAAAATTCTTACCCATAGCGTTACTGTTGAGGAACAAAACCCCATGAGATTTCCCAGAATCTTCCATTACCAAATAAAAAGGATGAGATCCGTAGAGATTCATCTAAATTCAAAGAAACGATGCTTTTAGAAGAAAAAGGGGCTCAAAATGATTACATTAATTTTCGTGTCACATACATTATCTGTCGGTGGTTGATCTTTGTTGAAGACAGAGAAAGATTGCCACTTGGTATTCAATTTTAAATTCGTTCTATGCTCACCAATGCCATAAATATTGTGGCTAGGTAAAAGACTGCTCAGTTGCAGAAATTGATCAGCATATATAAAACCTCCGACGCTGATTGAATCAAATCTGGTCGTAAAAGGGGGAAACATTATTGTAATTGATGTACTTGAAAATGTAAATATAATCGAAATGTTACTTACAGCGATACACCATCCGATGCCCTGGACACTTTGAAACCTACTTTCGTATTATCCACTTCTAAGTTGTATTTTGTATTGGGGTTTCTATGCGAAAATGGTTTAGGATCGGATCTAACAGGCCATGGAGGCTCATATCTTTTCTTAAGGGGATCGTACATTTTTAGGCGCAATATCGAATCGTCTATGCCGTTGGCTTCTACTTTAATAAACGGTAGATCGTTCCCGTAAAAGGAATCTCCTGTTTGTTTAAGAAATCCAGAGAAGTTACTTTCCACTTGGCTAAAATTATCGTACTTATACAAGGTCCAATTATTGGGATAATAGCAATATGGAACATTCAGAGGAGCTAGCCGTTTATTTGAAATTCTTTTGCCAAGTGGATCCCAGCAACAGCCTCTATTCATACAGGACAATTCCGACATCTCGTTTTCGGGATGGCAATCGAAACGTAATGCTTTGGGAACTCTGTAGCACTGTAATAGACAAAGGTTTTTATAAATAATAGTTAAATTAACTCTGCATTCTTAAAATTATATCCTTCAGAACTCACTTGCAAAATTTCGGACCTTCGAATTATGGTGTAATTAAACAATAGTTCGTACAGGTATTTTTGATTATTGATTGATTCGTTGATTGTACCGATCAATTGGTATCTCAGATTTTGTTTATCGCTGTAGCTACTAGGAATATTGTATCGATCGAAGATCATATACTTGGCCTGTATCGTAAACAGGAGTATGACACAGAACAAGATAGCATGCCAGACAAATCTTGACATATACTTTAGATACACACTTAAAGGTGTACTTTTAATTGGACACTGTTCCGCATACTTGTCATCAATTTTCACCAATGTAGTTATGTCTGTGAATTCAGTCGGGCAATCGTTCTGTAAAAGATCCGACTTGTCCGGAGATTTTTCGGCAGCTGGCCGATTTAATCCTTTGATTATCATTGCGATAAGCTTATTTCCTGAGTGTAAACAAAGTATTGGGTATGTTAGCCAAATATTCTGTCAATCGGGCAAATTCATTGCTGCTTGGACGTTAAGGATACAGAAATAATGAAAACAATGTAATTATAATGGCACTTTTAATTTAACACTTGTCTTAAACACAGAAACGTAATAAAATTTCTTATTCCTTTCTTTGTGGTCGACAAAGCGAGCCATAGTATAACCTTAAAGGTATGCATAGGATGGAAACAAAGGATTCTCACAGATCGAGCAAACGAATTATTTTAATTCTGTACCTTAAGAGTGTTCGTTTAATGATAACTGCATCCCGTAGAATGTCACGTCCTACTCTCTTCACAACACACACTGGAATGCTTTGTTAAAGAGCAAAGCACTTGGACTTATCAACGCATTTTATTTTTAGTACAATGATCAGTATGCAGGAGCGGCGCTTCAAAACAGAGAGTGCGATTACATTAACAATGCCGCTCGTATCAGTTTCCTTCCTATAATCTTTTTAACATACCATGCACTTCTGAATCAGACTTTTTAATTACTTTAAAGCCACATTATTATATAGAGATACCTATCTCTGTAATTCAAGAGCAATTAAAATGAAGCCTCATTTATTAAATCTACAAAATACATACATATTTATACTCCTCCGAAGTAAAGAAAAATAAACTCCTACACTCTCTTCCATACAGAATCTCAACTTAAACAAACTAATCACACGTATCTAAAGACAATTGTCGTTTTTCCCCTCACATTTCTCCGCGATTTCTGCGAACAAATATTGAATGCCAAACATGCGTTACGCGAAACAAAAGTAAAGGAATAAAACTTGTGTGTGAGAAGAGGGACTCACTTTGAACGATCTTCTGCAGTGCAAGGACGGTCGGCGATTCTGGAACTTGTGTTAAAAAATTTCTACCCTCGTCGCAGCATCTGGCCAAACGCGGGTCTAATGGTAGGGAGCCTAGAAAGTCTACATCCAAGTCTTGAGCCATTCCGCGACCGCCGCCACCTCTTGACGCGGGGAATATCTCAACAGAGTCCTGCTTGAAAGTATTTCTGCGTAAACAGCTGTTCGGAACACCACATGATGCACGACTCGATAGAGCCACCGATACTTGCCTTGCAGTTGGGGCAAACAAAAATACTCATATTTTCGATAACACCTAAAATCGGGACGTTGACTTTCCTACAGAAATCTATCTCTTTCCTCACATCCAGCAGAGCAACTTGTTGCGGCGTTGTCACAATAATTGCCCCTGTAATTACAGCATCTTTAAGATAAGACGTTGCTGATAAGTGCTCGTCGGATGTGCCAGGGGGTGTATCCATTATAAGATAATCCAGATTGCCCCAATCGACATCGGAGAGGAATTGTCTTATCATTCCTGGACATAATCAAGCATGTAATGAACTGTATAGAAAATTTCAATATACTTATAAGCGAAAAGTGTTGATAAAGATATACCATTCTTCTTGGGTCCCCTCCATATCACTGCGTCGCTCGGGCTACCAAGTAAAAATCCAATAGACATTAGCGACAAGTTGTCCTCTATGTACTAAAAGAATCAGTCTATTTACTTCGAGTATCGCACAAATTACATAAAAACGGCTTATATTTACAAAATAAGACGCTTACTACTGGCGACCATCCTGATCCACTCTGATGGACTTGTTCTCCTAACGCACCTAACACTCTTGGCTGAGATGGCCCACAAATATCGATGTCGAGTACAGCAACCTGTAAAATTAATGACAAAGTTCAACTTGTTAATGCAAATTAACAAAGTACAACGTAATGTCCACTATATCAGATGAATATTCTCTCCCTTTGTGTCTAAGAGTGGGTATAGTAGAGCACCAGAAGCCTGAGATAATCAATAATGAGCTGGTACAGGCTGATACGATATACATAGAGTTGTAAGCGTATAAGTATTTCCATCTGGAAGCTATGCTCCCAGCCACGAGCAGGTATCAGCAGTGACTGGACTGTTATGTACATAGAAAACAATATGGATGTTCTGGGCATGGGCAAGAGGGTAAGTCTTTTTAATCTCGATTAACCGATGCCGAATTGGTAACGTTTCTACAATTTATTACAAGCGAACGCGCAGAAGACATTGAAGTATTACGAGGGGGCAAATTATATTGTACTTGTTATAAATTAAGTTTCGAGAATAGAAAATGATACATACATTTATATCGGGATCCTTTGCCGCTAAACATCGTGACACCAAAGCTGTTACGGTACTCTTTCCAACTCCTCCTTTACCGGATAATACCAATATTTTATTCTTGACTGTAGAAAGCCTTTCTTTAACACGAGCTATACCAGGGTCTGGCTCTTTCGTGGCACCCGACGCACATAATGTTTGATTCGGACATCCGGCGCACATGGATGCTTTACCCGCATCTTGGCTCGTAGTACCAGGACAATCTAGAGAAACATTGAAATTCCTTTACTTTTAAGGCAAAGATTTTCTGACACTTCATGCTTGGACCAAGCGGGACCAGTATGCAGAAGCTTAGAAACACAAAACGTAAAATAAACAAAGCTGACAATCCCCGATTTAACAATAATAATTCCAGATGCTATTTATTCTTTAAATTCCTACAACAATATCATGACAATGAGTAGGAAAGTTGCACTGTGTATGACAGTATAACCTTATATTCGACAAGTAAATGTTAAATACATTCATAAATTAGAAATGATTCTTTGCGGATTTCCTTTTGTAAGTACACGTAATTCTTGAAGTAAAAAAGCCGCGAATGCTTGATGCAATGTATCATAAAATGACATGGACACTTAGTTGCACGTGTACTTACGTTCTGGCGCATCATTGGGTATATCTGCCATGTTGGAATATGACCGATAACGCGATAACTCGGTACTGATAGAAAAATAATTACACTAGGTTACAGCCATTTTGCGCAGCAGATGCCATTATTTTTTTCCTATGTAAAATGGCCCGCTGATTCTGAAAATAAGGTCTAAAAAAATTTCTATGGATGCGTTTACGAGATATCGATAGGTGAACTTTTTATCTGTCTCTCAAAAAGGTGGTCCCACTTATGTACATAATTGTGAATATCTCATGTTGCGAATGACCGATATGGTTGAAAATTATCTGAAATTAAAGATAATTGAATCACCAACAAATCTATCTCACCAAGTTTTCAAATCGGTTCAGTAGTTTTGGTGAAATCGATGGAAATATGTGAAAAAAGTCATTTTTCTCGACCGAAATTGACATGGACTATTCATTTAATCGTCCGGAAAAAATCGAAATCGCAAAATGGGCCCAGTTTCTCATTTCTTACGTTGAATCTGCGCTTCTACGAAAAAAATAAGGCGATACGGAAGAAAATATATGGATAAACACAGAAACTACCCACACAGCACAACGTCCGGCAAAGTCCCTGGGACGTCTACAGACCGTACCAGGAACGTTCCAGAAACGTCTTGTTACTGATCAGAACGTAAAGATGGTCTGAATGTCCTGATCAATAACAAAACGTTCCTGGGACGTCCCTGGGACGGTTTGTAGACGTCCCAGGGACTTTGCCGGACGTTGTGCTGTTTGGGTATATAACCCAGATAGCACAACGTCTGGTAAAGTCTTTAAGACGTCCAAAAGGCGTCTTAAAGGTGTCTTAAAGACGTCTTGTTACAAATCAAGACATTTAGACCTAAAATGGACATAAACTAGACGTCTCTAAGACGAGGTGTGCTATCTGGGAAGTAGAAACAATTATGTGAAAACACTAAAATTTCAGGGGGGGGGGGGCAACCACGTAAAATGCGCGAGAGAATAACGTGTGTAAGCAGACAGGCGAAAAAAATAGACAAAAAATGTGGCAAAAATGTGCAGAAAATTACGAGGTCGGGTGGAAAACGAGGGGAGTAGACAAGGTTCCGGTGGACAGTATAATTGATAGTTAATAAAGAGTCGAAGGGTGAGATAAAAAGTTAAGAAGAGAAGGTGTGAAACGAGTGCCCGAAGTATAGTGCCTATCCGAGATATACCCAGATAGCACACCTCGTCTTAGAGACGTCTAGTTTATGTCTATTTTAGGTCTGAACGTCTTGATTTGTAACAAGACGTCTTTAAGACGTCTTTAAGGCGCCTTCTGGACGTCTTTAAGACTTTACCAGACGTTGTGCTATCTGGGTAGTGACTTCCCAGATAGCACACCTCGTCTTAGAGACGTCTAGTTTATGTCTATTTTAGGTCTGAACGTCTTGATTTGTAACAAGACGTCTTTAAGACGTCTTTAAGGCGCCTTCTGGACGTCTTTAAGACTTTACCAGACGTTGTGCTATCTGGGTAGTGACTTCCCAGATAGCACACCTCGTCTTAGAGACGTCTAGTTTATGTCTATGTTAGGTCTGAACGTCTTGATTTGTAACAAGACGTCTTTAAAACGTCTTTAAAATGCCGTTTGGACGTCTTTAAGACTTTACCAGACGTTGTGCTATCTGGGTTAGGTGTGAAGTCCCTCAGCGGGACCTTAACCGGCATTCTGCTGGGTACTGGCAAAGAGTAGGTATAATCAGTGTCCACAGGAAAAGGCCCCGTAGCTAGCTACTACGCTCCGTTACGCATGCGCGAGAATGCGCGATGACGTCAAACCAATCAACGCGAAGATGGTAAACGAAACGGCGCTACCGTCAACTGAAGCTAAGCTAGCCAAGCCAATCACGTTGCTTGCCTTCAGTTGACGGTAGCGCCGTTTCGTTTACCATCTTCGCGTTGATTGGTTTGACGTCATCGCGCATTCTCGCGCATGCGTAACGGAGCGTAGTAGCTAGCTACGGGGCCTTTTCCTGTGGACACTGGGTATAATAAGAGGCGTCACTCCGGTAGGGATGTGCGGGTAATCGAATGTGTCGGGTACCCGAGCGGTCGGATCGGTTCGGGTAACGTCGGGCGGGCTCGGTCGGAGGCCCGGACAGACGGGCCTACGGGTAGCCCGATTGTGTCGGGTAGCTCGATTAATTCGGGTAGCCCGATTGTGTCGGGTAGCTCGATTAATTCGGGTAGCCCGATTGTGTCGGGTAGCTCGATTAATTCGGGTAATGCGGTGCTTGATAAGTTGATATACGTATTCAGCTTTTTTTAAACAACCGAGTACTCGGCAAGCATGTACAAAATCTTTACATAATAAACAATATGTAACTTTATAATAAGATAATTTTCACGTGGAAAAATAATGCTTCTAACGGATTTATTCAAAATAACCTTCGTTCGATACCTACCACCTGTATATTAACTTTGTATATAAGGTGCATAAGTTGAATTTTTACTTAAGTGGAATTTTCGCGTAACAGCCCCCAAAAGTAAGTAATAGGTATGAATTTTTTTTATAAAACTATTCTCTTAATATCGCAGTACTAAATACATGTTTAAAAACGCATATTATCTGGATGTTTCATAGTAGTTAAGAAAACTATACAAGCACATGAATATGCTTTTTAACGTATTTATTTTAAATTAGCATGTAAAAGACGAAGCTGTTGCACATTTTTCGGTAATATCTTTGTCCGTGTAAACTCGTTTTTATATTATAATTTGTTTATTAGGTGGGGTAAGATCTAAAGTAGTGGATTTTTTTGATAAAAAGTTGGGGACAGCAGACGATGAACCCCAAACATTTAATACGCGGAAAGATGGAGAAATACAAATGTACTTTTCTGAAAGATTAATTTCAAGGGAAAATAATATTATGGATTGGTGGAAATTAAACTACGAAAGATATCCGATACTAGCATTAGCGGCTAGACATATTCTCGCTATACCGGCGACGCAAGTAACAAGCGAACGGTTATTCTCCTGTTCCGGAAATATCGTCACAAATACAAGGACAAAGTTAATTCCGGAAAATGTGGAACAACTTTGTTTTTTACATGCAAATTTAAAATAAATACGTTAAAAAGTTTATTCATACGCTTGTATAGTTTTCTTAAGTACTATGAAATATCCAGATAATATGCGTTTTTAAACATGTATTTAGTACTGCCATATTGAAAAAAGGAAGTTTAATGTATTATTAACAATAGTTTTTTAAAAGAAAAAGATACATAGACATCACTTACTTTTGAGGGCTGTTACGTGAGAATTCCCCTTAAGTAAAAATTCAACTTATGCACCTTATATACAAAATTAATATACAGGTTGTAGGTATCGAGTGAAGGTCATTTTGAATAAATCCGTTAGAAGCATTATTTTTTCAAGTGAAAATTATCTTATTCTAAAGTTTCATATAGATAAAGATTTTGTACATGCCGAGTACTCGGTTGTTTAAAAAAGCTGAATATGTATATTAACTTATCATGCACCGCGTTACCCGAATTAATCGAGCTACCCGACATAATCGGGCTACCCGATACAATCGGGCTACCCGAATTAATCGAGCTACCCGACATAATCGGGCTACCCGAAATAATCGGGCTACGCGACATAATCGGGCTACACGACACCAGTCGGACTACCCGTAGGCAGTGTCCACAGGAAAAGGCCCCGTAGCTAGCTACTACGCTCCGTTACGCATGCGCGAGAATGCGCGATGACGTCAAACCAATCAACGCGAAGATGGTAAACGAAACGGCGCTACCGTCAACTGAAGCTAAGCTAGCCAAGCCAATCACGTTGCTTGCCTTCAGTTGACGGTAGCGCCGTTTCGTTTACCATCTTCGCGTTGATTGGTTTGACGTCATCGCGCATTCTCGCGCATGCGTAACGGAGCGTAGTAGCTAGCTACGGGGCCTTTTCCTGTGGACACTGCCCGTAGGCCCGTCTGTCCCGGGCCCCCGCCCGAGCCCGCCCGACTTTACCCGACCCGACCCGAGCCCGAAAAGTCGGGTACCCGCACACCCCTAGCCCATGGTAGCATAGCCGAGCGATAAAATGCAGCGTAAGCATTTTCGGTACGGACCCACTCTGGACGTTGCCGAGAGCGTGAAGCTGCGACACTCTGTGACGATAAATCGTGAGGTGCGTGTCGCTGGGTCCGCAAGTGTTTTAGAGATAGAGTTCTCCGGTCTACTGTGTAACCGCGTGAAAGACTCAACTTTGCGAAACAAAATCTACTAAACTTTGCTTACAAAATATATATCTATTCAATTAACGATTTAATTTAAATTTTCATTCATTTCGTTCACTTAGAATTATTGTTATTCGCTTCATAGTTCAATTTGCGTGTATCTTATCCATAATCAAGTGTGTGCGTGTTCGCGTCTTATTCCTCTTTCTGATTCAGGTATACCAACGCTCAGAATTATCCAAGCACAAAAAGGGAATCGAAATTATATTGTCATTTATATTATTGTGACTGTCTGGTGAGTTGCACTTTTTATCTCTTTCTGTATATTATATTATATTGTTAATATTCATTCGTATGTAATGACAATTTCTGACAATCAAAGCATTGTGGGATTCCCCTAGTCAGGAGTTATTCATTGAATATTTCCATACTTTATTATGTTCTTTTGATTCCTTCAGTATTTCGACATTAAAGCTTTATTATTCATTAAATTATACTCATTAATTACCTGTCCGATTCCTTTGAAAAGACCCGTATGGGACTAGAGCACCAACGATCCCTAAATCTACCCCTTATCCTTCTGATAAGGTACATGGACAACTAAAATAAAAAAGAATTGACTGTTACAACTGCGGCGAGCCTCCATGCCATTCTATATTCAATACAACAAATTCTGATAGTCTAACGACTGTGGGATACCCCTAATCAGAATTTGGCTGTCTAAAACGCGCCGCTCGAACACCAAGGGCCGCGGCACGTAACACTAGCCCAGAAGCTGAAACCGATACAGACGAAAGCGACCAGTATGAGAGCGACGAGGAAGTTGGTTATGATACACATACTGAATAAAAACACAAATACAAATAATTCCTGTCGCAAGAAGTAATATTTTTTACCTCAGCTCCTTGACTGTATGATTTAAATGATGACCCTGTTTTTAAAATATTTATGAATATTATAAGCATGAAAAAGATCATTCAAGACGGTTTATTCCGTAAAGTTGATCCACATGCAAGAGTGCACATGATACCTACAATTTACGGTTTTACTAATAATTTTACTACAAATTTTAAAAAAAATTAAAAAGAATAAGAAATGACACTGTAAAACTAAGTGACCAAAGAATAAAAATGACAAAATGAATCGTGGTTATCCGCTTGTCGCTTAAGCGCGAAAGCCACGCATCGCGCTTTTCATCGACGTCTGCCACGTTTTATCCTCCACTTGGAGGTCTGCCATTTTGCATATCGTTCATTAAATGCGTACACAATAAGTATATGAAATGCACAGTACAAAAATAATAAATTAACCCAGAGTATTTAACCGCTGCGATCATGTGTTTGGAGCGCGTAAGCCACGTATCGCGCTTTTCATCGACGTCTGCCACGTTTTATCCTCCACTTGGAGGTCTGCCATTTTGCATATCGTTCATTAAATGCGTAAACAATAAGTATATGAAATTTCAGAACTGCAAGAATGACGTTAATTTTGCCGAATATTTTGCAGCTTTACTTCGATCTGCCGGCCATTTCTCCCCTGTCTAGTGGTCTGCCAATAGTTACACGCTCTTCGTACCATCTTGTACTATGTATACCAGAATTTTCAGGACTGCAGAAATGACGTTATTGAGCTAGAAAATTTGACCTGTTTGATGTCCACCCCCGCCGTTAGTTCCCCGGACTGACGCGGCAGACCGGCGATTTCGTATTCGGCAATACTAATCCAACATTTTTAAATAAGAATGGTGACTGCATTGAGTCACGTTAAACCCTGTGTAGCCAGCTCTTAGACTATCTACCCTGCACGGCCTGGGAAGAGAGATCTGAGGTAGGGAATGCAGGATCTGAGGGACGAGTGGAAGAGTAGGGATGAGATATGGGAAAAGGAAAGCAAGGAAATGAGAGGAAAGATAGAAGCACTGGAGGCCAAGAAGGTTCAGGCAGAGGGGTTGGCAGGAAGACTGGAGGCTAGAGAAAAAAGAGAGAGAAGAAATAATATTACCTTAAGGGGGGAAGATTTACCGCGTAAAGATACGCCGAAGGATACGGTGGAGTATGTGTTAAGGCACGAATTGCAGGTAGAAGCAGAAATCGAGGAAGCATACTGGGTAGGAACGGGAGAGAAAAGAGGGCTACTAATAGCGAAGTTAAAAAGCTGGCAACAGAAAGGAGCAGTAATGCTAAAGAAGAGTACATTGAAAAATAAGAGGCTGTTTATTGACAACGACCTGACAAAAAAAGAAAGGGAGATACAAAGAAATATTAAAGATATTGCCAATGCGAAAAGACAACAAGGGGCAAAGGTGAAAGTTGGGACTTCTTAAAAGAACTCGATGTAATAGGATTAGTAGAAACGTAGATTGAAGAGAAACAATGGGAAGGATTGAAAGATAAATTGCCACAAGAATTCTCATGGAAATGTAAATATGCCACCAGAGAGAGAGAAAAGGGGAGAGTGATAGGCCGAATCATCACAGGTATAAGAAAGGACATAGAAGAGGAGGAATCGAACACGGGAACGGAACATACTCAAGAGAGAAGAATAAAGATACAAAATGAAAAATGGAGAATAATAACAGTGTACAGCAAAGATATGAAGGAGATGAAAGAAGAGTTGGACCAGATAATAGGAGAGAAGGAGATGGAGAAAATGATAATTGGAGAAGATTTCAATGTAAGAATTGGGCAGGAAGGGGGCGATTTTAGGATAGAAGAAAAGCATGACGTAAGGAGATCAAAAGACAAAGTTAAAAACATAGAGGGAAGTTGTTAGTAGAGATGGTGGAGGAAAGAGGATGAAATATTCTAAACGGGAATATGGAGGGAGATGATAAAGGAGAGTATGTATACATATACGGGGCCGAGAGGCAGCACGGTAATTCATTATATAATAACAAATGTCGAGGCGAAAAAAGATATCAAGAAATTCACAGTGGAAGAAAGAGTTGAGTCAGACCATATGCCTCTGATTGCAGAACTATATAGGGAAAATAAAAGGAGAGAACGAGATGGAAAACAGGAGAAGTGGAGAGAGAGAAGAGTCGGGACAGAGGAAGGGAACAGAGAGTTTCAAATGGAATTAAACAAAATAAGCTTTAATAAGACGGAGGTGAATGAAATGGTAGAAAAAATAAATAATGTAGTACAGAAAGAAGTAGTAAAAATTAAAAAATGGAAATTGGGCAGTTTTAAATGGTGGAATTCGAATTGTACAAAAAAGAAAAGGGAAGCCAGGAAAGCATTGAGGAACTGGAGAAGGGTTAAAGGAGACAAAGAAGACTACCAGAAGAAAAGAAAGATGTACAAAAAGAGTGTGATGAAAGGAGAAGGGAATTACAAGAAAATACAGAAAATGAGATAATGCAATTAAAAGGAGAAAATCAAATGAGAATATATAAATAAACAAAGAAAGAAAAGAATAGGAATCTCCAGTAAAATAGACTTAAAAGAATGGAAGGCTCATTTCAAAACATTGCTAGAAGGCGTCGAATGTAAAAAAGAGGTAGGAGAGTTGGAAGCAGTAGACAACACGGAAGGAGAAGAGGAAGAGGAAATAACAGAAGCAGAAGTAAAAGAACAAATCAGGAAATTAAAAAAAGAAGAAAGCAGCAGGGCAAGACAAAATAGAAAATGAAGCCTGGATTTACGGTAACGTGAGAATAGTTGAAAGCATCACAGAAATTTTCAATAAAGTGTGGAACGGAGAAGGATTCCCGGAGAGGTGAAAAGAAGGAGTGATTTCACCAATATTAAAAACAGGAGATAGAGAAAAAATGAGCAACTACCGGGGGATAACGATCCTCAACACAGCGTACAAAATATAAATATGCTATGGTCCTGCAAAAAAAAATTAAAAGAGGAATTGGAAAAGAACGACGTAATACCAGAAACACAAGCAGGATTCAGGAGAGGTAGGTCGACAACAGATAACATTTTTATTCTCAACTATGTAGTTAACAGAGAAATACAGAAAAAAGCGCTACATTTGACAAAGTGGATAGAGTAAAACTTGAGAACATCATAAAGAGAAAGGAAATAAGTAAACGCTCGAGGATGAGAATCGGAGAAATTTATAAAGAAACAAGAAATACTATAAAAGCAAACGGAGAAATGTCAACCAAATTCTGGACAACAAAAGGGGTAAGACAGGGATGCCCACTGAGTCCAACGTTATTTACAATATATGTAGCGGATTTGGAGGAAACCATGAGGAAAAATCAAGCAGGAGGAGTTAGAGTAGGAATAGAAAAAATCTGGACTCTAGTATATGCGGACGATATATATAGCATTACTAGCAAATGAACCAAAGGATCTTAAGGACATGATCCGAAGATTCGGAAAATAAGTAGGGGAAGGTGGGGTAAAACGGAACGCTTAACTTTGGAGGGTGATAACTTAAAATCGGGAGGAGAAAATGACACGAGACTTCAACAGGAGTCTTCAGTGGACCTTAGACTATAAGAAAATCATGGTCATTGATAAGAAAAATCTTTGGGAACGACGGAAAGTGAAATTTACCGGAGGTATCGAAATCTTCGCCTCGCTCAAATCGTGGGGTAAAACGGAACACCCACTCGAAGACCGTGTAAACGTACAAAATCTTTATTTTTATGATTTAAAATGTATTAATTTATGTTAAAATCTATAAATATATGTTTTAGGTATAACTATTGCAAATAAAATATAACAAAAATATAACAGTTTGATCGAATGAAAGATGTATCTCATACATCATAATTTTCTATACAAAATCAATTTTCTTGGAAACAAGAATAGTAATCAAAAGTTTAATCTACAATCTAATAATTAAAAGAGGTAATAAACACGTACTAAGAGACGTTTCCATTCTTCCCCATGTATAATAGGCGTTCCGTTTTACCCCGCGAAAAGTGTTCCGTTTTGCCCCATGTGCAGTCATTTAGTAAACATTTAATACTTACACTTCAGCGTGAGGTAAATAACTTTTTATATACGTCAAATGTAGCGTAAGAAATATAGAATCCAACGATGTACTTGCCGTTATTAATTTTCGAAGTCCAAGTACCGAAAAGTGGTCGAAAGTCCAACGCAATATTGAAACGTCGATACCGGAAATTTTTCAAACTCTCTTAATGGAAAAATAACTTGTGCAGGAGTCTATGGTCTATCATAAAATGCTATGAGGACCCTTTGGTTCCATGTCACGCGGTACCAACCCATTCGCACCTCTTATCTAAGAGAAACATTGGTGTTCCGTTTTACCCCACTTTCCCCTACCTTGAAAGGAATAGGCTATTGCAACTGAACGCAGAGAAATCAAAGGTGCTGATTTTCCATAAAGGAAGAGGAAAGAAGAAGAGAGAAGAATGGGGCTGGCAGGGGCACAGTTTGGAAGAAGTAAAGAAGTTCAAATAGGTACTTAGGGTATAATTTCCAGAAAAGTGGGGGCAGAGAGATGCATACCTATAAGGAAAGTCACAAAGAAAGCAAGAATAGGACAACGAATGTTCAAGAACAATTTTGAGAGAAGAATGAGACTATTCAGAAGCATAGTGAAAAGTATCTTGCTGTACGCGTCAGAAATCTGGGGATGGAAAGAAGCAGAAAATGTAGAGAAAATACAGGAGAAATACATAAGGTGGACTTTAAGTTTGAACTTCAATACACAAGCATATCTAATTTTGGAGGAAACAAAAACGGACAAAGCGAAACGACTGAATAAGAATAAAATAGTACAAGAATGCTGGAGGGAAATAGACGCGAAGCAAGCAGATAAAAAGTCGAAATGGGAGGAAATGAGAGACTCATACTACAGGCAAAAAATGATAGATATCCAAGAAATGGAAATAGAAAGAAGGAGAGGAAGAGAGTTTGCTGAGGAACTAGCGCAAACCCATACAGCAGACTTCGTGGCGGCAACGTTGCAGAATGGTTGCAGTAACTTTGCAGTTACTTGCAGTGTGCATGATTACCGCGCAATGTCGATGTACCGTTGCTGCGACGTTGCCATGCTACATTGCGTGAGGCGGACATAGAATTATTGCTGCATAGTTGCATCAATGTTGCGTTGCAACATTGCACTGCAACGATCCGGCAACTTTGCTGCAACGTTCCTGCAATGCTGCGGCAACTACCATTTAAACCTTAAATATTTCCGTTGTTTTTATTTAAGGGATCGAAAAAGTTCTCGGACCCTCGTTTTTAAAAAATTCTGTTAGAACTTATTTGTTTCGATTAAGAAAATATCTGTTTCTGTGGAATTTTTATTGAAACAAATGCTATCTTCAGGAACTTCTTTAAAAAGTGTTCTCATGGAACAGATATTTTAGAACCTATATAATAAAAGTTCCATGGAAACAAGTTACATTAGAACATTTATTAAAAAAGTGTTCACAAGATAAAGAAAAGTATTCAACTGTTAGGTACTAGTTTTATTTAACAATATACTATAATATTCTTCATGTGTTTATTTAATAAAGGGTATGAAAATCATAACATAAGTAATTAATGGTTTCATAAGAAGTATTGAACGGAAAAGAGAACTTGTCAAAAATAATACCTAAATAACATTTTTTTTAACTTACATGAACCGAAATACGTAGAAAATCTCTAATATGTAGGATGAATGGCTCGTTGTGCGTGCGTGCGGGCGACCGGATCATGTTGCGACGCCGACGGACCGGCGCCGGTATGTTTGGAAAACTCAAGTGACTGAGAAGACATGAACGAAAAGTGGTTAGGACTAAGCGATAGGGATATACATGTATGTGTTTTTAGGAAGATAGGCTATGGACGCGAGAGACAGAGTGCAAGCGAGATTAATGCAAGGGCGTGAAAGGTATAAAGCGTGGAAGTTCGGCAGGAGAGACAGAGTTGATATGAGCGCGTTAGAGTCAATAGCGTAACAGCGAGCATTTAATTATGTATTAAATGAAATATAGTACTTTAACCATTAAAAGAGTATTAATAGAAACTCGATCCTATTTCCCCAAGAATCCTACAAATATAATATATAATATTTATATTTCACTAATAGAATATTTGAACAATAAAAAACTTCAGAAAAGTAAAAAAATTACGCCAAGCACATGAAAATCAAATAAATCACAAAAAAAGATAATCATAATAAATCACAAAAAATAGAAGACAATAATAATAAATCACAACAAAAATAGAAGAAAATATACAATATAAAAAAATATGTGAAATCAAAATGAGCTGCAAGTACATAACGGAGCTTTCCAACTGCGCTTAAGATGACACAACTTCATATACACAGCTGAAATGCTGTGTTCATACATTCCATTACTCATATCGCGGACATTTTAATTAATGCATCAAAAAGAATTCTATTTAAAAACATTGTCGTAAATTAATTAATAGCTTTACAAAATTAATGATATAAAAAAATTGTGCCACTTATAACAATGGCTATCTATACAAAGAAAACAATGTATTAAATAATATTAAGCAGATTTATTTTTATACAAATAAATATTTCAATACGAATAAATATTTTATTCAAAATACTTGGCGCTGCGAAACCGAAAGAAATGTTGATTGTCTTAGTATTAGTAATTTACAATAACTCCCTTACAATCTAAAATACATAAACATATACATACACATATTAGAAACGCAGCAAATTTATTCTACATATATTTAATTCTAATATCATACGTAGCATATGCACACGCACACATACGCACATGCACGAACGCACGCCCAAGAAAGAAAGAAAAAGATTTAATGCAATTTATACATATTTATTCAGTTTAGCAACACCAGTTCGGGGCGCAGCGCCAAGTATTTTGAATAAAATATTTATTCGTATTGAAATATTTATTTGTATAAAAATAAATCTGCTTAATATTATTTAATACATTGTTTTCTTTGTATAGATAGCCATTGTTATAAGTGGCACAATTTTTTTATATCATTAATTTTGTAAAGCTATTAATTAATTTACGACAATGTTTTTAAATAGAATTCTTTTTGATGCATTAATTAAAATGTCCGCGATATGAGTAATGGAATGTATGAACACAGCATTTCAGCTGTGTATATGAAGTTGTGTCATCTTAAGCGCAGTTGGAAAGCTCCGTTATGTACTTGCAGCTCATTTTGATTTCACATATTTTTTTATATTGTATATTTTCTTCTATTTTTGTTGTGATTTATTATTATTGTCTTCTATTTTTTGTGATTTATTATGATTATCTTTTTTTGTGATTTATTTGATTTTCATGTGCTTGGCGTAATTTTTTTACTTTTCTGAAGTTTTTTATTGGGATCTCACTTCTTTTTATAAAGATAATTTGCATTGGGAATGACTTCAGATAACTTTTAATATTATAACTTACAAATTATTACGGGATAGAATTAAGGGTAAATTCAGTCACAGCATCATTTTACGCTTCGATTACACTAGTTTACAAAATCCGAAAAATTATTTTTGATCCAGGGTCCACTATGAAATTCTTATGTAAGGTGATCCCCTAAACTCAAAAATCGACATGAGACAAAATCCTATGGATACGTTTTTGAGATATTGTCCGATGAATATTTTGGTAATTTTTTAAGAAGACGACCCGACGTTCTAGGCCATATCTCGCGTTAGGGTTGACCGATTTGATCGCTATGAGTCTTAAATTAAAGATAATTAAGTTGCATACAATTCATTTCTACAGTGTTTTGCAATCGGATCAATAGTTTAGACGGAATGGAACGAAACTTAAGAAAAATGTAATGTTTTGGGGGCGAAATTGAAATCGAAAATTCACTACATAGCCTGAAAGACAGAAATTGTCATGTGGCGTCCAGTTTCTTATTTTTTACGTAGAGCGCGCACTTTTACGAAGAAAACAAGCCCAACTTGATCAAAATCCATGCACAAACAATAAAGTTATGGGCGATAGAGTCGGAGTGCCTATTTTCAACTTTTTTCCTATTTCCTCATTTCTTCCCGTTTCTTGGCGAAACCAAATTTAAATGTATTTTATTTTTTTTTTTAAAAATAAATTCTATCTCTTTCTGTTTCTTTTGCCCGCATTGACATCAGGTCCTTTTACAAGGATCAGTTTCTTTTCAAGGACATGTTAACACCTATATTCAGAGAATAAATACGTAAAAAGCATGTTACAGCAAGAGATCGATACGAATGAAATTATTACAAACAGCACTACATACCGATTTTCTTATAGTTCTCGAGCAAATCATTGATGATTTTCACAAAGTCTGGACTTTTATTGTTGCCAAAAAAGCCAGCGTCGACCAATTGTAACAAATTGAATGCGGCATCTTCATTTCGCGATAAATGTAATTCAAATTGCTCACTTTTTGATCTGCGGTTCATCGAAAACGCCTTCCTTGATCTTGACGTCGGAATGTGTCGGGAAAATGGTCTTCAAATATATGAATGCATCACCTGTTTTTAATAATTTCATTCGTATCGATCTTCTGCTGTAATATGCTTTTTACTTATTTATTCTCTCAATATAGGTGTTAACAAGTCCTTGAAGATCCATTACCTCCACTCGCCTTTGGATTTCTTCCCAACAAATCTTGGTGTAGTAATCGATGAACATAGCGAGCGACTTCATCAGCAGATGAAAAATATTGAGAGACCCTACCAAGGATTCTGGGATGAATCAATGATGGGTGACTATGACTGGTTCCTTGTAAGAGAAACTGATCTTAATGCGGGCAAAAGAAACAGAAAGAGATAGAATTTATTTTCAAAAATGAAATAAAATACATTTAAATTTATTTTCACTGATTATATATATATATGTGTATGTGTAAACTATAAATAAACTTCGGATAATTGGGATTGATGGAATTGGTTTATTTAAATTTGAATTTTCAGATATAAAGCAAGCACATACAAAAAGGAAACAGAGGATCGAAGCTGAATACACTCATTTATTAATTAATATAATAATAATAATTTTAAGGTTAAAAATATGGCTATTTTTCTAAAAATTTCTAATAATATCTCAAAAAGGTATCCGTAGGATTTTATCTCATATCGATTTTTGCGTTTAGGGGACTATCTTATATAAGAATTTCATAGCGGAGTCTACAGAAATGACTGTAAACTTATAGTGTTGTCTATATATATATACATAAAATCCTCAGTTTATTTACAAATAAAAAACAGTTTCATGATATTCACACATGGCGCTATTTAAATTTCGGCAACTTACCTTGTGTTTGAGACTGCAATTTTGATTGCAATTCAATGGTACAACGATATACTTGTAAAAACACGTTTATAACTTGGTTATAACTTGACGGTAAACTGTCAAAATTTGGAGGAGATTGCATAGTGAAGATATCGATTGACGAACGAAACATGACTTAGTTTCTGTTGACTGAAGGTGTGCGTGTAACGCGTATGTACCAGGAGTCGACGAACGAAGCATGTGTTAGTTTCATTTTGGCTGAAGGTAGGGGCCGTCCCTAAATTACGTAAGACTTTTTGGGGGGGGAGGGGGTCGCGCATTTCTTATGTTTTCTTACTAGGGGCCGTCCCTAAATTACGTAAGACTTTTTGGGGGGGGAGGGGGTCGCGCATTTCTTATGTTTTCTTACTAGGGGGGAGAGGGTTTCAGGTAGCGTCTTACGTAATATTATTTTAACCGAAATTTTCAATACAAGTAGTCTAAAAAACGAGGTTTCATCACACACCTGTTACATAATTTTGTTTTAAAGCGTGCAAAAATTGACGTTCCTTCATCACAGAAATAAAGCGAGAAAATAAAGATACAGCCGTTCTTCCCTTTCCCCTTCATACACGACTGCGCGTCGCGCTCGTCTTCGAAACAAAAACATGCGGTGGAAGCGCGAGCCGACTACCACGTGATTGCAGTCGTCAATTGTCAAACCACGCATAGTTGTAACCTATAACACGCCAGGTTAAGTGAACGGAATAAATTTCGTCGACGCGCGAATCGTTTTATCCCTGGATAACTTCATTTAATTCAAATGGGATCAATAGATTTGGATGACGTTTATCAGCGATTTTTCAAATCTTTCAAGGCAGCTAATACGGATCACAAAAATGAAAATGTCCAAAAGAAAGCGAATTCTGAATGGCATGAAGCAAAAAAACATTTTGTTGATGATAAAAAAGGATTTGTAGACTTTATAAGAAGTCGTATTGACTTTTACAATACTCAAAATAAACAGAAAAAAATTAGTATTCTAACATATTTTACGAAGGTAAGTAGAAATACAGTATCTGATCAAAATTTTAATTATAAATATTCTTGAAAAATGATTAACACATTACATATAAATTCTACATTGCATATGCGATCCCAGAAAAAAGATAGTTAGAAATTTTAAATATAGATCTTTTTACAAAATTAATACCGTATATCCAATAAACTTACTAAATAATCTAATGTTTCGAAACGTTGGAACTAAATGATTTTCTTTTACGTTAAAAAACGTGAATAAGAAAAATTACATTCTTTTAATATTTAAAAATAAATATACTATGTATAATTTAATCATTTCACTCGTTATCATTAAAAAAACAAGATTATCGATTAATTAAAGATGAAATGTTTTTTAATATATTTTCAGCTATAGTTCCTTTAAAAGTCATTTTACTTGTGTTCCATACAAATCGATTAGAATTTTGTTTAACTATGTATGTTAAAGAAATAAAAATAATTGTCTTTAAAATTTAATATTTTCAATTTTTAAGGCTCAACACACATCCAAACAACAAAGTACTCTCGACAATGAAAGTGCTCTCGATAAAGAAACTGCTGTCGATAAACAAATTACTCTCGGAAAACAAATTACTCTTGATAATCCACTACAGGAAGGTTCTAAGGAAAATTTTAACGATTCATTAGCTCCTTCCAACATTCTCAAGAGACACTATCCAAAGCCTGCTCAAGATGTGGTCAGCAAAAAAGTTCAAATCTTAGAAAATAAATTGAATGTTCAAATACTCGCCCGACATGCCAATCTCGGAGGTAACACATCTCAAAGTGACATAAAGAAAACTAAAAGGCATTTAGCAGATGTGCAAAAAGAATTAAAAAATAAACAGCGAAATGCAGAATACCAGCAGAAATTTAGGTTAAAGCATAAACAAAAATTAATTCAAATTTGTACTTCTAATGCGACTGCTGCTTCAGTTTTAAAAATTCGTGAAAAGGTTGGAAGACCTCGGGTAGAGGAGGACCAGCCAGAGATTTTCAAAGTAATTTTAGAATTAGCAAGTTTCGGTGGAGCTACACACGAACGCCGTCGAACGGAAGAAGTGAGATCTTGCAAAACGTTAGATGATTTGCATGAAAAGCTCCTAACGATGGGATTTTATTTATCGAGAAATGCGACATACTTAAGACTTCTACCTAGAAATTCAAAAACGCTGGAAGGAAAGAGGCATGTTACCACGGTTCCGGTAAAACTTTGCAGGGCCCAAAACGATAGCCACAAATCACACCCTGATGGTCAATTTTGTACTGCATCAATTCGCTATTTAGAATCATTGGCATCAATGCTCGGATCTCAGCAGGTGGCATTTATCTCCCAGGATGACAAGGCGAGAGTGCCCATTGGCTTAAAAGCTGCACAAAAGCAGTCCCCAATCCTTATGCACGTGGAATATCGAGTTAAACTTCCTGACCATGATTGGGTCATAGCCGAGAAGCATAAGCTCATTCCCTCTGTTTATGCAGGGATAGTTATTAAACCGCAAGGATTGGGACACCCGGAAGCTGTATCCTACTCAGGACCTACTTATATCGCGATAAGAAGTGGGAAACACGACTCCTCAACTGCAGCGAGTCATGCCGCTGATTTTAAACGCTTGTTGGAGTTACAGGAGTTTGAAAGCATTCTGAAATTCCGAAATCGTATTAAACCAATAATTATTATCTCTTCCGATGGAGGACCTGACGAGAATCCAAGGTTTCCGAAGGTAATTGCATTTGCAATTCAACATTTCAAGGATTATGACTTAGATGCCATATTTGTTGTCACTAATGCACCTGGTCGCAGTGCTTTCAATCGTGTAGAAAGAAGGATGGCTCCACTGAGTAGCCAACTTTCAGGTGTTATTTTACGCCATGATAATTATGGTACCCATCTAGATAGTAGTGGGAAAACAATTAATAAAGAACTCGAACGCCAAAATTTTGCAAGCGCTGGAGCCACGCTTGCCAACATATGGAGCGAGATGGTTATAGATGGTTATGGAGTATTGGCGGAATTCAAACACCCCGTCGATAATCTTGATGTACCTCAAGAAGTGGATGATGTTTGGTATGCGATGCATGTACGTGAATCGCAATATCTTTTGCAGGTCAGCAAATGCAAAGACACCAAATGTTGCGGCTCGCTAAGAAGTAACCTCCATTCTATCTTGCCCAACGGTTTCCTTCCAGCTCCTTGTCGCGTTAGACAAGATGAAGCAACAGGAACATTGACATTAGGAAGTCCTAACGATACAAGTGAAGATTCAAAATTCTTGCCTCTTTTTCAAAGATTGGCTCTGGAAAACTTTGTGCTCTCCAAATTAACCACAAAATTTAAACATATGCCCTACGACTATTTTTGTTTGACAGTTCAATCTCAACTAGAAGGAAGAATATGTGAAACGTGCGGACACTATTTTGCAACCAAAAAAGCAGCCGCCTCGCACATAAAATCTCTCAAGCATCGTGTAATATCCTCTCGATTGGCGAAAAATGTATTGAAATCTGAACGCATCGAAGCTCGGCGCAACGACGAATTTCTCTGTATCTTCCGAGATCAGGACACCGGAGCAGAAGATGCAGAATGGATACCTGCGGACGACGTGGATGTTAAAGAAATTAGAGAAAATAGGTCCCCCGAAATAGATTCACTTCCTATCATAAAGTCAGTTGGGGATTGGATCCAAAATCCATGGACAAGCGAAGAACTTTAAATTCACATAATTTTAATTTGTACTCGATGTTTCTAAAAAGAATAAATATATATTATATTATTAATGTTCCAGAAAAGTAATTTTAGTATAATTTCCCGAAACCGAGATAAATGAATTATATAAACGTTTAAAAGAATTTTCTTAACTGAAAAAATTGAATGTAAAAAATATTACGTAAGAAAGGGGGGGGGGAGGGGTGGAATATAAAATCTTACGAATTCTTATACTGGGGGGGGGTAGGGGGTAAGAAATCGCCAAAATACCCTTACGTAATTTAAGGACGGCCCCCTAGGGGGGAGAGGGTTTCAGGTAGCGTCTTACGTAATATTATTTTAACCGAAATTTTCAATACAAGTAGTCTAAAAAACGAGGTTTCATCACACACCTGTTACATAATTTTGTTTTAAAGCGTGCAAAAATTGACGTTCCTTCATCACAGAAATAAAGCGAGAAAATAAAGATACAGCCGTTCTTCCCTTTCCCCTTCATACACGACTGCGCGTCGCGCTCGTCTTCGAAACAAAAACATGCGGTGGAAGCGCGAGCCGACTACCACGTGATTGCAGTCGTCAATTGTCAAACCACGCATAGTTGTAACCTATAACACGCCAGGTTAAGTGAACGGAATAAATTTCGTCGACGCGCGAATCGTTTTATCCCTGGATAACTTCATTTAATTCAAATGGGATCAATAGATTTGGATGACGTTTATCAGCGATTTTTCAAATCTTTCAAGGCAGCTAATACGGATCACAAAAATGAAAATGTCCAAAAGAAAGCGAATTCTGAATGGCATGAAGCAAAAAAACATTTTGTTGATGATAAAAAAGGATTTGTAGACTTTATAAGAAGTCGTATTGACTTTTACAATACTCAAAATAAACAGAAAAAAATTAGTATTCTAACATATTTTACGAAGGTAAGTAGAAATACAGTATCTGATCAAAATTTTAATTATAAATATTCTTGAAAAATGATTAACACATTACATATAAATTCTACATTGCATATGCGATCCCAGAAAAAAGATAGTTAGAAATTTTAAATATAGATCTTTTTACAAAATTAATACCGTATATCCAATAAACTTACTAAATAATCTAATGTTTCGAAACGTTGGAACTAAATGATTTTCTTTTACGTTAAAAAACGTGAATAAGAAAAATTACATTCTTTTAATATTTAAAAATAAATATACTATGTATAATTTAATCATTTCACTCGTTATCATTAAAAAAACAAGATTATCGATTAATTAAAGATGAAATGTTTTTTAATATATTTTCAGCTATAGTTCCTTTAAAAGTCATTTTACTTGTGTTCCATACAAATCGATTAGAATTTTGTTTAACTATGTATGTTAAAGAAATAAAAATAATTGTCTTTAAAATTTAATATTTTCAATTTTTAAGGCTCAACACACATCCAAACAACAAAGTACTCTCGACAATGAAAGTGCTCTCGATAAAGAAACTGCTGTCGATAAACAAATTACTCTCGGAAAACAAATTACTCTTGATAATCCACTACAGGAAGGTTCTAAGGAAAATTTTAACGATTCATTAGCTCCTTCCAACATTCTCAAGAGACACTATCCAAAGCCTGCTCAAGATGTGGTCAGCAAAAAAGTTCAAATCTTAGAAAATAAATTGAATGTTCAAATACTCGCCCGACATGCCAATCTCGGAGGTAACACATCTCAAAGTGACATAAAGAAAACTAAAAGGCATTTAGCAGATGTGCAAAAAGAATTAAAAAATAAACAGCGAAATGCAGAATACCAGCAGAAATTTAGGTTAAAGCATAAACAAAAATTAATTCAAATTTGTACTTCTAATGCGACTGCTGCTTCAGTTTTAAAAATTCGTGAAAAGGTTGGAAGACCTCGGGTAGAGGAGGACCAGCCAGAGATTTTCAAAGTAATTTTAGAATTAGCAAGTTTCGGTGGAGCTACACACGAACGCCGTCGAACGGAAGAAGTGAGATCTTGCAAAACGTTAGATGATTTGCATGAAAAGCTCCTAACGATGGGATTTTATTTATCGAGAAATGCGACATACTTAAGACTTCTACCTAGAAATTCAAAAACGCTGGAAGGAAAGAGGCATGTTACCACGGTTCCGGTAAAACTTTGCAGGGCCCAAAACGATAGCCACAAATCACACCCTGATGGTCAATTTTGTACTGCATCAATTCGCTATTTAGAATCATTGGCATCAATGCTCGGATCTCAGCAGGTGGCATTTATCTCCCAGGATGACAAGGCGAGAGTGCCCATTGGCTTAAAAGCTGCACAAAAGCAGTCCCCAATCCTTATGCACGTGGAATATCGAGTTAAACTTCCTGACCATGATTGGGTCATAGCCGAGAAGCATAAGCTCATTCCCTCTGTTTATGCAGGGATAGTTATTAAACCGCAAGGATTGGGACACCCGGAAGCTGTATCCTACTCAGGACCTACTTATATCGCGATAAGAAGTGGGAAACACGACTCCTCAACTGCAGCGAGTCATGCCGCTGATTTTAAACGCTTGTTGGAGTTACAGGAGTTTGAAAGCATTCTGAAATTCCGAAATCGTATTAAACCAATAATTATTATCTCTTCCGATGGAGGACCTGACGAGAATCCAAGGTTTCCGAAGGTAATTGCATTTGCAATTCAACATTTCAAGGATTATGACTTAGATGCCATATTTGTTGTCACTAATGCACCTGGTCGCAGTGCTTTCAATCGTGTAGAAAGAAGGATGGCTCCACTGAGTAGCCAACTTTCAGGTGTTATTTTACGCCATGATAATTATGGTACCCATCTAGATAGTAGTGGGAAAACAATTAATAAAGAACTCGAACGCCAAAATTTTGCAAGCGCTGGAGCCACGCTTGCCAACATATGGAGCGAGATGGTTATAGATGGTTATGGAGTATTGGCGGAATTCAAACACCCCGTCGATAATCTTGATGTACCTCAAGAAGTGGATGATGTTTGGTATGCGATGCATGTACGTGAATCGCAATATCTTTTGCAGGTCAGCAAATGCAAAGACACCAAATGTTGCGGCTCGCTAAGAAGTAACCTCCATTCTATCTTGCCCAACGGTTTCCTTCCAGCTCCTTGTCGCGTTAGACAAGATGAAGCAACAGGAACATTGACATTAGGAAGTCCTAACGATACAAGTGAAGATTCAAAATTCTTGCCTCTTTTTCAAAGATTGGCTCTGGAAAACTTTGTGCTCTCCAAATTAACCACAAAATTTAAACATATGCCCTACGACTATTTTTGTTTGACAGTTCAATCTCAACTAGAAGGAAGAATATGTGAAACGTGCGGACACTATTTTGCAACCAAAAAAGCAGCCGCCTCGCACATAAAATCTCTCAAGCATCGTGTAATATCCTCTCGATTGGCGAAAAATGTATTGAAATCTGAACGCATCGAAGCTCGGCGCAACGACGAATTTCTCTGTATCTTCCGAGATCAGGACACCGGAGCAGAAGATGCAGAATGGATACCTGCGGACGACGTGGATGTTAAAGAAATTAGAGAAAATAGGTCCCCCGAAATAGATTCACTTCCTATCATAAAGTCAGTTGGGGATTGGATCCAAAATCCATGGACAAGCGAAGAACTTTAAATTCACATAATTTTAATTTGTACTCGATGTTTCTAAAAAGAATAAATATATATTATATTATTAATGTTCCAGAAAAGTAATTTTAGTATAATTTCCCGAAACCGAGATAAATGAATTATATAAACGTTTAAAAGAATTTTCTTAACTGAAAAAATTGAATGTAAAAAATATTACGTAAGAAAGGGGGGGGGGAGGGGTGGAATATAAAATCTTACGAATTCTTATACTGGGGGGGGGTAGGGGGTAAGAAATCGCCAAAATACCCTTACGTAATTTAAGGACGGCCCCGTATGCGTGTGACGCGTGTATACGTATTATGTGGACGAAAATTTGGCCTGGAGAAGAAAAAAATCTAAAACTACCGGTTTCGACTGATCCATGAGACGATATTATGATATCTCTGTCATGCGTGGACCGATTTTATTGAAATTGGTCTTGTTCGAAAGCCGATATGCGGTTTACACAAGACAAATTCCTTTAAATTTACAAAATTTTGCAGGCGTGATGAGATATTAATGTATAAATGTCAGAATTAGGTTAGAATGCCTCCGTGACGAGTAAAGGTACACGGTAGCGACATCGACATACATATATACAGGGTGTTTTTCATGTACTTGGCGTCGAGACGCTACCGCGTCTCTAGATACTCTTGACAAGTTCTCTTTTCTGCTCAATACTTGTTATGAAACCATTAATTATATTATGATTTTTATACCTTTTATTAAATAAACATTTGAAGAATATGATATTATATTGTTAAATAAAACTCGCACCTAATAGTTTAGTACTTTTTTCTTTATCTTATGAAAATTTTTTTAATAAACGTTCTAATATAACTTGTTTTCATGGAACTTTTATTATAACGATTCTAAAACATCTACGTAGGTAAGTATTACATATAAATAACACATTCAAAATATCAATTTAACTGTATGAATTATTTAATATTCTTGTAGTACTATCCATTGAATAGTATTTAGTATTTGTTACAACGATTGAGAACTTTTTTAATATCGGTGAACAAAATATCTGTTCCTGTTATAGAGGAATTTTTATTCTTATATTTTATAAGTTCCATTCCAACTAGAACTTTTATTTTCAAGAACTTTTATTTTATCGGTTCCTCTGAGAACTTATAATGTGAGAACATTTTTAAAAAAGTTCCGCGGTCATTGTTTTAAATGGAACCTATTGAAAAATTTACAGAACTTTTTCGATCCACTTTTTAATGATAGAAGAGAAATAGTTTGGCAAAACGCGCGGTGTCGACAGTGGTAGTCAACAGCGGCGCACGATCCACTGCCGCTCAGTGTAACAGCAGGTATGCACAGGGAGCCTTTTTCAGCGCCTAGCGGCAGGCGACCAGCCTACGAGCCCGCACCTACACTACTGCAGTTCTCCTCACCGACTCTACTCTTAGTAACGGCGTAAGGCTGGTCGCCTGCCGCTAGGCGCTGAAAAAGGCTCCCTGTGCATACCTGAGTGTAACACAATCGCTTAACGCGCGTGACTACCACTGTCGGCACCGCGAATTTTGCCAAACTATTTCGTTTTTGTATTGAAAAGAAAACATGACTTACCACTTTTATTCGTGATTTCCGAAGGAAAAATGTCTGCTGCATCACGTGGAATGGTCAGATTTTCTCCTAGACCTTTAGTTTTGGAAATAAATTGAAAGATATCTTCAAAAATGGGTGCATTTCGGGTGTTATTTTCCATTTGATCGTTGTTTAAACATATTTAAATGTTCATAATGCAATAATAACTTATACCGTTGTATTCAGGAGGGTTCATAGAATAATTTGACGCAAAGAGCAACCGAATAACTATTACCGTTTCGACAGAAAAGATATTCAAAGTTGAAAATTTGCATTTTTTTCAAAATCGATTTTCTCAAAAACTGAAGGTGATAGAGCAATTCTGCTTGCGGATTTGTGTTCAGGGCGAAAGACTCTACAAGAATCACCCAGCGGATATTGCAAATCAAAAATCGTGTTGGACAGTGTTATCCTTAATTTCAGATAATTTTCGACCATATCGGTCATTCGCAACACGAGATATTCGCAATTAAATGGGACCACCTTTTTGACAGACAGGTAAAAAAAGTTCACCTGTCGATAGGTATCTCGAAAACGTATCTATAGAACTTTTTTTAGACCTTATTTTCGGAATCAACGGGCCATTTTACTCAAGAAAAAAATAGTGGCATCCACTGCACAATTCTGTTTATTTTGTAAACTAGTGTTATTGAAAAGAATAGTACTTCTTGTCCTTTTATCAGTATCGAAGTAACGGTAAATTAAAGAGAAACATTTGTATATTTAAGTTACTTTGGAATAAAGATAACATCTCAGATTTTTTTCTCACATTCTTTCCTTTACTGATTAATGATTATGAGCATTGCATCATTTCATGTGATCTATGTAGGGGTTCTTTCAAGTACCAGTAACACGGTTTAAAAAAATGATTATTATAATGCAAGCACAAAATGCATCGTTTGTCTTGCACCAAATGTTACTACTCTTCACGTATATATATATAAAATCTGTAGCAATTACAACCATGGAGTACAAGTAACATGTCTTGTATCGAACCGATAACAAGGTATCATACGAGCGACCATAATCGCACACATGACTTATTACCCTGGCGTCCTAATGCGGGGTACGAAAACATTGAAGTTATTCCTCTGTGAGTTCCCATCGGCTCTGTACCATTTCATTAAGTTAGCCTTCTAATGCCCGCTGAATTGTGAATAATCATTCCAGAGCTACAAAGCTAATGTCCAACTATGCGTTAAATACTGCAAATGCTGTAAATTCATTGAAGTTCCCGAATCTGATAACTGGATATCAACGCAACCCTGCGCATGCTTCAAAAAGTGCACTTTACACGCGATATACGCCTAACGAATGGTTTCAGAAGCAAGTGAAATATTATAACGAAGCTGATTCGTGTAGACACTTTTCAGAAAGAACAAGAAACGATGCCTTACGAATTATTAGGTAAGTGGCGTGTATTGAAAAGCGAATCGTGCTCATTCGTAAGGTAAAAATATTGAACAATAATTCTATTAGAGATGCGGAGGAGAGAGTACAGCATGGACAATACGATACTGGCAGAAGACTTGGCGAACGGATAAACGATGTCAGTTTCTGGCGAAACGAAGTGGTGTCAGAATTAGACAGATTGTTTCAAGAGATTGAAAGACTCCAGGACTGTCGTTCCGTTTTAGAGAAAGCCATTAGAGATATCGAAGGACCACTGCATATCGCGGAAGAGTGTCTTTATCACAGAGAAGCTAGAAAAGGTGATACTTTAATTTAGAACAGAATATTAACTGCTAGTATCACGTTACATAATCTGTCGCGCAGGTACAGAACTTGTGCACGACGATTCAGAGAAATGTCTACTTAAGGAGATAGAGACCCTATGTCAGAACAGAAAAAAACTAGAAGTCTGCCTGGACAGATGCAAAGATCAGGTAAGACTATTTCACTAGAAAGGACTGGGATTTCGCTATTAGAATTTACTGCATTTCACTTGCAGCTTCGAGATTGCAGAGCCTCTCAAAATCAGCTGGAATTAGATTTGAAGAATAAGGAAAATGCACTAGGAATAGACGCAATGTGCCACCAGCTAAATAATTACAGTCACGGGTTGCAATATTATTCTGGAATTGAAAAATACGATCCATGGTACGCGAGAACCACCTCGATGTACACTATGCACTAAGGTGACTCTTATTTTCGACGTTTGAATATTCTTCGGGGTACTCTTCAGAATACATAGTTCCAAATAATTAAAAAAAAATGTGTAAAGTTTGAGCTCGATCGATTAACAGGAAAAGGGACCCAGGGGCTCTTGAGAATTTAAATAATTATTCAACAGCTCGCAAAGTTGATTTTACATAATATCCGACCAAGTTTTTGATTAAATAGAAAAATATGTCAAACAAAAGTTGTAGATCCGGACAAGGAGAATCTTTTATGTTGTATTACTTTTTCTCGTGCGCCAAACGATTTTCGAAAACAGTCCGGAAAACTAAAAAACAAAACATTTCTCTGAAATTTTGAAAGTTAAAATGCTTCTCGCACACTTTTTATTTGTGAAGGCGTACAAAAAGATGGAATTTTTATTTTCGAGGACTATTTTTTAAACAGTTAAGGGAGGGGCATATACCAAAATTTGCGAAAAAGATAAAAAATTTGTTTTTCCTTATTTTCAGTGCTTGATACGTCATGATTATTCCCAGAAAATTTTAGTCACAAAATTTATATCTTTGACATTTTTGCGAATTTCGGAAAAAAATTTACCAAGAGTAAATAAGAGTCACCCTACTGTGCACGTTAATTATTCGAAGAGATAAAAGTTATTCGTTATTTTAGTGTTTCCGAGCAGGAAGCATGGATGGAGGCGGCGAACAGAATAGTTCAGAAATCTCAGTCAGAACGAAACAGATCCTGCCAGCTGAGAACAGACGCAGAAGTTCTTGTGAGCAAAGTCGCGCAAGAAATGTGGGATGCATGGAGCAACACGAACAACGCCTTAGCGTACAGATCTTCAGAATTACTCGAGGCGAAGAATAAGCTTCAACAGCATTTGCAAAAGGTAGAAACAATTGTAACCTATGTTTCGACACGTTGACACGACTATCATCTAAATAAATATATGTATACTTCAGGTACAGCAGGAAATATTCGATGTCGAGAAGAACTTAGAGTTGATGCGTAAAGCTATCGCAGATAAGAGTCACGTGCTCAGAGTGGCGCATACTAGACTAGAAGCTAGAATGCATCGTCCAGATTTAGAGCTATGCCGTGATTATGCGCACATAAGGTACGCTTCGAAAATTTCTGAAACCTTTAATTTTAATTGAATACAACGACATAGATTATGTTTAACACATCCTATTTTTGTAGTCTCCAAATGGAGATCGACGAAATAAATCACCAGGTGGAAAGAATGCACAGAGCATTAAAAGAGTTGGAGAACCAGCACCAAAAATTGTTAAGGACGCGAACAGCATTGGAACACGATTTCGCGCTCAAGATCGACGCGATGTATATCGATCGGGAGAAAGTCTCTGGTCTTAGACGCGCGTACCCAATTAATGCTCTCTTCAGGTTTTAATGCTTACTTGTAGATAAGTATTCTGTAAAGCGGTAGTTCGAGGTATACATCGATTAAACGCTAGCACACAGTCTTTATTGTTACAATCACTGATTTTTCATAAAATTTGGTATAGGAAGCTTTAGCCCCGGTTTGGCTTCGAAAAATGTGTAGGAAAGTATAATTTCGTCCACATTTTCCATTTTGGGATCTTCGGTAAATTGCGGATCAATGTAGAAGAACACTGGCATGTCGACCTTAAAAAAACATTAAATGACATTATATTAGTGTCGCATAATCATTTGTGTATAGATGCCGTAAACACTTTCTTTCGCGAATAAAGCTTTACGATAATGATACATATTTATTTATCACTAAACTTACTTCTTCCAGTGGATTCAGTTGTTGTTCTTCGAAGCAGAAGCATTGGATTTTATTAAAATACTGTCCTGCCTCGTAAGGTACCACGTTATAAGTCGACACGCCAATAACTGGCACATCCAATGGATTCTTTGCAGTGTAAAATGCCAATGCCGTTTCCCCGGGCATAAGTTTTATGTAACTTTGCTGAGGCTTAAAGTTCCAGCGCATGGCCGCTGCGGTATCAGCATTGAATGATATTTTTATTATTTTACTTTTATTTGGTTGCATCGTCTTCACTTTCTCGCTGTCGTGGCCCGCAGACACTGTTCCGCCATAACTGTACGACTGTCGATCAAATATTTGGTTAGAATTGATCGCGCAAGGCTGTGGATGTTTATAAAACAGGAACTGTTACCTGACAAAATATTCTGTACAAAGGCACAGCGGCATAGCTCAATCCGATGATTAGTACGCCAAATCCACTCCAATATAAACGCGACGAGCGCAGATTCTTGTTATGAGCAGAATCATAATATCGGTTGTATAGAATTCGAGACACTTCAGCGTGTGTCCGTTTCGTGTGGTTGTTAAACAACTTTTGATAGACTTTAAAATACATTTTGTCCTACTTCTTCCGTCAATCTAACCTAACGGCGATTGACATATAATTTCATAGAGTTTTAACAGTTTTAATGTAAACAGATTAGTTGAACGTAAAACTTATCGATTAAAACTAGTTTAACGATGCATCATATTAATTGTTATTTAAGAAAATTGACCAAAGGATGCCAGAGACGGCACCAAGGAGGCGGCCATTTACATATTAGATTTCTCGCGAGTGCTGCCGTCTCCGTTTGCGGTATCGAGAAGCCGAAGTTGATTTGAATTTAAAATATCATTTGGCGTTCACTCTGTTTTTACTTGTATGTACGAATATTTATTAACCGTTGCATGTACATACATAACTTGCACGCCTTGTCGCTTTAATTAAAATTTCATATTTAACGGACTATGTAAACGTACCGCTCGATACGTAACTATCATTAGCGTGCTCGGCTAGATTGTAAGCGAAGCAGAAACAACGATACAAAGGCTTAATCGGAGATGATCTGAAAGCTCTCTCGCGCCCCGCGATGAGGTTCTGAACGGGCTTGGGTTGTGTTCCGACTCACGCAGTGAGTGCATGAAATTGATGGCATCGTACGATTCCCTAGAATTTCTCTAGTACTTGCCACCAATACAATTCCACTTCGGAGGAGAAGCAGTTAATGCGCGCGCGCGCGCATGCGTATTTCTTTCTAAAATCTTTGATTATTTGAATTTCTCTATTTCCAATAGAGAAATTCAGCTGATAAGTACAATTAAATGAAAAGTAATAAAAACAATTGATTCTTTCATGATTACAATGCCACTTTTCTACGTTATTATTTTGAAGAAACTTCATCTAATGTTTTTAAATATTACAAATATATATTTATATACTTATTATCTACCGAAAATATTCTTCGAATATTGTTCTCGAATATCCCGGAATGACACGTTCTCCATAATCTGTCAATTTTTAGGCAAACGTAATCTGTCCGAGTGTATTGTTTAAAATTAATGATATGTATATTAATTCTGATTCTAAATGGCAAGTTAATATCATCTTCATTTTCACTTTCATCAGACGAATCACAGCTGCTGATTTCATTATCACTATTATTTAATAGCACCTATCGAAGTTATTGTAAACAACGTTTCTTTTTCCATAGTAGCATTTTCAAATTTCAAGAGCGCACGAACCGTAGTAACGAAACGGAACGATATGAATGCGCGCAGTGACTGTGCTGCGATCTCTGCACTCACTGCGTGAATCGGAACGCACCCATAGTTATGCGCAACACGCGAGATTTCTTAAAGACCGACCGGTCGTGGTGCATTCACCCCCTCCTCCATTTCTCCCTCCCCCGACCGATATCGATTTTCCCAAAGGTAACGGAGTCGAGTTACTCCTAGGAGACCGCTGCCTCCAAATAAATCGTATCCAGTTACCGATGCAACGCGAAACAAGCAGTAAGGTGCAGAGCACGCTTCGTTCGCGGCTGTAAAATACAAAAAGAAAGAAAGGAAGAACGAGAGGAGTCTAAAGTGAGACCAGACATCGATGCTTTCGGTTGCTATTACCAAGTGATTCGTAATTCGTATAAAACGTGAAGTCGATTACCTACTTTTAATTGTACCTACATGTTTCGCTAAGAGCCGCGCCAAAAGTTTCTCATGTGTAATCGCGAAATCCTGCTTCGATCGACTTGGCATGATTATAGATTCTGTTCAGAAATAGATCGCCGGCGACGCGTTTGACCAGTGACTTCCGGTTCAGAGCATCGAATTTGTATTCCCTTCCTTTAGCCGTTGGCTAACGCGGTTGTGAAACCAATTGTTCTTTTTTCGAAAACGATTATTCGTATTTGAAGAAATAATGGACTCCACTTATTTTCACGGTTAACGGCTCGGACAGCCATTACACGTATGTACCTAGTTGGGCGTTATGTGGCGAAAGTAGTGATGCAATCGAGCGTGTTTCTCTAAATTGAGCGATGCCCCGAGTACACGTGCCCTTAGTCCGTCCTCCTCAATTAACAAGTTGAAGGAGAAGAGGCAGGTTCGATAGGACGCAACACTCTGGTCCGACTATATATGGTTTTATTCCACTGACACGCTGGCCGGCCGCGCGTAACGCTTCCTTCGACAGCCTCGCTCGCGCTCCGAGTCGCGCTTATTCTTCCTCCTGGTGAACGAAAGTCTTTTCGTAACAGTCTGATTCGAAAACGCGCGCGATCGCGGCTCGCTCGCCGAACCAGACTCATCAGAGGGGCTCTCGAGAAGCCGCGCGAGAATGAAGGGGCCGTCTAAAAGCGAACTTGTGCAATAAGAGATGGTGTTCGATCCAGTTGGCGAGGAGCAGAGAAAATGCTTCTTTCGAGAGAGCTATGGGGCGCATTTGCCTGGGTAAGCATACGATTCCTTGGAGCGACATAACGTTCCCGTATATTCCAGATTAGACTTTTCATTTCCATTAAACTTACGTACATAGTCACGCGGTCAGATCGAGAGGTAGCAAGTAAAGGGCATGGCATAGGCGCGCGCGCGTTCGATTTAATTTGCGCGGCAAAAATGTCCTGCGCCATTGGATTCTTTTAAACGGGTTAATTAGATTCACGAGGTTTGTATAGCTGCTGCTAAACAGTCTTAGAGGAGTGATTCTTAGCGTATCGGACGTTGGAAGACTTTTTTAAAAGAGCACGCGATACCCGATCCATGAAAGTCTCGAATATTTCTAGCCAGACGAAAGCTCTCTGTCTCTCTGTCTCTCTCTCTCTCTCTCTCTCTCTCTATGTTCGTCGAATTAAACGACGAACAGTGGTACCGGACCTGGTACCGAAACACTTTAACCGCCGTGTGATTCCATCACGCGAGGAGATCACGCAGAAAACTCACCAATTGCGTTTAAACGCTTATCGCGGTGGTAGATTCATCCTTAAGCCCGCGTGTCGATCGATTCGAACGAGGCGAAACTTTCCTGTACCTACCTATGTACTAGCATAAACGCTTTCAGATAACTCTATCTAGGTGCAGTTTGAATGATCGACCCTGAGTAATGGTTCGCACATATCCCTCGCTACTTTTATAAGATATGCTATTAATTTCTTGTCACTTGTGCAATCTTATGTATACCAATCTATCGCGTCCGCGTCACAGAGAGCGATCGATCCCGGCACCTTGACACTGATCTTGTAATCCCGCGAGAACAGGACTCGTAACGCGATGATATTCCGTCGTCGTAGGTATACGTGCCGTACGGTTGATAGGAGGCGACGCGCAGCGATCGAACGGGTTCAACGACGCGTGTCAGTCAGTAGGTCAGTACCCATTCGCGGCGGCGTGACCGTCACAGGACAATGTTCCGATTCACTGGCTCACCGGTACCTAACCTGTCGTTGTTACGGCTCCACGGTTGCATTGTTTTAGAAAGCGGCTGCTGCTCCTTTCGATAGGCTTCCACCGTTTCGACCATCCGCGACCAGGCCGGAAATCCGTGAAGCGCTCGCGTATGAAAAACGATCGCGCGATTACGCAACAGCGCAGAGAAAAAATAAAATAGCAATAATAAGAGCGACGCGTGGCGGTAGCTACCGGTATAGAGTAACACAAAGCGCGACAATCAACTTCCAAGACAGGATGTCGGGGGACACTTTGTCTACTCGTTTACACGTAAAAACAGAACGTCCTTCGTGTACTAGAGTTCTTACGCCCGCAATGGGATCGATCAGTCTTGGGATTTAATTCTCGACCATTGTGTGGAGGTGATGGTAAAATATCCCGTTCGTGTTTAGCTACACCGGACACTGTCCCACCCTCAAGTTCCGCGTCGGAAAACGATTCGGAGCTAGTACCGAGGAGATTATGAAGGTAAGAGCGAGAGTGTTTTGTAACCAGTCGTGTGGGAGACGATGGGAAAGAGAAAGGGGGGGGGGGGGGCAGGGACTACCTTTTTTTTTGGAAAATCGATGCTCCATCTCGTTTCCCGCAGGAGTTGTTGGAGAAGAAGATCCTGAAGACGGGGCCTTACAGGCCGAGCTCTGGGCGCGATACGCACGAGAGCGCGTCGATCCCTTACGAGAAGGACATCAGGAGGGACTGGAAGAACGAAGCACACTTATTCAAAGCGCCACCATACATCTTGGGGTACACTGGTAAGGAGATTTAATTGGATTGTTCTTACGCGCGAGCAAAGGCAAGTCGGCCGGCCGTAAACCAAAGTGAAGATCGATAAAACGCATTCACGCAATCATTCAATTATAGGATATATTCCTGGATTTAATAGCAGGTACGGTCTATCGTTCATGCGAGCCGTGGAAGAGGGTGCCAGGGAATGGCGCGAGAATCAGAGCAAACTCAGAGCCCGTAGAGAAGCTATGAGAGCTCAGGCCGAGAGAACTGATCCTAGAAATCTATTGCCCCGATCGAGGACGAATCATTTGGCCGCTGAAATTGATCATGGCCAGGATCAGCATCGGACCACATACCGTACGTGTTCCTATTTATCTCGCCCCGTTGGTAGGTCTATCTTGAGAAGCGTTTAAGGTACGCATTAACCGAGGAAAATCGTTTTCCAGACTACGAACTATCCCCTGAAAGGCCACCGATTGTCGGTTACACGGGTCACATTCCAGGAGCGAAAGGGGAGGTGGCTCTTTCAAAAGGGTACGCCCAAGCTGCGAGGAAGGGGCTCGAGCTGATACGAAAAGAACGCGAGGAAAGGCACGAGAGATTGAAAGACGTGAGCGAGAGAATTTTGGACGTCGAACGGATACACGAATCAAGTTAATGGGGAGCACCTCTTTAATCAAACGTGAAGAGCGTTAAAAACTTGGATCCAATCGTCCGTGATTCCGATACCAGCAATCTTTCATTGTTTTGCGCAATATGATCAACCTTGTCTCCTCAATCTCGTTTCCATTCCATATACCTCGAGATTAGATGAAAAAATAAAAAGTGCACATTCTAATTCTTTGTACAGCAAAGGATTTTAGAATTTTTATACCAATGTACGAGATTCGCTTTTGTTTCAACTTGAACGATTTCCGCGCGTAATTGCAATTAGAAGCTGATTCATATACCTCCGTTCCACGTGTAATTAATTAATGTATTATATTTAAGTAAACGATTTCTTGAGAATGTTTCTGACTGGAAATGTTTGCCAAGAACGAACGAGCGAAATAGAGTGAGATGGGGGGGGGGGGGGAGAGAGAGAGAGAGAGAGAGAGAGAGAGAGAGAGAGAGAGAATATGGCCTGCTATTTCCATTTCAAAATCGTTGATAACTTTAACCGAGCATTTCTGCGAACTTGTGAAATGGAACTTAGCGAATGTGTACATTAATGTATGTATTTTAATAGAAATGGTAATTAATATTCTTATAACGAGTTAGTTTGGCATAGTAACGCTTTTTGGTAGTTTTAGCCTGTTCACACTTTCCTAAATTGACAAATTAGATTTACGCGTCCCTTTTGACTTGGGATCTATTTATAGAGATGTACAAAGAAACAGCAAACTTCCATGTAAATGTATAAAAATAAAATAAAATAAAAATACCACATAAATTTACTTCTTCTTCGGCAATCTTTCCAATCTTTCCATCTCCATTTGACCAGCTCTTTTCCAATACTCTGTGGTTAACGTGTTCGATCCATGGGATAGGGACAACAATCTAGCGAATATCATCAACGAGTGTAGATGATCAGTATTTATATTCGGATTCGTTTGCCTCATTTTTACAAAATCATCTTGAATCTCCTTAAAAAGTAAAAATGATATGGAAGCGATGGTACTCTACTACTACATACACAGTACACCAAGTCACTGAATCGATATTCCCTTTCATTTACCTGGACGATATCGTCGTTGAACTCAAACTTCATTTTCCTCATAACTTCTATGTACTGCCGAATATTTGTTAGCCGAATTTCATCTTTCAAATACTGTTCTGTAATTTCTATTACTTGAGGATAATGATTTTCCGACTCCGGATCGATCTTCAGAGGAACGTGGATCTGACACTGAAATAAAGGCGCGTTACTCAAATTTCTCACTGTTACTCACTTTCTTTAAATTCTCCCAAAAGTTTCCACGTACGGGGATAAACGATTTAGCTTCCGACAAAATGAGAACCGGAATATCCGTATCGTATTCCATTTTGTAATATTTGAAGTCGTACATTACTTTCTGAAAATTAATTAGGTGGCAGATTGTGCTGTAATTTTCTCGCCCGGCTGGTGTTAATTGACCAGTTGTTAACCCTGTCTCGTCTAACACGAGGTGAGTATTATCGCCAAGTTGGAGAATGCCACTGGTCAGTCTATTGCAATCGTAATCCTTCCTGCGGCAAATGTAAACAGACATTGTTATACCCACGCAATATCTTAAAGAGTTGCATGTAGTGTACTTACTTTGGCGATAACATGAAATCATTCAAATTCTCCAAAGTGACTTCCAATAAATGACTCTTCTCAACGAAAAGCGTTAAAAATTTATACAAATCCTTCGCAAATGCTTTATACTTAGAGACAGGGAAATGTGTTATATTTAGTGGAAATGTGCCAAGGCAAAGGAAATCTTTCCTCGTGTAACTGAAATAACACAATAAGGAAATTATAATTTCGACCGCACTTGTAGATTATCTAAAAATACATAAAGTGATATCAGCGCATTTGTTCGGTCAATTTTTGTCAAATAACACAATATCCCTGTGAATCTAATCTACTCCTTACTGTCTCCGTGGTAGATGGACGGTAAGTTGTATACTTACATCGATGAGAGTAAATGACAAATGAGATAATCAGCAGCCAGGCAATCTCCAAAGAGAAGTTGACTCAACACCAAGCGAAGATCGCTTCTTATCAATTGAGCTTTCAAAATTATTTCAGGAGCATTCGGTATTTCCTGTTTAGACAAATTAATTATCTTTACAGCATGTATCCGAGGAACGAGAGACGCAGGCGGATGGTGAACGTTCATCTCAGCTTCGGTCATGGTCTCGTCTGTATCATGAATAGCACTTAGAAGGGGATCTAAAGATATGAAACCAATTATTTCAATAATCTGATTCAACTTTAAAGCCGCATCTTCATATATCTGCAAATAAACGTGAAAAATATGTCAAACCAATTTCCATTCTATCATTCACAAATCGTTAAAAATAAAAAGTCAAAAATTACTTAATAACCTTCACAATACAAGCTTTACCATCGTCCATAGGAAGTGGAAAATTTAATATGTGTTCCTTGGAGAATACATTTGGTCGCTCCATACTTGGTTCGGTAGTATCCATTGGCTGGCAACCTTCACGCGATGACATCTTTTCCTTCTTTAGAATCAGCTCAGAACAGTCCATGACTTCGATTCCACGGTCATCTAGTTTTCTTTTACAAGCGTTAGTGGACGTTGCACTTGTACAAAGCGATTGTTCATATTTCTCCTTCGCCCAGTTATTTAAACCAGGAATTGATATAACTACGCAAGTCTGTCGTTCCGAACTTTGATTCTTCTCAGAGTCTAACATAATCTCCTCGTGTGGCTAAAATAAAGATACGAAAAATGTTACAAACAGGGATAAATGAAGGAGAAATGGGGACAACTGGAGATTAATTAAAAGCTATTGTAGGCAGTTTTATACATGAGATAAGCTGTTCTTCTAGCATCTCACACCTGTAACTACCAAAACTATTTACTGTAGGCCCACACATCAGTCTGGAATGCTCATAAAAGTTGAGCATAGATAAAGCGATGTACCAAAAGGCCATAGGAAGTAACGATTTAGTTGTATAATTACCAAGCATCGAGCGGCGTCCATATACATTCCACATCTGACTTCGGACATTTCTGTGTGAATATTTTTCACTTCGTACTGCTGGAAGTAGTATTCAGGATCGTGCATGTCTTGAACCATCCCTCTGAATCTGACCAACTGTCTGTCTGTGAAATTATGTAGAGGTGCATTGTTCAGCAGTGGGATTTCCCTTAGGGAGTCTGAATCTTCCAAAATCATGGTAGAATTCGAGAGATTTGCGATAAAGTGTTCAGGAGTCCAATCCTTTATTTTCAGTGATACTGAAAGAAGGCAACTGTTATTCTCTCTGTTCGTGTACATCTATTGCTTTTATATATCTTTCGAATAAAATGCAATTTACTTACAAGTCATTGTGCCTAAATACAACAACACTTTAAAAGTCAATTACTGCAGTCGGTGTATGTCCAAAAACTCCAAAGACCACAAAGGTCTCCAAAGAGAAATATGTATGAATGCAAGTAAATGAGGTGCGTGGAGATGCGTACCCATCGTTCCTATCGATACGTATGCAGAAACAGGGGTGAAAGCGCGGGAAAAGCATGATCCGATTATTTATTTGTTCATTTACGTTTGAAGGTACTATATCCCTTACAGAGACTTTGACAGTTACTCCGGAACCATTTCCAGCAATAAGAATGTCTATTTATTGCTTAAACAACCTTTTGAAATTTTTTTCGGATCACAGTGCACAGAAATGTGCAGAAATGCTAGTGGCAAAAGGGGTGAACTAAAATGGACGTTAAAACACGCCCAGTTGCCAGTCTCGAGGATGTAGTTACTCGTTACAGCCTGGCGCCGGCGCGTTTTACCGCCCATTTTTTAATTATTCAAGCACAGACCAGGTATAGAACAGACCTTTCACTCTATTGTCTTTTGTGTCACTCGATTTTGGGGCTCTAGAGCCCCATTACCATTTCCGTGTCGCATACCACGTTAACGGCTAAACATGAGATAAAAGTAAAGCGTTATAAGCGGTAGGAATGAAAGTTATAATAGCGGTGAGAATTTAGATACAGGTTGTCCCGATGTCAAATTGATACAGCATTTTTAAAAGGCAAATCAAAATTTCTTCATTTGTTTATCAATCAGCAATTCTACAGAGCCACACAACGGAGAAGCATTGTACCTATCTCTCTCTGCTATCTTATAATTCCCTAATAAATTATTTGCAGACATGGGTTTAAAAAAACTTCAAAAAAGTAAAAAAATTACGCCAAGTACATGAAATCAAATAAATATAAAAAAATATGTGAAATCAAAATGAGCTGCAAGTACATAACGGAGCTTTCCAACTGCGCTTAAGATGACACAACTTCACATACACAGCTGAAATGCTATGTTCATACATTCCATTACCCATATCGCGGACATTTTAATTAATGCATCAAAAAGAATCCCATTTAAAAACATTGTCATAAATTAATTAATAGCTTTACAAAATTGACGATATAAAAAAATTGCGCCACTTATAACAATGGCTATGTATACAAAGAAAAAAATGTATTAAATAATATTAAGCAGATTTATTTTTATACAAATAAATATTTCAATACGAATAAATATTTTATTCAAAATACTTGGCGCTGCGAAACCGAAAGAAATGTTAATTGTCTTAGTATTAGTAACTTACAATAACTCCCTTACAATCTAAAATACGTAAACATATACATACACATATTAGAAACGCAGTCAAATTTATTCTATATATATTTAATTCTAATATCATACGTAGCATATGCACACGCACACATACACACATGCACGAACGCACGCCCAAGAAAGAAAGAAAAAGATTTAATGCAATTTATACATATTTATTCAGTTTAGCAACACCAGTTCGGAGCGCAGCGCCAAGTATTTTGAATAAAATATTTATTCGTATTGAAATATTTATTTGTATAAAATATGCTTAATATTATTTAATACATTTTTTCTTTATATACATAGCCATTGTTATACTTTAAAAAAAAGTTTTACTTTTTTGAAGTTTTTTTATGAGGATCTCACTTCTTTTTACAAAGATTATTTGCATAGGGAATGACTTGAGATAATTTTTAATATTATAACTTACAAATTATCTCGGGACAGAATTAAGGATAAATTCAGTCACAGCATCATTTTACGCTTCGATTACACTAGTTTACAAAATCCAAAAAATTATTTTTGATCCAGGCTCCACTATGAAATTCTTATGTAAGGTGATCCCCTAAACTCAAAAATCGACACGAGACAAAATCCTATGGATACGTTTTTGAGATATCGTCCGATGAATATTTTGGTAATTTTTTAAAAAGACGACCCGACGTTCTAGGCCATATCTCGCGTTAGAGTTGACCGAACAGAAAGAGATAGAATTTATTTTCAAAAATGAAATAAAATACATTTAAATTTATTTTCACTGATTTTATCTCGTGTCGATTTTTGCGTTTAGGGGACCACCTTACATAAGAATTTCATAGCGGAGTCTACAGAAATTACTGTAAACTAGTGTTATCTACATATATATACATAAAATCCTCGGTTTATTTACAAATAAAAAACAGTTTGATGATATTTACACATAGCGCAATTCAAATTTCGACGACTTACCTTGTGTTTGAGACTGCATTTTGATTGCAATTCAATGGTACAACGATACATACTTGTAAAAACACGTTTCTAACTTGGTTATAACTTGACGGTAAACTGTCAAAATTTGGAGGAGATTGCATAGTGAAGATAGTGATTGACGAACGAAACATGTGTTAGTATCATTTTGGCTGAAGGTGTGCGTGTAACGCGTATATTGGAGTAGATTGCATAGTGAAGATAGCGATTGATGAACGAAACATGTATTATTAGTTCCGTTTTGGCTGAAGGTGTGCGTGTAACGCGTATACGTATTATGTTGACGAAAATTTAACTTGAAGAATCAGAAGAAGAATCAGAAGAAAATCTTACTGTTTCTGACAGATCCACGAGACGATATTATGATATCTCTGTTATGCGTGGACAGATTTTATTGAAATTTGATCTTATTGGAAAGCTTATATGCGGTTTACATGAGAAAAATGCCTTCAAATTTAGAAAATATTGCAGACCTGATGAAATATTAATGAAATAAGTTTCAGGTTAGGTTGGATTAGCCGTTTCTCGAGTAAATGATTGCGGTAGCGACAATCGACATATACAGGATGTCTTTCATGTCCTTAGCGTCGAGACGCTACCGCGTCTCTAGATATTATCTTATTCAACTTTTCAATTTTTTTCAACTGTATACCCGGGATGCTCTGTCTACAGAGATACACTTTCATTTATCATTTATCTTATAATAACTAATTAAAAAATTATAACTTGTAAAATGGCAACACCGCCTCACGGACGCATTCCACTACAACCATGCACCGGCCCAGCGCAGAGCTGTCAGCGACCGCTAGACAAGAGTGATGCCCGAGCTTCGAAAATTTTAGCGTCGCAAAAAGCTAGGTATTGGGAATTTCACAGCTCAGGTAGTCGAGCCGCGCGCTCCGCTTTTATGATCGGTATACCACTCGCACCCCAGATTACTGTAATGAGGTTTGAAAATAATGTCAACTGATCTCTTACCCGTCTCAATTTCAAAAATTTTAGCTACGACAGGATTGACTGCGGCGCTATACCCTTGTATGAAGAGATTTTTCATCACCTGCTTGTAAAAGCCACAATAATGGCACATGATTCCAAAAAATGACATTAACGGAAGCCGGTGTAGGCGTGGCGTTGAGTAGCTAAAACATTCAAACACAAAAATTCTAGAAAAAAATTCAAACACCGCTACAATCAAAGACATGCCCGCATTAGTTACCCCTTTCACCTGATCTAGGTATGCACCGCGTTAAGGATAAAATCATAAAAAAGAAAACCATAACAATAGATTCTGAGGTCTGCTGAACTAACACATAATTAAATAAAAATTTAATTTCTCAATGTATGGAAGTAATGATACAGAAACAACTAGCCTATTGTTTATCAACAACACGAATTTTAAAACAACGTTAAATACATTATCAAATAAACAGTTTGCAAAAGCTTTTTAAACAATTATGGTTAAAAAATTGATAAAAGAAAAATTAAGTGAACGTAAAATATATTAAATTATCCATTATTAAGAGGGAATAATTTTTCCTCATTTTTCGTCGCAAATTGCATTTCGATATCTCTTATAGTTCAAAAGTTATACGAAAAAGGTCCCAAATTTTTCAACCCGGACCGGGAAATTCTGAACAGTTCTTTGCAACGTTAATTTGGAAGAGACCAGCCCAAAATTCTCGAAGCTCGGGCATCACTGCTGGCCAGCGGTCGCTAGCAACTCTCCGACCGCCGGGACGGTGCATGGTTGTGTTGGAATGCGTCCGTGAGGCGGTGTTGCCATTTTACAAGTTTGCGCGCGCGCAGGTTGCAGGATTAAACGATGACCCTGTACATGTGGGACACCATCTTTCTCCCACCAGCGTTTTTTTTATGTTAGAAAGAAAGAGGGAGTCATCATGATGTCCCACATGTATATCTTTCTGTTTCTGTGTCTTGTAATAAGTCGATCAAGCCGCTACGTTTTCAATTTGCTGTCACAACAAATCCAATTGTTCCTCGATGTTCTTGAATTGAAATTAGTATACTCAACTAATTTCAACGTACCACAGTGGTCTGGGGATATCTACGTTTAGCGGCCAAAATTCTGATCTTTCTGAAACTTGGTGATAAAGGGTTTTTGAGGTCGCTGATAACGAATTTGGCATCAAAAATTCAAAATTCAAAATGGCGGTTTCAATATGGCGCGCATAGTGGTCTGGAAAGCGGTATTTTATAGTCAAAATTAAAAATCATAGCCGTACTAGAGAAAAAAAGAGAAAAAAGAATCAGCTCTAACATTATTTTTGACTTGAAAAAATAAAATATTAAAAATACACGCGTCCGGGACGCCCAAATACCTCGAGCGTCATTTCTAAAAGTCTGTATAAAAGTGAAACTTGCAAGAGATTGCACTTGAAATTTACATGCTCTTGTTAACAATTGTGTAAGCTTACATGTAAAAAAAGTCCAATGTTAATTTCGCTTAATCATTTTTTTATAAGCCTTCTCAAAGTTTAAATTCATATAAACATTGCACTATTTGTTCATGGACTAAAAAATGCCTATGACACATATAAATAACTGAAATATACTCCTTTACCTATATAACTGTATGATATAAACACGTATTTTGATGTCCTATAAAGAGTAATTAAAACAATTAGATTCACATGAAATTTCATGATTTTGTCTTTGTAATATTATATCTAATCAAAGAATCATCTGGAAAGGGAAAGCTATGCGGATTTAGAAGCTCTAGAGGGTTGTCAATTCATAAAAAAAATAACATTGTAAAGTTGAAGTTGAGAAATCGAATTTCGGCCACCACCCAGACCACTGTGCGTACCAAGCAACCCAGATAGACTTTCATGAGTTAAATTCTTGATCATGCAATGAATCAATACATTTACATGTTTTGATTAATATTGCTATATCGTTAGACTCATGTTAATTTACTAAATATGACTAAAACATATGTTGTAAATATAATGTAAAGTGATGATGGCAATTTGCAATCATTGTGTGCTGCATTGATTGCTGCAAATGTGATTCAAATATGATCCCAATGCACAACTGTAGGTAAATTTTGCACAAATATAAGGTAAATAGATGACGATCTGACGCGGGAACTTTCGCTATCCGCTTTCGAGAATGATCGGATATCCTCATCGAGTGTATAAAGATTGCTACAATATTTTCTGTTCTAATTGAATCATTACATGTCCTAAATTTAACGCCAAGGTGAGCACTCACAAAGCGCACAAGATTGATGCATTACGTGATTTGATAGTCGATAAACTTTACGCAAATTTGCTGTAAATTGTCTGGCTGGGAAATGTACCGCCGATCACGTCCCGCCGCTATCGCGCAAGATCTTCTTTACCATCGTGACATTTCAAAAATGTTAACAACTATATAGCAGGTTATGATTGAATGAGAGCCAAGTGACATTTATAAATTACGCATTCGAGGCGACACCTACTGGCGTCAAGTGGAGGAGAACAACGTGACGTCATACCTCTTAAACCTAAAAGTATCATTTTGATAACTATTAATTCAGAATAAATCTTATATCTTTTAGACAAATAACTTGATACATTAAGTAAAACGACATATGGGTTCGAAAAAAAAAAAATGATTCGCTTAAAAACACCGGCACTATGTCATAAAATAAGATAATAAGGCTGAAATAGCTCCAGCGACCTGTCAATTTCGCTATTTTTCGTGTATACCCACACAGCACAACGTCCCAGGGACGTCGACAGACCGTCCCAGGAACGTCCCAGGTACGTCCTGTTACTGATCAGGACGTAAAGACCGTCTTTACGTCCTGATCAGTAACAAGACGTACCTGGGACGTCTGCAGACATCTGTAGACGTCCCAGGGACTTTGCCGGACGTTGTGCTGTGTGGGTAGATACGTGGTCGCTCAGTGTGCCTATGGGTAGAGGGGAAGGGGGAATTAGCTTCCAGACGCGACCGCGTCTGTTGATATATTTTAGACCAGGCATCTTAGAGCATATAAACATGGAGGAAGCATGCAATAGGAGAAAATGTAGACGGCGATAGAAAGAGAAACATATACAGGAGGGACACCCCCCCTCTCTTTAGCGCCAGGGGCGGCAGCGCTTTTTATTGAAGGTCCATAATGGAGCCCTAACAAAAGTTAACTCAAAGTAAATACAATCCTAAGTACCCGAGAGGTTATAGTTACTACCAAACTTTAATTACAAATGACGCGTAAAGTTCAGAACTGCTTGGCATGTTTTTTGAAGCATAAAACTGTGAATAATAAATAAATCTTAATATAAACTATCATAATAAATAAAATATAACCTAACGGGCATCGGTAACCGTGTATATTTCGAGTGTTATAAACTATCATAATAAATAAAATATGCCAAAAATTTGTTGCGTTCCCGATTGCAGATTGCGAAGTGACCATTTTACAGCTCGTAATATAAGTTTTCATAAGTAAATACAAAAAAGGTTTAAACGTTTAAAGGTTAACTGTTGTACTTTAATGCTTAATTTTTTAAAATTATTGTAGAATTCCTGCAAACAAAATTTCAAAAGAGAACTGGGAGAAAATATTTAAAACTAATTTTAATTTAACATTAAAAAATAAATATTCCTACGTTTGCAGTTTGCATTTTGAGCCGAAATGTTTTTATTTTGCTGGTTCGAGTAAATTGATAAGATTAAAAGAAGGATCTTGTCCAACATTGTTCTCAAGTTTGCAGCACAATGAAGTGTAAGTATTATCTACCAAAACAGCCCTGTCCAATATTCTTACGTTTGCAGTTTGCATTTTGAGCCTAAATGTTTTTATTTTGCTGGTTCGAGTAAATTTATAAGATTAAAAAATGCCAAGCAGTTCTGAACTTTACGCGTCATTTGTAATTAAAGTTTGGTAGTAACTATAACCTCTCGGGTACTTAGGGTTGTATTTACTTTGAGTTAACTTTTGTTAGGGCTCCATTATGGACCTTCAATAAAAAGCGCTGCCGCCCCTGGCGCTAAAGAGAGGGGGGGTGTCCCTCCTGTATATGTTTCTCTTTCTATCGCCGTCTACATTTTCTCCTATTGCATGCTTCCTCCATGTTTATATGCTCTAAGCCAGGCATGGAACTAAAGTGAACGCAGCGGCCGTTTTTCGGAGGCAACGTCTTGGCCCCCGCGGCGGGCCGAGGAGCTTCGAGCGCCTCAGACCCGTACCATATGAACCGCGCGTGGCGCATTGGGGCGACACACCTATCAATAGATTTCCGCATCACCCATGGGGTACTATTATCGATACTTTTTTTTTGTCAGTGGTATCCCCTGTAGGCCTATTTCACTGTGTCACGCGATAAAAATGGATAGGAAAAACGCGTTTTACTATCAAAATTTTAAATACGTTTGGGAAAACTTAATTTTCGCGCACGTTTAGACGTGCTGGGCATACCTAAAATACAGTAAATACTCGTTAGGAGCCCGATGAACGGGGCTGGCGGCGGGCTGCTAACGCGACTGGACACTATTCCGCGCGGCCACTGGCGCGAGTGAGAAAATCTAATGAGCGAGCGAGGGGAAACGAAAGAGCCTCTCGCCCGTTCCCGGGTTCCCCACTCTCAGTCGAAGGATTCCAAAAAATGGCGGGGATAGTCGCCGGGCTCCCAAGACGTGGTGGAAACGGGCTCCTAACGAGGATTTACTGTATCAACTTTAATACGTACAACGTCGACCAGCCTCCCCGTTTGGACGTATTTAAAATTTTAATAGTAAAACGCGTTTTTCCTATCCATTTTTATCGCATGACACAGTGGAATAGGCCTACAGGGGATACCACTGACAAAAAAAAAACGCATCGATAATAGTACCCCATCGGTGATGCGGAAATCTATTAATACGGATGTCGCCCCAATGTGCCACGCGCGGTTCATATGGTACGGGTCTGAGGCGCTCGAAGCTCCTAGGCCCGCCGCGGGGGCCAAGACGCGCGGCGGGAGAAAGGAGGCGTTGCCTCCGAAAAACGGCCACTGCGTTCACTTTAGTTCCATGCCTGTTTTAGACAAATAGGTTGATACATTAATTAAAACGACATATGGGTTCGAAAAAAAAAATGATTCGCTTAATCATGTAAAACCACCGGCACTATGTCATAAAATAAGATAATAAGACTAAAATAGCTCCGACGACCTGTCAATTTCGCTATCTTTCGTGTAGAGCTGTCGATTCCCGGGAGAACGGGTACCCGGGTACCCGTGAGACACCCGGGAAAAAAAATTTCCCGGGTAGTTGCTACCCGGGTAAACTACTCGAGATACTCGAGAGTCTCGAGATCTCATAGAGTACCGTTCTATAACTGAAGCCACACTGAGCTTCATGGCCTTCGGGTCGAAGGCTTCGACCCCCGGGGAGACAGGAATTCCCATTAAGAAGTGAGGAATTTCCAGTTCCGAATTTCTCATGAGATCTTTACGAAACCGACGCCAATCGATTCCTTATGTTTCTACGACGAAAATAATACCAAGAACGACGTAATTCGGACCATAATGAAGAAAATTCTATAAATAAATGTTTTGCATAATTTCAAAATCACTTCGTTAACAATAGTCCGATTTACATGAAATTTGGTATGATTTTCATCGGAAAAACATGAGGAATCCATCGGTGTCACTTCTATATCAATACGATAAAGAGGTAGGAATTATTTGATTTCTGAATCAGGTATTATGAATCGTCGGTCGACCGCAGCGAATGGAGGTCGGCCTCTCGTAGTCGAGGGTAAAATATTCATTACTGTATAATAAGAAGCTATTTAATGTTCATCGTATCGATATGGAAGTGACACCGATGGATTTCTTATGTTTTTCCGATGAAAGTCATACCAAATTTCATGTAAATCGGACTATTGTTAACGAAGTGATTTTGAAATTATGCAAGACATTTGTTCATAGAATTTCCTTCATTATGGTTCGAATTAGGGTAAAACTATACAATACACCAAATTTGACAAAACGCCCCACCATTATTTTACGCACACAACCAGGATGCATCGACACGATCGTCAAATTCGAACTTGCTTCAGTCGGCCACAACTGCCACAATAAAAATACGAGCAAATATTACGGCTTTTAAAAAAATATACAAGAATTTATAATTTCGGACTTCAGATAATTTGCGGTGAGAATGTGCGAAATTCAATTTTCTAAGTCACTATTGTTTTTTCGATAAATTCACATGTATATTTCGAAAGTAAACAAACTAACCTCTTTAAATTGTTATTGCCCAAACCTTTTTTCACTACGTTGTTGCTAAATTTAAACCGGCGCGTTTTGTACCACAGAATTTACAATATGCCCCTGCAATGAATTTACAATACGCCCCACCTCAAAATCATATTTTTCACGAGTAACCTATTTTTCTCGTTTCGTGGATAACTTCATGTAATCCTTGCGGCAGAAATGTCAAACGAGGAAATGTAAATAAAAAAAATAATGTAATAATTTTAATCAAGATTGTTCTATTTTTTTAAAATAATATCTTTTATAATATATATTCTATATCATTTTGATAAAAATAATAAAAAGTAATCACTGTTTTATGTGGGGACGTTTTGTCACAGAGGTGGGGCGTTTTACCTGACGACTGTGTTACAAAACGCCCCATGTAAGGTTCAGAAAAATGATTATTTACAGCTATTTCCAGTCATGTTTTTTTTTCACAATTTCGGTGTAGTTGTGAAGAGTAAAGAACACTTAATGTGTTCACCCACAAAATTTAAAGAATTATTAAAAAATATTGGTTCGATAAATGTTTCTTTAAAAATAGGGCGTATTGTATAGTTTTACCCTACGTCGTTCTTGGTATTATTTTCTTCGGAGAAACATGAGGAATTGACTGGCGTCGGTTTCGCAAAGATTTGATGAGAAATGCGGAAATCTTGGGCATTTCTCTCTTCTTAATGTTATTCCAACCCCTTCGAGGGTCGAAAGCTATAAAATTCGGTGAGGTACCACAGGGGGTTGACCTCGCCACGGAGTGCCAGATGGCATCTCTCTGACAGGCGTCGCTCCAGAATCACGTTCTGTATAGTGCCTATCCGAGATATAGTGACTTAGGTGTGAAGTCCCTCAGCGGGGTCTTAACAGACACCCTGCTGGGTACTGGCCGCTAAACGTGCCCTCCTACTAGCTCTTGCAGGACTGTAGGTATTTAGAGAAGACCAGGACAAAACCGGGGCCCTAACAGAAAATAGAACAGAAATTTCTGTTAGGGCCCCGGATTTGTCCTGGTCTTCTCTAAATACAGTCCTGCAAGAGGTAGAAGGGGGGCACGTTTAGCGGCCAGTACCCAGCAGGGTGTCTGTTAAGACCCCGCTGAGGGACTTCACACCTAAGTCACTATATCTCGGATAGGCACTATACTCTGTAACTTCTCGAGATTCTCGAGTATCTCGGGTAGTTTTCCCGGGTAGCGCTTATCCGGGAATTTTCCTCGTCCCGGGTATCTCACGAGTACCCGGGTACCCGGTCCACAGCTACAGCCCTACTTTCGTGTATAGAGACATGGTCGTTCAGTGTGCCTATGGGTAGAGGGGAAGGGGGGAATTAGCTTCCAGACGCGACCGCGTCTGTTGATCTACTCTATCTAAACAAATTAAATTCATTTTCAAATCTCTTCTATAATTTAATTTCATGTACAAATAAGTCCCACGATAACACTTTTTTCATATCTTCAACGGCCAACGAGAAATTCTAGCATATCCAGTTAAATGAAACATAGGGGAGACCGGGGCTAGTTGTTACACTTTTCAGTTTTTTATTTTTTATTTTTTTTGCATTCCATATTTAATACTATCAATGACTCTTACTTAAAGTACGTTCTTTCCTCTACCGATGACCGCTATGGAATGTAATTAAACGAAAACCATGACTTTGAAACAAGCCATTTTGAAAGTCGAGACATGTTGTAACAACGTGCCCCGAGTAGGGGCAAGTTGTTACACAATACGGGGCAAGTTGTTACACAATTAAATTTTACGAAACGAGGCTTATTATGAGTAATATAATTATATTTTCTTGGACAAAAGTAAATTTATTAATGTTAAGAATTCTTTTACAATAAATATACAATAAAAAATCTATTTTAAAAATAATAAAAACTACTGAAATCATTATCGTCAATTATCGTCGTCCGTTTCATACGGGGACTCGCAATTAATGCACACGTAAAAGTGATTCTTTGGTTTTGCACACTTCTCATGTGCCCACTTTTTGCATCCTATGTACTGAATCCACTCTGTGGAGCTACTACTATAGTGACTCGTGGTAACTAAAGCATTAAATTAATAAATTAGTAAATTAATTACTAAATACAATGTAACAACATGCCCCTTTCGCTCTGTAACAACGTGCCCCTTTTCGTATGTAACAACATGCCCCTTGTCTTGTGTAACAACTTGCCCCTTGTCGTGTGTAACAACTTGCCCCGGTTGACACCATTGTGTATAAACAGCTATAAGTTCATACCAGTTGGGTGTATTCTTATGTTCGTGATGCTAATCTGTAGCTAAAAGAACACTGATTCAAACCTGGTAATAGTCATTTACATACATTTATCTGTCTGTTCGGTAGAAAAGATTCAAGTAGAAAGAGAAAAGTTACTATTAGTACCGAAAACACAAAAAACTGTAATAAAGTGACAACGCGTGAACCGATTACAAACACACAACATATACAAGTGTGTATGGTTGAAACACATCAGTCACTTCATCGTCGAAGAGATAGTCCAAGCGAAAAAATTTTAAACTGCTTTGTAACAACTTGCCCCTGTAACAACTAGCCCCGGTCTCCCCTACTGTAGAATCTACTCGACGGCATATTTCAAATTCGTCAAAGTCATAGTTGCTTCAGAATATTCCTGTACTGTTTCTACAATATTTCCACTACATTATTGCACGGCAATATGTAGGCAATTTTGCTTGGGTGTTTCCACTGGAACATTGTACATCGATGTGTGCACAATATTGCAGAAGCGTTGTCAGTGCAATATTGCAGGAATATGTGGGTGCAATTTTGTTGGGTTGTTGCCACTGGAATATTGCACATCGATGTGCGCGCAATACTGCCGAAATATAGTAGGATTGTTGGATTATTGGTAATAAATAATTGCGTCAACCAGGATTCAAAAATGGATTTGGTTACGCGTGAGAACCGCTGACTAAAGCAGTAAACCAGATGACAGCAGGCATATGGGTCTGTGGCCCTTATACCTATTGCCAGGATAAGAGACAGAACGCAGGCCTGTTCCTTTATCTTAAGTGGACAACGGACTTTTCGTATTGCCTTTGCGTCTTCTCTTCACTTCGAGTCAAGCTTTCAGTACGATACAACGTCCTTCCTAGCTGAGTGTAAGGGGGGAGACCACTGTAACGGTCCGAAATGTAAGCTTGTTTTTGGGAATTCATTTCAACCAAACAACGCAAGTAAATCAATGTATTGCTCAGTATAGTTAATAGTGTACACATCAAAGAGTAAGAAAAAAATTTTCTCAATCAAATTCGTAAATCCGTTTCCTGTATACTCTTCGTCAAAATTTGCGCTGCGACAAAAACATGCTAGTCGCGTTGATAGTGCCCAGGCCATATGGTTAATCCGAATTCAAAAAGACAATAATATTTAGAAACTAGAAGCCTGCCTCTATTACGTGACGATCAACTAATGTCGAAATTGTAAAAAATTACAAAATGGCGGACCACTGAGAAAAAGAATCATGTTTTCGAGGTACAAAATTGGGGAAATGTTAATAAAAAAAATAGAAGCAGGTCGAAAATTGAAAAAAAACTGATCGTCACGTAAAAGCCACGGGTTTTCCGTACAATAAATGTGCTTGATCATGTTAATTGGACGCATAGTTTTCTCTGTAGACTGTCAACGTGGTTGAAAAATGTCATTCTGAGGAAAATGCGTTCAATGTTCCGCGCGGCTCAGTCGCGCGTTTGGCCCCGCTTCACAGAAAATACTATATCTCCGTCAATTTTGCGAATTTCTTCATAAAATTTGGAGACAGCCTTCTTAAAATGTACGTTTTTTAGAAAATGTAAAAAAGAAAAAATCAATTTTTCAGATTTTTTACAGTGGTCTCCCCCCTTAATAAACTAGAGTTCAGTGAAGAATACGGTGTTTAAAGTTTATTTCATGATCCATTTCCAATAAGGATCGTTATCAGTTGAACATTGCACGTCGATGTGTGCGCAATATTGCCGAAATATTGTAGGATCGTTGCCACTGGAACATTGCACGTCGATGTGCGTGCAATATTGCCGAAATAGGTATTGTAGGATCGTTGCCACCGGAACATTGCAGTGGCAACGTGTATGCAATATTGTAGAATCGTATTTAATGGAATATTGCACGGCAACGTTCTTGCAATATTGCTGCAATATTGTAGCATCATTGCCACTCCAATTACGTGAATTAGTATAAAAGGACGTGGCTCATTGCAGGAACGTTCCTACAATATTGCAATACAACCTGCAACAACGCAATACTTATTGCAGCAATGTTCCTGCAATATAGCTGCAACGAAGTGTGCTGTATGGGTTACCAGTTTATTTTAACTGATAATAATCAAACAATCCAATTTTGTCCTGTATTTTTGTATTTTTTTCAAAGCGGGTTTAATGTGGAATATTTAACACTCATTTTAAGTACATATTACATTCATTATAAAATTTAAATTGATATTCATAAATACACTGACCATGTTTCCCAAATGGTACCACTACAATCGTACCAGTAGGATTTGACAACTCGTATGTTATATAGGTTATGTACATATATCATATTCATACATTATTGTGGCCTGTGTGTGATCTATATATATATATGTATATGTAACTATATAATAATTACTTTTTTTTCCAACACCTGCATGAAAATAGGTGCTCTTTTACGCCTGCTGAACGGGAGCAAAATGATCAATTTCAGACGTATTCGCGTAAAGTCTTTCTCCCAAGGGAAAAAGACTTTACGCGCATGCGTATTCACAATTTCTTAATTTTTCTCCCAAGGAAACTGGACTACGCCTATTTTCATGCAGGTGTTGAAAAAAATATATACTCGAGCTCATTTAAGAAGGAACTCAATTCGCGCATGTAGAATGCGCTCATTGGCTCCGAGGGGCCGTTTGTTTGTGGTATAGCCAATAGTAACTTGTTTCATCGCCAACATGTGCAGAACCGATCTAACCTCGTCGGTCAGCAAGTTCCTTCTTAAATGCACTCGGGCAGCAAACTTCACTCTTGTCGAAACCGCTGTCTTCTCTCCCTTGTCACGTAATGTACTATCATAAAAAACTTCAAAAAAGTAAAAAAATTACGCCAAGTACATGAAATCAAATAAATATAAAAAAATATGTGAAATCAAAATGAGCTACAAGTACATAACGGAGCTTTCCAACTGCGCTTAAGATGACACAACTTCATATACACAGCTAAAATGCTGTGTTCATACATTCCATTACTCATATCGCGGACATTTTAATTAATGCATCAAAAAGAATCCCATTTAAAAACATTGTCGTATATAAATTAATAGCTTTACAAAATTAATGATATAAAAAAATTGCGCCACTTATAACAATGGCTATGTATACAAAGAAAATAATGTATTGAATAATATTAAGCAGATTTATTTTTATACAAATAAATATTTCAATACGAATAAATATTTTATTCAAAATACTTGGCGCTGCGCCCCGAACTGGTTGCTAAACTGAATAAATATGTATAAATTGCATTAAATCTTTTTCTTTCTTTCTTAGGCGTGCGTTCGTGCATGTGTGTATGTGTGCGTGTGTGCGTGTGCATATGCTACGTATGATATTAGAATTAAATATATGTAGAATAAATTTGCTGCGTTTCTAATATGTGTATTTATACGTTTATGTATTTTAGATTGTAAGGGAGTTATTGTAAATTACTAATGCTAAGACAATTAACATTTCTTTCGGTTTCGCAGCGCCAAGTATTTTGAATAAAATATTTATTCGTATTGAAATATTTATTTGTATAAAAATAAATCTGCTTAATATTATTTAATACATTTTTAAAACATCTTTACATCATGCACCATTTCACTCTTAACCACTCGTAAAAACTCTTACGTTTATGGCGATATTTTACTATCTATTTATCTAAAAATTAGAGACACATAACCTTTTTTGGCCACTTTTGATTGGCCCGCCATTATTCATCTATTCCCGCTGATTTTTAAATATGTCCATTATAATAATAATAATAATAATAATTCGTCTTTATTCATCACATAATATTATAAACAACAAAAGAGAAGAAAAAAAGAGAAAAAAAAAAACTTATGTGATAAATAGGCGAGGTTCAGCATACATGCCGTTTTGCAACCTAACCCAAGCCGTTTTGCAACCTAACCCAAAATACCAGGATAATGAAGATATAAAGTAAAACACCAAATCTTGTGTTCGATTTGATATATGTTTTTTATTATATTTATTTAAATGCGCAATGCATTGCCATAGATGCTACCATACATTTTGTTTATATTATTTACACCTCTCTTATTAAAAATCCTTAATCTAAAAATTATAAACCTTTTCATAACTTTAATAAACAAATCGTGACACTTTAATATGTGTTCTGCATTTATGTTTCTACATTTTTCTATTAAAAATAATCTTAAATTAATATCTTTTATATTACTGAAATATTTAGAATAATATCGAAATATTTTTTCTAATTTTAAAAATATCTTAAATGTATTTACATTGACATAGTACAAAGAATTTGTGTTGTACGCTTTAAATTTCACAAATCTTGTAAACGAATATTCTAATGAGGTCTTTGATCCTATTGACTGTAAGCAATTATTACACACTTTACATGTCTTCATGATGGAATTTAAAATATATCCAGCAATATTATATAAAGAGTTTAATTCAAGTGTTGTCAATTTTATATCAGTAAAATTATTATTAAATTCTGGTATTTTATTTGTACTTGTACTTGGTATATTCCCACACAGCACAACGTCCGGCAAAGTCCCTGGGACGTCTACAGACGTCTGCAGACGTCCCAGGTACGTCTTGTTACTGATCAGGACGTAAAGACGGTCTTTACGTCCCACAGTGGTCTGGAATTAAGAATTTGGTGACATTTGTCTATAACTTTTGAACTATAAAAGATATCGAAACGTTCTTTGCGTCAAAAAATAGGAAAAAATTATCCCCTTCTAATGATGCATAACTTAATATTTTTTATATTTATTTATTTATTGTTTTTTAAATTTTTTTATGTTAATTGTTATAAAAAAAAAATTGAAAGCTGTTTATTTGGTACCTTATTTAATACTCTTTTCAGTGGCTTAAGTTGCATGTTGATAAAACTTTTCGTTTTCAAGTTATAAGGAAAGTCGTATAGTAGAGGAAAGTAGTGAAAATCGCTTGTTTTTAAATTAAAGAGCAATCTTGTGCGATAAAATGGCATCTTTTATTAGTAATTAATGTAAATAAGCCATTAAAAAAATAATGCTGAATGCAGCATGGTAAATTTTCGAAATTCTTTACTTTAAGAGAGGATATCTTTAAAGTCCCAAAGAGTCCCACATTCTACCGAATTGAAATATTTTCAACAAATCTTCCTCTATGTAATCGCGTAACAACCATTTCCAACTTCGTCCAACTTCTCAAATTAATACAGTTTAATGCCGTCAGTGTTACGCCGCGCCGCGTCGCGTTTTACGTATCACGTCCGCATCGTCCCAAATTCGTAAGGAGGTATGGCGTTTGTTCGAAGAAACTGTTTAGACCATAGATACTTGATCTGTTTATACTATGGTGTAGATAAGCCTACGAATTTGGGACGATGCGGACGTGATACGTAAAACGCGACGCGGCGCGGCGTAAAGGTGGGATCTCCTACCCGCGATTGGTCGCTGCGATTGGTCGCAGCGACTGGTCGCAGTATACTGGTGCAATGGGAAAACATGTATCCGTTCTCCTACATGCGACTGCGATCGTCGGGTATGCGCCAGACGTAGGAGCCTGACGCGAGTCTGTTTGAGTACCAGCCTAGGCTACTCGAGAGGCAACACAATGCGAGGAGGTCTGTTTCCCATTATACCTAGTCGCAGGCTAGGCACTGCGACCACCAGTCGCTATACTCCTCCCGGAGGGAGTCTAGCGACCAGTAGCACTGCGACCCATTGCCACAGTGTGACAGAATCCCGAGAAATAAGGAAAGAAGTCAGAATTCAAAAGATATGTATTTTTATGTTACCTGTAGACTAGTAAAATGAGCACCTAAAAACGGTTAAAATATCATGACGCCTACTTCTGATCTGTGTGTAAACACGTGTCTGTGATTGTATGTATTTTTCGTGCAGAATTTTAAATCGAGTCTTTTAATTTTTGGTAATATAAAAGAAAACAATTTTTGGAGCCCCAAAATAAGTAGTGTCGATTCTGTTAAGTAATAGCAAATAATTAGTTACATACAGTTTTCTTCCATAAGAAACCGATTGAAAAATTGTCAGCAATCATCCCTTTTTTAGTTCCACTTCCGGGAACTTCTGAACAAATTTTTTGTTTGTTTTCTAATCAACATAATCTAGAGCTTGCTACTGCGGAAAAAGCATTCGCGAATATTTTTCAGTTATGGATTAAATACGTGTATTCTATGCCGCACAGTGGGGGTAAATCCCCAAAAATGGGAAAAAATGCAACATCCTGTATTTTGAAATTTAAAAATGCTGAATATTATTAAGGAAATTGGTACTAAAAGTGTTAATATATAAGTTTGACGTTATTTCAGAAAATCGTCATTAATTAGCTTCAATACTTCCAATAAAACTACAAGAATTTGATAAATATGCCATGGAAAGTGCAGTGTTCCTATCGACACACGCGCGAAGTTCCATGATGTAGCAGCGACAGTACGCCTCGCGGAGAGCCACAGGAAGAAAAGGGATGGTCCACTGACTGCGCGTGATGAGGCCTGCTTCGTCCTCAGGACAAATTCGAGACCGATCTCGTATCTCTCGAATATAAACACGCGTTGGAATATTAAAACAAACGCACGCGCTGACGTATTAAGATGTGAGAGATGGTGGGCCATTGGGAGGATAGAATATTTTGAGCTACAATTTTTTCTATAATTTTTAAAATCTTTATTTTTGGCTTCTTTTTGGGTTTTTACCTTTTTTAGGAGCTCATATTATTAGCTTACGAGAAATATTCGGGTCAGGCATGAATAACAGCGACGCTGAGCCTCGCCCATTCTGTACTTTGCGTTTCTACCTCCACTGCGTTGTATCAAATATTATAAAAGAATAAACACGATTTATTATTATTATTATTATTATAAATATATAAAAATACATAATCCTCCCACAACTTTTGAATTCTGATTCGTTTCCTTGTTTCTTGGAATTCTGCCCCACTGTGGCAGTGGACTTGGTCGCAGGTAGGAGTGTGCGGATCGTCCCGAGGCTCGGGTTCCTGGCCCCGAGGGACGGTCGGAAAATTTCGGGCGGAGTCCCGATACTTTCGTATTGTTCGAGATCCCGACAGTTTCGGGATCCCGAGACTCGATTCGGGCTACAAGCAAAGAATAGACAACCAGTTTAAATGACAAGGTCAAGTAAAGACTTCAAAGGTTCCGCTCATTTTTTAAATATTCGCCGTCCTGTATATTGTTGTTACTATGAAACATCCAGGAAATATTCCTTTTTGTATGCTTATAGTTGTTCGTACGTTTTCTATTTTAAATCTGAACCTATCCCGAAAAAGATAATACCCTATATATCCCCATTACATAAAGTACTAAGTATGAAGTATATTTTATTAAGATTTTAAAATATTGTCGATATAAAAATAATCTTCTTCCCAAGTTCTGAACATGGTATTTATTTAAGTACGTATATGGACATAATCATGTTCAGAACTTGGGAAGAAGACTATTTTTATATCGACAATATTTTAAAATCTTAATAAAATATACTGCATACTTAGTACTTTATGTAAAGGGGATATATGGGGTATTATCTTCTTCGGGATAGGTTCAGATTTAAAATAGAAAATGTACGAACAACTATAAGCATACAGAAAGGAATATTTCCTGGATGTTTCATAGTAACAACAATATACAGGAAGGCGAATATTTTATTATTTCAAATTAACGTGTAAGAAACATAATTTTTCTATGTTCTCAGGTAATAATTTTGATCTATTATTACTGGTAACGATATCGTCCGATTGCGTCCGAGTTTTACCGAGCCGACCTGAAATCATATTGCCCGCTCATGGCGGCTATGCTTGTAGCCCGAATCGAGTCTTGGGACCCCGCCCGATCTCGCCCGAAAGTTTCCGGCCCGTCCCGAGCACACCCCTGATCGCAGGCAAGGAGATTCAGCTTAGGGCCAGTCGTTGGGTCAAATCGCTGCGACCAATCGCGGGTAGGAGATCCCACCTTAACACTGACGGCATTAAACTGTATTAATTTGAGAAGTTGGACGAAGTTGGAAATGGTTGTTACGCGATTACATAGAGGAAGATTTGCTGAAAATATTTCAATTCGGTAGAATGTGGGACTCTTTGGGACTTTAAAGATATCCTCTCTTAAAGTAAAGAATTTCGAAAATTTACCATGCTGCATTCAGCATTATTTTTTTAATGGATTATTTACATTAATTACTAATAAAAGATGCCATTTTATCGCACAAGATTGCTCTTTAATTTAAAAACAAGCGATTTTCACTACTTTCCTCTACTATACGACTTTCCTTATAACTTGAAAACGAAAAGTTTTATCAACATGCAACTTAAGCCACTGAAAAGAGTATTAAATAAGGTACCAAGTAAACAGCTTTCAATTTTTTTTTATAACAATTAACATAAAAAAATTTAAAAAACAATAAATAAATAAATATAAAAAATATTAAGTTATGCATCATTAGAAGGGGATAATTTTTTCCTATTTTTTGGCGCAAAGAACGTTTCGATATCTTTTATAGTTCAAAAGTTATAGACAAATGTCACCAAATTCTTAATTCCAGACCACTGTGCGTCCTGATCAGTAACAGGACGTACCTGGGACGTTCCTGGTACGGTCTGTCGACGTCCCCGGGATGTTGTGCTGTGTGGGTTATCTCGCATTATGGCTTTGCTTTTTTCCAATTTTTCTGCCGATGTATATTCAAGAAATCCTGATAAAAATTCCCGGTCATCTTTTTCATAATTACCATTGGGTTCATGCTTCATATACAAAGCTATGGAAACTAATTTTAAATTATTTGAGAACTGTAACGGATTAGGTATAACGTTTTTTCTTCTTATTTGAGAAAATAAATTTTCTATACAATCTTGACTAAATCTAGAAGTTAAAATAAATGAAAATTTTCTCGTCGTAATTAAATATTCTGTTAAATTAATGATTGATGTAGTGCTAATTATGATACCTCTTTGTACTGGTTTGAATTCACCATTCCCTATTTTTATTTCTGTAAAAATATCAATGACTTCATGCAGAAAACTAATAATATTATTATATATATTTACATCTTTTATACCAAGTGCTAATTTACAAGTTCTTGATGTCATGATAGAAAACCATTTACGAACAATCGTAACAAACCATGCAGTACTACGATATTCCGGTATATTCTTACAAGTTGCTAATAACTGTAATGAGCTACTCACGTCATTCGAAAAAAAATTTGTAGCTTTGCCTACTTTCATTTTATTGAAAGTATACGAAATTAATGTCATCTCTTTGTAATTTAGGCGTTAATAATAATTCGCAATTTTCTTGAATACTCATCAGTTCGTTGAAATATCTTAATTCTATCTTATTTGAAGGAAAATTATATTTACATACTATATTGTCAGGAATTGTGATTATATGATTGCTAATTAACGACTGCTTAATATTTTTTAAAAGATGAGGCGGATCAGCAATTATGTACAAACATCGACTGGAGTCAAACGGATGTACAAGAGAATTTTTTATTTTACTGAATCTCCCAGTACTTACGCCTAATAGCTTCCACAGCCCAATATTGCCAGAACCCATATCAGACGTAATAAAATTGACATGTAAGCCAATGCTCTCAGTTTTGTCGATTATGTTAAAAATAATTTCTTTCAAAGTTTTAGAATTAAAACTATTTCCTGTGAAATGGTATCCCACGACATGCTTGCACCTGCTAGCTATGCCAACAAGCATAAAAACTAGGGCATGCGTTGCATTACCATTTTCATTGGAGAATGTTATATCACCGATAAGTCGTTCGGTTGAAGGATCGTAACTCTTTTTTGGCATGATGCTCATTTCATCAAAAACTAATTCACACTCGTAATCAGTTTCTTCTTTAAATGAAGTTTTTTTCTGTTTTAAAAATTGAAACATTTGATCCGAAATTCCAGGGGTAAATTTACAATATTCCAATCTGCGTCTCAATGTTCGTAAACAGGGGAGAGGTATTCCTTGGCGAATAATTTCTTCATAGCCATTAGCACCACAAACAAATTTAAGATGCAAAGCACTTTTGATTGTCTCATTTGACCAATTTCGTACACTATGACTTTTTGTAAAGAGCGCTTTAATTTGGTCTTCCGTAAAAACTGAAGTTAAAGCTTTTTTGTATTTATTATTATTAATTTTTTCTTTGAGTATCTGTATTGTCTTTCTCAGAGATTTAATTTTTTTTTTCATTTTTATCAATGACAATTGTACTCTTCGAACAATCTTTTCTGATCTTGCCTGTTGACATTTCTTATTTTTATCAGATTTATGCGAAATACATGCGACTGATGTACTGGGCGCAGAAATATAATTTACAATCTAAAAAATCATTTTATACCTTATAAATAAGGGATCGGGATAAAGGGATAAGAAAGGAAATGGAGAAGAGATCTCGTAAAATATTTAATAAATACATATGTATAAAATATAGTAGTTTTATTAATTCAATATTTTCAATTACTGTGTTCGCTTTATTGCTTTCAGTTGATACTTGTGGTATTTCTGTTTCATTCTCCCTTACAGTTTTCTTTATATTAAATCCAAATATTGTTGGCACAGCGTTTGGTTTTAATTTCCTTTTGTGGTCAGCTACATGTGCTTCCCACATTTCTACACTAAAATGTACCTATGGTATAAACAATTGTACAATTTGACAAATTAATCATGATTGTCACATAAAAATAGGTTTACCTCACAGAGGCGGGAATTATCCGTTGGTATCCAATTTTTGTAAGGAATATTTTGGAGCCATAAAGCTCGACGTTCTGGACATTTTGGAAACACTCTCATAATATATCCGTTTTCTGAGGTGTTATTGCAAAAGGGTGCTGCACATCCAACCATTTTTTCTGAATGTCGGTGATCAAATGCGAAGACAAATGTCTAATGTAGTAAAGTTCATTCTTAACTCTTTTCTGTTCAAACTTCGCGCTATAAGAGTTACCGCCATAAACGTAAGAGTTGTTAAGAGTTGTCAAGAGTGAAATGGTGTGTATCTCTTTCTCTCTCGTGAGATTTCGATCAAACATGGCGGACTGTCACTCGTGTCCAGACTCTTATAGCGAATTCGGTATCTTGCACTGACTCCGTGCTCGTGCCAGAAAATGACTCGGATTGGTTGATTCTTATAGAAATGAAGAAACTCTATAAGAATCAACCAATCCAAGTCATTTTCTGGTTCGAGCACAGAGTCAGTGCAAGATACCGAATTCGTTATTATTATAGTGTCTCTAGCCGTCCCTTGTTGCGACTCCCGTCTAGCGGCGTGTAGTATAAACCATGATGTAAGGATATAAGGTGTGCTCGCTGAGCGGCTCATTTTCGTCTTCTACTGCGCCTTCTCAATTTCCGCCATATTAAAATATGTATGTATATAAATGCATATGCAAGTGTACGGACACGGTATCGAAATGTTGAAAAACTCATTCTATCGTATTGGTTGACAAACTAATATGGACGATCTTGGGAAGGGCACGTTATTGGCTAATCTGGAAAGGCTGCGCAAGAGCACACCTTATGTCCTTACATCATGGTATAAACCATGATGTTTATTCGAATCCAACCTTCGTATCTGTCGAAGATGCGAATCAAAAGCAGGACTTAGCAGTAATGAATGAAGTATTGGAAGGAATGTATGATGACGAAATGCTCGATTTTATGAATGTGGAAGATGAGAATGATATAGGTATGTGTAAATTAAGTTTAAAATTATGTTAAATGAATTGTTTATAAATGACAATACCTTATTGCACATACTTTTATTTGTTAGATGACAATATTGCTGGGCTGAATGAGTCGGAAATCATTCGTGAAATTATTAATGAGGAAGTGATTGTATACCTAGTTGGCTACGTAGCTCATAGATTCCGTACAAAATGTCCTTTCCTTGGTCAGCCAACACGGGAATTACCATCTAATATGGATAAAACTTCTTATAAGTGCAGTATCTCCAGAGGCTTTTTGGTTTATTCTTGCGATTACTTAATTAAATCAGCGCAACTATTAGAAAAAGTTTTTCATAAATTTCATAAGGATTCATTGTCTGATGCCGAATTCATTCTTCAAAAAGTAGCACATCTCTTAAAAGTAAAAATTAACAATGAATTTATTTTACCAAACGAAGTTTTGCTATGTCTTATTAGAACGCGAACATACATAAGACTAAAAGAATTAAATAAAACTACAAATTCCACTAATAAAATTGGAGCCACTAAAAGATTTGTGCAAGCACAAAAATTTTATTCTTAAATTAAAAACATTATTTTTATCTGTTTTTTTATTTTTGGCCGCGCTACTTTACAATTTAAAACGCGTTGAACCTACAGGAAGACCCGGCGGATCTCCATATTCCCCGATCGATGATTTATATCACTGTGCTGAAATAGATGTACTTATGTGTGCGTGGCCACTGATATTTCCCGATGTTGCTTCGTAACTGTTGTTGTTATTAAAGTTAATAATCTAATTGGAAAAAAATGTATTTTTTATTGGTAGAGTCGCCTTACAAAAAATGAGCGAGCCTGTGCGAGCGAACCTGTAGTACTTTAACATTATACATTAACGGAACGTGCTTGGCCTTCTGTCGTGCGCGCTACTTTAAAATTTAAAACGACTTTTCAAACGTCGCTGTCTATCGAATCTCGATATCGCGCTGTTTGACACCTACTTCATTCTATAATAAAACATATCGTGATGAGACTCGAAACACAGTATGTACTGTTACGTTACCAGATTTTAATGCAACTGTCGTATTAGTTGACAATTCAATATGGACAATCTTAGGAAGGGCACGTTATTGGCTCATCTGGAAGGCTGCGCACGACCACACCAAAGAGTAGATATAATAAGAGGCGTCACTCCGGGCGGAACCTTTGAAGTCATTGCTTGACCGTGGCATTTAAATTGGTTGTCTATTTGGAGCGGGATATTCAAATCGACTAGATGTACCTTACCACATTGGCTGATTATTGCCGAAGTTTACCGCGATCTTTGCCGAAGCTTAGCGATCATTGCCGAATGGGCATTTAAATTGGTTGTCTTAGTGATTTCCCCAGATTATGTCTGTCCTTGTCGAGTGACGCCTCTTATTATGTCTCCTCTTTGACCACACCTTATGTCCTTACATCATGGTATAAACTTTAGTAGCGCGAAGTTCGAATCGAATCAATGAATGTAATAGGAAAAGGAGACAAAGTGAAGTTCGCACAAGCCCAAGGGGTTTGAAAATAGTTAGAGATTCTTTTAATGAGGGGACTTCAAGTTTATAAACTAATCGATACCCACTTGGAAATGGGTGTGTGAATAAATGAACTTGTCCTTCCTCCCTCCACCTAGGTGTATAATTCCAGCGTAATGTAGGTAAACGCTTGTTTTTGCAAAAATCGATAACCGAAAGGAATCGGATCGACGAATAGGAATTTAGCTAGTTAATTAGTAAATTTGCGATTGGCTCTTAGAATCTAAGACATTTTGTAATTAACAAAAGGTGAAAACCTTTGGAAGCGTCACTCGAGCCTGGAGCATAATCAAAAAGCTCTTCTGAATTGATATTGTCTTTAAATCGTTTATTTCATTCATTAAAGTTATAAGTTTATTGTGTTCAACTCGTTTTATTCTGTTCTTATTATTATTTTCATTATATTTATCACCCAAATAATCCGCATCCAAGGAGCAGAACGCCTTAGCATTCCACGGGCGTAGACCCTCGCCGAATTCCCTACGAAGGATCCAGATGACCTAAACGGCCACGCAACACCTCAAAAGATAAAGAATAATTTTTACATTCTAAAATATGACATTTATCGTAAAAACAAATGAAACAATAAAATTCACGACACCATGCACATCTAATAAAAGATGTATGGCCTCACGTACATTTTTAATTGTACAATTAGTTTCTAGTGGACATTACATTTAATTTATGTTTTTACGATAAATGTCATATTTTAGAATGTAAAAAATAGTACTTTACCTTTTGAGGAATAAAACAATACAAAATACATTTATAGAAAAAAATATGATCCCAGGGAGAATCGAACCGGTGAAAGTTCCGGTGCGAGACCTGCCCTTTACACGCGCCGCTATTCATCATTACAATAAACTACACTATCGCATCTGTTCGTCAATGCATAAACATCTTTTTTTTTATTAATATTTCGGAAACTCTGGAGTAGTGGACTCAACATGTGAAACGTATATTGGTCTACTACACCTACACTACAACACATATGAAATTCATCAAAATCCGTGTGCCAGATATTGCGGCCTCCCCTTGTAAGTGGTAGCCTGTACTAGAGACAGCCTTTAGAGCCCCAAAATCGAGTGACACAGAAGACAATAAAGTGAAAGGTCTATTCTTTCCAAGACTTTATTAATAACAAATTGTTTATAAACAGAAATTCGGTTAGTTAATAGGTATGTATATCGAAATTAACTGTAAAAGTTCGGAAACGATACACGGAAAATGTATAATTCATTGATAGACGGTATCGCGTCTGTTTGATCTGTGCTGAAGAAAATTATAATTATTGTGGATGGGGAATAATTCGTAGGAAATTACTGGAAAAGTCAGCGAAATCGTATTCCTTGTACCAAAAGCAATTAATTAAAATCCCACGTACGTATACTGAAGAAAAAGCAAATTATTCTCCTAAACATGCCTCAAGCGCAAAAGGCACAAAAGCACTTGAATTCTGAGATTGAATCTGCTGCGCGTTCCCAAAGGTGTTGAATAGATTCCCAGATTGTCAGTCGAATTTTGCGGCAAAACGACCCAAGTGGGGGACGCGGGTGTGCGCGCAGAAATCAATGTGGCAATTTTCAAAGCATGCGCGCAGCCGCGTTACAATCATGTCCGTGTTAGGTAGGCGAGAGGAAATAAATAAGCCAGTGTGATCGGTTGCGATTAATTGATCGGTTAAAAAGTGCGCGGTGCGTTGCTCGATCGTGTCCGTCGCGTCGTCCAGAGGCTGACAATCTGATACTCTCCGTATAAGCAATGGAGTAGTAGTCATAGAGCGCAAGCGGGCGGCTTCATTCATTCTCTACTTGTTCCATCGAAACGTCGCGGCAAACATGGATGAGAATCTGAGCCGGGGCTACGTGCAATTAGGCAAAGCGAGGGGCATGAATGAATTCAAATTCTCCAATGGCTTCACTCATCTGTCGCCGCCAGTGGACAAGTGCAACTTCATCTACTTCGCTCTGATCCTCGGCGGTATAGGATTCCTCTTGCCGTACAACAGGTCACACCGCAAGCAATTGCCGCACTATCTCACCTTGCCTCACTAAGTAGAGCTCGCGATGAAATTTCAAATATCTTACGATTCCCATACGTAATTATCCTGAAACAGTCCCACTCGTGCACGATCGCGGAAATCCACGAACGTTTTACACTTCGTAGTTTTTTTCTTTAATTATGTCGACACTGTTGTCCTTGAACAATTAGCACCGATTAGCTACCCGCAATTATCCTGCGATTGGAATCCTATAAGCAATTCGCTATAAGGAAGATAATTTTGCAGCTTCATGATAGCGGTGGATTACTTCCAAGCGAGATACCCCGGAACAACGGTGATATTCGACATGTCGCTTGTTTACATCATCATGGCCTTTTTCGCGGTGATCGTCAACAACATTTTGGTGGAGATTCTGTCTTTGAACACGCGGATAACATTCGGTAAGGATAAATTTTATCCTTTATTATTATTATTATTATTATTATTATTAAATAGTGAAAAGACTTTACCGTCGCGACTGTCACGTTGATGGAATTTCTTGTTCCCAGGATACGTCGTGTCCTTCGTCACCTTGAACTTCGTTGTGATCTGTGAGATTTGGTGGACGGTTTTCGGAGTGACCACTTCGTACACAATTAATCTGGTGGCCGTCGCGACGGTGTCGCTTGGATGCACAGGTAAGATCGAAGTGCCGAGAGAGGCGTATTAAACTTAAAAACCGGTTGGAAATTGCAGTTCAGCAGTCGAGCTTCTACGGTTACACCTCCATGCTACCTAGCCGGTACACGCAGGCGGTGATGACCGGAGAAAGTGAGTTTTCCAGAAGACATTTTCAAGTGACTTTGCCTGCGATTATTCAAGGAATATTTACCTATAAAACCACTGCACCAGGTATTGCTGGTCTTTGGGTGTCCACCAATCGGATATTAACAAAGTCCTTGCTGGACGACGAGCGCGGCAACACGTCGATATTCTTCTTCTTGTCAATCATCACACTCCTGATGTGCTTCGTGTTGCACCAAGTGGTCCGCAAGACCGACTTTGTGCAATTCTACATAACGCTGTGCCAGGAAAGGAATCGAATTACATTGGAGCCCACGGAAGACGTCGGCCTGGTACGCTTAGAACACTTAGAGCCACGCGGCGTCTATTATATACCTATCCTTTTTTAAACAGATGGATCCTCTGGATCAAGTTGGGGACCCCTCCAAGGTCCAGTACGGAGTTCTAAAGATCCAGACCAGCCCTTTGGGAACCGACACCGCCAGTGGGAACGCCGAGTTGAACGGTGAATTATATGTTCTTCTATCTTTACTTACCTACAAATACTTGGGCAGGCACGTCTTATTTATTTCTCGAATTTGTATGCTCGTTGTTCTTTTTTTTTTCAGGAACGAATCAGTACTCGGCATTCTCGTTCAGTAACCCGGTGTACGAGCCCAGCGCGCCTTCGGCAAATCCGCCCGGAAGTGCTGGCCCTACGTATAAGGTCGAGGACGTGGTTGTCATTAGAGGAACATATGGGACGCAGACAAGTAAACCATGGCCCGAAATTAAGAGTTAGCGTCCCCTTGCTATTATTCAAGCTTCTTTGCGTAGTTTACAGCACGTGCAATCTTTAGCAGAAGAATTTATTCCTCAGGGGGTTTGTTCGCGAGGATCGAGGTGGCCAAGATAATATTTCCATACATGGCCAGTATCGGAATAGCGTATTTTGTGACGCTCTGCTTATATCCCGGTATCATGTCAGAAGTGATCTCTTGCAAGGTTGGATCGTGGATGCCAGTGATATTGATGGCTGCGTTTAATGCGTCTGACGTGCTGGGCAAGGTATGTACTGCAGCTGCTTGTTAACAATTCACTGTACCTACTTGGGTTGGTACATTTGCCTCTGAGTTTCAAAGATTCAGAAGATTCTACAATCTATGATGTTGGATATTTTAGCTGCTCGCCTTGATACCGTACGACTGGAAACGGTCGCAGTTATTATATTTCTCGAGCGCTCGAGTCATACTGATCCCCTTGTTCTTACTCTGCGCCCTACCGAGGGGTGCTCCGATCCTTTCCGGCGAAGGATATCCGTTACTATTCTCCTGCTTACTCGGCGTCACGAATGGTATCGTTGGTTCAGTGCCGATGATGCAGGCACCCACTAAAGTTCCAGAAGGGCAACGCGAGTTGGCAGGTACATTATTTATATCAGCGCTGTTCAAGGTCGCTTACGCGTAAGCTCGGGGTTCTCCCACTCTCGTGCGTGTTGGCAGGGATACCGCGCGACGCTAACCGCGAAGACGCTTGCCCGGCTAGCTCGTCGTCGCAGCCTTCGTAGCGTCACGCGGTCTCCTTGACAACGGAAGGCACGCTGTGCGAGAGAAAGATTGGAAGGGGAAGCAGGCGCGTGAGGGGCCCCACTGCTGGTCACCATTGATTTATATCTACATACTACAGTCAATCTTTGTGCAGAAATTGAGTCATTTTATACTAACAAGGGAAAAATTCTGAAATTTTGTGGATTGGTCGGGGATTTCAAGGGGGGTCAAATTAACCCCTGAAAATTCAAGACGAAAGTTACTACTTTCAAAATCAATTGTTTAAACACTTAGAAACAAGTTATAAACAAAAATATAACAAATAACATAAATATGTTTTTTCTCACGTAAAATCTGAATTGGTGGTTTAAATAATTATGAAACAATATAATCCATATTTTTTCCCATACAATTTCAACTTTTGTTGTATCGTGGAACTGTGCTCCCCGACAATCAAAAAACTGTTCGATCTCATTGTAACGTACCCTACTAACCCTACACATAATTTTTTTTTATTTTTTTTCCGCATCTTCGAAATTCGAAATTTCGTAATATCAATAAAATGAATTGGGTTTTATTTTTTTTTTTATTGTACAAATTTAATCAGTTCTTAAAATATTAAGAGTTTTAGTTTTGCATGCTCGTTTCTTGTAAATACCTTTATGTAGCTTTCGTGACACTTGTTAATGATATTAATATGTTTTCAGGTAATATTATGACTCTATCGTATACCACTGGCCTGACAGTCGGCTCGTTGTTGGCGTACATGACGGATACTTGCTTCGGGCTACCGGTCCAAGCCAAAGACGTATGTTTCAGGGCATTGAAACCTACAGTGGTACCGTTTAATAATACGACCTCGAGTGTACTGATAAATGCCGTGTCTTCCACTTTGCCCACGTTAGAACACGTCACACCGAAGGTAAAAACCACTGTCGCTGTTTTGTCCACCTTACTGGCGTCCACTTTAATCCCCAATACCACCGTTAGTACATTAACTACCGGCATCATGGAGGCATCCACGACTATATCTTCCAAAGCGTTAATTAACGTTACAGCCGCGGTCAACAACGCAATCTTGCAACACTAGGACACGCATGTTTGTGTGTTGTGCTGAATCTGGCCCTTCAGACCCATAAATACCCTACAATATATTGTAAAACTTTTTTTCGAAAAGCACCCCTGCCGTGAACGCTCCGTTCAGCTCGTACGTTGGTATTAGAAGCTTTGGAAACGATTAAAAACCATCAGGGGGAATTAATAAAGTGTCGCCAGATTCAACAGACACACAAAAGCCGATATTCTCCGTTATTATGATAAATTATTATGATTCCATAAATCGTAGCGATTGTTTTGCTTAAACTGTTAGTAAGGGGTGGTCCTTAAAGTACGTAAGGCATTTTTTGTAATAATATTTTTACATCATACTTTTTTACAGCCTAAAAAAACATGTTTCGTCGCACCGATTTAAAGGAATTTTAAGAAACTGAATAAATGCAATGTAAATTGGGATATTACGTTAGGAATATAAAATCTTACGAATACGTAATTTAAGAATAGCCCCTAACATAGTATGTAGGTATATATATATGTACATGTAATCGTCGGGCGAGCGATGTTTAAAATGATTGACGAATGGGAGTAAATGAGCGATGAGAATGGAGCGATATTGTGCCAGATTGAAGCGAAATGTTAGTTACCTTTTGAACAGCACTTCTTTACATCGTATAACCCTATTAATCCAACGAGACGCGCTTCGAAATTCTGACTCATTATTGGAGCTCATTAGAGGGACGCAATTGCGTACTAAACACACATTGAATCTCTGTCATTGTATACATATGTATATGTATATGTATATGTATATGTATTGTAATTTGTTCCCTTAAAAGATATTGTGCCTTCCATACTGTTGCGAATCGTTTGTCTAAATTTCATTATTAAAAGCGAGCAAGTTTCAAGTATATACTTAGCTGATGAATAATTTGTTGCACGTGGACGGAGGAATGAATGTGTTTAAATAATATCGTGGCGGAGTTTTTTCGGAGCGTGGTGGGTACTTTATTTGCATTGCTTTGAATTTTTCTGAATCTACCTGGAACGACCGATATACATATGTATATCCTTCCTGGTAGTTACGATGTGCGCTGCACTTGTTAGGATCAGTATTGGGTTGATAATTAATAAGATTACTCGACAAAGTTATTGTGCAAGTATATTCTGTACTTGACAACTTGTACGTTGTTATATTTCTGCGCGGATAGTTAACGTGTAAATGTAAGATTACGTATGCGTAATACCCCGTGTATAGCGTAAGTACGTTGTGTACAAGAAACGGGAGCGCCTTGTTTCATCCAAGCGCGTTTATCTATGCCCGACATATCCACGGTTGTGCGGAAGATTATAATCAAACTTCTTGAACTTTAAAGCATTGAAATTTACGAGATATAGGTATGTGTAAGGTATGCGTCAGTCTTAAGGATCATACATCCATACATCACGGTAGAATTTACAATGCATAACTAAAACGGGGGTAGACTGTTCGAAGCCTCTCATTTCTCACGCTCTTTCCTTCCCTTTTAAATCGACTCGTATAATGAAGCTCATCCAAGCTCGTGAATTAAATGAACTTAAACGGACTTAACTGATGGATCCAGCGTGCGTTCCGATGGATTATTTAAATTATAAAAATCCTGTTACATTAACGGATAAATGTATATGCGTAATATTCACCAATGTACCACCCATCCAAACAGCTTGCAGATATATTTCGTGTGTTTAAACTGTTTAAAGTAAAGCTAGAGATCATTTAGATGAAAGCGCGCAATTATACATATTGTATACACGTGCGTGCATGTGAGTTTCAGGTAGTCGTATCAATCGTCGATTCTCCCATCAGCTGTATCGCAGTCTCCCTAGAGATCTAGGTGTAATATCTTTTTTTTATTTCACAGAGAAATCCCTCGTATACACAGCGATGTTAATATCTTTTTAAGAGCAGTGTACTGGCTACGACGTAGGCTCGGTAACTGGGGTACGATCAAGTATTTTGGTTTCAGAAATTTCCGAGAAAATCCATGGGAGTGGCGGCGAGTGGCGTCGGTGTTTACTATTTAGTATTTATAGTAATGTGTACAAATTCCTACGAGTAAAAATAATTTTTTATAGAATTTTTTATGACAGTCAAACCACTCTTAATAAAAGATACTTTTAATCGCCATTCGTCGCGTGATAGTGACATATTTTTTATTGCCTTTGAGTTACTTCACAAGTTCCGAAATAAAATAAAAGCGATATTTTAATGACGAGCGCTGCTGTGCGAGGGGGGACGCGAAGGAACGTATTGAGAATATTGATTTTTAATGTAGCTGACGCAATGATGAGTGAGCTGCATGATCCACGACGTGTACAGTACCTACGAGAATACTTGTCGAAGATTGCGTGTAGAGAACGTGGAGAATCGTTTTCTTTTATATCGTATTTTTCATTTGTAATGTCCTGTCCTCGAATATTCTACCAGACGTGACACGGAGTAATCACTGGAACGAAACTTTGATACGCGCTCGATAATTAAAGATACACTGTTCGTTACAAAAGGGAAGGTGAATGTAATGGATTTTTACATTAAAATCGCCTGCCGCGTATCAGATGTTACCCCATATCGCAATTAATATGTACAAATAATAAATATATATGTATATACATATAACATGTAATATTCTTTAATATGTATACGTTACCCGATTCTTATACTCGTTACGAAACAGACATTGCATTCTTAACCACTATCATTTACACACTACTGCCTCTCACACTATTCTCATGTCAGCAATTGAGAAAAGAAAGGAGACGAAAATCAACATACTGATATAACTGAATCGCATTGGACAAATAATCCGTTAACAGAGTTAAAAGATACAATTCTCCCTTAGCTTTTCTTACATAAGGATAAATTAAGTCTGTGACCATTTTAAAAGTGTGATCACTTAGAACTTGGACGGTTGGAGAAAATAGATAATACGCGAAGCAATTACATTCTTAAATGCTCCGTGTCAGTTGATTGTAAATTGGTTCTTTCAGCAGATCTTTCGTTCATTTGGATCTTACTCGGGATGCAATGAAATGATAATTATCATTCTATCACAGTCAAAGTTGCCTTAATGAAAGAGATGTACTAATATCAGATTGCGAGCAACGATTTCGAGAAGTAGTCACTTCAGATACTTGGCAGCCCAATCGGTTCGACCGTGGAGACTTCCGCTGCCTTTCGCGTTCAATCCATTTCCATACACGCTTGGCTGAAGAGTTCCTTTGCTCGTGCTTTCTGTTAAATCCAAGAGCAAAGCTGTTGATAAAGCTGTTTTATCTAAATTACCTTTAAATGTCATACTCACTGATACTCTGTGTACCATAAACGCTAGGGTAGGGCAACCTCAGAGTCTGATCCGTGATATAACGATTTCGCGGAAGGTAATACTGTTTCGTTTGATTCTCGATCGAGTTCCTGGGCACCCAGAAGGAGTCCGTGAATTCCTCGTACTTCTCCAACGGCTGACCAACCAGATTCCGCATTAATCTCGGTTGATTCAGGTCAGAGTCGCCATTTCTCCAAGAACAAAAGAAAGAAAAAAAATGTATTAGACACGCAGAGCCACAGAAAAAATAGATAAATAATTGGGTCCAGGAGCATAACAATTATTTTATTAAACATTCTGAATTTACAATAAGCGTCACAGATACATTGGAGAGAGAGAGAGAGAGAGAGAGAGAGAGAGAGAGAGAGAGAGAGAGAGAGAGAGAGAGAGAGAGAGAGAGAGAGAGAGAGAGAGAGAGAGAGGGGAACGAGTCAACGATAATATGCTGCTCGGATTTCTACTTTAGAAGATAAAGTAACGCGATGTAAGAGAAATTTTCTGCGCAACCAACGAAACAAAGAATTTATTTACACAAAGCGTATTAAAGTTAGTATACTCCAAAGAGTTTACTCAAGCACCTCCAACACTCCATTGGGAAGACTCGCTCGAAATTGAGACGGACATATGGCGGCACAGAAACACTGTCGTACAAGCTCTGCAAGCCAGACAGAAGCTGCTGAAGAACGAGCGAACGAGCGACTGCTAATTGGACTCCCAATTGCAACGTGTAAGTGTGTGCGGCATGAACGCGACTTCTTAACTGCTCCAGGAGCAACGCTCCGCAGGATCCATTCGCGGAGACGTTAATCAGGCACGCGGAGTGCTCGCGCAGTTCCTTCTGCCAAACGAGATAGCAGACCAGCGCGTATCCCAGTATTAACACCAAATAGGCCAAATAGGGGTTGTTCAGAATTCGTTTTAGGTTGCAGAACATTCGATACCTGGACGATAGGCTCGTGCTCGGCCCGGCGACGTAGCGTGTCACGTTAAGGTAGTGCTGCTTCGCCGAGACTTTGCGGCCGTTCTTCAAGCCCGATTGCGGCTGGTTCCAGTTCAACGGAGCCGGCTCGTTCCAGGCCGGTAGCAGCCAGTTCCCGTTGCTCTGCTTTGGGTTCTCTGGCAAATAATTGCCGTTCCAATTGGCACAGTTCTCTTTGTACACACGCTCTGGGGCAAGCTTTGCATTCACGTTCTCGGGAACGATCTTGCTTCTGACGTAGATAATCAAGGGATTAGATCATACTGATTACAGATTCGCAGGGATCGGAGGTGCACGTAAGCAGACGCGGGCTCTGATTAGGAAATTCGGCCAACGCACCCCAGCAGCTCGGCAAAATCGTCCTCCTCCCACTTGATTGGATTACTTTCGCGCGCGTAATTCTGATGGCTCAGCAACGGTAGCATGGGCTGCTGTTGCTGTTGTTGTTGTCGCTGCGATTGTGCCATTTTCTCTTGCGCCCTGCAAAAGCGACGGTTTCGTTAATCCTAAAACACAGTAACGGTTACACGACAGGGCAATATATATATGTAGTTTACCTAGATTCCAGAGAGTTCTCAAAGGCCTCGGCTTGGGAATAGGCGTACTGCTTAAGGGCGGGCGGTGGGAGATTCACTTTGTTCAGGATCAGATCTCGCTGGGACGCGACGCCGATCTTTTTACTGTTAACTACACGTGGAACGTTCACTTGAAAGTATGGGTACCTACCCGGGAGATAGGTTTTTAGTTGATCCTGATGCTTTGCTAACGGTATGGTAGATAGTTCGCTGTCGATCTTTAATTACATACCTCAGAGACTGCTGTGCCGTTGGTCGCTTTATTGGGTTCCATTGCAGCATGTCCTCCATGAGTATCACTGCTTCCTGGCTGGCGTTCGGTATCAGAACGCTCAACGAGGTGCGAGTGAAATTTGGAAACTTGAAGTTCATGGCTGTGGCCAGTTGATATCCCTCCGGCCAGTCGTCCTTTTCCGGGGTTCCGATCACCGAACATATCTTAAAGATCTCGTCGATCTCGCTTTTGCCGGGGAACAACGGTCGAAACGTGTACAACTCGGCCATGATGCAACCCACTGCCCAAATGTCGATCGGGCTGTTGTAGGTTATAGAGTGGAGGAGTACTTCGGGTGCTCTGTACCTGCAACAAGTTCCGTAGGGTTCTATTGGCAGATCTATTAAAAGGATCAATTGATTGGTGATTACCATCTGGTGGACACGTAGTCCGTGTAGGGCGGCCTCGACCGTATTTCCCTGGCTAATCCAAAATCGGCGATTTTTACCAGTTCCGGTCCCATGCATAATAAATTCTCGGGCTTCATGTCGCGATGGAAGAATCCATGTTTATGCATGAATGCCAGCCCCTGCAGCACTTGGTACACTATATTGCGGATCACCGGCTCGGGGAATAGCTTGTCCCTATCGCATGAGAAACTTCAATACATAATCTGTACACCACTCCAAAGGAAAAGAGGCTGTACCTGTCCTTCATCAACTGATACAGATTCTCCTTCATGTACTCGAAGACAAAGTACAGCACGTCGTTCTCCCTGATCACTTCCTTCAGCTTCACCACGTTCGCGTGGCTGAGCTTCTTCAGAGACTAAAACGGAACGCGTTACAACTTTTCGATTGGACTTGGAAGTTGTAAAAAGCGGAAGATGGATCTTTACCTTCACCTCGCGCAGATTCATCGCTTCCTCCCAGGAATAGTATTTTCTCTTCATCCTTTTTATGGCGACCTTCTCCCCGGTGTCGATACGTTCACCAAGAACAACGGAGCCAAACGTCCCGTCGCCCAACTGATTCAGCGTTATGTATCGATTCATCTTCATCGAGGCTTAGCTTTGACAACAACGTCGAATGACCCTTCAACTTGCGAGCTAGCTCGTTATATTAGGATGCTGACTCTACATCGTATTAAACCCTGAAACACGCGCCGTTTATTGCCCCCATTGCTTCGCGGACATTAGGATTTTGCTCCAGTCAGCTTCAGTCATCAGACGCGGGCTCGCCCACGTGTTGCCATTAACGAGAGATGATCAATGACCGTCCGCGGTCATCGCCGACTTATGTTCGAAGTTGTCTGATATCGATTGTTCGCGGCCCGTGACTCGTGACGAATAGCGTACGCGTACCTTTTGTTTTCCAAATAAGTGGACACCGCAACTGCGGATCGCATTGCCCCGTTATCGATACGAACAGCATTTATACAATAATTCTGCGTGCTCTCAGACACTATCATTTCGGGTATCATCTCCCGAGTAAGTAGTCTCACGTATACTTCACGTGTCGAAAAATAAAATCCAGGACAAAGTAAAAGAAATGGAGACAAGTGCCTACATACGAGCCCTCGAATAACTTCGAGTTCTGGATCGTTGACATTACCAAGAAAGAGAATTTAAGATTTAAGCTATCTTTGGAGCGTGACCTTGACGCCCCCCCCCTTGCTATTCTCGCACTTGTACTGTACTTGAAAAAGTCACGCGAAGGAATGATACGCGCGTTATTATCCCATTTCAATCTAAACTTCGAGGTCTCTACGAGTAACCGGATGTATTGTTTTTGAGCTTGCACTGCGTTCGTCAAAGACGACCAGGGTAAAAGTATAATTTCGCCACTAACGGGCGAGCTGTGCTGGAAAACGTTGACGTACCGTTCGTGAATTATAAAGCATCGTAGAGGCGCCCGTATGCGCTGGCTGCTTCGATATGCGCGCTGATAACGGATTTTCAGTTACTTTCAAACAACGACCGCTAGATATATATGTAGGTATCGGTGGATCGATGTACGGATTTCGCTAAAGACACGTGTGCCGTACGTCGTTTTGTTTCTATGAATGAGTAAACAGCGACGAGCTCGATACGCTCCTGTATCCTTTTGCTGCATGAAATTCTACTAATACCAATTTAGCAAATAGACGATAAGTAATTCACCAGGGATGCCTTAAGGACTGTTCACCGAATTCCCTTAACCTCTCATACTAGGTACATATAGTGCACGAGCTAGAGCTATACCTAACCCAGTTGTGTCCCAAAAGGGTTGACGAATGACTGGGCGTTGTAAGCCCTAGAAGTAATCTAGGGCGCAGCGAACACCTTGGTCAAGATTAGCATTTTCTTACGCTCGCATGTGAACGATCTCCCGCTGGTCGGTCAGTCGAACATGCAAGGGTATAGATTTTCTTGAGTTGCAGGCTTAAGAAAATACATTTATTCATGGGGGGGGGGGGGCAGGACGTACGTGTTCGCGTTCGTGTTGGGGCGGTGGAAATGTTTCGAAATAACTTGCAATACTTTGAGCTCGTGTGAGGTACAACTACTTGAAGTATGTTTGTATAAAATGACCGCAGTGCTTCCCAAGGAAAATTTTACTCGATTTTAAAATATAGCTTCAATTCTACTGTTTTTTTATCTTTTCTTCCCTCACTCTGTTCTATTATTCTTTGTTGAATTCGATGCAAGGTGCGGCGGCTACCGTTCGGGACACTAGTAAAGAATTCTCGAAAGGGAAAGATTTAAAAAGATAATAGAAAGATTAACGCCTTCAATTACGCGATGACAAGAGTATCCTCCACTTGAATGTAAGAAAGTGGATTACTTGGAAAAAAATTAATGGTAAAAAATCGATGGGGTTATTCCCTCGCGGATCGATCGTAATCAATTGCAGGATTCGCACTAAATTACCGTAAGGTCGATGAACCGGAAGCACCGAGGAATAGGTGACAATGGTCGCTTGCAGCTAGAGTACAGTACCGTGCGTAATAAAAAAAAAAATAAATGTTAACTGTCCACTCACCAGAAAGCTCGCACCGTGAATCATCGGAGCATTCGACGCACTCAATCGAGGTAATCACCTTCCTGCGCCACGGTCACTCGCAAACTGTTAATCGAGCGGCCATGCTTCGCCGTGTAACCATAGTTACCAATGCTACCTGAAACCTATGAAACCACAAGAGGTTGCTCCGTAAACCAACCTGTCCTGTAGTTTTCAACTTTTAACATATGTAATCCGACCTGCCGTCTCAGCGGGTCTTGAATGTGTGCGTACGCTCACACAAGCTAGGAAAAGCGTGTACATATACGCGATGTAGTAAACAAACCGTAAATTACAACTTTCGTCCTGGAATCGACAAGAAGGAAGTTTTTGCGGGTACAGTTGCCTTCAGTAGACATTCGTGCAGGGTGGTTAGGTGCGTTTGAACGTTAATAAGCACCGTACGTTGAAATAATAATGAATTTATGAATCGCGTACTCAGGACAGCCGGAAAAATGACAGAATGAAGCTTCAAGGCTTTTCCGTCACCGGCGCTGATGGTATATTCGTGCCATGTACCACCAAAACCGGTGGAAGTCTTGAATGAATCACGGCGAAGCGGCTGGAGAACAGAGATGGGCAAAGATAATATCTGGTTAAACTCACATAAAAGACACTTTATGTTTATCTGTTATGAACCGAAGTGAATTTATTCAACGACGAAAGATAATTATTTTATTCGACCTTTATCCGAAACACCGCGCGCTCTCTTCGAGCTGAGGATTTGGGCTGTTCGGCGACTTCTGATTTCGGTTCGAGAGGCATATCGTGTTGCTTGCGGTGAATTATGTATTAATAAAATATAAAACGTGACGTTTTCAGTACTCAGTAACATACTGGTGAGATATTCCTTAAAATGAGTGCGAACATCGTATATATCGGATTATTTCTAGAACTGTACTTGATAATTAAATATAAATATAATATTTATAATCTAAAAATAATCCAATTCATACTGTGTTTAAATTTATTTTCATCTGGTAAAATCTCAGGAGTATGTTACTGAAACGTTTATGTCGATACGATAGCGAATGTAGAAGTTTTACATTCTATCAAAACATGCAATATAAAAAATCATTTTAATATATTTTTTTATGGTTAAATATAAAATTCCTTTCTTTTATGCAACATTCGTGAACTTTTTATAACTCAATATCCTTTCAAAATATTTGTTACGCTATCGCTTGAACGTAGCTGGGGAATTGTATATAATCAATAGGTAAATCAGGAGCGAAATTTGAAAGCAGATGTTGAATGTGATCCAGGAGAATATTGTTCAAAATACGCGATGCGGGTGGCATGCGTGGGAAAGATCTTAGACAGAGGGCGATATTCACAGTCGCGTCTTGAGCAAATGCTTGAGAATCATCTTCTAGAAGATGTTCTTGTTTGCCTGAAGACATCAGGTATTCATAGTCGTTGCTCAAGATGATCTTAAGCATTTGCTTGGAATAAGCGATTGCTTATATGACGTATCCATTTACTTTATAAAGCATTTACTCAAGCATTTGCTCATTCACATTCGGAAACTTTCGGAATAATTCTGTTAGGACAACCAATGATAAAGGATATTCCGTTCGCTCCTTGGTGGACGATGGAGTAGGATACTCGAACGTGAATAAGTGATGCGTATGACCACGTATGACCGTCGAGGTTATATTATAGCGATGCCGGCGGACAGTTTATCGGAGAGTCTCCGGAATAACGGAATAACCCCTGTCGGTGCTTTATAATGATTTCAGGAACAACGTAATTCGGAGTATAATCAAGGAAATTAGATGTAAAATTGATTTATACCCTGATAACCATCTGACGCCAATCTGACATCAGATTGGTAGCAGGGTCTGGTATGTGAGCGCAGAATCTGACGTCAGAACCGTAGTCGTCTGTGTCCGCATTTGGCTGCGTTCTGAGGTACAGATTCTGATGTCAGATTCTGATGTCAGATCGGCAGTAGATGGACAGCAGATTCTGCCGCCTGCTAGGCACAGCCAACAGCGCCATCTGAGGGCCAGAATTGGTAAACTAACCTAAATTATTATACACCTAAGAAATTGGTGTATTGCTACTAATCCCTCTATAATAGAGGAATGCATTGCGAAAATGGCGTGAAATCATAATAAAATTTCAAAACTTTCAACAATAGCATCCGTTTCATAGTTAAGTATAAAAGTTAAAAATGGAGTGTGGTAAGAAAATTCCTGTAGAATACATTTAAACTCTGTCCAATTCTACCACCACGTCAGTAAAGTACACAGAAAATGTATAAAAATTAAATGCAACAGGTAAAAAGAATTGCGTTAGGTAAATTATTTAATATTGATATCACTTGTAGTTTAAACAGGTACTTATGCCACAGAATAACGAATCTTTTCGACTCAAACGCTATATAATAAGTTCTTAGAATATAATGGTATGAAGATTTTTGAACAATAAGTATTAACACAGACGAGGTATAGAATAGACCTATCGCCAAAGAGGAGACATAATAAGAGGCGTCACTCGACAAGGACAGACATAATCTGGAGAAATCACTAAGACAACCAATTTAAATGCCCATTCGGCAATGATCGCTGGGCTTCGGCAATGATCGCTAAGCTTCGGCAATGATCGCTAAGCTTCGGCAATGACCGCTAAGCTTCGGCAATGATCGCTAAGCTTCGGCAATGATCGCGGTAAACTTCGGCAATAATCAGCCAATGTGGTAAGGTACATTTAGTCGATTTGAATATCCCGCTCGAAATAGACAACCAATTTAAATGCCAAGGTCAAGCAAGGACTTCAAAGGTTCCGCCCGGAGTGACGCCTCTTATTATACCTACTCTTTGACTTCGTGTCGCCACCCAATCTGTGGTACCGACCCATAATTTGAGGACTGAATTTAACGACCTCTGTTCATGAACAGCGGCCAACTCAAGAACTACTCTGAAATGTGTTGAAATACTTAAATATGTGTGCGTGCTTGTATACGTGTGACTTGTTTAGAGTGAGAGTTTAACATAGAGGGCGGGCTTTCGCTAAGCTATGCTTTGGCTCGGTTTGTTAACGACTCACACCGGATTTCTTTCTGAAAACCTATTTCGGGGATCAGGAGCCTATATGGCGCTGAAATATGGCACTTCTTAAGAGCTTATACAAGCTATAAATTGCAAGATAAAATTGATTGTTAGTATTTTTCGTGAAGTGGAACATTTAATTAATATTTTCACATGTCATACACGGAAAAATATTAAAAATTGACGCTGCTACTGACATTCCCACAAATTTCTGCACTTCGCGCGTGTCTAAATAGACGGTGCCCATCCTACGACACGTAAAAGTCATTGAAAATAATGAATTTAAACGTTTTTGTAAAATTTATATTCATAGTCTTTTGGACCCGAGACCCCTAAATCCCTACGTGTCGTTACAAATTGATTGGCTCTGTCCTTATTAACTACTGAAAATTAACTATTTAAAAATTATAAAAAAACATCTACGATGTAAATACACGATCGTAGGTAGCGCTTACGTTAAGATATGGGTACACATAACAGTTCCGTGTCAGTCATGGGCGTCCGGAGTGGGGTGCAAAAGGGGCAGTTGTCCCCCCTGACTTTTGAGAAAAAAATTGCCTATTTTTAAAAACTTGTCTCTATTAAGTTTATACTAAAAAAGTGAATAATTCGAAATTTATAATTCTAAAATTCTGAAAGTGAATATACTAAATCCGACAATTTCGGATTTAAATTTTTAATTAAATTGGCAATACAAAATGAGTTCAAAAAAGCAAGCGGGCTACTCGTTTTTTCATTACTATAATTTTCACCACCATCACTTCAAAGTTACCCCACCCCGTGAAGAAAAGTCTACAGACGCCCGTGGTGTCAGTTCACGTAGAATTTAAGTACTCTTTATTACTTTCCTCAATTACTTTACTCCAAGTACTTTCTATTACAGTCATTAAAAATAATCAGAATTATATCATGTTTGGTGTTATTTTTATCAGAAAAACACTAGTAATCCATTAGTAATACGTCTATGATAGAAATTGGCATAGTCATTACTGAATGGCCTATTGCTGACTTTGTCCTTATGCCATTAGTCTAGCGTTTATGACCTCCGAGCCGCGTCGTTCGAAAGCTTTTACCTAAGAACCCATCAGGGTCGTAAAAAAAGGTACGCGTTACCGTTCAACCGATTTCAAGAGAAAGGCCAGAATATCGTGGCCATCCAATTTTAACTTTCTGAATATGAATACAGATCCGACACTGAAGGAAAAAGATGAATGAGTATAATGGTCTTGAAACGCTGCGGATATTACTACATATTTTGCAGTTTTAGAAAAGCATAATATGTAAAATAGAAGAGATCGGCTCGAAAGCCAGCCATTAAGAGGGGACCGAGACGGAAAGAATTATGTATATCATTTATATCAAGACTAGTGAAAAGATTTTACCCTTCTGTCTCCTGTTGAATCAGAATTAGTATCTTATTATTCATTTAAGTACATATATATGTATTTTCATTGCTACCAAATAGTCTGTGAGGCGATATAATAGTGTTTCGAGCCGATCGCGTCCGAGTTTTGCCGAGCTGATCTGAAATCAAATTGCCCGCTCATGGCAGCTATGCTTGCAGCCCGAAACGACTCTCGGGATCCCGAAAACTTCGGGTTCTCGAGCAATACGAAAGTAACGGGATGCTGCCCGATCTCGACCGAAAGTTTCACACCCCTGGCTGTCAGCGTCCGATGGACAGCGATGAGCCCCGAGCTTCGAAAATTTTGGGATGGTCTCTTTCGAATGAACGTAGCAAAGAGCTATTGGGAATTTCCCGGCCCAGATAAGCGAGCCGGGCGCTCCGCTTTTATGATCGATTTACCACTCACACCCCAGATCATTGTAATGAGGTTTGCAAACAATGTCGACTGGTCTCGTACCCGTCTCAATTTCAAAATTTTCAGCTAAGACAGGGTTGATCACGGCGCTATACCTCTGTACGGAGAGATTTTTCGCCACCAGCGTTGTAAAAGTCACAATACTGGCGCATCGTTCCAAAAAATGGAAAATCATAATTAAAGCCGACTTCAAAAAAATATGAAATGCGCTAAAAAGTAAAAAGTAATTTTGTTCCTTATTTAATCTACGACACTTAATTTTTTTTATATCGGCGCCTCATCATTTGCACTGTGTAAATGATGAGGCGCCGATATAAAAAAATTAAGTGTCGTAGATTAAATTTTGATTTCAAGTAATTTTTTTTGCCCATCCTGGTAATTTTGAGGTACATATAACTTGCAGCGACAAAGTTTTTCCTTAATATACAAGGAAGATTTTCACCAATTTTCACACTGATTAATAAATAATTGTAGATGATATGACGATATATATAAATCTCTTCGCGCCGCCTTAATGTATGCGGCAACACATGATACATGGGTGGGGTTCAGCAACAGGTGCTCTTAAAATACACTAAAGTCCTGTTTTTACAAATTACGTTATTGCAAGGGAATGAAATTTGTTATGCGTTAAATAAACCGGAATAGGACAGCAAGGTTAAAAGACGAATGTGATATCGTTTTATTTTCTTCCTCCGTTCTCTTCCGTTGAACGGAATATGTTCATAAGACGATTTTTAAATTGTTACTCTAACAGAAACATTTGTAAATCGCGGGCTTTGACTCTCAAAACATAACCTAGTTTTACTTGTGCTTAATTTTAGTTCCTACCACGCGTAGCGTTACAATCTGTTTTGAGACTTCACCGGTAACGTTGCATGCGACCTTAAAATGGTATGGGGGGTCCTAGGACCCCTCAAACCGGCGACACAAAAATACATTGGGTGATTAGTCTATTCTATACCTCGTCTGTGGTATTAATAAGAGTCAAATTTTAATAACGATCATTCTGTGCCTAGATTAATCTAGGCGGCATCTTAAACAAATGCTTGCGATGGTCTTGAGATCAAGACGCGACTGTGAATACCGTCCAGAGTCTCAATTAATAGACCCGAAATGAATCGCGAGTTTCTTCTAAGTCACGTAATCTTTTGAGAAAGCCTTGTCCTTTGTTAGTCTTTAGGAATGTCGATTGACTCCAGATGTGTTGGCGATGCTAAGGAAGTCATAAATTTCCTTCAAGGGTTGTTTTCTTGATTTGCGGAGCAGAGCCTACTTTCTCTTCCCACGTGGGCCCCCCGTTGTGTAACGGAAAAGCGCGCTTGCACCGAGTTTCCACCACCATCTGAAGACGGAGGGAAAGATGGACGCCAATTCGCGGGGGCGTATAGACATCCGAAGGACGGCCTACCGGTTGGATCTGCTGGAACTGCCAGTTAGAACCGCATTAAAAATTTTTAAATCCGGATTGATGCGGTTTTCTTCCCGTAAATTGCAGATTGAATCACATGAAATATTTACTATCAGTTTCAAACCGGATATGCATGTAAAAATCTTGATGGTATATACATATCTGTATTTCCTAGCCCCATTTGGGATTGGTTCTACTCGCATTTACATGAAGTAATTAGTAACTTCGTTCATTTTTTAAGCTGGTTCTATCTGGAAATCCAGATTCAAACCAATATGGAATTTTTAGGACTTTTCAAGTTATTTTGCAACCAGTAGTTACACGGATTTACGCGACATTAAGGAACCTGAAATAGCACGTATTTACGTATCGAGTAGCCTCAAATTGATATCAGTTCATAACTGGAAATGCAGGGTGAAATTCAGATGGTATTTATCAGATTTTCCGAAGCCATTTTGCTAAAATCGTCTTGGTTTTGAGTCAGGAATATAGCCTGAAGAAAGTGCGGAATGGCTCATATATGGTTCATACATGCTAGCAGAGTTGGGCAAAATGTAATCTAATTACAACTTAGAAATTACGATTAGAATGTAATTGTGTAGTTGATTACACATTATTTTCTGTAATCGTTTATTTGCGTAGTTGACCATTAAGTCAACAGGATTTATAGGTTTCGTCAATTACCTAAATGAACGATTACAGAAAATAATGTGTAATCAACTACACAATTACAGTTTAATCGTAATTTCTAAGTTGTAATTAGGTTACATATAAATCATGTATATATAACCCAGTTACTGTGGTCTGTCACGAACCCCCATTACAAGTCCCCACGTAGGTTACATAGGCCAATTTAGGAATAAATTCAGACGAATTTGGAAAACTATTAAAGCAACTTTATTGCATTATTTATAATAATGTATAGGAACATGTATATTTACATATTTTAGTCGAATAGCATGTGAGGCAACAATGTTCGGTGTATGGACTCTTAAAGTTAGTAAAGTAATATTGATACGAGTGATTTTTCAACGAGCATATTTCCATTTTTGGCCTTGAAGCAAATTTTGATGGCATCGCCTTAAGGGGTTATACTACTATGACGGCCCGAAAAAGTAGGTACAGTATTGTCTCCGTATTTACTCGAGTTTATGCACGGGATACAAGCTTGTCGCTATCCCCACCACTTTTGTCTCACTCTTGTCCGGCGAAGGCCAGAGCGAGATAGAACGCATTGCGTGCGCAACGGGCACGAGCGCTATGACTGCTCGACGCATGCGCACGCCGGTCGCGCACGCAAAGCGTTCCATCTCGCTCCCCCCTTCGGCCAGAAAGAAGCAAGAAACGAACACTCGGAATTACGACTCTGCACGGAATATATGCTCACCGCCGGTCCCGACCAGCGAGCAAATACGGAGACAATACTGTATAATCTTCTGATGCAAATTGTAGAGAAACTAATCATTAGATTGGGGAAGAGACTGGAAAGAGTACAGGATGGAAAGGGGATGACGGTAAGAAGGGGAAGGGGTAGGGTGACAGGAGGGGTACGAAGAAATGAAGAAGGAAGACTGCAGGAAACAGGAAGAAGAGAGAAGAGGAAAAATAGTAGAATCGAGGTATGAAAAGATAGCAGGACGGAGCGAAGGGAGGAGGTACGAAAGGATAGCGACGTTTAGGCAGGGGAACTAAAGGAGGTGAGGGGGGTATTGGGAGAAGGAGGAGAGAAGATGCAGGATATGTGGAGGGGAAGTAGAGACGTGATAGCAGGTGTTGAAGGGGTGTGCGAAGGACGAAGTAGAGGAAATATTGGATGAAGGAGGTAAAGGAGAGGAATGGATGAAGAAGTTGGAGGGAAAGAGGGGGAGGGAGGGGGGGGGGATAAAGGAGTGAAAGATAGGAAGCGGAAAAGAGAGAGAGATAGTGAGAGGGGAAAATAGGATAAGTATAGAAGGATAGGGATAGGTTATGTTCTCCTATTTTCCCTCTTCTCTCTTCTTCCTGTTTTCTACAGTCTTCCTTCTGCATTTTTCTTCTCATAGCCCTCCCGGCCCTTTCCCCTATCCATTCTTCCCGCCAACCCCTTTCCATGCTATACCCTTTCCTCTCTCTTCCCGAATCGAATGACTAGTTTCTCTACAATTTGCATTAGAAGATTACCTACTTTTTCGTGCCGTCACAGTATAGTATAACCCCTTAAGGCGATGCCATCAAAATTTGCTTCAGGGCCAAAACTGTAAATATACCCTTTGAAAAATCACTCCTCATGTATGTACTTGTACTTTTTGATTATTTAAATTTTGATAATTAGTATTTTGACGCGAATACGCAGTATATATCCTCTCGTTATATAGGCGGCACGCGGTATTTGGCTCGTCTACCGCTTAAACGTCTGAACAGACTTATCAGTTCCGTGACAACACAGTGCCGACGTGCCAGTGGTAAGAGGAAGAGAGGCGTAGAGGATCTCTTCTTACCTCTGGCACATCCGGCACTGTGTCGTCAGGGAATTGATATGTGTGCCCAAACCTTAACTGATGGCCCGCGGGAACCGGTCCCTGACATATCTTATAATTATAAAGAAATACCTCCATTTACCCTATTCGGGAAATGTAGAAAAAGTTTTAAGAATTGATAAATGATTTGTCACTTTCCAAAAGCATCAATAATCATCATCATCAGTATTTGAATCATGTGGACCAGAGTTGTTATCAGTATCGTTATTTTGATTATCCTCCGCTTGCTCTTGAATATCAACAGGTTTCTTTACCTTTCGAGGTGCGCGATTTAAATCCGAGATTTTTGAACTAATGATACTGCCAATTCGACATAACCACAAGTCCACTTCGGTTTGGCTACAATTTAATCCAGAAAGCCAAATGATTTTTTCATTAGAAAATGGAAAAAAGTAGGAATCATATAATTACCTGTTATGGCCCGTAATTTCAAAGGATCGAGCGGTGTTTTGGGGATACCGTTCTTAACTTTGGCATTTGATTTCTCTTCCACACTGCTAGTTTTAAGAGTCTCAGGGCCAAACAAGGCCAGTGCCATATTTTTAACAAAAATCTTTTTTGACCTCCTTGCATTATATACGACTGCGTCAAAAGTGCCTTTGGGTAGCCACAGATCTTGTCCTACATGAATCTAGAATACATACGCAACATTTCTTATTATAAACACATGATTGATATTCATTTCAACAGAATTCAATGTTTTGCAACGCAATTCAATACAATGTTTCCACCAGGGATTACATCTATATGAATTGAAGAGCAGAAAAATCAAAAACTGACGAAACTCGCATTCTCCACATATATGCATCATACGTACCATATTATCAGTTCTTCTCAGAAATCCCACGGAGGGAACATTTTCTAATAAATTCTGCTGGGTTTTATTTTTCGCCGATTCAATATCTATAGAGCAAAATTGAAGATTTTAGAGTGAAATTAAGCTTTAAACCGTAATTTATAAAAATCTCTTATGTAATAATCATTAATCAAGTTCATTTATGTTCAATTTTTATCACCACCCATCACCTAAGTACTTTTAACTTACGTTTTCTCACAATTATTGAGTTTCCCATAAATTTGGTAGAAAACAAATATATTCTCCGGCTGATCCCAAATCCTTAAGAAGCACTTTCGTTTCTATCATTGAGATGTCGAGAACTGATAATACTTTATCTTTACGTACAATTTTTTTTTTATATGATTTAGTTCAATTGGACTGTTCATTGAAGTGGGGCAAAGCTTTGAGGTCAATATGTAACATTTTCCTTCGCTCATCGTGATATATTCTATTTGCACAATGCTTCCGTTGTTTAATAAAACAACTGTATCATTGGTCTTTTCAACTCTTATATATTTCAAACTGTGCACAACCACATTCTTATGAATACATCGATCAAAAACTTGCACAATTGCTGTATCATTGTGAAGAAAGGCGCAAACTTTTTTGTGATATTCTCCAATATTTTGGGTACACCTATGAGTACAGTATGGCAATCATTGCTTTTTCTTACGTAGGGTAGATGTACCATTTGTGGCCACTGCACCATTTGTGGCCACTGTCTTATTTATTCCGATATATTAAGTATTCTTAGTTTACTTTCATTACAATGAATGAAGCTGTCTACGGATGGGTTATGTTGGCACCATTTCTACTACTTTCTACTGTTTTGTTGTCCCGTTTTATTTAATAATCATACGTGAATGTGCAAATCTTTGATAACTTTCCACATCCTTGCAAATTGTGCTTAGCATACGACTGGTAAGAAAACAATTATTTACTGTATTTAACAAGAGTATGGATGCAGTTTTATACATATTTATATTAAAAAACAAATATTTTTGAGATTTAAAAAAGAATTTCAACGATATAACCTAAACTTTACTGGAATTAGGCACTGACCAAAAATGGTACATCGAAAATGGAATTGTACCATTCGTGGCCACGTAATGGCCATAAACAGTCCACGGTACAACCATTTTTGGTCAGTAGGCATTCTCATTAGCAACTTATCGTACAATACCTAATTATTGTAAAATTATTATACAATACTTACCGAAAAAATTCTTCTAAAGTTGAATTTAATTTTTTCTGCAAGATACCCATTACTTTTAGCTGCCATAGATAATAATGGGACGTAGAAAGAGAAATTTTACAAAAACAATTTCAATGACGAAAAGTGTTGAAATGAAGAGACAACGACCAAAAAGAAAATTCTTCGCCAACTATTCTGAAGACGACGTGAAAAATGCATTGCAAGCGATTAGAGACGGAACTCCAATTGCAGCAGCCAGTAAGTTATACAATGTTCCCCGAACAAGTTTACGAAATAAATTACATGGGAGTGCACCAGAAACCTCAGGGCGAGTCGGACGGAGGTGCGTCCTTGGGCATGAGGTGGAAGAAAAGTTAGAGCAGTGGCTTTTGGAGACGAGTAAAATGGGATTCCCTGTCAATAAAGACTGTTTAGTGCACTCAGTTAAGCAATTAGTGAGTAGGGAGAACATGCCTAATCCTTTCAAAAATGGCCTCCCTGGGCGGAAATGGTTTGATGCATTCCTCAGACGCCATCCCCGAATCGCACACAAAAAAGCGGAACAGCTCTCTAAAGCTAGGGCTGTATTAACTGAAAATCGTATTCGATTGTGGTTTTCCGATGTAAGAATTCAATTAGACCATAAAGTAGAAATACTCCAAGATCCTCGACGAGTATTTAACATGGATGAAACAGCGGTATACCTCGCACCAAAAGGATGTCTTGTCTTGGCGGAAAAGGGCAAATCAGTGTATGATGTAACTGGTAACGATAAAGAAAATATTACAACGCTATTCACGGTAAATGCTGCTGGAGAATTTGCCCCGCCATTAACAATTTATAAATATGAGCGTCTACCGCAGATCTGTATACAAACTGCTCCTACAGATTGGGGAATAGGGAAAACGGAAAATGGTTGGATGACGTGCGAAGCATTTTACGAGTATATCACCAACGTGTTTCACCCTTTCCTTCTAAAAAGTAATATCCCTTTACCAATCGTATTATTTTTGGACGGGCATGTTTCCCACCTGTGTATACATCTCAGCTCGTTCTGTAGGGAGATGCAGATTGAAATATGTTGCTTTCCGCCTCATGCAACGCATATTCTACAGCCCTTGGACGTTGCCCTATTTTTCCCCCTAAAGCAAAAATGGAAAGGCCTCGTAAAAAATTGGCGCATACAAAATGAAGGCAGTGAAGTCCAAAAGTATCATGTACCATTGTTATTGTCACGTATTATTTGGCACGAAGATTTCACAAATACTCTGAAAAATGGCTTCAAGACATGCGGTTTATATCCATTTGACGCGAATACCGTAAATTACACTAAATGCATCCAGGAGAAAAGACAACAGGAAGTGCCAAATACAGAGTGCGAGGGACATGAAAATAATCCGCATAGCTTGACGCACCTCCAATACATGGAAAGCAAAATCAATCCTGACATACTAGAACGTTTTAAGGAAGCGAGAGCTACAAAAACAATTTGGAAAACTGACGATAGTCACGAGGCACTTTATCGTCTCTGGATTACAATTGTTGAAGACGAAACCGGAGGGGCAGGTTACAATGCAAAAACAGAAGGTCTTCATAAAACTGCATTTACATCTTCCACGGCCCTACCGGTTACAGAGTACTCTGTAACAGATAACAATTGTATGGTTCTTCCATTCCCTGAGTTTGATATGCCCGGCATTCATACGCGTAAGTTCAGAAAAAGATGTCGAAGTTCTTTAAGATTCTTAATTTGAGGGCAATGGAATAATTATTAATAATTGAAAAGTAACATAATTATAATCATGTTTATTTAATTTTCTCCTTTTGAATCGCTTACTTATTTTTGTCTGATTTTTTATTTATCGCAGATGAATATCCTTCCCAATCCATGTCCAATGGATTATGCAGCCCCATTAATCCTAAACAAAACTCCACTTGTCACGAATTTTCTCCAGATAATCACTGTATAGTTATCGAAAATAATAACTTAAATAATAACGAATGTTTTACATTGAACGAGCAGAACTCTTCGCAGGATATTGCCAAAGTTTCAGAGAAGGAAGCTGGCGAAAACAATGCTGAATCTCCAACAAATATTACGATTCGTGAAAAGTCATTCGATGATGTCTTCAATGAAATTCTTTTATGGCCCGAAAAGCAAATCATAAAGCGAAAGCGGAAAGCAGTTGAACATTTACCTGCTGTAATAACATCAGACAAATGGATAGAGATTATGTTGGCCAAAAAAAAGGAAAAGGAGAACAAAGAAGAGGAGAGAAAGATTAATAAAGAAAAAAGACTAGCAAAAATAGAAGAAAATAAAAAGATTAAAGCCATAAAGTTAGAAGAAAGGAATAAGAAAAAAACAGAAAAAGCAAAACCTGTCGCTACCAAAAGAAAAAGTAAAAAGGATATTAGCAGTTAATATTATTTTTGTGCAGCAAATATTGTATTATTTGTTCAGTAATGAACATTTGTAATAAATTAAAAACTACAATTCTTACTATGGATCTTTCGTATTACCAATTCTATAAGTGGCCACAAATGGAAAGCCGGCTGGCCAAAAATGGTACTCTAGTGGCCACAAATGGTGCAAAACAGTCTGGCACGATAATATAATGATTTTTTAAATAATTATGTTTAAAACATTGTTCAACGTAGAATATTTCAATTCTCTGTAGATTTTAGATTACACTGATATATTCTTTACTTTTGTGTACGTATTCTTTTGTAAGTTATGTATCTGTGAATGGTACGGAAATCCTTAAAGTGGCCACAAATGGTACATCTACCCTAATCATTTTTCAAGAGTTCTGCAGCAAATAAATTGTTGCAAAAGTGAATGGAAGCATTATTCATGGATACTTTTTTAACGCAAGATCGATAGTGATTCGCTCGTGACCATTTTGTCACAATCTGATATCCCACATTATTTGGACCGTTCACATAATTTTTGCAGATTCGAATACCGTTCTCAACGTGAAATGTTGAACTTGACCATAATGGTCCATTTTTCCTTACAGAGTCCACGAGATGTAATAAACTGTGCACATTAAATGTTGGTGCACGATTACCATACAGAATCTTGCACTCACCTGTGAATTTCAATAAATCCAATTCACACTGTCGCAATTCATCTGTTGTGATTTCTAGCTTGAGTAACGTGTATATACATCGACTGAAGAGCAGAAATGAAACGAAAGCACGGTCGTTCAAAACTCCACGGAGACATACTGGGCTGTAAAATATACACCAAGAACGCCATTCTGACGCTTTCCATTTACCTTTATCTGCCAAAGATCTTGGCAATCTATGAATTTCATGTGGCACACGAATCAATTCTAAGCGACGATTAATTTCTTTCCTATCTTCAACGTTCAGATGAAATTGAGACTCTCCGCTGGTCCACAATTCCCACAATTGTTTAGCAACCTCCAAACATATTCCATGCATATATTCCACTGGATACCCCCATATTGTATCAAAGAATGGTAATCTCATCAGCTCTGAAGAACCTTTAACTCCTCGAATAGATTTCTGAAGCATAATGCTGTGCTTTGTATCTTCAAGATTTGTATTATGCGTCCTCAACTCATCATTCGTTTCAGACAAAGGATATCGGACTGTTCCACACATATACTTCCCATAAATATATCACCAACTACAACCATAGTATACGTTAAACTGAAAATGATTCTGAAGAATAGGACGAACCACAGAATCGACACATGCTGCAATTGGTATCAATTTAAAAATCATATTGTGCCCAGTTTCGTGATGTGTCAGTGATAAGCCTTTCTTATTCAATTGTAATATTTGTTGTACGAAAGAAGACATTAGACAATTCATCATAATTGGTGTCGGTTCCTTGTTTGTGACCCAAACACCTGCCAGAATAATATTCTGAAATCTTAAGATTGGTGGTAATTCATTGAGTAATAGTTGCAACGGCCAGAAGCTTCTTTTAGAACTTTTGAATGTGGGTGCTCCGTCAGTATTGAAATGAAATGTCAGGGCCGTAGGATATTTTTCTTGAACATTTTTGTATAAAGTGCTGTCATATAAATCCCGTATTATAAAATTATTTTCGTTTCCCTTGTTGATATTGGATAAATTTTCCAAAAGGGACGATTGAATATTTTTTTGGTTCAATAGTAATTGGATTTGATATTCAATATCAATAGTGTAAAAATAATTTGAACTTGCTGTCGTTAATTTATATGATTCGTTACATTTATTACATACTTCTTGTATGTTACCAACACCCTTTGTTACTTTTACTGTAGAGAGACGGTTATGACAGGTTGTACAATAAAATTGCAATGTAATTTTATCGTTTGGAGGACCGTATAGTTTTGACATAGTATGATGAGTAAAATTCCATTTATCAAACTGTGGACCAGTTAATGTTTTTGTAAATTGTACAAGTGCTGAACTTTGAGCACGCGTCATATTAAAACGGATCACCATATCGGTAATCATTAATTGGACATCCGATGTTGTTAATTGAGTTGCGGCAAACATCACTGTATCATCACTCTCAAAAACTTCATGAAAAGCTTCTGGACCGAATTCGTCACTCGAGTCTTCGATATCATTCGATTCAAATGTATCAGAATCAACATCACTGTTGCGATCATGATAATCAGTAGCATCATTATTTTGAATTGGACCATCTTCATTATTACAATGTGAAAAAGTTGTACTCAAAGTATCGTCGTTACATAAATTGTCTTCTTCTTGAACAATGATATTTAATTCAGAATTGTCAATGTGTTTGATACATTGATCATTTTCGTTCATAGCATTTGCATTATGACTGCCCTCATTTACGATAGAACAATCATCATGATTGAGTTGAAACTCTAGTTGAGTTGGAGGATTATCTTCGAGAACCAAATGATTGTTATCTGCTGGAAGAATAGTGCATCTGTAACTGGCATTTTCAATATCTATTTAGTCCTCTTTTACTGAATTCTCATAATTGGTGCAATTATTGTCACTTATTATTTCATGAAAGTTTCTTTTGTAATAATGTGATTTTAGTAGATAATGAAATTTCTCGTGAGATCCACTTATTCAATATTCAAAAGTAATTATTCTACGTTCTCATTAATTTATGATGAAAACGTGACGTTGCCAGAGGAACGGAAAATTTATGTATCTACTAGTTTTACTACTCAGCTTCGGTTTTATAATTTTTTTTTCTTTTTTTGTCACATTTGCTTGGATAAGCCAGACATAATGTGCTGGGGCACGTTTCGTAATCCAAGAGTTTATCGTTCAAAATTTTTCAGGTCATACAGACAAACGCACAAACATATAAACTTTGTGATTTATATATTAAGATGTCCTATAACATTAGTTTCGCGTGGAATGTTCAAATCATGTTTTTTGTATGTAAACGTACGCAAACAACATTCCGAATCGTTATTAGAGACTAATATCTATAAATGCGAATGTCCTGGATAAATCACTCAACGCAGTTTCTGTAATACTTCTGAATAACTTGAATACATAAATCTCGCGTGTATTTTTACAGGTTGTCATTTTGAGTTTTAAAATTGGTAAAATGGCACATAGAAAACAATTGTTTTCAATAATAATGTTATGACATGAACTAGCAAGATTTGATCAATACACAAATTATTTCCAACTGTTTATAATAAATGCACTGAATTTTATTTTTATCGGTGGTTGTATTGTTGCGGGGCCGGCTGGTTCCTCTGGATCCTTCGTAGGGAATTCGGCGGGGAACGATGCCCGTGGAGTGCTAAGGCACTCTGCTCCGTGGACGCGGATTTTTGTATAATAAATATAATGAAAACGATAATAATAATTGAATAAAACGATTTGAACACAATAAATTATAACTTTAATCAACTCAATAAACTATTTGAACATAAAATGAATCTTGGAGAGGTTTTAAATACACGTCTGTTCTCTTTAGCTTACGGGGCTCGAGTTCATGCTTTTCCATGTCCATCGGTTTTCACCTTTTTGTTACAAGATGTCTTAGATTCTAAGAGCCAATCGCAAATTTATTAATTAATTAGCTAAATTTCTATTCGTCGATCCGATTCCTTTCGGTTATCGATTTTTTGAAAAGCAAGCGTTTACCTACATTGCGCTGGAATTACACACCTAGGAGAAGGGAGGAAGGAGAAGTTCATTTATTCAAACACCCGTTGCCAAGGGGGTATTGATTAATTTATAATCTTAAAGTTCTCTTATTAAAAGAATATCTAACTATCTTCAAACCCCTCGGCTTTGTGCGAACTTCACTTTGTCTCCCTTTCGTATTACATTCGTGTGATCCGAATCGAACTTCGCGCTTCCGAAGCTTATACTACACGCCGCTAGCTAGAGCAAGGATCGCAACTCGCAACAGTATAAGCTAATACCTTAGAGCATATATACATGTATAGATAGATAGATAATGTTTGTGTGGATTTAGCTTTCGCTGATACCACAGTGTTTTATTCTTGATCCTTCCTTCCTTATTCCTCGTGTTGGCTTGCCGTCTAAAATTTATTTGTTACTTGTTTTGTTGTTTATTTTGTTGGTTAGTTGTACTGTGTTTCTATTTCATTACTAAAGGCTAAGGCCCTAATGTCGTATGGAGCTTGTACTCCTTTTGTTTGAATGAAATTGATGAATTTGTCTGAGACGTCTTTATTTAGAGGACATGTGAATATCAAATGGTTTAAGTCTTCTTCTTCATAACCACAATTGCATTTTGGTTCTGGGATTATGCCCAGATAGCACCAAAACGTTTTAAAAACGTCCAAGTCGGACGTTCAGGACGTCTTAAAAACGTCCAGAAAAGGTCCAGAAAAGGTCCTAGAAACGTTCATTTTCACAAACCAGAACGTTTTTAGGACGTTTTTAAAACGTTTTCAGGACGTTTTCAGGACGTTTTTAAAACGTTTTCAGGACCTTTTCTGGACGTTTTCAGGACGTTTTTAAAACGTTTTCTGGACGTTTTTAAAACGTTTTTTGGACATTTTTAAAACGTTTTTTGGACGTTTTTAAAACGTTTTCAGGACGTTTTCAGGACGTTTTTGGGACGCTTGACGGTACTGGTTGGATTTAATAAAAATTTAAGGAAGTAAAAGGTTTTCAAAATAAGATTAAACTCGATAACAATTTATTTTATTTGTTGAATTCAGAAATAATGCAGAATATATGCACTTACAATAGATACAAGAATATGTTAGTACGAGGTCCAATATACAGAATATATTCACTTAAAATAGATATGGATGTGCACTTAAATAGACAGCTCTGTATTTTTTCTATTCTCTGCCATTTCCCTGTGTTCTGCTGCACCTTAAACAAGAATTTCGAGGAAACATTACATTAAATTTTACAGTAATCAATATTAGGAATAGTAAAATAAGGGTGATAGTTACATATTAAAACCGTTGCTACGTTTAATTTATGGAAATCTTTTTTCCCTTTTCTGCCAAGGACAACTAAATAGCAATGCAACATCCATTGGTCATCAACGACATTAGCGCCCGTTTTACAAAATTATACTGATTGGAATCATCAAAATTTGCCAATTCGTTAACCTAAAATTTAAAAATTATTCCAACCCTAACCTAGAACTACATACCTATGACCACAAATACTGAAACAAATATACAAAAACTGTACAAATACGTTATGAGAGCTGTATAAAAACTGTATGAACAAACGTTTACAAACATTCGGTTAGAAACATTTAACCAAATGCCTCTGTGTTTTTGGTTTTCTACTGTTTCTTTGAACAAATGTTCATATAAACATTTATATGTATATATGTATGTAGATCTAATTAGGCTTTACCTGTGCGATCTATCCATATTTCGTGGATGGTTTGGGTTAGACAGCGATTACAATCCTTGGTTTTCCTTGAACTCATGTATCCTAATCTATCCGCATTTATCACATGGCACACAGCCTCTTTTGAACGCCTGTTTTGTAGGTAACCAAAGCGTATTCTGGACGTTTTGAAAACGTCTGCAAAAGACGTTTTGAAAACGTCTGCAAAAGACGTTTTTAAAACGTCTGCAAAAAACGTCTTTAAAACGACTTCTGGACGTTTTTAAAACGTTTTCTGGACGTTTTAAAAACGTCCAGAAAACGTCCATAAAACGTCCAGAAAAGGTCCAGAAAACGTTTTAAAAACGTCCATTTTCACAAATCAAGCCGTGGACGTTCAGACCTAAAATGGACGTTTTTAAAACGTTCTGTGCTATCTGGGTGGAGAGTTTATATAAATGTGCATTTGTTCTGTGGTGATTACTTCTGATCCTGTTAATTACCCACACAGCACACATCCGTCCTCAAAACGTCCCCGGGACGTACGTCCCGGACGTACCGTACGTCCCGGGGACGTCCCGAATGTCCCACGAACGGCTCATATACGTCCTCTGAAGGTCGAATGTTACCAAAAAATTAGTCCCGGGTACGTCTTTTAAAGCGCCTGGATTCGGACTGAACAATCGTCCTCAAAACGTCCCAGGGACGTCCGTCCCGGACGTACCGTACGTCCCGGGGACGTCCCGAATGTCCCACGAACGGCTCATATACGTCCTCTGAAGGTCGAAAGTTACCAAAAAATTTGTCCCGGGTACGTCTTTTAAAGCGCCTGGATTCGGACTCAACAACCGTCCTCAAAACGTCCCGGGGACGTCCTGAATTTCCCACGTACGGCTTATATAGATCCTCTGAATGACGAATATTACAAAAAAAGTGGTCCCGGGCATGGATTAGGATTGAACAGGTGTTCGGAAGACATAATTAAGACACTTGAAATCGGGTTTAATTCATACTTTTAAATGTACAACTTAAACAGAAATAACATTGGCATAAATTAGGTAGTTAAAAATAAACATATACATACAACTTACAACAAACATACGAACAAATTAAACATAGACAGGAACATAACGATTTAAAGTTAATAATCAGACACGTTTAATGATTCCCAAAAGGCAAGGCGATTGATTACAATTTCGTAATTAAATTTTCTTTTCTCTCTGCTGAAATTCCTTTACATTGAACTCTGGCTTTTGGTTTTCATAACTTAGTTTTCATTGTTTTCGCATTAAGAAAATTTAACTCCTTAAATTCAGCAGAAAAATCATTTTTATATTTCAAGATTTTTCCCCTCTTGTGAATTGCACAGATACAAAATCATGAATCTATGATTTAGGAGAATTTCTTTTTAATTTGTGCTGAGCAGTGAAGTTTTCCCAATTAAAAAAATTATTAATGTCCATTTCACAAACGTCTACTTTAGAGGAATTTGCTCCCCGCATGGCACATTTAAAATCACTAAAATTAAACACCTTACGTAAACTTAGGACAATCTAATTTAGTAGATAATACATAGGACATTATAAACTAGTAAAACTATTTGAAAAGCAGTTAGGATGAATAAATTAGACTGTTTCTAGATCTCTACAAAGCACGTAGGGGTTTCTAACTTTACCCAGCCAGACTTTCATGAGTTAAATTCTTGATCATGCAATGAATCAATACATTTACTACATGTTTTGATGAATATTGCTATATCGTTAGACTCATCCCACACAGCACAACGTCCCAGGTACGTCCCTGGTACAGTCTGTCGACGTCCCCAGGACGTTGTGCTGTGTGGGATGTTAATTTACTAAATATGACTAAAATATATGTTGTAAATATAATGTAAAGTGATGATGGCAATTTGCAATCATTGTGTGCTGCATTGATTGCTATATGTTTGTCTGCCACTGTGTAGTGTATCTACTACTCTATCACTACCGTATATTTTTGTAAAAACCGATATGTGTATTATGTACACTAACATATGTTATATTTATATATTTCATGTATTGTATATATATTTTAAGTGCGTACGCGATACGTGTATTCTGTATACACTTTGTATATTCTGATTTGTATATTCCAACCAACTACAGGTGTATCCACTACTCATTCTAGGTGCATTCTATAGTCATTTCGCGCATGCACGCACGAGCAATTTGATTATAGAAATAGAATAATTTAATTTATAATTTATAACAAATAGAATAATAATATTGTAGTATTGTAGTTTTTCAATATTTGTAAACACACATCCCACACAGCACACGGCGTTCTGAAGGCGCCTGTTTTCGGCCTGTTTTAGGCCTGTTTTAGGCCTGAGCGCCTGACCGTCCGGATTTGTAACAAGGCGCCTTGAATGCGCCTTAAATGCGCCTTTTAGGCGTTGTAAAGGCGTTCGGGAGGCGCTCGGGAGGCGTTCGGGAGGCATTCGGGAGGCATTCGGGAGGCGCTCGGGAGGCGTTCGGGAGGCGCTCGGGAGGCATTCGGGAGGCGCTCGGGAGGCATTCGGGAGGCGCTCGGGAGGCGTTCGGGAGGCATTCGGGAGGCGCTCGGGAGGCATTCGGGAGGCGCTCGGGAGGCGCCGTGTAACTACCCTGGCGCCATCTATACAAAATTTCAGAAGCGTCTATAAGGCCGTCGTTACTGTCGTCAGTCGTGTATCTGCACACCGGGTTTTCCGTTCCTTCTTCTCGTGTCGGATCTTGTCGTAAACGGTTGTATGAAAGTGTGCTCGCGATTCAAGTATTATAAGAAGATTATAATTGTTCGATATTACGTTATACAATAATAGTGTGTTACTTTCTTTATTCTATTAAGTGCTCACGCTTGTTATACAAATAAGAATAAATTGAATGTTGATTGTAATAACCAATCCTAGTATAATTTTTGAACACAGACAGTGACTACCTCGTACGCATAGTAATGGCTACATTGTAGGCATAGTACTGCAGGCTACATCACTGCCACCGTCCGCTTGGAGAGAGAATAGTGGCACGCGACCGCCGCATCGTCCGCGTAGAGAAATTGTTAAATTCGGCGCCATCGTTGAAACGTTAAGTGTCTTTATATGTATATTCTGTATATTCTGTACATTTTGTATACTTTGCATACGTACATGTGTATCACCTAGCTATACTTCTTATGTAAGTGCAGTCTGTATTCATTGCGTGCATAAATAAATATAGTAAATGAAAATGAAATTTTATCCAGTCTGATTTCATTTTAATAACCCTTTGTTTCATTAAATTTAGATTAAAATTAATCAGTATCGATAACCATCTTACATACGCCCTAATGGCAATTTTTAAAGAGCTGCATTTGACCTAATTTATCTATAATTAAGACGCCTGTCAATCCTAATCCAGGCCCGTTCCAGGCGCCGTTAACACGCCTGTTCCAGGCGCCTTTAAAAAGCCTGTTCCAGGCGCCTTTTAGGCGCCCATTTCAGGCGCCTTTGAAACGCCTGGCAGTCCTAATTCAGGCGCTTTAAAGGCGCCTTTAAGGCGTCCCGTTTTGTAACATCAGGCGCTCCGAAGGCGCATATTGGACGCTGGTGAGGCGCTCGCGGCGCCTCTAAGGCGCCTCGAGCGCCTGGGACCATGCGCCTGAAAAGCGCCTTTAAGGCGCCTGTGTGCTGTGTGGGATAGTGTAATGCAGTGGATGATATAATTTGTAGTGTACTGTAACGAAATAAATGGAAATACATTTTTATCAAATTTCATTTTATTTTAATCGTATCGATAACCGTCTTCAACACCGTCCCAATGCATTTAGCCTAATTTAGACCCTACATATATATATATATACAAACCCTCAGGATGTACCATATTCGGGTCCATATGACTCCTCACTCCCCGCATAGATTTTAGGAAAGAAATTTGCACACCTCTACACCTGCCGCCTGTTTCGAACTCTCGCTCCAAACAAATCTTTCAACATTTCAATCCATTTTAGAGTAGTTCTTGAATTGAAATATCCTTTGAAACTGAAATGCACCTCATAGTATAGACGACGTTCTATAGATGGCGCCTATATAGCAGGTAGCACTCGACGTCTTAAAACGTCCCAAGCCCGTCCCAAATAAGTCCCAAATAAGTCCCAAACACGTCCCAAGCCCGTCCCAAATACGTCCCAAACATGTCCCAAACACGTCCCAAGGCCCGTCCCAAAAACGTCCCAAGCCCGTCCCAAACATGTCCCAAACACGTCCCAAGGCCCGTCCCAAGCGCATCCCAGGGACGTATTTAGGACTTTGCACAGATGGCGCCACTGTAGTTACACGACGTCCCAAAACCGTCCCAAAATCGTCTATAGACGTCCCAAAGCCGCCCACGGACGTCCCAGGGACGTTTTGTTACCAACCGGGACCTTCAGACCTACGGACCTAGAAGGGACCTAAAACGGACGTCCTCGGGACCTCGTGTGCTGTGTGGGTGTAATGTAATTTTGTTTTTAATTTATGTGATGTATGTGAGTGACATTTAGCTAAATAGTTGTTTGTTAGTATTTCAGCCCTTTGATATATGTTCATTTCTTTTGCTATATGCCATACTATTGCATTTGGAGTTGATGGCATTAATCCTAAGCACTTCTTTAATGCAGTTTGAGTTAGAGTGTTGATTCCTTTTAGGTTAATCCTAGATGCATTTATATACTGTGGAAGGCCCCACTCAATCATTGTTCTAATGGTTGTTTTATAAATTAATAGTAAAGTTTCTGGATGTGATCCCCAATGTACTCCCGATAGCCATTTTAGAATTGTTGTTGCTTTAATCAATTTTTCTTTAAGGTATTTGATGTGCGGAGACCAGTTTAGTTTCTTGTCCATCATTAGTCCTAGGAATTTTGCTTCATTCCTTGGTTTGATAATTTTTCCTTCTATGTTGATGTCGAAATCTTGAGATTTTTTCTTCTTCGAGAATATTACTAATTTTGTTTTTTCAGCCGATATGTTTAAATTTATTGAATTTAGCCATTTGTTTAAGGTCTCTATTGATTCTGTTAAGTCCTTTTTTATTTTAAGTTTATCAGTATTTCTACAATAAATTACAATATCATCTGCAAATTGAAGGGTGAAGCAGTTATTTCCTGTATGATTTAGTATTTTATGCAGATAGATGTTGAAAAGTAATGGGCTTAATATAGATCCCTGGGGGAGACCTTTCCTGCATGTTCTCGTGTCTATGTGTGTTCCTTTTAAGTAGAAATGGACTGTTCTTTCTGATATTGTATTTTGTATAAATCTGATTATGTTGGCTGGAATTTTCAGTTTGTCTAATTCGTTTATTAATATTGCTGGATTTACATTATCAAAGGCGCCTTCCACATCAATAAATAAAGCTCCCAATGATTCCCTTTTGAGGTAGGCTAGATAGATATCTGTAGTAAGTAGATTGAGACTATCTTGACATGATTTATTTTTCCTAAATCCAAATTGTATATTTGGCAGCAAGAGTTCATTTTCAATGTAATGTTCTAGTCTATTTTTTATTATTTTTTCAGTTAGTTTTAATATATTTGAGGCTAGCGATATTGGTCTGTAACTGTCTTTTTTATGTTTAGGTATTAGAGAGGTGTTATAAACTTTCCAGTCTGTTGGGATCTCTCCTTGTTCGATGATCTGCGATATGATTTCCATAAGCCTGGTTATTATGTTGATTGGTAGTTTTTGTAATATTTCATTTGTAATGTTGTCCGCTCCTGGTGATGTGAGAGGTTTTAGATTTTTAATTATTGTTTTTATTTCTTCTATTGAGATCTTCTGCTTCCAAACTGATGGTAGTTCTTCTTTCTTATTGTTGATATAAATGTAGTTTGCTGTTGATGGAGGGGCAAACTTTTCTGCATATATTTTTGCTGATCATATTTGTTCTTCCAGTGTGCTGCTGTTCGGTGTATTCCATATTTTGCTATTACTGAATGATTTAATTGTGTTCCATATATCTTTTAGACTTGTATTTGGGTTAAGTTTATTTACTGTTTCTTTAAAACTATTTGATTTCTCTTTCTTTATAATTTTCCGTGTATTGCTGATTTCCTCTTTCCATTTGATTAAGTTTTCGTTGGAAGGTTGGTTTTTATATTCTAGATATGCTATTTTCCTTTTATTTGTTGCTACTTGGCATTCATCGTTCCACCATATGAGAGCTGGTCTGTTATTTTTGTTCCTCCTTGTAGTTGTCTTATAGTTGTTATTTATGTTGCTTTGATTTTGTTGTTGGATATTCAGCTGTTTTGCGCCATTTTTAACGAGTGTATCATGTATAATGTTTGTTAGATTTTTGTATTCCTCTAGATAGTTATTTTTTAGTACCTTGTTGTTGAATGTTATTCCCTTTAAGTCTTCTATTGTTTTAGTCCAGTCGACTTTTGCTGTTGATAACTTTGGTCTATCACTTGTAAATATTTGAGGCTGAGAATTTGTTTCAATTCCCTGATAGCCACCTGCCGGCAGTCTGCCAGCAGATTGACGGCAGGGTCTGCCAGGAGAGCGCAGGATCTGCCGGCAGCTGCGGCGCAACCTACGTCCGCATTCGACTACGGATCTGCCGGCAGGCCCTACCGGGCAGAGCCTGCCGTCAGATGGACGGCAGATGGACGGCAGGTCCTGCCGCCCGCCTGACACATCCAAGAGCGCCATCTGAAGGCCACAATTATCAAACAATTCCCCACGCGTGACGTCACATGGACCTACGCACCAACACAAATGCACATTACTGTTGTAGGTGTATCCCTACTCCAAATAAGAAAGCAAGCAGATTCTACATTTATTAAATAATTCATTTTACGTATTTCAAACAGTATTTATTCTTTCTTTATTAATACAGGATTGCCGATTACAATTATTACAAAATAATATACCCACACAGCACAACGTCCGGCAAAGTCCCTGGGACGTCTACAGACGTCTGCAGACGTCCCAGGTACGGTCTGTCGACGTCCCTGGGACGTTGTGCTGTGTGGGTAGATAGCGCATATAAATTCGAAGAAGAACATTCAATATTTACATTTATAAATCTATATACAATACGTCCCGAACCAGTGCTGTATTTTAGACTTCTTTTTTCTGTAGAATCACCACATTCCGTATTGTGTTAGCGCTGAAAACAAATAGAACATTAGTATAAAATTAAACGTAACGTATGAATGAACAGGATACATGCGATACTTACTTCAGCTCTATCTCCGCACAGCACATACCCTAGGCGATCATGCATGCTCCTGCGAACATTAACATTTATAATAAAACATGTGTTAAATTATTATTTACGAAACAAGATGCTAAATATTCGCACTACGCGCATAACCCTATTTTTTTTGTCTTGCAGATAATGTGACTCTTGATTTTCGCGACGTAGATAATTAGAAATTATTCAATTCCATAATTACGTTTGCCTTCTGGATACGTCGAGATGATTTGTCTGGATACTTATTGATGGATGAAATGTCTTGGAATATTCTTCGATTTGTCCGGCACTGACCAGCACTGACTGCCACTGCCACGAAAACGAACGCAAACTGGACGTAGATACTTGACCAATCACGAGTTTCGGCACTATAGCGCAGCCAATCCGATCGTAGCTCATTGTACCGCCAAATTGGTACACGTGGTACATCTACATACCGTTTATTCAAAGTGGTATCCGTTGTCACAGCCAACTCTACTACTAGCCGTGCTGAAAGCAAAACAGCAACACCGCGGGAGACCGGTTTCGACATAGGATATATATCTATATATATATGCATATATACAGGGTGTCTCACGGTAGACTGGACAGCGCATTATCTCCTAAACTAATGGAGATAAAAATTTGAAAAAAATATGTAAATTCATGGTTCGATGGGGCTGCCAACTTAGCCCAAGCGAATTTTTTAATCGATTATTATTTTAAAAGATACGATGGTCAAGTTCCGATTTATAAATGGCACTACGTTTTCTGAAGTCCTGGGTCGATAGTGCGTTCCAAGACAAATTCAATAAGCTTTAATGTATACACTTGATTTCCACTGGTTTTTGAGATATCGCGCTTACAAAATCACTGATTTTCATTGATTTTTCAGTGGAATGAAACCCTCTGAAAACGGCAAGAACCGGGGACGGCCTTTCAGGCCGCACTTGTGGCATGGCCCGTTGAAACCGATACCTACCTGCCGAAGGTCTACGCCAGGGATGGTAGGCCCAAAGGCTGGACAATACTTTTCCGAATTTCAGAAATGCTACTTAGGTAGGTACATCTGCGGTATCGAGAAGCGTACCGTTAATGTTTCAAAACATCATAACATTCACTCGGAGGGACGATTAAGTTAGGAGGTGTAAAAGTTGCTAGACCAAATTTCAATCATAGGTGGCAGATTTTATTAGGACCAATCGGATTTGCATCCCTCCCAAACGGCTGCTCTCTTGAAGAGGCCCTTTTCACAGCAATACCTCCTCCCCAATGCCCATCTTCTCTCGCACGGAATACGTCGACGCACGCTTTTCTTTTGATATTGAAGCTCGTGTTTATACTCGAGATGACCACGCATCGACAGCGGGCTACCCCCTTTCTTCCTGTATCCCTCCACAAGGCGTATAAAGTAAATCGCATTCCTCTCGGGCAGGAGTACTTCGCGCAGACCGATTACACGGAGGGTATCGGGTCATACACTGCACAAATGATACATGGTAATTCTGGAGGCACGTCCGTCGAAGGATGCGGCCTGGCACCCCGTGGCGAGGGACAACCCTTCGCAGGGCCTCACTCGATTTTTATGGCTTTTTCCGGAAAAAGGTACGAATCTTGGGTCGAACGTAGCGAATTAGGGTCGGGCCCCCGCAGTCGAGGGTGAAATATTCATTACAGCGTATTAAGAAATTATTTTCTTCGTCGTATCGAAAGGGAAGTGATGCCAATGGATTCCTCATGTTTTTCCGATGAAAATCATACCAAATATCATGAAAATCGGACTACTTTGACACAAGCTATTGTATTCCCCATGTAAAAGTTGTCCGATTTGCATGATATTTGGTATGATTTTCATCGGAAACCCCACCAATTCATCGGCGACACTTCCATGCCCATACGATAAAGAATAAAGAATTTTTTTATTTCTTAAAAAGATACAGGCTAATTATGGAGGTGCAACCGTCAAGAAGATGCGGCCTGGCACCCCGTGGCGAGGGACAACCCTTCGCAGGGCCTCACTCGATTTTTATGGCTTTTTCCGGAAAAAGGTACGAATCTTGGGACGAACGTAGCGAATTGGGGTCGAGTCCCCGCAGTCGAGGGTGAAGTATCCAATACAGGGTATTAAGAAATTATTTTCTTCGTCGTATCGAAAGGGAAGTGACACCAACGGATTCCTTATGTTTTTCTGATTAAAATCATGCCAAATATCACGCAAATCGGACAACTTTTACATAGGGAATACAATAGCTTGTGTCAAAGTAGTCCGATTTGCGTGATATTTGGAATGATTTTCATCGGAAAAACATGAGGAATCCATTGGCGTCACTTCCCTTTCGATACGACGAAGAAAATAATTTCTTAATACCCTGTATTGGATACTTCACTCTCGACTGCGGGGCTCGACTCCAATTCGCTACGTTCGGCCCAAGATTCGTACCTTTTTCCGGAAAAAGCCATAAAATTCGAGTGAGGCCCTGGGAAGGGTTGTCCCTCGCCACGGGGTACTAGGCCGCATCTTCTTGACGGTTGTACCTCCATAATTAGCCTGTATCTTTTTAAGAAATAAAATAATTCTTTATTCTTTTTCTTATGGACATGGAAGTGTCGCCGATGAATTGCTGGGGTTTCCGATGAAAATCATACCAAATATCATGCAAATCGGACAACTTTTACATGGGGAATACAATAGCTTGTGTCAAAGTAGTCCGATTTTCATGATATTTGGTATGATTTTCATCGGAAAAACATGAGGAATCCATTGGCATCACTTCCCTTTCGATACGACGAAGAAAATAATTTCTTAATACGCTGTAATGAATATTTCACCCTCGACTGCGGGGGCCCGACCCTAATTCGCTACGTTCGACCCAAGATTCGTACCTTTTTCCGGAAAAAGCCATAAAAATCGAGTGAGGCCCTGCGAAGGGTTGTCCCTCGCCACGGGGTGCCAGGCCGCATCCTTCGACGGACGTGCCTCCAGAATTACCATGTATCATTTGTGCAGTGTATGACCCGATACCCTCCGTGTAATCGGTCTGCGCGAAGTACTCCTGCCCGAGAGGAATGCGATTTACTTTATACGCCTTGTGGAGGGATACAGGAAGAAAGGGGGTAGCCCGCTGTCGATGCGTGGTCATCTCGAGTATAAACACGAGCTTCAATATCAAAAGGAAAGCGTGCGTCGACGTATTCCGTGCGAGAGAAGATGGGCATTGGGGAGGAGGTATTGCTGTGAAAAAGGCCTCTTCAAGAGAGCAGCCGTTTGGGAGGGATGCAAATCCGATTGGTCCTAATAAAATCTGCCACCTATGGTTGAAATTTGGTCTAGCAACTTTTACAACTCCTAACTTAATCGTCCCTCCGAGTGAATGTTATGATGTTTTGAAACATTAACGGTACGCTTCTCGATACCGCAGATGTACCTACCTAAGTAGCATTTCTGAAATTCGGAAAAGTATTGTCCAGCCTTTGGGCCTACCATCCCTGGCGTAGACCTTCGGCAGGTAGGTATCGGTTTCAACGGGCCATGCCACAAGTGCGGCCTGAAAGGCCGTCCCCGGTTCTTGCCGTTTTCAGAGGGTTTCATTCCACTGAAAAATCAATGAAAATCAGTGATTTTGTAAGCGCGATATCTCAAAAACCAGTGGAAATCAAGTGTATACATTAAAGCTTATTGAATTTGTCTTGGAACGCACTATCGACCCAGAACTTCAGAAAACGTAGTGCCATTTATAAATCGAAACTTGACCATCGTATCTTTTAAAATAATAATCGATTAAAAAATTCGCTTGGGCTAAGTTGGCAGCCCCATCGAACCATGAATTTACATATTTTTTTCAAATTTTTATCTCCATTAGTTTAGGAGATAATGCGCTGTCCAGTCTACCGTGAGACACCCTGTAGATATATCTCTGTGTCGAAACCGTTCTCCCGCAGTGTTGCCATTTTGGCTTCAGCACGGCTAGTAGTAGAGTCGGCTGTGCCGTTGTGCTTGAAGACGAACGTTCGAGAAATATTCCACGTGATCCTGAGCATCAATATCCAGACAAATCATCTCAAAGTACCCGGAAAGCAACCTACACAGCACACGGCGTTCTGAAGGCGCCTGTTTTCGGCCTGTTTTAGGCCTGTTTTAGGCCTGAGCGCCTGACCGTCCGGATTTGTAACAAGGCGCCTTGAATGCGCCTTAAATGCGCCTTTTAGGCGTTGTAAAGGCGTTCGGGAGGCGCTCGGGAGGCGTTCGGGAGGCATTCGGGAGGCATTCGGGAGGCGCTCGGGAGGCGTTCGGGAGGCGCTCGGGAGGCATTCGGGAGGCGCTCGGGAGGCATTCGGGAGGCGCTCGGGAGGCGTTCGGGAGGCATTCGGGAGGCATTCGGGAGGCGCTCGGGAGGCGCCGTGTAACTACCCTGGCGCCATCTATACAAAATTTCAGAAGCGTCTATAAGGCCGTCGTCACTGTCGTCAGTCGTGTATCTGCACACCGGGTTTTCCGTTCCTTCTTCTCGTGTCGGATCTTGTCGTAAACGGTTGTATGAAAGTGTGCTCGCGATTCAAGTATTATAAGAAGATTATAATTGTTCGATATTACGTTATACAATAATAGTGTGTTACTTTCTTTCTTCTATTAAGTGCTCACGCTTGTTATACAAATAAGAATAAATTGAATGTTGATTGTAATAACCAATCCTAGTATAATTTTTGAACACAGACAGTGACTACCTCGTACGCATAGTAATGGCTACATTGTAGGCATAGTACTGCAGGCTACATCACTGCCACCGTCCGCTTGGAGAGAGAATAGTGGCACGCGACCGCCGCATCGTCCGCGTAGAGAAATTGTTAAATTCGGCGCCATCGTTGAAACGTTAAGTGTCTTTATATGTATATTCTGTATATTCTGTACATTTTGTATACTTTGCATACGTACATGTGTATCACCTAGCTATACTTCTTATGTAAGTGCAGTCTGTATTCATTGCGTGCATAAATAAATATAGTAAATGAAAATGAAATTTTATCCAGTCTGATTTCATTTTAATAACCCTTTGTTTCATTAAATTTAGATTAAAATTAATCAGTATCGATAACCATCTTACATACGCCCTAATGGCAATTTTTAAAGAGCTGCATTTGACCTAATTTATCTATAATTAAGACGCCTGTCAATCCTAATCCAGGCCCGTTCCAGGCGCCGTTAACACGCCTGTTCCAGGCGCCTTTAAAAAGCCTGTTCCAGGCGCCTTTTAGGCGCCCATTTCAGGCGCCTTTGAAACGCCTGGCAGTCCTAATTCAGGCGCTTTAAAGGCGCCTTTAAGGCGTCCCGTTTTGTAACATCAGGCGCTCCGAAGGCGCATATTGGACGCTGGTGAGGCGCTCGCGGCGCCTCTAAGGCGCCTCGAGCGCCTGGGACCATGCGCCTGAAAAGCGCCTTTAAGGCGCCTGTGTGCTGTGTGGGAAACGTAATTATGGTATTGAACAAATTTCAATTATCTACGTCGCGAAAATCGAGAGTCATATTATCTGCAAGACAGAAAAATAGGGTTATGCGCGTAGTGCGAATATTTAGCATCTTGTTTCGTAAATAATAATTTATCACATGTTTTATTATAAATGTTAATGTTCGCAGGAGCATGCATGATCGCCTAGGGTGTGTGCTGTGCGGAGATAGAGCTGAAGTAAGTATCGCATGTATCCTGTTCATTCATACGTTACGTTTAATTTTATACTAATGTTCTATTTGTTTTCAGCGCTAACACAATACGGCATGTGGTGATTCTACAGAAAAAAGAAGTCTAAAATACAGCACTGGTTCGGGACGTATTGTATATAGATTTATAAATGTAAATATTGAATGTTCTTCTTCGAATTTATATGCGCTATCTATATTATTTTGTAATAATTGTAATCGGCAATCCTGTATTAATAAAGAAAGAATAAATACCGTTTGAAATAAGTAAAATGAATTATTTAATAAATGTAGAATCTGCTTGCTTTCTTATTTGGGGTAGGGATACACCTACAGCAGTAATGTGCATTTGTGTTGGTGCGTAGGACCATGTGACGTCACGCGTGGGGAATTGTTTGATAATTGTGGCCTTCAGATGGCGCTCTTGGATGTGTCAGGCTAGTGATCCTCAAGGGAGTGATCGGTATAACCGCAGCCATTTCGGTCAAAACCGGAAATTGTAGTTTTGGCGCAAAAGTTTGAATAACTGTAAATATAAATTTTAGAATTTACTTGCTGGTGTTTTACATATATAAAAAAAAATTAAAACTACCAAAGGTTAATACATAATGCAGTATTTAAATAATAAATTCTCAAACATATTAGAGTATATTTTATTGACATATTAGAAAAGCCATCTCATAAATTTAATGGGTCATTAAAACGTATAAAATATCATCTTCAAAAGAACATTATTTTGAGAATACATACAAAAAATATTATGAAGATTTCGAGGAAATGCTAGCTGCTATATTTTTTATGACGTGAACTTTCTAGTTTTAATAAAAAATGGGTTATATGTCAATCCATACTTTCCGTCTTGTCTCGTCTCGGGGTAAACTACACATTTGCAAACCTTTCTTCATCCAATTCGTGCAATAATCTGCACAACAGCCTCCCATTTCTCCGGAAATAACGATAACACACTCAATAACTTATGAAATAGGTAGGTTGTTTCTCTAAGATACTAACCAAATTATGATACACAAAAAGCATTAAATTACCATCATAAATGTTTGTCAAGTCATAATCCACTTTAAATTATACACAGCTATAATAATCACTATATATAATAATTATTAAAAAGCTCTCACGAAGAATATCAAAATTCAAAGAATTACCTGCTTTCCAAGCTGCTTGTTAATATTTTTCTATCCGTATTTCTGTCTCTTTCTTTTTTACAGTTTCTTTCTCTGTCTACTTCCGCTTTTGACCGAAATGGCGACAACCAATCAGCGATGATATACGTTGTTCCGATCACTCTCTAGAGGATCACTATGTCAGGCGGGCGGCAGGACCTGTCGTCGATCTGCCGTCCACCTGACGGCAGGCTCTGCCCGGCAGATCCGTAGTCGAATGCGGACGTAGGTTGCGCCGCAGCTGCCGGCAGATCCTGCCGTCCGATCTGGTTATCAGGGTTGATATTGGATGGTGGTCACTGTTCATTGGATCTGTTGTGATGTTAACTTCGACATTGTTGATTAAATCTAATGAAATTATTTGTAGGTCTGGTGCGGTTGGACTGCAGTTTATTTTAGGTATCATCGTAGCGTCTCTTTTTGGAACTATTGAAAAATCTTGTTTATTAACTGCGTACATTAGATTCCTTCCAGTCAAATTTTCAGTTCTGCTTCCCCATAATTTATGGTTAGCGTTGAAGTCTCCACATATAATATGATTTTTGTAGTTAGAAATGTTCCCTATTTTATTTAATAGTTCAAACCATATTTTGTCTGTTGTTTTTACTTGAGGAGGTTTGTACAGGTTGGTTATATATAGTTCATTATTTGTATTGGTTTTGATTTTTATTGTTTGAATTTCAAATTGGTTGAACATTGAGAAGTCTTCGTTAATTTTGTCATATAATATGGCTTTGTTTATTGCTATTAAGGTTCTTCCTCCGTGGTGAATAGCTTGTCTATCATTTCTTTCGATGTTAAAATTTTCCATGTTTATATGGTTCCCGTCATCTAACCACCCACACAGCACACGAGGTCCCGAGGACGTACGTTTTAGGTCCGTTCTAGGTCCGTAGGTCTGAAGGTCCCGGTTTGTAACAAAACGTCCCCGGGACGTCCGTGGGCGGTTGTGGGACGTCTATAGACGATTTTGGGACGGTTTTGGGACGTCGTGTAACTACAGTGGCGCCATCTGTGCAAAGTCCTAAATACGTCCCTGGGATGCGCTTGGGACGGGCCTTGGGACGTGTTTGGGACGGGCCTTGGGACGTGTTTGGGACGTATTTGGGACGGGCTTGGGACGGGCTTGGGACGTGTTTGGGACGGGCTTGGGACGTGTTTGGGACATGTTTGGGACGTATTTGGGACGGGCTTGGGACGTGTTTGGGACGGGCTTGGGACTTATTTGGGACGGGCTTGGGACGTTTTAAGACGTCGAGTGCTACCTGCTATATAGGCGCCATCTATAGAACGTCGTCTATACTATGAGGTGCATTTCAGTTTCAAAGGATATTTCAATTCAAGAACTACTCTAAAATGGATTGAAATGTTGAAAGATTTGTTTGGAGCGAGAGTTCGAAATAGGCGGCAGGTGTAGAGGTGTGCGAATTTCTTTCCTAAAATCTATGCGGGGAGTGAGGAGTCATATGGACCCGAATATGGTACATCCTGAGGGTTTGTATATATATATATATATATGTAGGGTCTAAATTAGGCTAAATGCATTGGGACGGTGTTGAAGACGGTTATCGATACGATTAAAATAAAATGAAATTTGATAAAAATGTATTTCCATTTATTTCGTTACAGTACACTACAAATTATATCATCTACTGCGTTACACTATGTGTGTTTACAAATATTGAAAAACTACAATACTACAATATTATTATTCTATTTGTTATAAATTATAAATTAAATTATTCTATTTCTATAATCAAATTGCTCGTGCGTGCATGCGCGAAATGACTATAGAATGCACCTAGAATGAGTAGTGGATACACCTGTAGTTGGTTGGAATATACAAATCAGAATATACAAAGTGTACACAGAATACACGTATCGCGTACGCACTTAAAATATATATACAATACATGAAATATATAAATATAACATATGTTAGTGTACATAATACACATATCGGATTTTACAAAAATATACGGTAGTGATAGAGTAGTAGATACACTACACAGTGGCAGATAAACATATAGCAATCAATGCAGCACACAATGATTGCAAATTGCCATCATCACTTTACATTATATTTACAACATATATTTTAGTCATATTTAGTAAATTAACATCCCACACAGCACGGTGGACTTTGCAGACTTTGCCGGACGTTGTGCTGTGTGGGATGAGTCTAACGATATAGCAATATTCATCAAGACATGTAGTAAATGTATTGATTCATTGCAGGATCAAGATTTAACTCATGAAAGTCTGGCTGGGTAAAGTTAGAAACCCCTACGTGCTTTGTAGAGATCTAGAAACAGTCTAATTTATTCATCCTAACTGCTTTTCAAATAGTTTTACTAGTTTATAATGTCCTATGTATTATCTACTAAATTAGATTGTCCTAAGTTTACGTAAGGTGTTTAATTTTAGTGATTTTAAATGTGCCATGCGGGGAGCAAATTCCTCTAAAGTAGACGTTTGTGAAATGGACATTAATAATTTTTTTAATTGGGAAAACTTCACTGCTCAGCACAAATTAAAAAGAAATTCTCCTAAATCATAGATTCATGATTTTGTATCTGTGCAATTCACAAGAGGGGAAAAATCTTGAAATATAAAAATGATTTTTCTGCTGAATTTAAGGAGTTAAATTTTCTTAATGCGAAAACAATGAAAACTAAGTTATGAAAACCAAAAGCCAGAGTTCAATGTAAAGGAATTTCAGCAGAGAGAAAAGAAAATTTAATTACGAAATTGTAATCAATCGCCTTGCCTTTTGGGAATCATTAAACGTGTCTGATTATTAACTTTAAATCGTTATGTTCCTGTCTATGTTTAATTTGTTCGTATGTTTGTTGTAAGTTGTATGTATATGTTTATTTTTAACTACCTAATTTATGCCAATGTTATTTCTGTTTAAGTTGTACATTTAAAAGTATGAATTAAACCCGATTTCAAGTGTCTTAATTATGTCTTCCGAATACCTGTTCAATCCTAATCCATGCGCTTAAAGACGTACCCGGGACCACTTTTTTTGTAATATTCGTCATTCAGAGGATCTATATAAGCCGTACGTGGGAAATTCAGGACGTCCCCGGGACGTTTTGAGGACGGTTGTTGAGTCCGAATCCAGGCGCTTTAAAAGACGTACCCGGGACAAATTTTTTGGTAACTTTCGACCTTCAGAGGACGTATATGAGCCGTTCGTGGGACATTCGGGACGTCCCCGGGACGTACGGTACGTCCGGGACGGACGTCCCCGGGACGTTTTGAGGACGATTGTTCAGTCCGAATCCAGGCGCTTTAAAAGACGTACCCGGGACTAATTTTTTTGTAACATTCGACCTTCAGAGGACGTATATGAGCCGTTCGTGGGACATTCGGGACGTCCCCGGGACGTACGGTACGTCCGGGAAGTACGTCCCGGGGACGTTTTGAGGACGGATGTGTGCTGTGTGGGCAGGTTTCCTGTAGTGCTATTATGTCATAATCCTGTGCTATATTTCTTAGATCCAAATTTTATTCTTAATTCCTCTGCCATTCCATTGAAGGATTTTCATTATAATTTGTATTACTATTGTTTTTTATTCCTGTTCCAAAGTTTTTGGATTGGTTGTGATTGTTAAGTTTTCTGGTGTTTTGGATCTAATTTTTTGATCATATGCGATCTTTTTATTTTCATCTGTAGTATTGTATTTTGATAGTTCCTTAAACCTAGGAATTATCGGTGAATTTTTTAATATTAGGGTTTTGTTTGTTTTCTTACTTACTCTGGAGTATGGGAAGGTATTATTCGAATATGAAGTTTTTATAGAAGCCTCGTCTATTTTGGTTGTTCTATTTTTATCTTCTATTTTATCAATTCTTATTGGATTTTGAGTATTTAGTGTGATTAGCCTTAGATTTTCTATGTTCTTATTTATGTCCAATTGAGTCCCTATGTCCTCTTTTGATATGTATTTTTTTATTTCTTTCACTGTTATGTTTTCTTTTGTTTTAGGCTTTTTAAATTCAATTTCTTCTAGAGTTTGAGGATTTAGAAATTGCTTTTTCTTCCAATCAAATATAGCTTTTTTATTTATGTCTTTGTAATATAGGTTAATAATTTGATTTTCGTTTATAATATTATTTTTCCTTATTATATCCTTTGCTTTTTTATGGTCCACGTTAAAATAGCTCATTGTAGTAGCTATTATTTTTTGATATTGGTGTGAAGGGCAGTTAATATCAAAAGTACCGTGATCCCCTTTGCAGTGTGTACATTTTTTACTGTTTTACATTCATTAGATTCTAAATGTTCTGCTTCTGAGCATGTTGGACATCTTTTTTGTCCTCTACATTGTGCAGATGTGTGTCCATATCGTAGACAGTTATAGCATTTTTTAACTGTTTTTTTTTTATTGGGGCTGTTTTACATTTGACATACCAAATAGTTATGCTTTGAGGAAGGAGATCTCCTTTGATTAATAATTTGATAGCATTTGTTGGTATTAACTTATCTGTCTTATTGTCATAACGCATGTAACGTACCGCTACCAACCGCCATAAATTTTTCCTTTTGTATTGTTAAATTCCTCATATTAGACGTAAGATAATATTACAACACGTACGAAAGCATTTCAAATAGCGCGCTAGAAAGTAGAGTGACGACAACGCAGGCGCATCACCGCCAATTCAAACCACAGACTGAGTGCCGCGAAGTGAACCAAACGCGCGTGCGCACATCATACGAACAACCGGACGCCAAATATTGAAGCTAATTATCATTGGTGCGCAAAATCGCGCAGACTTGTGATTGGCGCAGGCCAGTCAGCACCCCGGTATAAATACCGGCCCGCCGGCAGCTGAAAAGCAGACTTGGTTCTGCCACCGAACCTACCAAATCTTGGTCGCTTTAACTAGCCCCCTTTAGTTTGGGAAAAGTCTAATTAGTATCTCCTTAACCTACTACCAAATCCTTCCGAGGTCGCTTTAGTTAGCCCCCTCAAAATCCTTCCGAGGTCGCTTTAGTTAGTCCCCTCAAAATCCTTCCGAGGTAGCTTTAATTAGCTCCTCAATTAACCTCAGCCTATACCACTACCAACTCCAAAGCGTGGGGCCAGCTTATAGGCACCAGAAGCCAAAACGACTCTTAGAGAAAGAGATTATAATGAAAATCCTTCAATGGAATTGCAGAGGAATTAAGAATAAAATTTTGGATCCTCTCAACTTAAACCAAAGGACCTAGCGTCAAACTCTTGTATTATATACCATATCCGACCAAGTGTCAAAAACCTTGTTCATTAGCTGTAATTAATATCTCGTTACGCGATATATCAATTTACTCCTAGTTTCTATATGCTTACAAAATAACCTAGCGTTACCAACTGAACAAACTCTATTTCTTATTACCGACTTGGCGTCGTAACCTAAAAACTACTCTAAACTTTATTACCGACCTAGCGTTAAAACCGAACACTTGCGATACGTCGTTACGTACAGACGTCAGTTAAATTGTCAAAACCACTACCATTTATGTTCATTATAGACCAAGTGTCTCAACCATTTATTTGAATAAATCTTTTGTTACTTATTGTTAAAGGAAGGACTCTAGTATCTTGAAATTCATTTCTTAATCGCACGCCACCCAAACCAAATCCCACAAATTCACAGGTAAATCGCTCTACTTGTGAAAACTCTAGAGATGGAGTGCAAAATCACTAACAGTGATTTATCACAGTGATTGCAAATTCACGATCACGGTCGTGATTAAAGTTCAATCACGACCGTGATTGTGATTCTTTTAACTTGAGTGAATTGTGTACTGTAATCGTAATTCTTGATCTTAATTGGATTATTTTTTATGAAATACTTTAATAGAGCTGGTGTTACAGTCAAAACGTGCTAATTCAGCGAATATATAGAATATTCATTCATAAATAGTCAATGTATGCACGCACTGATTTGATTGGCTAAAGTATTCACATATACATTATACTTTTTAACTAAAGCGAAGAAATTTTCGTTAATTTAAATAGATCAAGAACGATTACATTGGTTCAAAATATACAACTGAGATTCTATAAGAACAGTGAGGACTTGACAATGTTTCGAGAGATAATAGAATTTGGGGTTATGTGGCGCGTGCAAAGAGCAGTTACGCTCTCCACCAATCAGAAGCGATCACTGTTCTGCCTGCACCAATCAGAGGCGATCACGGATCACTGTTGCGGATGCACCAATCCGAAGCGATCACGGATCACTGTTCTGCCTGCACCAATCAGATGCGATCACGAAAATCACGGATCACTGTGAAAAATCACCGTGATTGGGAACGAATGTGATCGGATCACTCGTGATTCACAAATCATGGTTCTAGCCATCACTAGAAAACTCCTGTAAGAACGGCAACGTCTCGTTCGAGAACGTTACACGCATTAGTCTTTCAATTTTGACTATTTCTGGATTGTAATCATGCTCCTCTATTCCCTGTTGAATTTCTTCCAAATCCATCTCTTTTGGAATGTCATACACAATAATACGTCTATAGATTTTATAATCCGGAATATATGTGTACCATTCCGTTAGTTTGTTTTTGGATTTTTCTATAAACTCGTTAGCATAAATATGATTATTAAACGTTAATTGTATTTTATCTTTCCCTAGTTTGTTAATTTTCTGTAGTTGCGTTGCAAGAGGGGCAATCTTTTTTCCCAATTGTAGTGGGTGTAGGTTACCCAGATTTTGAGATTTATTCTTTGATGTCATTTGGACTATGTACGGTCCGGATATATTGTCTCCATATCTATTCTTTCCTTGCATTTCATGGAAAATGTTTTGCTTTTTTTTTATTTATTTGGCTTATATTTGTATTATCACTAGTTCCTGCTTTTGACCCTTCATGTATTGTCCTTTTTAAGCTATTGTCCGTATTTATTTTATTATTGGAAGATGAGGATGGGTTTATTCCTATAATATCCAACATGTGTTGGTTATTTGAAATCTGATAATTATTGTTTTTCATTGTTATTTTGTTTTTACTACTTTTGAGGTCAAATGTATTTTTATCTTTGTTTTTTGTTTTGTCTTCTATTTCCATTTCTTCCATGCCTCGTTTGTGATGTGTTATGTGATATGTGGTTTGTAGGTTATTTCCTATATAACTATCTAATTTTCCCTACCTTACGTCAGGATATTGAGGATTTTGTTATTAAAGCCTCACTTTTTATTTCTCTATTCTAGTTATATCAATTGGTAGTTATTTTGGTATTTATTTAATATCTTTGTATCTTGGTTATTTCACCATTAAACTTCGCGTGTACACTCGTTAACGGTCAAACCGGAACAGGGGGGCCAAGCCGTCATTGTTTGGCCGAAGTTCCCGTTTAGTTAGCACCAAGTAGGTAGAAGGCGCTAGGTACATCACACACACATACCTAGGTGAATCAGTGAGCACGACACACAACCTCTCGACGTTGGTGAAATGTTATCATGACGACCGTCGTCATTTTTAATTGTGTGGCGCAGTCACGAGGAAGTGTAACCTACGTGGATCAGTACGTGATTCAAAGGACTCCTGTGATTTCTAAAATAAAATTTAAAAGATTAAATTTTGGAATTACCAGAAATCCTTCAAATGGCGTCCTCACTTTCCCTGGTTTACGTTTTCTAAATGTAGCCTGAAAGAAAATAAATACCTTAACCTTAACCTAACCTTTTCTAAGGCCGTCTGACCATGGATCGTCGCGTCAGTGACGCGTATGCAGCAGATAGAAGGATATACAAAGAAATTGAATATATTTTCTTTTCCTAAGAAAAGAAGAAATATTCAATTTCAATGTTTATCCTTCTATCTGCTGCATACGTGTCGCTGGCGCGGCGATCCGTAGACAGGTTTTAAAGTAAGCGGTGCATTACACGTATACATATACACATACGTCCCGATTCACACTGATTCACACATTCACAGTTTAGTACGCACCTAATAGGTAGGAGGCGCTACAAACTCTGCTTCAACTTTTCAAGAGGGAAGCTTGGCCCCCCTGAACCGGAAGTCCTCTGGTACGGAGCTTTCACAAACTCCATATATACATGTAGGTCTCATTGAAAGCTTGAAACTGTCGCCAACATGGTGCGAGAGATAAAGACATGTGCGAGCGAGAGATGTATAGAGGTCCGAATCGACCGTAATGCGCATGCGCCGATATCGTGCGAGAGAGAAAGATATCGCACGATGTATACAATGCTCTGTTCTACAAACGATGTCTTTATTTCTCGCACGATATTGACGCATACGCATTACGGTCGATTGGGACCTCTATACTTCTTTCCTCTCGCACCAGTTCGCACATGTCTTTCTCTCTCGCGTGATGTTGGCGACAGTTTCGAGGCAGTCAACCTTAATTAAGCAATGAGACCTCCATGTATATATGCTCTAAGGCTAATACCCACTTCGATTTTGTTGAAAACGTTGCCAATTAAAATGTGTTTTTTTTCACATACATCTGCCTTTTTATAATCCGCGGTTAAAAAAGATTTGTACGTCTTTTTCTTTGGCGCTTCGTCTTCGCCAGCCATGATGGATAAAATTAATTTCTACCAATTCTGAGTTAAACGAGCCTAGTGTAAGGTCTGCAAATAGCAATAAAATGCAACACCATTAACATGGAATGTAAATCCCCTTTTGAAAATCGTGGAACTATACACATTTGGGCAAGCACAATATATCAACTTGTTGGGGACCATGTTTAAATAGGAAATTTCTTAGACAAATTGAACGAAAAAATTCTTTGAGAACTTAATAATTTGACAAAGTAATGTGGAATCAAGAAGCTTGGCATTTATCTTGCAAGAAAAGTCTTTGTATATTCGACTCAGTATTAATTTCAATATTAATATTAATTTCGTGCATAATTATGGTATTGAAGAGAGTGCTGGTGTAATAACTGTCGTGATCCCCGCCAAATAACGATCTTCCGAATTTGTTTAAATACGTTTTATTGCACAAAAAGTTTAATCAATGTATCGTATAACGTTAGGGAGATGCTTTCACTAGTGCGTCGGAATACGAAGTGAAGTGACTCTGTTCCCTGACCGTTAGGGAAGATCTTGACTGTAGGGGTCTGGGAAAACCCGAGGTCCTTAAGGACCTTGACAAAAATCGGCCGTACTTCGGTATGTCGTATAGATACCAAAAATAATGGGGTGAAAGTTCCAACCTAGCCTACACTCTTAAGATATACTGGGTGACGAAAAGTATACGATGGGGTATCTAACACTTCCCCCCTTTAGATTGATTCACGGTTCTGAACGTGAATCAATTTTCTATGCAGAGGTATCTATCTATCCTAATTGCTACGAAAGAATAATAAGGTTATATTATATATATATATAACCTTAATAAAATGAAAACTGTAGTAGATTAATAATACATTTTGATAATAATGAAATATTTGTCGCTGTGATTAATATAATTTTATACGCATAATTAAATTCTAATAAATGATCGCATAACCAAGTGAAATTTTCGGTGATTATTTAGAAGTTTTCCATCCTCACCGATGTCAATGATTTTTGGATATGTTATCGGGGACACGATTCTGAACAACTATTTCCTATACATATTACCGTCGCTCGACCTTCGTTTCCGAGATATTTGCGAAAAACTTCTTTTGACTTAATCCGGCGCAACGCATTCCACTTTCCAACTTGTCCCGGGTATTTGTATTGGTTTTGGTTAGATTAGTGCGGGGGTGTGCGCCCGCTCGCGGGCGCGTAAAGCGTGGTAGCGAACCCATGTGAGTCGAGAGTGTTGACGGACATCCGCAAGTTTCTAGTTCAAATCTCTAAACTCACATCAGTTCGCTACCATGCGTTACGCGCCCGCAAGCGGGCGCGCGCCCCTGCCCCAATCTTTTTTTTTTTTTTTTTTTTTGACTAGCAGGAAATCCCCACGGATACTCTCGGCCCGCGGGGACGGGCCGGGGGTTATGTGGGACTCGAACCCACTAAAACCTCCTAGGTGATCTACCTCAGGGGACGGAGTTGCGCGCCTGAAGGGGAGCACTTGCACGAGAGCAAACTAGCGATACATTCGCTTGCCCCCCCCCCCTCCTGCGCATGAGTGCAACTCCGCGCAAAAGCCTGCAGGGTCTTCCCTGGGGGAGTATTATATACCTCCCCCAGCTATATTCACCTGGGCTGGCGGCACGCGACGGACCACGCGTCCGTGCCGCCTCATCCGGGGTCGCTATTTCGGAGCGGTGGCGTCCCCCGACGCCCCGCTCAGCGACCCCGCGATCGAACTCATACCCGCCGCAACAAAGATGTTAGGAGTCGCGGATGGGCCGGGACATTGACGGCCTTGAGGACCGCCCTTGAACCGCCCGATGCCATGAGGGGCCCTAACGTGGGCACCCTCGCACGGGGCGGCTGGCGATTCGCCAGCGGGGCGGCCCACTATCGGCCGCCAAGGCTTGCCCCGCGAGTTCGATCGCACACTCTCGAACGGCCATCGACGGCCCCCGTCGCGTTGCGGCCCAACGCAACGGGGGCCGCCGCCCTTTGCCTCCTTCCCTACACCCGTCAGCACACGCCCCCCACTCTCACCGGGGGGCCCCTGCCCCAATCTAACCCAAACCAATACTAATACCCGGGACAAGGTGGAAAGTGGGATGCGTTGCGTCGGAATAAATCAACAGAAAGGTCGACATTGTTACGTCCTGAAGGGACTGCTGTGAAACACCCCGAGCGGTTAGGGTGATCCACTGGGTTCGCTGCTCTGTCGAAGTGCTAAAGCACACCTTGACTATACTTACCGAGGAAGGATAAGGAGTAGAAGGGTTGAATCAATTGATATTCGGAATTTAGAAGGAAAACAACAAAGTAAGATATATTTTCGAGAAAGTGAGATCTGTGGTTAACATACCCTTGGGGATGACGCTCCGTCCCCGTGTCGCTCGCTGTGCTCTTGGATGGCACACGACACGCTTGCCGTCTAATGTTTCGCCTACTCGCGATGTCGCTGACCCAAACGTAGGTCGTGGTCGCTTGCTGCGCTGTCAGTTAGCACACGGAAGTCTTCGTATTGTAACTCGCGATGTCGAACAGTTTGCTATCCTCGCTCCGTCAACGTCGGTCACGGTTAACGCTCAAGAGCTCTCCCGGCTAGGCCGTTCTCGGTGCGTCGGATGGAGTTACCCTCTTGCGAATTACTACCCGCCGAGCGTGCTTCGCGGTGCAAACAACTAAACGATGACGCAATCTCTAGACGGCCCGCTGGCTCGTCGTAACTTCCTACTTCGAACTCCCGAAAACCGATCAACTCGCGACTATCACTGAGAATTAATAAAGCTCCTGAGATCGCGCGATCCAGGCTTTTATAGCGCGATCCAGGCCAGAGCCACGCACTCCCCATTTCGAAAACGGGGGGGGGGGGGGGGGGGAGAATTGCTCCGTCAGTTACTGCTTTTCGTAATTTCCATTGCTCCATGCTCTGGAATCTAGGGCCCGGACCATCGGTGGTCTTGTTGCGTTTACGCTGACGGATTCCGCGTCTGCCGACCTACTAACCCGCGCGCTGCGATTCTGCTGAATCGCTGATGATGCAAGGAAGGTGACGCGGGGACAGCAAGCACGGAACGGACCTGAAGGGCCCATGTAACAACATTGTATTCTACCTATACGTACGCTGCCACGGTCGCGTACTAGAGCTGTTCGAGTACTCGAAATAATCGAGTAGCTTGAAGTGCGAACCGGGCGGGACTCGGTTTTTCGAGCCGAGCCGGGACTCGAACGGATCCGAGTAACCCGAATGTTTCGGGTAGCTCGATTCTTTCGGGTAGCTCGATTCTTTCGAGTAACTCGAATGTTTCGAGTAACCCGAATGTTTCGAGTAGCTCGATTCTTTCGGGTAGCTCGATTTTTTCGGGTAGCTCGATTCTTTCGGGTAGCTCGATTTTTTCGGGAGCCCGATTCTTTCGAGCAGTTCTAACGAATTCCGGGCAACTCGAACGTGTCGGACAGCCTGCTTGGTTAGAGTAGATGGGACGTTTTAAAAGTTAGTATATTGATCATTTTCATGCGCCATGCTGTATGGAGTAATTGAAAGGTTCTTTGTTATCACATTTCGCGTCACATTTCTCACCTACGAAACTTAGGCTTAACCGGGAGCAAAAATTGTCGTATATCGGTTTGAAATAACATTAGAAAAATTGCTATGGCTGAACAAGTATCTACTCATTATTCGGGTATGGAATTTAAAATATAATATATCAAGCCAGCTTTCGTGAAATATGAATATTGTTTTTTATATTCCTACCAGTAACGCTTATTGTATTGTAGAAATGTATTTGTATTTTAAATTTATTACAAAAAACTGAATATTATCGTGACTCAAAATAAGTTATAATAGCAATTGATTCAATTTGTTTGTGATATTAAACTGTATTATATTAAGGGGACTAGGCAGTCAAATTTTGTAAAAATATAAGTTTTTTGCGGGAATTATGTAGAAGGAAATGAATACAAATTATGATGAGTACTTTTGGGTAATGTTTATTGATAAATATTATTATACATATAAATATTTATATGCTAAAAATTATATCTGTTCGATTTCTTTCTTTCTCAAATTAGCCGAGAGAAAGCAAATTTGTTCGATTTTTTCTGACAGCAGAGAGGTACGTTTTGCTGTTACTATGTTCCCAGCTGTTGAGAATAATCTCTCGCTGTATGCTTCCGTTGCCGGAATTCCCAAAAACTGCTGGGCTAAATTTGCCAAATTTGGGAATCTTCGGGAATTATCATTCCACCATTTGAGGATGCACGACGTGGTTGGAATGAGTTTCTCCTCGTAGTACCACATCAATTCTTTGTCAATGGTACAAACCTCGTCGTTAATGTTTGGTTTTTCATCTTTCACAATATTTGAAAACAATTCACCTAAGCTTGCTGGCGATGTAGATACTATAAGGAAAATAAGTAAATTTATTATCGTTCTAATTAATAGTGGCAGAAGGAATATTAATATTTGTAGAAACATACCTGAAGTGGTTTTTGGTGGTACATCAACAGTTGACGATGCCGCATCTACTTCATTTGCACCTCCGTATTCCATAAGCGCAGAGTGCAGCAACATGTGTGCCGATACCTTTTTCTTCTCCGTTAGTATTCTGTCCTTTATGCGAGGATCCAAGAGCATTGCGATCACTAAAGTTTTGTTATCGTCAATAAATTGAAATCTAGTATTGAGGCTGAATAATAAATTATTACGTAGCCGTATTCCGTCAGGAGTAGTGCATTTGGGGCTTTTTGTCAATATCTCCTTAACGAAGTTTCGGACAATATTTTCGCTAAGGAAAAAGTTGTTTCAAATCACCCCCCGAGTTACCTCTTCCAAGGAACTCCGACATTTTTGGGACACTCTGTATAGTGTTCTGATAATTAGAAGGTAAGTTACATGAAGATATATATTAACAGTATCTATTTCTTTTATATTTTGATGATCGTGGCCGATTGTTGTCATTTTCATATTTAGCTGTAACCAAAAGTGTAGGTTCTTACGGCTTGGGGCAAAACCGTACGGGGTAAAACCGTACACCAAACAACGATTCGTAAACTAAGTAATGTTTCATTTTTGTTTAAAGGTGTCAGCATCAGCAAGATGCTACCTACGTAATTATAAACGAAACACTACCACACAAGTTTGGAACTCGGAAAATATGAAAAAAGCTATAATGAGTATAATCAATCGAAACATGAGTTCAAAATTGGATCCAATGTACAAGGTGTGATGGATGGGCACACGAAGGTTGCACTGACTGGGGATCTGAAGAATTCGACGATTTTCAATACTGCCGTTGTTAATTGAGACCGTATACATAGTATATACGGTTTTGCCCCATAGGGTGGGCAAAACTGAAAAAAGAAGAGGTTTTGTTTTATTGTTCAATTAAGTATCTTGTTTCAACTTTTTAATTATATTTTTATTATTTTCTGTTGTTTATGAAATCCTTTAATAAATACCGTTTGCATTACCCAATTTGCTTTATTATTTAAAAAGTTATGGACCTAGAACCTTAATCATACGGTTTTGGACAGGTTTCCCCTAATATATTACGACGTGCCATAGAAATGGAGGAGATTAATAAATTACAATACTCATCTAATTCAGTAGAAATTTGTGATAATAGAAGTAATTGTTCCAATATTAAATGTTGTCTATAAATATTACTTAGAATATTGGTAGTGGAGTTTGAAAAATCATTGATTAATTTGATGTTCTCATTGAGCGTATTTTCATCAAGCTTGAGATTATTGATACAAATATTAAAGTCCTGAATAGTATTAGTTATAATTGATATTTGTTGTTTTATCAATAGCTTGACATTCTTATTTCCGTTAATTATAGATTTTATCGCTTCTTCATAGATCTTAGAGTCTTCAGCATCCGGAGTGCCAAACAACCATTTCGGGATATAGGATGCACCGTCAAATAGTCCTCTTTTAACTATTTTATTATCGGCAACTACCTTATTAGCAGCCATATGATTTATGGTTTCTAATTTTCGTTTAATTACCGCGATACGTGAGTTTATTATTTGAAGAGAATTCCGGCATGAGGTTACACTGTACAAACAACTCTTACAATAACACTTTTTTCATATCTTCAACGGCCAACGAGAAATTCTAGCACATGCAGTTAAATGAAACATGTAGAATCTACTCGACGTCATATTTCAAATTTCGTCAAAGTATCATTGTTGCTTCAGAATATTGCTGTACTGTTTCTACAATATTTCCACTACAGTATTGCACGGCAATATGTAGGCATATTGCTGGGTCGTTGCCACTGAAACATTGCACATCGATGTGCGCGCAATATTGCTGAAATATTGTAGCATCGTTGCTAGTGGAAGATTGCACGTCGATGTGCGCGCAATATTGCCGAAATATTGTAGGATCGTTGTCACCGGAACATTGCACGTCGATGAGTGCGCAATATTGCAGAAATATTGTAGAATCGTTGCCAATGGAACATTGCACGACAACGTTCTTGCAATATTCCTGTAATATTGTAGGATCGTTGCCAATGGAACATTATACGGCAACGTTCTTGCAATATTGCCGAAATATTGTAGGATCGTTGCCACGGGAACATTGCACGTCTATGAGCGCGCAATATTGCAGAAATATTGTACAATCGTTGCCAATGGAACATTACACGACAACGTTCTTGCAATATTCCTGTAATATTGTAGGATCGTTGCCAATGGAACACTGTACGGCAACGTTCTTGCAATATTGCTGCAATATTGTAGGAGCATTGCCACTCCAATAATGTACGGCAATATTGCAGGAACGTTCCTACAATTTTGCAATGCAACCTGCAACAACGCAATATTGCAGCAACGTTCCTGCAATACAGCTGCAACGAAGTGTGCTGTATGGGTCTTAGCAGATTCCGTATAGAATTGAGCTAACTGATCATATCGTTGGTCAATGACATTGAGATCATGATACATCATTAAGGAATACTTAGAATTTGATAGTCTAACATCACCCAATAGGTTGTAGTACAAACCCGCGTGAATGTTTAAATGAAATATTTTATAATAGGGACTGTTATTTCGGTTAGCATGATTAGGAATAGGTGTTTGAAATATTAATATCAATAACATCGGAAGTGATTTGAGAAGGAAACCACGGTTGTTAAACATCTCTGCTGTCGTCTGACACAAAAGGTTTCAGCATGTTAGTGTGGTAAACTACTAACTTCTTGTTCTTTTGTACTTGAACTGTACTATTGCCATTAATTTTTGTTATCTTAAAAGGACCTATGTAATTCGGCGATAATTTTTTATGTAATCCATGAGTTACCTGTTTATTCTGTACATAAACTAAATCATCTACCCTATACTCGTGTTGATTAATTTTATTGTCATAATATGTCTTGGATTTTATTTTTGACGCAATTAAATTATCTCTTGCTATTCTTTGGGTATAATTTAACTTTTGTTTTAAATTAACTATATAATCGCCATAGGAGTAATTCAGTGTCGGTTCCTGTGTTATACTGCTAGGTAAAAATGGTTTATGACCAAAGAGGGTTTCATACGGAGTATGCCCAGTCGACTTATGAGAATGGGTGTTATAAGCAAACATAGCAAACATAATGAATTCGTCCCAATCAGACTGTCTACCATTGACATAGTGATTTAAATAATCTTTTAAAGTCAAATGGGATCTTTCCAATGCACCGTTTGTTTGTGGATGGTAAGGTGAAGATAATGTGTGTTTTGTATTAAGGCTGCCGTCTCACCGGGCGTTGAATGTGTGCGTGCGCTCACACAAGCTAAGTTGAGCGTGTACATATACGCGTATAGTAAAAAAACCGTAAATTACAACTTTCGCCCTGAAATCGGCATGAAAGAAGTTTTCGCGGGTATAGTTGCCTTCAGCAGACATCCGTGCAGGGTGGGTCTGGTGCGTATGAGTGCTAATAACCACCGTATGTCGAAATAATAATGAATTTATGAATCGTGTACTGAGACAGACTCGAGAAATGACAGAATGAAGCTTCAAGGATTCTCCGCCACCGGCGTTGATGGTATATTTGTGCATTGTACCATAAAACCCGGTGGAAGTCCAATCTAGCCGATAAATGTAGGAAAGACATAGTTGCCGAGACGTATCGAGAGTCGAATCGCGCTGTTGCCGCATTTCCCCTATCACTATTTTGCCATCAAGGAGGCTTGAATGTGTTACGTGCCGCGGCCTTTAGTGTTCGAGCGGCGCGTTTTAGACAGCCAAATTCTGATTAGGGGTATCCCACAGTCGTTAGACTATCAAAATTTGTTGTATTGGGTATAGAATGGCATGGAGGCTCGCCGCAGTTGTAACAGTCAATTCTTTTTATTTTAATTGTCTAAGTACCTTATCAGAAGGATAGGGGGTAGATTTAGGGATCGTTGATGCTCTAGTCCCATACGGGTCTTTTCAATGGAATCAGATAGGTAATGAAAGAGTAGAATTTAATGAATTCTAAAGCTTTTATTATTGAAATATTGAAGGAATCAAAAGAACATAATAAAGTATGGAAATATTCAATGAATAACTCCTGACTAGTGGAATCCCACAATGCTTTGATTGTCAGAAATTGTCATTATATACGAATCAATATTAACAATATAATATAGCATACAGAAAGAGATAAAAAGTGCAACTCACCAGACAGTCACAATAATATAAATTATTATTATTATTATTATTAAATGTCTTTATTGCACCATTACAATTAAAATTACAATGGAGAGTAGGCGAGGTTCAGCATTAACTGCTGCTCTACAACCTAACCTAAAAAGTTGTTGATAAGTAAGAATGAAACAAAACAAGTAGAGTAAGACTAAATATAATAAAATAAAATAGCTAAGAACATGGTAAGCATAAGAAAAAGCCATTTACATAGGGAACCGCGAGAGGATGAAAGAACGAGCACTCAGCTTAAATGCAGCAAACGATGATAGAGAACGTATATTAGACGGGATGTGGTTATAATAATAGGAAGATAAGTAGGAGAAGGACGCAGTGAATTTAGAAGAGCGATGGTGAGGCACAGACAAATCGAAACAGCGTCTCGTTGTCATAGACTCGGTAGAGCGCATGGACAAATTGGAGCGCAGTAGATCGTACAGATACCTCGGCGTACCTGTTGCAAGTATCTTATAGACAAGACAGCAGAGATGGAAAATCCATCTCTGTTTCATCTTTAGCCAGCCAGAACGTTGGAAAGAAGGCGTTATGTGATCGTACTTACGAACATTATAGGAGAAACGAAGACATGAGTTCTGTACACGTTGGACAACAGACAAAAGTGAAGAGGATAGACACGGACCATACACTACATCAGCATAGTCAAAAATAGAAATAATTAAGGCTTGACATAACAAGAGCTTTGTGTTAGTAGACAATATACGACGTGAAGGGTAAAGGGAGCGCATGCGAGAGAAGGCAGATCGACATAACACAGCAACATGACGGTCAAAACACCAATGGGGATCAAAGGTCACACCTAAGTTTTTTAACACAGGTTGTACACCAAGGACAGAGGAGCCAAAGGATATGTCAAAAGAGGACAGGTTACTGAGGAAAATAGGAGAACCAGCAACAAGAACAGTGGTTTTGGTTGGATTAAGTTGGAGGCCATGAGAGTCAGACCAGTGAATGAGTCGACGTAAATCAGCTTCAATTTCTGCTTTAGCTAGATCAGCACAGTTGGGATCAAAAACCTTAATGAGCTGGGTGTCGTCCGCATACATATAAGCTTGACAATGATTACATACTTCAGGCAGATCACTCACGTAGATACTGAACAGAAGTGGACCTAGCACAGAGCCTTGCGGAACTCCACGAGAAGTCTGTCTAATAGTCGAAGTTAGAGGTAAGGAGCGTTTGAGCACAACCTGCTGCGTGCGCGATGAAAGATAAGATTTGAGGAATAACAAAGCACTAGGCGACAGTCCGAGATAACTTAACTTGGCACCCAGCAAGTGATCAATTGTATCAAACGCTTTTGAGAAATCCAACGACGTGATACATGTTAAGCGGCGCGAGTCAAATGCACGAAGAACAGTATCTGAGATGTGGAGCAAGGCAGTGCTCGTACTATAACCTCTACGAAAGCCAGACTGAAAAGACGGAATAGCGTTGCATGAGTCAAAGTGCCTCAGCAGTTGTGCAAAACAAAGCTTTTCAAGAACCTTGGAAAGGAAAGGCGTAAGAGAAATAGGACGAAGAGAATCAAGGGTGGTGGCATTAGCAGACTTGGGAATAGGATAGACAAAGGAATGCTTCCAAGCAGCGGGGAAGGATCCGGATAGGACAGCAGAGTTGAGGAGATGTAAAAGAGAATCAAGGCAGTAAGGAACACAATTAACTATCATGATGCCAGAAATATCATAGGGGTTGGAGGACGTAAGTTTTATGCCTTTGAAAACAGAGTAAAGATCGCCTAATGAGAAAGGTGCAAAAGTGAAGCTAGAGGAAGCCGAGGACTCACGCGTCTGGGATAAATAATAAGAAATGAGCTCAGGAGACACAGAGGTAGAAGGTAGGGAATCGAGAAAGTGATTATTAATAGCAGAGGGATCCGGAAAGGAATCAGGAACAGAGGATGAACGCGAAGGCCTGTGAAACCCAGCAGTAGAGAGAAAGTGCCAGAAGCTCTTAGAGGAGCCGAAACGGGAAAGATTCTTGAAATATAGTCGCTTCTCCGTACGAATAGAGGAATTGGCGAGGTTCCGAAGCAATTTATAGTAGTCCCAAGCAGCTGCCGTTCCAAATCTCCTATACTTGGTTAGCGCACGATTACGAAGGTTCATAAGCTTTTTGACAGTAGGTGTGAGCCACGGCATGGGAGTCTTCGAGACACGCTTTAGACGCACAGGCGCGAACTGATCAAATAGAGCAGTAATTAAGGTAGCAAACGCTTCAGCTTTGGAGTCCGTAGTATCCAAATTATGGATGGACCCCCAATTGACCTGCTCAGCAGCGATACGGAAGCTCTCAACAGGGATGCTATTTAGGTCTCGACTCAAAACATAACGCTGTTGCGTACGTGTCTTAGGAATATCAACGAGGGCATATATTAAACAATGATCACTAATGTGACTTATATCATATACACCCGAAGAGACCACGTCCACATCACTACTGACCAAGATCAGGTCAAGCAAGGTTGACGAAGTTTGCGTAATCCGCGTTGGTTCAGCAATGATTTGCTTTAAAGATAGAATAGACATTATACTATGAATGTAATGTAGATCTGAGTTGCTAGTGTTATTGAAATTGACATTAAAATCACCTAGGCATACTATACGATCAACGTAACAAGAAATATCCGTGAGAAAAAGTTCCAAATTTTTTAAAGACGTGATCGGACAGCTAGGCGGACGATAAATAGAAAGTATTGCCAGACGACTGTGATTAACACTTATAAGAACACCAGATACATCAAGTAAGCTGTTGGAAAATAGGTTGTCAGGAAACGTATTAAAGATACTGGAACAATGAAAGCTAGAGTTAATATATAAAGCCGTACCGCCTCCACGAGAGAGGGAGTCAGAGCACCGGTCAGAGCGAATAAGTATGTAACCAGGTATATATAAAGACACGGAGTTATCCGTGGTACGCAGCCAGGTTTCACTAAGCGCTATTACATCAAACTTGTAAACATGCAAAAGGTCAGATAAGCCAGAGAAGTGAGCAGTCAAAAAACGAACATTTATATGCGCAATAGAGAGAGAACTAGAATTAGCACTTAGTAGATCTGAGAGCGTAGAGGATACAGTAGAGTTGGCCATAGATGGAGTAGCCACTGCAGAAATTACATCCGAGGAAGAAGAAGAGGAGATAGATGCCGAAGACCCCATAGACAATAAGCCAGGTAGATCACCGGTAGAGAGTCCAGCAGGAGGACCAGCAGGAAGTCGGTTCTGACTAGACACAAGTCATTGCTCCTTGTTGAGTTCCGATGGCGACGAGAATCGGGTGGTCTTAGAGGCATCATCTTTTTTTATGTAAGTGATACCACGCCTCATCCATACATATTTAAAATTGTACTCCTTAGCCATCTTCTTCGCTTCCTTCAGAGTGTTGCGCTCGCTGGCCGTGGAGCGTTCATTAATATAAACTAACGTGTTCGGCCAGGAAGGGACAATTTCCACAGCCCGCAGGTCCTTCTTCACGCGCTTTTTTGAAATCCAGTCATCGCGAATTAGTGTGGAGGTAAACGAGATAATGAGCGTCTTGAAGGCAGCATTGGAGCTCTTGAGCCACAACGTGGAGGAGACATCTGACGGTGTAAAAGGCACCTTTATAGCTTCAGCAATTTTCGTGATCACCTGTAGCGGTCCTTCGTTAGCATTACTAGGAATTCCAGATATGACCAGCTCATGATCCCTATTGGACCTCTCAATACGCGCTATTCTCCTAGTCACATCCTCAAAAGGCGCAGGAAGTGAGACAGAAGTAGAAGCAGCAGCCCCAGTTGTAGTGGCAATAGATCGTGATTGCTCAATAGCCGTAAGACGTCGATCAAGAAGGTGTTGATCACTGGACAGGTTATCGACACGCGCAGCAATGTCAGAGACTGAAGAGCGCAAGGTATTCACCGAGTTGGTACACATATTCACCCGGGCAACTAAGTCATCAAGAGTATTCAGCTTAGCAATTATTTCCTGTAAACAGGTATGAATATTCTGCAGATCCGGAAACAGAGGCACCTGAGAAGACTGTGTGTGCAAGTCTAACGACTGTCCAGGAATGGAATTAAAACCCCCAGGGTTGACCGGCGAGTTGCCACTGCTGGGCTGTGTAGATATTGCAGCATCAGCTGAGGCAGACTGCGATGAGGTGCAACCACAGCCTGTGCAGGTACCCGATTTCGGCAAAAATTTGGAGCACATGGGACAGCGAGCCATACCGATAGAGACAGTTCTCCACTATAGTTTGAAAACCAAGATAATAGATGTCACTAATTAAGACAGCTGACTCCTTGCCCGAAATCACGAAGCACCAGAAAAAACCTCACAAAAACAGTAACGGCAATCCACAGAGTTAGCCAAGGAAGGCGACGACGAATAAGAAATGAGATAATCCAGTTAATACGGAGATTTACAGCACAGCACAGCAGACGTTAATAGATATACACCGGATCCACACGGGCACAAGACACTGAAGCGCGAAATTGGAGCAAAACTCAGTTAAAAGGCGGATAAATACAGAGCGAGATAACAACACAGCTACTTGTCGAACGACCTCTCGCGGATCATAAATGACAATATAACTTGGATTCCTTTTTTATGCTTGGATAATTCTGAGCGTTGGTATACCTGAATCAGAAAGAGGAATAAGACGCGAACACGCACACACTTGATTATGGATAAAATACACGCAAATTGAACTATGAAGCGAATAACAATAATTCTAAGTGAACGAAATGAATGAAAATTTAAATTAAATCGTTAATTGAATAAATATATTTTGTAAGCAACGTTTAGTAGAATTTGTTTCGCAAAGTTGAGTCTTTCACGCGGTTACACAGTAGACCGGAGAACTCTATCTCTAAAACACTTGCGGACCCAGCGACACGCACCTCACGATTTATCGTCACAGAGTGTCGCAGCTTCACGCTCTCGGCAGCGTCCAGAGTGGGTCCGTACCGAAAATGCTTACGCTGCATTTTATCGCTCGGCCATGCTACCATGGGCCCGTCTACTTAACGAGGCGGTGTGTGTGTGTATGCTCACGTCCGTCCATCAGATTCCCGATTCAATATATGATCGATATTCGTATGCACAGGAAAACATAACATTCCACATCTCGAAAACCATACAATTTCGCACAGCTGAGAGCCGCTCTCTCAATGTGCATAATTTCATATACACAATTTCTGACTAGGGGAATCCCACAGTCGTTGGACTATCAGAAATTGTGTTGGGTATTCAATTTTAACAACAATTTTTAATTAATTAATAACTTGCACGTGCGACAAAACCGTGGGAAGGCGCGGTTCCCTGCACCGGATGTAGGATATACAATTCCGTCAATCTTCTAAGAAGTGATCCAGTCTGCGCATTCCTGCTGTAGCCGTTACTGATTATGTTACAATGTTTAACGCGACGGTCAGAGGTGTTCTCAACGAGGGTTCTCCCATAATGCTACAAGGCATTGTTGAAACGCACCCTCTGCCGCTCACACAGAACGAATTCGGCACAACAGGAGAACCACTGGTCTTTTCGAACGCGACTATCTGGTGAGAACGCCGCTGCGTCAGCACCGCCTTAAGGTGGGATTTCCAATGCGCGGCCCGCCGCCGCGGCGCCCCGCGGTACCAAAGAGGAGACATAATAAGAGGCGTCACTCGACAAGGACAGACATAATCTGGGGAAATCACTAAGACAACCAATTTAAATGCCCATTCGGCAATGATCGCTGGGCTTCGATAATGATCGCTAAGCTTCGGCAATGATCGCTAAGCTTCGGCAATGATCGAAGTAAACTTCGGCAATAATCAGCCAATGAGGTAAGGTACATTTAGTCGATTTGAATATCCCGCTCGAAATAGACAACCAATTTAAATGCCAAGGTCAATCAAGGACTTCAAAGGTTCCGCCCGGAGTGACGCCTCTTATTATACCTACTCTTTGGCGGTACACTGGTACAATGGAAAAGCATTCATCTGTTTTCCTATCTGCGACTTCGACCGCGCGCGGCTGCGGCAGATTGCTACAGTGTATGCAAGTCTGTTCCATGAGCAGCCTAGGCTACTGGAGACGCATCACAATGGGATGAGTGTCTGTTTTCCGCCATAATGGCAGAATCTACTAGCCGCTCGACGGCCTGCGGCCACTGATATATATACTATGGATTGGAGATGCTTGAAGCGATTTGAAGGTGCATGATGCGCCACCATCGTTTAACCGATGTACTTTATTTCCCTTCGCCCCGCGATCACCCGCGGTGCTCCACACTGTGCCACGCTTGGCCACGCCAACCGACGCCACCAACCGACGCGAACTGTTTATTGAGAAAAGTAGCTAAATTGTGCAGTGTAATAATAATTGTGCAGTGGTTAAATGCAAAAACAATTTTAAAATGGGTAAATGTGTATTTTGTGGGAATTTGAGCAATAATAAGAAAAATGCGACATTACACAAGTACGTAAAGATAACATAACCTCTTATCAATTTTCAATAGTACTGATATATTTTTGTTCTAATTTCCATACGATTATGCGTAGATTTCCACGAGATGAACAATTGCAGAAAGAGTGGTTAAGACTAATCGGTTTAGAAGGACTGAGTATTAAAAGCAGTACTTTCTTGTGTTCAGATCATTTTACACAAGACTGTTTTGTAGTGCACTTTAATAATAGGAAACGCTTAAAACCGGGAACTGTGCCTACAATTTCAAAAAAAGAGGCAAGGTTTCAGAGGCTATAATTTCTGATAAAGAAAACTATGAACCGCGGAGGAATGTTTTGATGGAAGTTAATTCTACAGGTAAGAAAGTGTGTCTACGTTGGTAAAAGGTTAAAATGAAAGTTTCTTTACACCTCTACGTTAGCTTATGTAATGAATATTTTAGATAATGATGATGTTGGGCCACCATCAATAATTGAGCAAGTCCCCGTGGCAAGCATATTAATAAACGACAGTGACTCTCCTACAACGAGCAAAGGGATATGTAAGTTGAAATAAGTTTCGAATACACTATTTAAGTTAATTACATGTATTATTAAAAGAATATTTGAAAATTTATTATTGAGATATTGAAAGTGGTGTAAAATTGTTAAATTGTTTCATGGGCTAAAATCTCTACGTACAGTACTAAGCATTATTTCTCATTGCAGTCAGTCCAGAGAAGCGCTTTTCACTGCCAAGTAGAGGAAACAATACAACTCCAATGAAGGAGAAGTATAAAACCCGAACCGTTTTTCATGACCACCATTATGAGGCCACTCCACGTAGTACAAAGAAAAAATTGGACAATCTACGGACAAAACTCAACTCAGTAATGAGAGATAAAAAAATATTAAAACAAACAGTCGGACGTCTGAAAAAGAAGGTGCATTCCTTACAGGATGTGGTGACAGAATTAAAGCAAAAAAAATTCTTGCCTGATAGTGCTTTTTATTGTCTGTCTGCGCATGAAGATATTTCAATGGAATTGTTCAATCGCATGATAAAAAATAGGAAAAATAGAGGTAAACTCACTAGAGACAAATATCCGCCAGGTTTACGGGCTTTTGCTCTAACGGTACATTTTTATTCGCCAAAGGCATACTTTTATATCAGAAAAACATTTGAATTAGCTCTTCCTCACCCAGACGTCCTTAGAACTTGGTACAGCAGTGTGGATGCTGAACCAGGTTTTACGGATGAGTCATTTGAAACTTTAAAAGAAAAGTCGAATCACTTGAAGGAAAAAGGTGAGAAATTGCTATGTGCAGTAGTCATGGATGAGATGGGCATAAAAAAAGGTTGTCAAAGGGGTCGAGATGGGATAATACGCGGTCACGTAGATTTAGGTGTAGGTATAAGCGGTGGCGATGATCTTCTTGAGGCTAAGAACGCGGTAGTAATAATGGTAGTTATGTTACAGACTCATTGTAAATTACCAATCGGCTACTTTTTAGTCAGTTCATTGAACGCTGAAACAAAAGCAAATTTATTACGAGAAGCTTTCATTCGACTTCAGCAAGCAGGCGTAACTGCGTGCTCTTTAACATTAGACGGTCCAAGTGATCATTTTGCCGCGGTAGAACAACTGGGTGCTCGAATGCACATAGACAAAAAAAAGAAACAAAATGAGAATCTGTACGAGATATTTAAGGTACATTTTCCACATCCCGTGCCTGGTGAGCCAGATGTTAATGTTATTTTTGATGCGTGTCACATGCTAAAGAACATCAGAAATTGTTTAGGGGAGTACCAAATACTTGTTGATGGAGACGGAAATAAAATCGAATGGCGTTACCTCCAGCAACTTGCACTCCTGCAAGAAAGTGAGGGTTTGCGCCTGGGTAATCGGCTACATACGAAACATATTGAATACCGCAAAATGGTAATGAAAGTTACCTTAGCTGCACAAACTCTCAGCTCCAGTGTTGCCGATAGCATAGAGTTTTGTTCTAAGGTGCTTCATCTACCAGAATTTGAAGGTTGCGAAGCAACTTCGCGTTTCTTGCGATGTGTTGATATAATATTCGATTTCCTTAACGTGAGAAATCCCTGGGGGAAACATTTGAAAAGTCCTCTAAAACGAGAAAATGAAGAAGTTTGGCGGCCCCGATTAAATACGGAAATTACATATTTAGCTAAGCTTAAACAAGAAGATGGAACGCCTATATTTTGTTCGAGACGAAAAGCGGGTGTTACGTCCTGAAGGGACTGCTGTGAAACACCCCGAGCGGTTAGGGTGATTCACCGGGTTCGCTGCTCTGTCGAAGTGCTTAAGCACACCTTGACTATACTTACCGAGGAAGGATAAGGAGTAGAAGGGTTGAATTAACTAATATTCGGAATTTAGGAGGAAAACAACGAAGTAAAATATATTTTCGATAAAGTCAAATCTGTGGTTAACATACCCTTCGGGACTACGCTCCGTCCCAGTGTCGCTCGCTGTGCTCTCGGATGGCACTCGGCACGCTTGCCGTCTAAGGTTTCGCCTACTTGCGATGTTGCTGATCCAAACGTAGGTCGTGGTTACTTGCTGCGCTGTCAGCTAACACACGGAAATCTTCGTATTGGAACTCGCGATGTCGAACAGTTTGCTATCCTAGCTCCGTCAACGTCGGTCACGGTTAACACTCAAGGGCTCTCCCGGCTAGGCCGTTCTCGGTGCGTCGGATGGAGTTACCCTCTTGCGAATTACTACCCGCCGAACGTGCTTCGCGGTGCAAACAACTAAACGATGTCGCGATCTCTAGACGGCCCGCTGGCTCGTCGTAACTTCCTAACTCGGACTTCCAAATACCGATCAATTCGCGACTAAGGATGTATCTGCTCGCGATGTCGCACGGTCCAAGCTTTTATAGCGCGATCTAGGTCAGAGCCACGCACTCCCCATTTTGAGAACGGGGGAGAATTGCTCCGTCAGTTGCTGCTTCTCGTAACTTCTATTGCTCCATGCCCTGGAATCTAGGGCCCGGACCTGGAATCGGTGGTCTCGTTGTGTTTTCGCTGACGGATTCCGCGTATGTCGACCTACTAACCCGCGCGCTGCGATTCCGCTGAATCGCCGATGATGAAATGGAATGTGACACGGGGACAGCAAGCACGGAATGGACCTGAAGGGCCCATGTAACACCTCCCCACCTAGACATGAAATGGTCTCGAGAGGCCATTTCATGAATTCGTGCGTAGCGGTCGTCGCGTACACTTTCCTGGGGGCTTAAAACTATAGCGCTACTAAATCTAAGGGGTGGCGCGTGGATGCAATTAATGAACCATAATTACACAAAAGAAAAATTAAACCATATATTGTTACATATATATTTTTTTTTTTTAAAAAAAAAAAAATCCGGATTGATGCTCGTTAGTGTTTGGGGGGTGTCTTCTTTTTCGAGGCTCTGCTGCGAGTAAAAGTAAAACAAGACAATTATAACCTAGTCGCGAACCTCTAAGTGATTATAGTTAGGTGGGTGTTTACCTAATACGAGGGGTGACGTCTGCTTCCTCTGCCCCCGCGGGCAGGACTTGGATTCTTTGGAGCCGTGGGGGCTCCAGTGGCCGAGACGCCCTCAGGATCGGAAATGACGGTAAATGGAGAGGGTTGACCTCCAGCATTGCCCTGATGCATCCGGTGCAGTTGCCGGGTAGCCGCCATTGCAGGTGTCTCTCCCGACACTGGACGCATCTTGTGAGTGCGATGGCCCGGAGTTCCTCCACCAGCCAGTGCACGGGAATCCTTCGGTATTCCGAGAAGTTCTCCGGCCGGTTGAGCCATGCACATGATTCGCACAGGGTGTCTTTAACGGAATACAGCCAGGTGTTGGGTGTTATCATCTTCTGGAGGAAAACTTGGCTTCCAGAAAGGGCCTGAATGTTGCAGCTAGACCACTTGATGTTTCGTGGTTCCAGTAAGGCATCCGTTTCACAGCTTGGTGCTTTTTCCAAATTTTGGAGTGGTAAACTGAGTTCGCACATGTACATGCGGGGGTGATTCCTGCATGTCGTAATGTACTTCTCGTCGGGCATGAAGTACTGAGAGTTGATTCGGCTGATTGCCAGATATGCCGTTCTTGGTTTGATGAATATTGGAGTAGAGACATTGGTCGATATAGTTTGAAATGAGGGGCAAGGTTGAAGGTGGTAAAGTTCAAAGGGAATTTGATCGAGTAAAGGGATGTCGAGTGACAAGATGATTCGGCCCATTGAATAAACTACGTTCAATTTGGTCACCCCTTGTAATTGTTCGGAATTCAGTTCTTCCGTGGTCAGCGGGAATTCATACGGAGTAGTTTCACGAATTCTTTCGCAAGTTCGCGTCAGCTGGCTGGGGGACAGAACGGCCGGGTGTAGGATACCGAGTTTTGCGAACGTAAGCGCGTCTGTAATTACAATCAATGCGAATACATATTCGTCCACATTTCGGATCATTAAAAATGTCCATGTCGCAAAAGCTACTTCTAACTCTACTTTTGTTTCGCGCTCGTCTAATTGGCGGGTTCCCCTTGCTAATTCTCTAATTCTGTCGTCCTGGTTTCGTATGGCATTCGTTACAGATTTCAGCGAGTTATGTATGTCTTGGAATTCTGATTTTACAATGTGCGTTTGGTTTCCTAACAATTCGGCGAGGTGATTTTGATCTTTATAAAGTTTATCTATTTCCTTATTATAATATTGCGCATCATCGCTGTCCAAGGTTCCAAAAAGGGCCTTACTCAGCGATCCGATGAATCCAAGTGGTACCGATCGCTTGGTACGGCTGGCACGGGGCTTTCCTAATATGCTGAGTAGTAAATCCTCGTATCGTTTGCCATCGAGCAATTTTTGGTGCAGGGCCGCATCAAGATTATCGGCCGGGCAAGAAGTCCAGTTATAAGTTGTACATAATGCCTTCATCTGGTTGATTTGGGGTTGGGTTTTTGGTCGCGAGGTTAATAATTCGGCGACTTCGATACCTGTGACTAGTCTCCATTGGGTGTGAAAAACCCGGAGAGGTCTGATTTGTTCGTAGTATAGGCCCGGGTTGTGGCTCAAAGGTGATACTTGGTAGTCCCCATCTATGATACTACCAATAACGCTTGTCCAAACTAACGTGAATATAAGCAGGGCACGTCCGTCCATTGTAGTTTGAGGAGGTTCCCGAAAAATGTTCCTCAAGGGTGGGAATTCTATTATTTTTTTTATATTTTTTTTTTTTTGGAAGTGTCTACTGTAAATACGAAAAAAAAAGAAATAAGTCAAATGCAAGGGAGGGGTTATTGCATGCTACTGCACCTTGGTTGAAAGGGTCGGTTAGAGGAGCCCTCCCTGTTAGACCCGTTGTAAACTTAGACCATTGACTATGCTGTATTGGCATCAAGGTGGTTCCTCTTTAGTATAAGCATGCTTTAATTTGTCGAGATGCTTCACGATTTGCTGGCCCTCATCCGAAATTAGTACTGCATTCTTTTGATCTGTGATTGCTTCAATTTTGAAGGGGCCTATGTAATACGGATCGAATTTGTGGAGTCGAGGTTCTTTAAGTACGTAAACGAGGTCATCTACCGCGAATGTAACTTGGTTGCTTTTTCGGTCGTAAATATTTTTCGAACGTATTTTACTCATGTCCAGATTTGCTCGTGTGATTTTTCGGATCTCCTCTAGGCGTTCCACCAAACTCTGAACGTATATTGGGTACGTTAAGAGCTCCTCGCGGGACAAAGGTGTAAACGGATCCCTAGCTAATTGTCCGAAAACCACTTCATATGGGGTGAATTTTGTGGCTTCGTGTATCGAAGTGTTGTATGAGTACATGGCGAATGGGAGGAGCAAGTCCCAATCCTCGTATCTTTCCAAATAATGTTTCAAGTATTCGGTTAGAACGATGTGACTTCTTTCTAGGGAACCGTTAGTTTGAGGTCGGTATCCCGATGTAGTTACATGTTGGACTTTGAAGGTTCTGGCTATTCCCTGTATTGTATTATTGATGAAGCTCGTGCCTCGATCCGTTAATATGGCACGCGGTGCGCCGAAAATTGCAATGAAGTAGCGTGAAAATGCGTCGGCGATTGTAGTGGCTTTTATATCAGGTAGAGGCACGGCCATACAGAATTTTGATAGCTGACATTGTATTGTTAGTACATGACGGTTTCCACTAGGGGTAGGTGGAAGTGGTCCTACGGTGTCTAAGGCTATTTTATCGAAAGGTTTCGCGGGTGTATCCGTGATTAACATCGGTTCCCGGGTTTTGATTCGTACAAGTTTTTGTTCTTGGCAGCTCGGGCAACTGCGTATATAATTCTCTACATCCCGATGTAGGTGAGGCCAGTCAAATAGGTTACGTATGCGTCGGTATGTTTTTGTTATTCCCTTATGTCCACCTATCAAGGTTTCGTGATAGTGACGGATGATATTTTCCCGTTCGTCTTCAGGTGGTAATTTCACCTCCCCGGAACAAATTATAATTGAGACGGGCGTATGTTTGAAAATGATTTTGCAATGTTTCTGGAGCGTTTCGGCATCGAATCGGTGTAGAGTTTCACCATGCGCCGCAATTCGAACTGAACGGACACGTTCGCTTTCTACGGCGTCCCTGAGCGCCGTTAATGCTGATACCAGTTCTCCTGCTCCCATTTCATGGTAGAAGTTTCGTGCCCCAATGATGCTAAAAATTTTTCCTATCTCATTGTGAGTTATTATTACACAATTTTGAGAGAAATCTTCCGGTGTTAGTTTTGTTTCGTCTAGGAGTCCGGTTGCTATTAAGGTTTTACAAATTTGGCTAGTTAATATTCTATCGGATGATATAAAGTGTGCATAGTTGTCAGGGGTGGATGTAAGTGTAGTTCTTACAATTTTTACTGCACATTTCGTTGGTTGTGCTTCGTCAGTCGAGATGTCCGTCATGTTTCTCCAGTATTCAGAAAATTCCCGTGAAGCCTTTTGAAGGTACGGGGGGTCCTTGAATGGTCCCACGGCTGCCCCGTATCGTTCCGTTGATTCGAGCGATTCTATTACCTCGGACCTTGAGCTCGTGCCCGAATCTTGCCTAGGAGGCGGTGGATCGCTTGATTCTTTCGTACTTGTGTCTTCTGGCCCTATCATGGTCGATTGCGGGATGTCCAGGGTTTCCTCATAGAGAGGTACACCCCATGACACTCGCTTCTTAGGGGCCGAGCGTAGTTTCATCTTCTCAGGACTTTCCTTCCCGTCACGCGGGGGGCCTTCAAGGAGGGTGGTACTCATCTCCGTTTCCGGGCCCTCAGGGGTCTCAAGGGTGGGGGCCAAGTCGTCCTCTGTGTGCCCCGCACCTGGGCCCTCCCTTGATTTCGGAGAGTAGTCCTTTTCAAAGTGTTCGTAGTGATCCAACTGTCCCTCATCCAGGCCTTTCAGGGTAATGATTTCCTCTTGTGGGAATGGACCTATGACAGAGTTATCACTCAGGGTGGTGGATTTTTCGTTGGTCAATTCCAGATCCTCGTCTTCATCGAGGAATTCGGGCATTCCCACTTGTCCTTCCGCTGAGTCCAGAATGGTAGAATTGGCCCTGTTTTCTATATCGTCCGTACTGTCTCTTGATAGCGTAGAATCGTCTATAAACGATGGAGGTTCTTCGTAATTCGGTCGTGGCTGGCCTTGACGGCGCTCAGCTAAGCGTGTTCCTATCCCCTTGTTTTCGTTATTAGGAACGGTTTCCTTCGGGATTGCCGGGAAAACGTGTGAGACCGGATTTCGTGATAGCGCGTCTGCGTTGGCATTTACTCGGCCGGGTTTGTAGATGATTTCGAAATTATAATCAGCGAGAGTAATTCTCCATCGAGCGAGTCGCGAAACTGGATCCTTTACCGAAAATAACCATTGAAGGGGCCGGTGATCAGTTACCAAGGAGAATTTCCGTCCATAAATGTATGTCCGAAATTGTTTTACCGCGTAGATTATCGCGTAGCACTCCTTTTCTGTGGTCGAGTAATTTTCCTGGCTAGATGAGAGTACCTGTGAGGCATATGCTATCGGCGGGTCCTCGCCTATTTTGCCCTGGCTTAGAATCGCGCCGACAGCTACGTCGGACGCGTCGGTAGTAATGATAAATGGTTCGTCGAAATTTGGATAACGTAACACCGGTTCTTCGCAAAGCGCCTGGCGGAGATCTTGGAAACTCTCCTGGTGATTCTCAGACCAATAAAATGGGATCTTCGGGGTTGTTAAATTTGTGAGTGGTTTAGCGCGTTTTGCCATGTCCGGGATAAAGCGACGGTAGTAATTGACTAGACCCAAGAATTGCTTCAAATTTTTTCGGTTTTTTGGTACGGGGAATTCGGCAACGGCCTTAATCTTTTCGGGGTTGGGTCGTACTCCGTCTGCTGCTATTATATGGCCTAAGTATATGACCTTGTCCTTTAAGAACTTAGCCTTCTCTGTCTGTAAAGTTAGGTTGTGTTCGCGTAAGCGTTCGAAGAATCTCGCGAGTCGGTGTTCGTGCTCCGCGAGTGTACGCGAATATACGACCACGTCGTCTAGATACACGTATAATTCCTTACCGATAAGCCCTCTCAATACGTGGTTCATTAGACGCTGGAAGGTTGCCGGAGCGTTTTTCAATCCGAAAGGCATGCGGAGATATTCGTAGTGTCCGTCGGGGGTAGTAAACGCGGTTTTAGCACGGTCCTTGGGTGCCATAGGAATCTGATGAAAACCGTTTGCTAAGTCAAAAACTGAGAAGTATTTAGCACCACCTAATCGGTCGAGAATGTCCGTAATTCGTGGTAAAGGAAAACGGTCGTCGATTGTTCTCGCGTTCAGGGTTCTAAAATCAGCTACCACCCTCCAACGTTTGTTTCCCTCCTCATCTGCCTTCTTCGGGACAACATGAAGGGGGGAGTTATACGGTGACGACGAGGGAGCGATTATTTTTAAATCCTCTAAATTGTGCATTTGTCTGGCAATTTCTTCGTCCATCAACGGGGAATGTGGATATTGTCGAGTAAACACGGGCGTTGATTCGGTCAACGGGATCGTGTGTTCTATAGACGTCGTTCCGCCCAGCGGATCTCCGGGCACGAAGAACCTGTCGGAATATTTTATGACTAAATCCTTGATTGACCGGCGCGGTTCCGGATCCAATTCTTCCACTTTTAATGTTTTGAGTATATGTTGCAACCGTTCTTCGGGAGGCTTTTGTTCCACACGATAGTCTCCTAGGTCTTGATCTTCGTTAGCGTCGAATTCTTCCTCAAAGGGGGAAGGGCGACCCATCTCGTCGCCCTCGAGACAGTCACAGTCTTCGGGGAGGCAAATGCGTACCACGTTCCCATCCGACTCAGGTTTTGATGGTTCAGTTAAACGTGTTACGAAGCCCTTGTGGCTCCGTTTACATGCCGCTAACGTGTGTTCTAACTCTTTACAATTGGAGAAAACTATCGGGCTGATTGGGTGTTTAGCTGTTACCATGGTATGTTGGTGGAAGGAAACAATGGCCTCCTCCTGGAGGAGATACGGACTCCCGATGAGACCCGAAATTCCCTTCGGTAAGTTGGGCATGCGCAGTACGTGGAAGAGCGCCCAACTGCCATTAATTTTTACGACAGTCGTCCCCAAGGTCATGATCTTGCCGTTTAAACCATTAATTTCGAGGGGAGTTGTGCTCAGGACCATGGCCTTCGAGCTTGCAGATCCGATATCCAAGAGGTTCAGTGCAGAACCTGTGTCTATGATGAATTCTCCCTCACCGTTTTCCAATTGTTCTGCCTTGATCCGGATGCGGGGGGACTCCGCGCGTATGATTCCCATTGCCGGTTCTGATTTTGGGGCGGTCGTTGGGCCTGCGAGGAGGACCCGCCCGCCTCGTTCCGTGTGAACGGGCGGGCGCGCTGGGAGTTTAAATGATCGATATTTCGGGCTGACGTTTCGCGTTCTGTCGATCCTCGAGATTCTTGAGTTTCGTATTTCCTTGAATCGTCTCCTTGTCGTTGGTAGACTTGTGATTCGCGGGAGTCATATCGTTGTTGTTTGGGAGGTTGATTCCTTTGGGGATCGCGAGGTTGGTACTGTCTATTGCTTTGATATCTTCCGCGGGTACCTCTTCCGCGGGGGACGTACGGTCTGCGTTCATAGTCCAGCGGGCGTTCGCCTTGCCTCGTCAGCAAGGCCGCTGGACGGCGCTCCATCGTCGGGTCGTGATAATATGACACCTGATAATAATCGTCTCGATAACGAGGGGCACTGTAACCGGAGTAAGGGGAATGATAATCGCGGTACGAGTCATCTTCGGGTGGCTGTCTCCACTCAGTCCACCTACGCTGAGGGTCGTACGGGGACGGCGGGCGCGCGTTTTGTGTGTACCCGCCATTGTCGTCGCGCGGCAAACCTGACAATTCCTGTTCTCGTCTTTGTATGTGCAATGCTAGATCGAACGCGTCGTCCAATGATTCGGGATTTGATAATGCTACTTTGGTCGAAATTCTTTGAGGTAGAGCCGTGATAAACGAGGTTCGCGCCAAACGCTCGACCTCCTTTATAGTCCTCTCGACATTTTCTCCGATTAATTCTTTTGCTCTTACAATTACTTGTCTGTACAAACGGCCCACGCGGTGGATAAAGTCTATTAGTCGTTCCCGGGGATGCATGCTTATACGTTCGAGTTCCAGGCGGAGCTCCTCATAACCGCGACATGGGGAGTATCGGACCCTTAGAAGCGAGAGCAGATCTGCCACGCTATGACAAGCTTTCCCTTCGACATAATATCTAATAGGATCTTTTAGTTTATAGATCAGTTCGGTCAGAAATCTTTCTTCTTGGCCGGGTGGTATTCGCTTCGAGGCACGCTGTATCGCGGCAGCGAATTCTTCTAATGTTATGAAATCGGGATCGAAGCGGGGAATGCTGTCAAGCGCCCTATATACTCTTTCTTCGTCTTCTCGGGAACGCCATACGTCTAATGCGGACATTTCTAGGTCGTTCGTCCGGGAGCCGAAAGATGGTCGGCCGCTCGTGGATGGCGGTAAAGGGGGAGGAACAACAGTAGGGGCATTAAGGGAGGAGGTATTCTCGGGGGTTTGTGTACTGGGAAAAAGATGTGAAGGGGGTGATCTCAACATACCGCCCGGCATTGTTAGGTAATGGTCGGGAGGGGCGTTGATTAGCAGAAAGTGTAGTCAAGTTACGAGCAGACAAGATTGCGGCAGGTCGCGATGTGTGGCGACGGCACGCTCTCTCCTTCTAATTAGAAATAATAATAAGGGAAAAAAAATAATCCCACTTCTGACACCAGTTTGTTACGTCCTGAAGGGACTGCTGTGAAACACCCCGAGCGGTTAGGGTGATTCACCGGGTTCGCTGCTCTGTCGAAGTGCTTAAGCACACCTTGACTATACTTACCGAGGAAGGATAAGGAGTAGAAGGGTTGAATTAACTAATATTCGGAATTTAGGAGGAAAACAACGAAGTAAAATATATTTTCGATAAAGTCAAATCTGTGGTTAACATACCCTTCGGGACTACGCTCCGTCCCAGTGTCGCTCGCTGTGCTCTCGGATGGCACTCGGCACGCTTGCCGTCTAAGGTTTCGCCTACTTGCGATGTTGCTGATCCAAACGTAGGTCGTGGTTACTTGCTGCGCTGTCAGCTAACACACGGAAATCTTCGTATTGGAACTCGCGATGTCGAACAGTTTGCTATCCTAGCTCCGTCAACGTCGGTCACGGTTAACACTCAAGGGCTCTCCCGGCTAGGCCGTTCTCGGTGCGTCGGATGGAGTTACCCTCTTGCGAATTACTACCCGCCGAACGTGCTTCGCGGTGCAAACAACTAAACGATGTCGCGATCTCTAGACGGCCCGCTGGCTCGTCGTAACTTCCTAACTCGGACTTCCAAATACCGATCAATTCGCGACTAAGGATGTATCTGCTCGCGATGTCGCACGGTCCAAGCTTTTATAGCGCGATCTAGGTCAGAGCCACGCACTCCCCATTTTGAGAACGGGGGAGAATTGCTCCGTCAGTTGCTGCTTCTCGTAACTTCTATTGCTCCATGCCCTGGAATCTAGGGCCCGGACCTGGAATCGGTGGTCTCGTTGTGTTTTCGCTGACGGATTCCGCGTATGTCGACCTACTAACCCGCGCGCTGCGATTCCGCTGAATCGCCGATGATGAAATGGAATGTGACACGGGGACAGCAAGCACGGAATGGACCTGAAGGGCCCATGTAACACGGGATTCATTGGATTTTTCACCGCCGTGTTGTCCACTTTTAATATTTTTGATATGTACATTAAACCACAACAATCTCAAATGAAATATCTATTAACTTATAAGACTAGCCAAGACCACCTAGAACTTTTTTTCTGCGCAATCCGAGGTAGAAGTGGGTGGTGTCCAAATCCCACGGCTACGCAATTCGTTTCTGCGTACAAGCGATTGTTGATTCGTCATGACATTTCTATTAACACGGGAAACGCAAAAGCCATAGACAACACTAAAATTTTGCACGTTTCATCCGGGGAAAAGAGGAGAAAACAAGCCAAAATTGATAGATACGATTTAAGTATTTACGATTCAGTGCACACAGCAACAGTGGCGGAAAAATATGGACTCGCTGAACACGCAATAAATGATTCAAACTTTTCTGAAATTAATAAATTTTTGACTTTTTCTTGGGCGCAATCGCCAAACCTGAGTGATTTTTCACAGCAAGCTACTGGATATATTTCAGGCTGGATAATATTATCCATTAAAAAAAAAAAAAAAAATTAAATGCCTGGAATGCTTAGTAGCTTGCGAAGAAATAGACCAAAATAACATTTCAATTCATCAAAAAAACCCTACTGCTTATATTGCAGCTATTACACGCGGTTACCTTTTAATTCCATCAAGAAGTGTCGTACAGATTTGTAGCACCACAGAGTCATTTTTCCGACTGGCTTGTAATGCAAATTTGGGAAAACCACCGATTGAAAAAAATTTCCCAGCTATTTTAGCAGCTCGGGTTTTTCAGCACGTAGTTGAAAATTATACTCTTTTCCCCGATCTCGACAATCATAACATGGAAATGTTGAGCGCAGAAGAATTTATTAGTCATAAAAATAATCTTATAAAAACCATAATTTCTACTTATATAGAATTGCGCTTGTACGCAGAAACAAAAAAGTATGCACTTGCGATTACTGGGACGAACATGCGACACTTTCTAACTCGGTCAATAGTTTGGGCACATCAATAAAGGCAGTATGCAGATGTGAAATGTACATATACTTTTAGGGCTATATATTCCTTATGTATATAATCCGTTTTTGCTTATATTTTATTATATTAAGATATAAAAACTATCTACCATTTTATTATATTAAGATGGTAGATAGTTTTTACGCTGTAAAATACAAAAAATAGTGCATGGCATGTGTGAGATATTTATTGTTCTGCTTCTGGGTTCTTAAGAAGACTGTCTTTGTATATTTTTATGTTGTATATTATGTATATTATGACATATTATATATAAAACATGATTTATATAGAAATATTAAAGATTTCTTGTTTCATAGATTTCTTCCCTTCAAGCTCTTACCAATAATGATGCGAGTATGGCCTAATATATTCATGGATTTTGGGTAAATACGAGTGACTTGGACTTACCTTGATTCCCAAGGTCGGATCTCTAACAATGAAATATATGTGTATATGTATTGTAAGATTAATAAATGTGTTTTAGTATTATTATAAATTCAATTTCATTTAATGCTTCTCTTAAACGTAAGAAATGCATACCTACATCTCCTTTACCCATAACAATAAAGCAAACGACAAAACTGTTTACAAATTTTTTAAATTCACTTTTTGCGAACTTCATTAATCATTATGTACTTCAGTTCGTTTTACCTATATTACATTTATATATTTATTTCACTATTTTCATGAATTTCATTTGCTCTGATTAACGTTTTGTGAATTTCAGCCATCATACAGGCAATTCGTATTATATGGTTATACTACATAATATAATAATACATTATATTACACTATTCTTTTAGTCTACTTTTAATTTACTTTAGTTTACTTATAAACACATTTTGCAAACTTCGCGCTATTTCCTTTAATACATCGGTTAAACGGTGGCGGCGCTGGCATCTAAATTCTAAACTCACCCTTCAATTCGCTTCAACCGCTGTACAGCGGGCTTATGGGAATCTCGTATCCATAGTATATATATCAGTGCCTGCGGCTGCCAGTCGCTACACTGCTCCAGAAGCAGTGGTAGCACGTGGTGATGTGATTGAAAAAAATTACATTCTTTTTGAAAAAAATTACTTTCTTTTTTTCAATCACATTTCCACGTCTAGAAACAAATATAAACACATCCCCCAGATGACCAACCACCTCAAGTTGATCGCTGTGTCCGTTGCGTCGGAATAAATCAACCGAAAGGTCGACATTGTATTCTACCTATACGTACGCGTTCGTAACAGCACAGCGTTCGGCGATGTTCTGTGCGAATATCTTGGAAACTACTGCCGTGCGACGGTAACATGTATAGGAAAATGTTGTTCAGAATCTTGATCTTGATAACATATCCAAAAATCATTGAAATCGGTGAGGATGGAAAACTTCTAAATAATTACCAAAGATTTTTGCAATTATCTCGGAAACTAAGGTCGACCGCCAAAAAGTTTAGAGGAAAAAGTTGTTCAGAATGACGTCCTTGACAACATATTTCATGGTCGTCAAAATCCGTGAGGTTGCCCTCTATCTATACCATTACCATTGAAATTTCTGTTAATAATAGTTATAACGTAAAACCTAATATTCTATTAAGTAAGAATGCATCAAATGCATACAACTCATTATCAAATGCATTATCCATCAAATGCAACAACAACTTTCATATGAAACATTTTTCCGCTTTTACAATAATTAGAAATAAGTCTATATGAAATAAGTCGTTAGTTATTGACTTCATCAAAGAATGGTGATATTTTAGGTGACAGTCATTAGTGTATTCACCCTGTATTTTATGTGTATATTTATATACTGTACTGTACCGCTATGTTTCCTTCAACATCCACTATTGTTATAATATTATAGGTATGTTATTATTGGAACGCGAAAGTTTATGCAAGTATTATACCTACTTATTACGATAATTACGACCTTGCTATATAGTGGCCGTTACTATACTCGAACTAATTTGTAAGCAAGCTCTTGATATGTCAAAAATACGCAACTTATCCGAAGCATATGTGTTGCATAAAATGTGTGAAATAAAAAATATATATGGTCAAGTTCGGTTTTTTAAATGGAACTGTTTCTTGGAGATTCTTTGATAGTGCGTTTCAAGACAAATGCAATAACCTATAAAGCCGGGTCCAGACCTGAATGCGTATACGCTGAGCAAGGCCGAACGCGCACGAATGCCGCATGCGGAGTGGTCGAAAGTGCCATGAGTCTCTCGTCACCAACTTCTGTGCTTAGCTTCAACCACTCCGCAGTCGTAAAGATGGCATTTTCCTCGTCTTGACGAAGTAGAGAAGGAAAATGCCACATCTGGTTGCCAAAAATTAACCAGGCTGATCGGCCGGGGCGTCTCGCCAGGGTCGCGGTTTATGGCCGTATTGTTCCGCGAGTCGGCAGTAGACAACGGTTGGGTACGTACGGGTCCAAAGTCATCGTGCGCACTACCCTCCGACAGAGCAATATACGGATTAACTCATTGTCAGACCGAAGAATGCCAAAATTCTTTAAAACGGCACCACGTTCTTGATTGTCGTTTAGAAATGCTGGCAAACAGATGTTGTCGAAATGTTCTTGGGAAAAGACGACATTACCGATCGTAAACAACGAATTTTCGCTTGGCTCTGAGCCCGCTTTTGCCCCGAAGTACGTTAGAAAGATGCCACCAATATAGCAATTAGATAGTATTACCCACAATCCATACGTCTCGTGAAGAGACACAGGAAGAAAGGGGGCGGTAGGTACGCTGACGGCGCGTGGTTCCGCCTGCGTCGTCCTTCCTTCAAATTAAACACGGATCCCTTATCTCTCGAGTATAAACACGCGCTCGATTACTTACGTGCGTCGAAAGAAAAGCGGGCTCAGAGCTAGGCGAAAATTCATTCATTCTTTACGATGGGTAATTTATTATTTTTCCAAGAATGTTTCGACAACATCTGTTTGTCAAATTTTTAAAGGCCAATAAAAAACGTGGTAACATTGTTCAGTCTAAGTAAATCCGCACATTGATCTGTCGATGGGCAGTGCGTACGATGACTTCGGCCGCGCAGGTACCGTCGTCAACCGCCAAGTCGCGGGAGAAAACGGTCATAAACCGGGGCCCTGGCAAGACGCTCTGACTGATCAACCTGATTAATTTTTGGGAACCAGATGTGGCATTTTCCTCCTCTACCAGCTAATCTCTCTATGTTCGACAGGCAATAAACCTCCGCTACAGTATAAAAATAAATTATAGGTAATGATGTTCTGAGCGTTGACCGTGATGAACATTAATCTTGTGGTCCGCGCAATGACCAAAAGAAGATGTTCTTATCATAGATTGAAGAATTTTTCCCTGGCAATTGGGTAAGAAACGAAATAACTCTGAACAAGAAGCAAAACGCTTCGCGATGAGACACAGGAAGAAAAGAGGTAGTCCGCTGACTGCGCGATATTGAACGTCTAGGGGCACCCAGCATAAATATTGTGCAATATATTGGACAATAATATTAAACGTCTACAGGCCGCTTACCACATCTTGTTCACAAAAATTAATTAGGCTGATCGGCCATAGCATCTTGTCCCGAGCGTATTGTCCCGCACGTCGACGGTTGACAACGCTACCTGCGCGTCCGAATTCAGTTAGCTGTTACAGATGGCAATTTAGTATTTTGGAAGCGAAATTTCTTCATTTCTTTACGACTAAGTAGACAATTACTCGTTCTCGAAGCGTTCGTCGGGAAACATCCGTCTCCCAGATGTCGTAAAGGGACAATCGACACCGTGCCGTTTTTCATGGATTTCGACTTTCTTCGCTCTGTGTTAATCCGTTGATTGCTCTGTCGACGGGTGGTACACACGGTGACTTCCACCGCTCACTCGCGAGACAATATGGTCATAAACCACGACCCTGGCGAAACACTCTGGCCGAGCAACCTGGCTAACAAAAAAATTGGTAGGCAGATGTCCGGTTTTTCCTCCTGTACATCACCAAGAGGGAAAAGGTTCCTCCACCACCGTCGAAATCGCATAGGGAAGGTCCGTCCTCTTAAAAAAAAAAGGCCAATTAAGATTCTGGTGGCGCCTTCCAAAATTCTAATGTCGAGTTTACCTTTCACGTCGAAAAGGTGGACGAGGGCAGCGCTCCTCAAGCAAGATTTGTTCACTTCATTCTCCGTGGCCCCACCATTTAACGACCTTCCACACAACGAAATAACTGAAGGTGAAATCAGACGGCACGTGGATCGGCGAGCTTGACACTAGCTTCCTCCCTTGAAATTAAAGACGGCCCCCTTTTCTCTCCAGTACAAACACGCGTTGGAATATGAAAACAAAAGGTCGCTCGACGTATGCGTTGCTAGAGAAGGTAATCCGTACAAAGGAGATTATATTATGACCAATCGGAGCGGCATTCCTTGCAGGTTCCACCTTTTGAAATTCGAGCGCGTGTATATCCTCTAGCGATAAGGGATCCATCTTTAATTTGAAGGGAAGCCGACGCAGGCGGAGACACGCGCTGTCAGAGGACTACCCCTTTTCTTCCTGTGTCTGAACGCAAGGCGTACTGGTACTTCTTCAGAGTAATTTCGGTTCCTACACCCTTGCCAGGGAAGCATTCTTCTATCTAACATAAGAACATCTTCTTTTGGTCATCGTGCGGACCACAAGATTAATTTTCGCCACGGTCAGCGCTCGGGACATCATTATAATTTATTTATAGTGTAGCGCAGCGCGGTTTATTGTCTGCCGAACGTAGAGGGATTACCTTGTAGCATTTAAGGATTACACCTAAAAACTGTCCTCCAGTTCTACAAGTTATTTGGCAAATGTTTTCTAATTACTTCATAGCGTCTTGGAGACGAAATGTCTAGTGTCATAAAGCGGTAGTAAACCGTGGCCCCCCCCCAGCAATCCATTTTAGGGCATCACGCAGATGGCTACATCATGGGAATCACGCCCGGGGAAAACACAGAAAACGGCCTTTTTTGTGTACCTGTATTTTTCCACCTCTACGCCCACAATTTGCGAAGGCGCGATTTTTCGAGACCAATAATATTTGGAGTGTCGCACGAAGCTTCACCTTCAAGAGGGTGTACGCCCTGAAGAAAATAGTACTTAACCTGCGACTTACAGCGATAGTTCATCAATACGGCAATAGCTCGCTCGCGACGGTCTTGGTGTACGGACGTGTGATCGCGTATTTTTTTCATAATCTTCCTCCAGTTCGCATTCATAGTGTTTCTGAGTACATCTGAAATGGCCACCGAAGTGACCAAGATGCTGTTCACCACGCAGGAGGATGAGAAATTAATAGTAGCAGGTTATCCCGTTCTGTACGATTGTAAGCATAAGGAGTATAAGAATCAAATGTTGAAGGTGAACGTATGGCAAGAAATATCCACCACAGTGAACAGAACAGGTAAAGTATTGTTTAATTATATTTATTTGTAGCAACCAAAAACTAGGGCTACTAATGCAATCGAAAAGTAATTTTTTTGTAATTAAAATATAGTGATTCACTATTTTGTGGATACAATATTCGAACATGCTTCCCATCAATCCCTCCAATGCAGTTTGGAAAATTCCATTTCTTCACTAAGTGTTTTGCAATATTTTTCAAATAGGAAATATTAGTTACGCTAAAAATATGGGTACTAATTTGTCGCATAATTGTTTGAGTAGGTACGTTTCTTAATATAACACTTATGTATAGTGTTTTTTCTTGAGAATTCGATTACATGCATTATATTATCTAAAAAAACTATTTACAAAAGAAATACAAATTTGAAGCCTCCTTAATATACGTCTGAATCATTTTTAATTATCAATTTTCCGAGAAATGAAAAATGTCGAGAAAACAGAAACACTACTTATGTATCCGTATATTATTCTGAATGCAAATGTCAACGATATGAATGTTGCCGCAGTATTAATGAACGTGCAAAAAATATATTATCTAATTATTGCAGATAAAGATTGTAGAACGAGGTGGAAGAATATAAAGGACACGTACATGAAAAAGAAGAGGGGCAATAAACATAGCACGGGATCGGCAGCACAACCGAAAAACAAATGGCCTTTGATGAAGCAGCTAACCTTTATGGATAGTGTGTCTTTTGAGAGGAGGCAAGTATTTTATACACACACAATGAGTTCAAAATACAATATATTTCAAAAATTTATTTCATTCATCTATTATTTATTCTATTTATTCTATTTATTTTATTTATGCTATTTATTCTATTATAGTACTCACAGTAATCTCGACCCAATACGCAAAGACGTTGCACATAATAATGCGTCAGAAATTCCGGCCAGCTGCGAAGATGTTCCTGATCCTGAACCAGAAATATCGATAGAGGAGGACAATATCGCTCCATCCCGAAAGCGGCCTTGCGGGAACGAAGCAAGTTCAGTGCCAAAAAAATATCGCCACGATTTCAGCGGCGTGGTCCACATGTGGAAAGAAAGAGCCCGCGAACGAGAAACAATATTACAAAGCATCAACGTCTCCAAGGAAGATGAGAATCATCCCACAATGTTGTTTTTTAAGTCCATGGGGGCTATCGCCAAAACATTTCCGCCGCATGTACTTGCGCAAGCAAAGAGTGCTGTCTTCAAAATAATGAATGACTACGAATTAATATTAACACAAGACACCTGTGCTTGTAATACTACGCTTTGATAATCTTATGTGAATGTCACGTCCCGGGTGAGGTCTTTGGGAACGATGACAATTGGGGAAGGAATGGGTGTCAGGCGCGAATATTAAATCCGTCACTCTGTGGGGGTTTGAGGGATTTCCAGGCGCGAATCTTAAATCCGTCACACTGAGGGTTTTGAGGGAATGTCAGGCGCGAATCTTAAATCCGTCACTCTGAGGGGTTTGTGGGAAGTCCAGGCGCGAATATTGAATCCGTCACACTGAGGGTTTTGAGGGAATGTCAGGCGCGAATCTTAAATCCGTCACTCTGAGGGGTTTGTGGGAAGTCCAGGCGCGAATATTGAATCCGTCACACTGAGGGTTTGAGGGAATGCCAGGCGCGAATATTAAATCCGTCACTCTGTGGGGTTTTGAGGGAATGCCAGGCGCGAATATTAAATCCGTCACTCTGTGGGGTTTTGAAGGAATGTCAGGCGCGAATATTAAATCCGTCACTCTGTGGGGTTTGAGGAAGGAATTTAGGCGCGAATCTGTAATCCGTCACTCTAAACGTTAAAGGGGAATCAGGCGCGAATGTCAAATCCGTCACACTTAGAATTTCTGGAGGCGATCAGGCGCGAATATTGAATCCGTCACTCTAATCGTTAAAGGAAGGTAAATATACACTTGGAGAGCACCCGTTATATTACTTGTTTTGTTTTGGTTTCGGTGACTGGATTTACCGTTGCAGTTATATATATAAGAAACTACGTTTAGTTTTTCGTGGATTGCACGGCTCATGCAACTGTATGTTTGTAAACACTCGAGCCTTTTTCGCGTTCACGAACGCGAATCAGCTGTCGAGACAGCTTGATTCCGTTTGGGAATTCTCGCAAACAGATGACTAAGGTCGGTATCAGATATATTGGCCGGTGAGTTTCGTGAGGGGTATTCTCCCACCATACCGCTTGCCTGCTCGATGCTCCTTTTCTCAACGTTCTCGCTCTCTCTCTGATCGTCAGATGGTGGTGGTTGATTTCTCCTCGATCGCTGATCGGGAAAACAAACTCACCGGCCAATATATTTGATACCGACCTTAGACACAATAACTCGTAACGTGATTTAAATGGAATTTGTTTATTCAATTCGATGCACTGTTGGTGATTTTTATGTTATAATTATGCACTCGGGATTTATCATTAGTACATGGCATTCATTATATACAATGGTTATAGAAACGTATGAGTATGAATATGAATTACATGTGAATAAGTAATAATCAATAGTTATTGAAAGAAATAATATGTAATCGCAATAAGCGTAAACAAGACAATGCAATAAGCAGTAACTAAGGTAAATGATATGAAATCACTACAAGCGTAGACAAGAAAATGCAATAAACAGTAAATAAAGTAAATGATATGAAATAGCAATAAGCATAGACACGAAAATGCAATAAGCAGTAAATAAAGTGAATAATATGAAATAGCAATAATATGAAATAGCAATAATATGAAATAGCAATAATATGAAATAGCAATAATATGAAATAGCAATAATATGAAATAGCAATAATAATACAAAATTATGGTATGAGGATGATATACAATGTGAAATGGTATGGTTATTAATGCTTACAATGATTTTCGAGATAATTATGATATAAACTTTCTTGTTTTAACACTGTTCGTTGGACGAATTGTTATCGTTGAAAGAGCACTTCTGTCTCGGTCCCCTCGTATTTATAAGGACGTTGCGGGGGTACGCGCGGTAGTGGCCTTGACACATTTCGGGATAAGGCGTAGTAGGACTTCCGGGTTTTTTGTAAACGGTACAACTATTAATAGACATTTTTATGTCACGTACGCCAAATATGCGTCGCAGTTAGATTTTTGGGGTTTTATGACTGTGAAAGGAGATACTCAACTCATCGAATGAATTTTTGGGTGTTTAATAGGAAAGGGGTTAAAGTGGCTTGGACTTCATGAGTCGTAAAGAGGGGATTGAGACTTGGTCTCGATTTAAGAGGGATTTGTAACGAAGGATTTGTTTGAATTCAAATAAGAGGGAATGATTCGTGCCTTGTAGGACGAATAGGCGAAGAGGGTTTTGTAACGATTATCTCGCGATGGGGATCTCTAAGATATATCAGCGAGGTGGAGTTTGTATCGATCATCTTGTGTTGGTGACCGCTAAGGTATAACATCAAGACGATCGACGATTGAGGAGATGGGGTAGGAGTTGAGTTTGCTAGAGTTTGATGGAGTGATACTGAGGTTTACGAATAGAATTTGGTATAGAAATGTGCGAAAAATCGTGGGACGTTACAGTGAAAATAAAATATGTGTTAATTATTTTAAACAAATGCAGTTTTTAACATCGGGCGCGATTTTAAAAATCTGAAAAAATTGGAGAATATAGTTCTATCCTTCCCCTTGATGGACTAATTTTAAAAAATGTGGACATTTTAAAATTGGCCTTGCAAAAATTGCCGAAAGTTGACGCTGCGTCAAATCACACCGGCTCGACTGGCTGAGCCGTGCGGTACTCGCAGCGGCCAAGTGCTATTCTTATACAGTGTCCTGGAATATGGTAAATGTTTGAAAAAGAAAGGAAAACTTTTACTGTTTTTTGTACACAACATATTGCGAACAGCAAAAATTGAGTTACCGCATTATGTTGTATTTAAAAAACAGTAAAATCTTTCCTTTCTTTTTCAAACATTTACCATATTGCAGAACACTGTATAAGAATAGCACTTGGCCGCTGCGAGTACCGCACGGCTCAGCCAGTCGAGCCGGTGTGATTTGACGCAGCGTCAACTTTCGGCAATTTTTGCAAGGCCAATTTTAAAATGTCCACATTTTTTAAAATTAGTCCATCAAGGGGAAGGATAGAACTATATTCTTCAATTTTTTCAGATTTTTAAAATCGCGCCCGATGTTAAAAACTGCATTTGTTTAAAGTAATTGCACAAAAATGGTTAAAAAAAAATTTATTGAACTGATATAAATTTCTCGTAAAACTTCAATGTCTTCCCTATAAGCACCGTTAAGCTTATCTCTATTCGTTTACTACTTTCATAGTTATAATTTACTGAAAAAAAGTTAACACTTTCATTCAAACAGCTGTAAAATCGACATTTTTCATAATTTTGAACAATCCTTTGAGGTACGTTTAAATATTACTAATGACTACAACATATTCAAATTTCAACAACATCCGATATGTTACTCCGAAAAGTGTCCGATTTCGCGTGGAATGTCCCTACAGTAACTTACAAGCAGTCCGTTTTTTTAACAGGATTTTAAACACATACATATATGTAGTTGTGGACACCTGATTCCGCCCAAGTCCCGTACAAGAAATCATCATCATGGTTACGCCTGCGTAGTCCTCCCTTCAAATTAAACACGAATCCCTTATCTCTCGCGTGTAAATTATAAAGACGCGCTTGTATACCAAAACAAAACCACTCGTGACGCACACATTACCACCACTCCTGGAGGTGTTCCCCCTCCACTGAACATCTTGTCCGGCAGAAAGTTTCCTGTCAGTTCTGCTTATACCTAGAGGATGTCGTAAATGCTTTATTACCTTTGGGTTAGGACATCTCCCAGACTTTGGTAGAACAGCACTGGTTACTGTGACTTCGAGGTGCAAACATCGTGAAAGTACAGAATCGTAGTTGTGCGAAGTGTGGAAAAATGAATCAGGAATTGCTTGCTGTTATGCTCCAAGAAGAAGAAGACGACGACGCACTTCTGGTTGCCCACTTTGAAGGGATGAAAAGGAAGCGGAAGCAAGTGAAGGCCTTGTATAAAACTCGTCCCACCGAGGGCTATTCAAAGATATTAGTAACAAACCATCTTTTGGGAGATATGGAAACGTTCAGACAATTCTTCAGATTAAATAAAGATCAGGTCGATTTTGTGTTAAATCTTGTGGGGGCGGATTTAAAAAAACAGTCGTGTAGGAGAGTGCAATCTCCAATCTCCCCACAGGAAAAGGTGCTCCTCACATTAAGGCAAGTTAATTTCTTAAAAACATATTATATTTTTTCGTAACGTAATTTTATTATAGCTGTTGTATATTTTGACTGTTCTCTTAATAATCACGCCCCGACTACTGATCTTCACATACATACGTTGTACGCATTCGCTTCGCTCTTTGCATACTCCACATTTAGTGGGGCCTCGGGGACATCTCAGACACAGATCATTAATCAATTTAAGCACAGATGCATTTGCTTGTTCCACAATTAAGTGGGGCCGAATATTTTTTTAACCGTCATCGCCATACTTTTAAAAATATTGAAGTACAGGCGTAATCTTCTTCCATTGATTTGCCGATACTGCCCATTATAGTTTTTTGCTTTCGAAAGCTCTTTTTTCAAAACATCCAGTACAGTGCTGAAATCATTTCTGTGCATTTTTGACACCTAACTGGAGGTACTGCCGGGTCATCTTTCCCCTCAAGCAGAATTTATGATCTCTGATTGTGTTTCTATAACATTTTCACATCTTGTAGGAGTTTCTGTAATATCCACCGATGTTCCTGGAATGTCGCCACCCGTACTGCTTCCAATCTGTTAAACCTCTTCGCTTTCTTCTATATTACTGTGGGTATTATAATAAAAGAAATAAATTAAATTTTTAAAATTGATTACATTTTAGAACTCGTAGTGTGTGTAAAACATACTTGCCCCCTCCAAAACGAGAGACATTCTCCAAAAAAAACTTAGTTGCTCCAACAGCGGTCATTTTGTTTTTGGCATTGGTGCCAACCCTATATCGTATTTGTTATCCCGCTTCATTTTCACCAATGTATCACGTTTATGTCTCCATCTTTTTTCCAATCACCAGCCGAAATAATTAGCTGACATGTTTTTTACAGGTTCCTTGCTACTGGGGAATCATTCAAATCCCTGTCATATGCATTCAGGATTTCGGCAAGTTATATCAGCATCATTGTAAAAGATGCTCTTAAACATCTATGCCGCACATTAATCCCAACGTTTATGCCGCAGCCCAGTGTTTCGGATTTTAGAGAAATTGCACAGCAATTCTCTGCAAAATGGAATTTTCCAAATTGCATCGGAGCACTCGATGGGAAGCACGTTAGGGTATTTTGTCCGAAAAACAGCGGATCGTTGTATTTCAATTACAAGAATTATTTCTCGCTCGTGCTATTAGCATTAGTCGATGCCGACTATAAATTTATTGTAATTGACGTCGGGTCCTACTGTCTCCTTTTCCTATGGAAAAGAAGGGGACAGTGGGATATTAGAAAAATCGGTGATGGGTCGACAGATTCGGACGGGAACATTCAATTTTCCCACTGCGAAGGCACTGCCAGGATCTCGCACAGTGGTGCCACATGTCATCGTGGGTGACGAAGCCTTCAGACTGACGAAGCACATGATGAAGCCGTATCCGAAAAATCAAGCTGCAGAAGATGAAGCAAAGAAAATTTTCAATTATCGTTTGTGCAGAGCACGAAGGGTGTCGGAGAATGCTTTCGGACTGTTGTCGCAGTGTTTCCGCATATTCTATTCACCCATCGCGGTTTTTGTCGGACACGACGGATTCCATCGTCACAGTAACGTGCTGCCTGCACAATATGTTGCGTGACGAGTATATGCAGAATAATAGTGCAAATCACAAAAATTCCGAAGCGCAGTTGCCAACGGGCAATATGTTGTCTTTGGGTAGAACAGAAGGCTTTAGAAATTTAGAAGGTTTCGAAGTACGGACCAAGCTTCGAAAATATTTCAACGCACCAGAAGGGGCTGTAGAGTGGCAACAAAACTGTCTCGCAATATAAAACGAGAACTATTTGCGTACTAAGTACGTGGCTCCCAAAAGCTATAAGCTGTGTTTACACCAACGTTAAGGTAATTTTTAAATTTTCAAATTAAAACTACATACCCATTATTTATGTATCATTGTGTAAATTAATTCATTTAATTGTGTATACAGGGTGTCCCAAACATGCCGGAGTCCCTTGAGAGGGGTGACTCGTGGGCTGAGTTGAAACAACTTTTTCCTTAGCGAAAATGTTCTTCGAGGCTTTGTTAACGAGATATTAACAAACAGCCCAAAGCAATCAGAGTGCGAGTCTGCCGATCTTCCGCGGTAGCGTAGCTACGCGCTGGACTTGTACAACGAACAAGCAAGTCAGTATACATCGAAGGAAATTGCGTAAAATAACAGCTGGAAGAAAAAAGGAACGATTCTCCGGCAGCTTAAAAACCCGTGTCACTGGATCACTGTACCGAGCATAGTCATCGGTGGACGCGCGTAGTGCACAGCTAGTCTCAAGTATATTAGCTAACCCAAACGTAGCGGGTATACTAACGTCACAACCAAATTCTATATTGAAAAGTAATATTAGAATTTGCATTCGTAATTATTTAATTGTCAAGTTACTATTCGTTTGTATTTATAATTAGTTTTTCCTTAATAATGTTTTAGATTTCTGGGCACTGGAATGTCTTTTCGAGCATTGGACACTACATAATTTGGTGCTTTGTGAAGATAGCAGCAACGACAATGGCATATATACGCAAAATATTTCATCATGAACTACCGCTGAGTCTAGAATCGCTGGTTTCAAGACAGTTTTCTTGCCACGCTATAGACTCTTCTGGTGTGTTGAAATATTTTCGAAACTTGGTCCGTACTTCGAAACCTTCTAAATTTCTAAAGCCTCCTGCTCAACCCAACGACAACATATTGCCCGTTGGCAACTGCGCTTCGGAATTTTTGTGATTTGCGCTATTATTCTGCATATACTCGTCACGCAACATATTGTGCAGGCAGCACGTTACTGTGACGATGGAATCCGTCGTGTCCGACAAAAACCGCGATGGGTGAATAGAATATGCGGAAACACTGCGACAACAGTCCGAAAGCATTCTCCGACACCCTTCGTGCTCTGCACAAACGATAATTGAAAATTTTCTTTGCTTCATCTTCTGCAGCTTTGATTTTTCGGATACGGCTTCATCATGTGCTTCGTCAGTCTGAAGGCTTCGTCACCCACGATGACATGTGGCACCACTGTGCGAGATCCTGGCAGTGCCTTCGCAGTGGGAAAATTGAATGTTCCCGTCCGAATCTGTCGACCCATCACCGATTTTTCTAATATCCCACTATCCCCTTCTTTTCCATAGGACCCGACGTCAATTACAATAAATTTATAGTCGGCATCGACTAATGCTAATAGCACGAGCGAGAAATAATTCTTGTAATTGAAATACAACGATCCGCTGTTTTTCGGACAAAATACCCTAACGTGCTTCCCATCGAGTGCTCCGATGCAATTTGGAAAATTCCATTTTGCAGAGAATTGCTGTGCAATTTCTCTAAAATACGAAACACTGGGCTGCGGCATAAACGTTGGGACTAATGTGCGGCATAGATGTTTAAGAGCATCTTTTACAATGATGCTGATATACCCTGGCGGATTCTGAATGCAAATGACAGGGATTGGAATGATTCCTCAGTAACCTGAAAAGTAATTTTTGGATCACCATTTGTAATTATTCAATTGCTAAGTTACGATTGTTTTTTTTTTTAAATTAAGTTTTCCATATTTTATATAATGTTTTATGTTTTTGGCCACTGGAATGTCGTTTCGAGCATTGGACACTACATAATTTGGTGCTTTGTGAAGATAGCAGCAACGACAATAGCATGTGCAGTAATTAGTCATTATTGTCCCGTTTTTACCATGAGTTGGACGCCCGGTGACTATCCCCACCATTTCTTGGAATCCTTCGGAAGAGAGTGAGAGAACGAAAGAGTCGACGGCAACTTCGTGTCAATTTCGGTCCCTCTCGTTCGCCAGAATAGTGCCCGCATCGCGTCGTACGCCCGCCGCTAGTCCCGTTCGTCGGGCTTATTACGACAAATTACTGTATACGCAAAATATTTCATCGTCGGTCGTTATGCAAGACTGAATAAACAAGCTATGGACATTTGCAACGCATTCGTAGACTAGTTCATTTCGTCCGCTGAAGAAGTTCCTTGGCAATATGAAGCCATAATAAAATAATATTTTATTATTTTATGTATATATTTATACTATGTTCCGATGTACAATATCTTATGAATTTTGAAATGTAAACTTTTAAAGTGTATTTCTACTTTTGTAACCTGTTATTGTATCCCTGGATGTGCTGCACGGGTTTTAATGTTTTTCTTTCAATGGATTCGTAGTACAATAAGGAAAAAGAATGTATAGAGGTGATTTCGTCATAAATCGATTGGTACTCGAGATATCTTGAAAATAAAGATATCAAGTTTGTGAATTTTCTGAAAAATTTGTTTTTTTTCCTTTAAATCACAGTTCCTTTTAGAAAAAAATACGAGAGTTTAATTATACATTAACCGAAAGTAAATGTAATAAATTATACATTACTAGAAAGGAATAGTTTTATCATATTTTTTTTGCGCAAATTTCATTCCGATATCTTAAGGTAGTTCCTGAATAATCTACCACAGGCCTGGGATTGAAGTGAACGCGGCGGCCGATTTTCGGAGGCTACGCTTCCTTTCTCCCGCCGCGCGTCTTGGCCCCGGCGGCGGCCTAGGAGCTTGGAGCGCCTCAAGCCCGTACCATATGAACCGCGCGTAGCGCAATGGGACGACATTGTATCAATAGGTTTCCACATCGTCCTAGACAGCAAGATTGTCGATGCGTTTTTGTTTTGCCAACGCGCCACGCGCGGTTCACGTGGTACGGGCCTGAGGCGCTTCACGAACCTAGGTCGCCGCGGGGGCCAAGACGCGCGGTGGGAGAAAGGAGGCGTAGCCTCCGAAAATCGGCCGCCGCGTTCACTTAAATCCCAGGCCTAATCTACTAAATTACAAAATTCCTGCAAATTTCGTACAAAACTAATTTGGAATACAAGAAACCCTTGTACAAAGTTTAAAATTGATTTACCATATAGTTATCGAGAAATTATTAATTAAAGTTGATGCATTTTACAACACAGTGACATATGGCGAAGTAAAAAAAAAGAGGGATATTTTCAGTTTTTCTTCCGAAACAGGAAAACCATATTTAAGAAATGTACCAAAATTGGAACAAAAGTACATCGAAATGTCAGGAAATGAATTTATAAATTTCTGCAAAACTGACCACATAGTTTCTTCGTAAATGCCCATAAAAAAAGTTTACTTGCAAATTTTTTAGAAATTACGTAGAGCAGTGAACGTGGCAACGTCGCACAATCGATATGTTTAGGCATTTATATAGGGAACGAAGATTCAGATTCATATGAACATTTTTTCTGATATTTTGGTTATAAAAAACCCTCCGAATGAATGCGACGTTGTCAGATCTGCTGCTCCAATTCACTACGTTAACCAATTTAATATTCCATTTTCGTATTACAATTATTTATATTAACATTGCACTTTTTAAAAAATATATACATGATGTAAAAATTATTATTATTATTTCCATAGTATCATACTACTTTATATTTATCGTTTACTATCCAACTCTAATTTGATTAGCATAGTTGGTTAGGAACTACCTTAAAAGAAACAACCAAATGTCACTGATTTCTTCAATCCGGCCCACTGTGCCGTTGTAAATCGGACTACTTTTACACAAGCAATAAGGTAAAAAAATGCCTACCAAAATGCTTTTATGATTTGTATTGCTTCTGTAAAAGTAGTCCGATTTACATGACATTTGGTATGATTTTCAACAGAAAAACATAAAGAATCTATTGCTGTCACTCCCTGATCGATACGATAAACAATAAAGAATTTCTTAATACGCTGAAATGAATATTTCACCCTCAACTGTGGGTCGCCGACCTCGATTCGCTGGGGTCGCCCGAGGATTCATACCTGTTTCAGAAATAAAATATTTCTTTATTCTTTATCGTATAGATATGGAAGTGACACCGATGAATTCCTTATATTTCTCAGATGAAAATCGTACCAAATTTCATGTAAATCGGACTATTTTTAACGAAGCTAGCAAGAAATTATATAAATTAAGTTTTCATCTAATTTCCTTCATTATGCTCCGAATTATGTCGTTCTTGGTGTTAGTTTCATCGGCGAAACATACGGAATCGATTGACGTCGTTTTCGCAAAGATCTGATGAGAAATGCGAAAATCCTGGACATTTCTCACTTCTTCTTGATGGTATTCAAACCCCTTCGAGGGTCGCAAGCCATAAAATTCGGTGCCGAAGATGGTCCTCGAGACCTCATACAACAATAGACCTTTTCAAGTGCTCGAAAAGGGCCAGCACGGCGCGTCGTGGGGCCCTGGCGGCGACGCTTAGGTATAGGAAATGCCATCTGCGGCCGCGCGAAGAATCCTGCGGCGTGCTCAGGCGGCGCCGCGCCGCTCGCCGCGGTACACTGGTACAATGGAAAAGCATTCATCTGTTCTCCTATCTGCGACTTCGACCGCGCGCGACTGCGGCAGGTTGCTACAGTGTATGCAAGTCTGCTCCAGGAGCAGCCTAGGCTACTGCAAAAGCAACACAATGGGACGAGTGTCTGTTTTCTGCCATTATGGCAGAATCTACTAGCCGCTCGACGGCCTGCGGCTGCCAGTCGCTACACTGCTCCAGAAGCACTGGCCGCCCAGCGGCCCATCGCCACAATGGGACAGAATCCCCAGAAATAAGGAAACAAGTCAGAATTTAAAAGTTATGAAATTATGTTTTTATATATTTTTTGCAACCTAATAATATGAGGTCTTAAAAACGTAAAAATATCATGGCAGCTACTTCTGCTGTATGTGTAAATATGTGTCAAAGTTTGTATGTATTTTGTGCAGAATTTTAAAATACATATACTCATTGCAATACACACGAAGATGTTTTAAACTTTTTTATCGACTTCTTCAGATCTAGTACTAGATAGTTTTCCAGGCATCTTTAAAAAAAAAAAAAAACCAAAAACTTTATGTTATAAAGTAGCCCGATACGATTCGACACCTTGATTGGAAAAAATAGCATGATGAATTTTTTCTCTATTCTTGGGATTGACGGCCATTGTGCGTTTCGTCTTTGCAGGAGGCGTGTTGATAGTGGGGACATTCCACGCCAAATCGGACACTTTTTTGAGTAACATTTCGGATGTGGCTCACAATTGAATATGTTGTAGTCTTTAGGGATGTATAAACATATGTCGAAGGATTTTTGAAAATTTTGAAAAATGTAGATTTTACAGCTGTTTGCAAGTAAATGCTAACTTTTTTTCAATAAATTATAGTCACGGAAGTAGTAAACGGATGGAGTTGAAATTTATGGTGCTTATAAAGAAGACATTAAAGTTTTAAGAAAAAATTATTTCAATTTAAAAAAAAATAATTTGAACCATTTCTGTGCAATTATTATAAACAAATGCAGTTTTTTAACATCAGGCGCGATTTTAAAAATCTGGAAAAAAATTAGAATATAGTTCTATCCTTCCCCTTCATGGTCCAATTGTCAAAAATATGGACATTTTAATATTAGCCCTGTAAAAATTGCCGAAAGTCGACGCCGCGTGCGGGCGCACTGCCGCGGCAGGCGCGTCGTCGCCGGTAGCCTCGACGACTCCAGCGGGCGAACGTGCGTTGCTATCTGCAACCAAGGTGACTATCAACCGGCATTATTCTAAATGATCTCCGAATATTTGCAAGATTTCAAGCGATTAATAAATATTAGTAACTCACTCTTTGTCAATGGTACTTATGGATGAAAACATTTCAGTTGCCATTGTCCAATGGAAACCACGAGAAGGTGGTGAGTTTTCTTCCATCGGGATGGGATGGGATATCATGCGAAATTGGATTAAAGATTCTACCATATCAATGAGTTTGTACTATAGTACAAACACAAAAATTGTAAAAGTTATGAATTAATTAATTATAGATCTGTTTCTTCATTCCGTTATACACTGATTGATATGGTAGAATCTTTAATCCAATTTCGCATGATATCCCATCCCATCTCGATGGAAGAAAACTCACCACCTTCTCGTGGTTTCCATTGGACAATGGCAAACTGAAATGTTTTCATCGATAAGTACCATTGACAAAGAGTGAGTTGCCAATATTTATTAATCGCTTTAAATCTTGCAAATATTCGGAGATCATTTAGAATAATGCCGGTTGATAGTCACCTTGGTTGCAGATAGCAACGCACGTTCGCCCGCTGGAGTCGTCGAGGCTACCGGCGACGACGCACAGTGGTCTGGAATTAAGAATTTGGTGACATTTGTCTATAACTTTTGAACTATAAAAGATATCGAAACGTTCTTTGCGCCAAAAAATAGGAAAAAATTATCCCCTTCTAATGATGCATAACTTAATATTTTTTATATTTATTTATTTATTGTTTTTTAAATTTTTTTATGTTAATTGTTATAAAAAAAAATTGAAAGCTGTTTATTTGGTACCTTATTTAATACTCTTTTCAGTGGCTTAAGTTGCATGTTGATAAAACTTTTCGTTTTCAAGTTATAAGGAAAGTCGTATAGTAGAGGAAAGTAGTGAAAATCGCTTGTTTTTAAATTAAAGAGCAATCTTGTGCGATAAAATGGCATCTTTTATTAGTAATTAATGTAAATAATCCATTAAAAAAATAATGCTGAATGCAGCATGGTAAACTTTCGAAATTCTTTACTTTAAGAGAGGATATCTTTAAAGTCCCAAAGAGTCCCACATTCTACCGAATTGAAATATTTTCAGCAAATCTTCCTCTATGTAATCGCGTAACAACCATTTCCAACTTCGTCCAACTTCTCAAATTAATACAGTTTAATGCCGTCAGTGTTACGCCGCGCCGCGTCGCGTTTTACGTATCACGTCCGCATCGTCCCAAATTCGTAGGCTTATCTACACCATAGTATAAACAGATCAAGTATCTATGGTCTAAACAGTTTCTTCGAACAAACGCCATACCTCCTTACGAATTTGGGACGATGCGGACGTGATACGTAAAACGCGACGCGGCGCGGCGTAACACTGACGGCATTAAACTGTATTAATTTGAGAAGTTGGACGAAGTTGGAAATGGTTGTTACGCGATTACATAGAGGAAGATTTGCTGAAAATATTTCAATTCGGTAGAATGTGGGACTCTTTGGGACTTTAAAGATATCCTCTCTTAAAGTAAAGAATTTCGAAAGTTTACCATGCTGCATTCAGCATTATTTTTTTAATGGATTATTTACATTAATTACTAATAAAAGATGTCATTTTATCGCACAAGATTGCTCTTTAATTTAAAAACAAGCGATTTTCACTACTTTCCTCTACTATACGACTTTCCTTATAACTTGAAAACGAAAAGTTTTATCAACATGCAACTTAAGCCACTGAAAAGAGTATTAAATAAGGTACCAAATAAACAGCTTTCAATTTTTTTTTATAACAATTAACATAAAAAAAATTTAAAAAACAATAAATAAATAAATATAAAAAATATTAAGTTATGCATCATTAGAAGGGGATAATTTTTTCCTATTTTTTGGCGCAAAGAACGTTTCGATATCTTTTATAGTTCAAAAGTTATAGACAAATGTCACCAAATTCTTAATTCCAGACCACTGTGCGACGCGCCTGCCGCGGCAGAGCGCCCGCACGCGGCGTCGACTTTCGGCAACTTTTACAGGGCTAATATTAAAATGTCCATATTTTTGACAATTGGACCATGAAGGGGAAGGATAGAACTATATTCTAATTTTTTTCCAGATTTTTAAAATCGCGCCCGATGTTAAAAAACTGCATTTGTTTATAATAATTGCACAGAAATGGTTCAAATTATTTTTTTTTAAATTGAAATAATTTTTTCTTAAAACTTCAATGTCTTCTCTATAAGCACCATAAATTTCAACTCCATCCTTTTACTACTTCCATAGCTTATAATTTATTGAAAAAAAGTTAGCACTTACCTTCAAACAGCTGTAAAATCTACATTTTTCAAAATTTTCAAAAATCCTTCGACATATGTTTATACATCCCTAAAGACTACAACATATTCAATTTTGAGCAACATCCGAAATGTTACTCAAAAAAGTGTCCGATTTGGCGTGGAATGTCCCAGTGGATAATACTTTGTAGTGGCTATACTGGTGGTATTTTGCTTACGTGCGTCGAAATAAAAGCGGGCTCAGAGCTAGACGAAAATTAATTCATTCTTTACGATGGGTAATTTATTATTTTCCCAAAAACGTTTCGACAACATATGTTTCCCGGATTTCTAAAGGGCAATCAATTTTATGAGGTCTTTAACAATTTTAGACATTCTTCAGTCCGTGCTAATCCGCATATTGCTCTATCGCCGGGTAGTACGTGCGATGGCTTCGGACCCGTACGTAGGTACAGTTGTTAATCGTCACGCCGACTCGCGGAACAAGACGGCCATAAACCGCGACCTTTGCGAAACGGTCCGGCCGATCACCCCTGGTAAGTTTTTGGCCACCAGATATGACATTTTTCTCATGTTCGTTAAGGGTGAGAGGGTTCGTCCTCTACAACCGAATTCACTCAGGGAAGGTCCCCCCCCCAGTGATGCCAGAACCGTGGGTTTTCCGCACGGACCCTACTACCACTCCACGACCAAGCGTACCCCCCCCCCCCCCCACCCCCTTAGCGCCTGTACTGCACCACACAAGCATACTCCTTTTGTTTTCATATTGTAGCGCGTGTTTATACGGAAGAGATAAATGATCCGTCTCCAATTCGAAGGGAAGACGTCAAGTCAGTGGACTACCCCTTTTCTTCCTGTGTCTCTCAGAGCCAGGCAAGAATTAATTCGTTCTTTACGATCGATAATTTATTACTTTTCCAAGAACCTTTCGAGAACATCTGTTTGTCAAATTTCTAAAGGCCAGTAAAAAACGTGGTAACATTGCTCAGTCTGAGAAAATCCGCACATTGCTCTGTCGATGGGCAGTGCGTACGATGCTTCGGCCGCGCAGGTACCGTCGTCAAACGCCAACCGCCAACTCGCGGGAAAAAACGGTCATAAACCGGGGCCCTGCTGGCGAGACGCTCTGACCGATCAATTTGATTAATTTTTGGGAACCAGATGTGGCATTTTCCTCCTCTACTAACTAATCTCTCTATGTTCGGCGAGCAATAAACCTCCGTTACAGTGTAAAAAATAAATTCGAATGATATTCTGAGCGCTGACCGTGGCGAACATTAATCTTGTGGTCCGCGCAATGACCAAAAGAAGATGTTCTTATCATAGATTAAAGAATTCTTCCCTGGCAATTGGGTAAGAAACGAAATAACTCTGAACAAGTAGCAGAACGCCTCGCGATGAGACACAGGAAGAAAAGAGGTAGCCCGCTGACTGCGCGATATTGCCCGTCCAGGGGCACCCAGGATAAATATTGTGCAATATATTGCACAATAATATTAAACGCATCTACAGGCCGCTTACCACATCTGGTTCACAAAAAATTAATTAGGCTGATCGGCCAGACTCAAGTGGCGAGCAACCTTTTGTCAGAAGTGGGCCGCAAGTGGAAACAATATTAAATACATAAATATAACATCGTTCATAAAAAAGCGATATGACGATGTTCAGGTGGGCCACGCGACGATGTTCAGGTGGGACACATGTGGCCCGCAGGACGCGGGTTGCTCATCACTGGGCCAGAGCATCTCGTCCCGAGCGTATTGTCCCGCACGTCGGAGGTTGACAACGCTACCTGCGCGTCTGAATTCAGTTAGCTTTTATAGCTGGTAATTTAGTATTTTTGAAACGAAATTTCTTTATTTCTTTACGGCTAAGTAGGCAATTACTCGTTCTCGAAGCGTTCGTCGAGAAACATCTGTCTCCCAGATGTTGTAAAGGGACAATTGACACCGTGCCGTTTTTCATGGACTTCGACTTTCTTCGCTCTGTGTTAATCCGTTGATTGCTCTGCTGACGGGTGGTGTACACGGCGACTTAAACCGCTGACTCGCGGGAAAATATGGTCATAAACCATGACCCTGGCGAAACACTCGGGCCGATCAACCTGGCTAACAAAAAGTTTGGTAGGCAGATGTTCGGTTTTTCCTCCTGTACATCACCAAGAGGGGAAAGGTTCCTCCACCACCGTCGAAATCGCATAGGGAAGGTTCGTCCTCTTCCAAAAAAAGGCCAATTAAGGTTCTGGTGGCGCCTTCGAAATTTCTAATGTCGAGTCTACCGTTCACTTCATTCTCCGTGGCTTCACCATTTTACGACCTTCCACACAACGAAATAACTGAAGGTGAAATCAGACGGCACGTGACTCGCCGAGCCCACGCGTCGTCTGATTTCACCTTTACAAGGGAACATCGATAAAGAATAGATCGATAAAGATACGATAAAGAATAAAGAATTTCTTAATACATTGTGATGAATATTTCACCCTCGAATGTGGGGCGCCGGCCTCGATTCGCGGGGGTCGGCCGAGGATTCATACCTGTTTCAGAAATAAAATATTTCTTTATTCTTTATCGTATTGATATGCGAGTGCGAATTCTCCGTCCAGAGATTCCTTATGTTTTTCCATTGAAAATTATACCAAATTTCACGTACAGCAGACTATTTTTAACGAAGCTAGCAAGTACTTTGGGTATCGAACTACTTAAAACTCATAAGAAAAAACTGGTATCACGTATCACTGGTATCACTGGTAATCAATTCGCCTCGCGAAGACAAGATTCCGGAAGAGAAGGGGTAGTCCGGTGACCGCGCGTGGATCCGCCTGAGTCGTCCTCCCTTCAAATTAAAGACGGCTCCCTTTTCTCTCCAGTACAAACACGCGTTGGAATATGAAAACAGAAGGTCACCAAGGAATAAAGGAAACAAGGTACAAAGGACCAATCGGAGTGGCATTCCTTGCAGGTTCCACCACTTCTTGCACTGAATCATCGCACGTCCTTCTGTTTTGATATTCGAGCGCGTGTATAGACTCCAGCGATAAGGGATCCATCTTGAATTTGAAGGGAAACCGACGCAGGCGGAGACACGCGCTGTCAGAGGACTACCCCTTTTCTTCCTGTGTCTTCAGAGTAATTTCGTTTCCTACACCCTTGTCAGGGAAACATTCTTCGATCTAACATAAGAACATCTTCTTTTGGTCATCGTGCGGACCACAAGATTTATTTTCGCCACGGTCAGCGCTCGGGACATCATTATAATTTATTTATAGTGTAGCGGAGCATGGTTTCTTGTCCGCCGAACTTAGAGGGATTACCTTGTAGCATTTAAGGATTACACCTAAAAACTGTCCTCCAGTTCTACAAGTTATTTGGCAAATGTTTTCTAATTACTTCATAGCGTCTTGGAGACGAAATGTCTAGTGTCATAAAGCGGTAATAAACCGTGGCCCCCCAGCAATCCATTTTAGGATCTGACGCAGATGGGTACATCATGGAAATCACGCCCGGGGAAAACACAGAAAATCGCCTTTATTTGTGTACCTGTATTTTTCCACCTCTACGCCCACGATTTGCAAAGGTGGGATTTTTCGTGTCCAATAATATTTGGAGTGTCGCACAAAGCTCCGCCTTCAATGGGGTGTACACCCTGAAGGAAATAGTAGTTAAACTGCGACTTACACCGATAGTTCATCAATACGGAAAGAGCTCGCTCGCGACGGTCTTGGCGTACGGACGTGTGCTCGTGTAGTTTCTTTAACAATCTGCCTCCAGTTCGCGTTCAGAAATCCCCCTGAATTGGGACCAACTCGGGAGCAACGTTATAGTAGTGTGTTATAACAAATACATCTGAAATGGCCATCGAAGTGTTCACGGCGCAGGAGGATGATATGTTAGTGCAGACAGTAGCAGGTTATCCTGTTCTGTACGATTGCAAACACAAGGACTATAAGAATCAAGGGTTGAAGGTGAATGTCTGGCAAGAAATATCCACTAAAGTGAACAGAATAGGTAAAGTATTGTTTAATTATATTTATTTGTAGCAACCATAAACTAGGGCAAATACTGCCATTGAAAAGTAATTTTTTGGTAATTAAAGTATAGTGATTCACTATTTTGTGGATACAATAGTCGAACATGCTTCCCATCAATCCCTCCAATGCAGTTTAGAAAATTCAATTTCATCACTAAGTGTTTTACAATTTGTTTTCAAATCGGAAATATTAGTTTACGTTAAAAATATCAAGTTCTGACTACTTGTACGTTTATTGTCCTTCTTTATTCATTTAAATAAAATATTATTATTACATGGGATGTGCTTATTTAAGAGATTGATATGTGATTATTTAAAGATCCACTTGCAACGAGATCGAATTGAAATTACGGATATGCGAATGTCGGCGGGAACAATAAACAGCTGGATATTCCCGACGCATTAGAGATAAAAAAATGTGAACAGGGGGATTTTCTCTGTGCGCCTGATCATAGAGATAATAATAATAATAACAATAATTTAATAATAATAATAATAGTAATAACAATATTTATTTACGGGATAAGCCCATTGAGGCAAAGAATATCAATACAGTAATTAGCACAGACAGAACAACCATCATCTTGTTTAATTCAAATGCCGTCTGGTCAACCGTGACGAGGTCACCCCCCCCCGTGGCGCCTCTCCTAATTCATGGTCTTCGATCCTCGAAGGTGTTGGAGTACCTATTAAGAAGTGCGAAATGTCCCGCTTCTGCATTTCACATTAGATCTTTGCGAAAACGACGTCAATTGATTCCTTATGTTTCGCCGATGAAACTAACACCAACGGCGCAATTCGGAGCATAATGAAGGAAATTAGATGAAAACTTAATTTATATAATATCTCGCTAGCTTCGTTAAAAATAGTCCGATTCGCAAGTTTGGTATAATTTTCATCGTCAAAACCTAAGGAATCCATCTGTATCACTTCCATATCGATATGGTAAACAATAATCAATTAAGTTTTCCTGAGATAGGTATGAATTCTCGGCCGACCGCAGCGAATTGAGGTCGGTGCCTCGCTGTCAAGGGTGAAAATGTGAAATATTCATTTCAGCGCATTAAGAAATTCTTCATTCTTTATCGTATCGATATGAAAGCGACACCAATGAATTCCTGGTATGCTCCCGATTATAATCATTCCAAATATCATGGAAATCGATCTACGTTTACCCATGCAATTTTTATTTCTTACGTAAAATTAGTCAGATTTACATAACATGAACTTTGATCTGGCGGACTGACAGAATCACCCTGTATATGCAATTGCATGGTTCGAGGGGGCAAATATCAGCGCAGGCGAATTTTTTCTTCGATTATTATTTTAAGTAATACGATGGTCAAGCTCGTTATGTCTTTGGAGTAATTTCTTCAGGGGAAGAAAAATGGTAGTCCGCTGGCTGCGCGTGACCCCGCCTGCGTCGTCCTCACTGTTATTTACAAATTTCTCGAGATTTTTCTAGAAATACGGAGTACCAGGTATTTCTTTTCTCGAAAAATGAAAAATGTCAAAAAAACATAAACACTAATTATTTATCCGTATATTATTCTGAATGCAAATGACAACGATCTGAATGTTGCTGCAGCATTAATGAACATGCAAAAAAATATATTATCTAATTATTGCAGATACAGATTGTAAAGCTAGGTGCAAGAATATAAGGGACACGTACATGAAGAAGAAGAGAAGTAACAAACATGGTACGGGTTCGGCAGCAAAATCAAAGAACAAGTGGCCTTTGATGAACCCATTATCATTTATGGATAGTGTCTTTTGAGAGGAGGCAAGTATTTTCTACACACACAATGAATTCTAAAATACAATACATTTCAAAAATTTATTTCATTCATCTATTATTTATTCTGTTTATTCAATTTATTCTATTTATTCTATTATAGTACCCACAGTAATCTCGACGCAATACGCGAAGACGTTGCGGAGAAGAATGATGCTTTGGAACCGTCGGTCAGCGGCCCCAGTGGCCCCAGCGGGGAAGACGTTCCTGAGGACGAGTCGTCGCTAGAGGAGGCCAATATCGCTTCGTCAAGAAAACGACCTTGCGGGAATGAAACAAATTCGGTGCCAAAAAGGCAGCGACATGATTCCAGCAGCGTCGTCAGTGTGTGGAGAGAAAGAGCTCGCGAACGAGAAACATTGTTAAAAAGCATTAATGTGTCAAAGGAAGATGAGAATGATCCAACAATGCTATTTTTTAAGGCTATGGGGGCTACCGCTAAGACATTTCCACCGAATGTACTTGCACAAGCGAAGAGTGCTGTATTTAAAATAATGAATGATTACGAATTAATATTAACACAAGACACCTGTGCTTGTAACAGTAAGATTTGATGTTTTGAATAAAATAATTTTATGTAAAAATGAAATATGTGTTTGGAAAATTAACATGTGTAATGTCAGGGGCAACGTTTCTTCTGGTGAAATGTAATACTGCACTCTCCTACACGTCTGTTTTTTTAAATTCTTTCCAACAAATTTTAAAACGATATGAACCTGTTCTTTCCTTAACCTAAATAATGGTCTGTACGTTTCGTCGTTATCCAATAAGTGATTTCTTATTAATATATCAAAATAGCCCTCGGTGATTCGATTTTTTTACATGGTTTTCATTTCCTTTGTTTTTCTTCTTTCAAAATGTGCTAGCAGAACTTCCTCCCCCCTCCTCCCCCCTCCCCCTCCTCCTCCCCCTCCTCCTCCTCATCATCATCTTCTTCTTCTTCTTCGCGGCCGTCGTACGATACATGCGATCAGTGATGCCAGATTCGGGACGGGTTCCTTCGAGAATTTCCCCCACCTCGTGCACACTACGCCGGAGCTGCGTGTTCGGCACACGGATAGAGGGATGGGTATGCTTGTGTGGTGCGGTGTAGGTACAGGCGCTAGGAGGGAGTAAGCTTGGTCGTGGAGTGGTGGTAGAATCCGTCGGCGAAAACCGTGGGTTCTGGCATCACTGCTCGTGACGCACACATTACCACCACTCCTGTAGGTGTTCCCCCTCCACTAAACATCTTGTCCGGCCGAAAGTTTCCTGGCAGTTCTGCTTATACCTAGAGGATGTCATAAATGCAGGCATTTTACCTTTGGGTTAGGACATCTCCCACAGTTTGCTGGAACAGCACTCGTTACTCTGACTTCGAGGTGCAAACATCGTGAAAGAACAGAATCGTAGTTGTGCGAAGTGTTGAACCATGAATCGGAAATTGCTTGCCGTTTTACTCCAAGAAGAAGAAGATGACGACGCACTTCTGGTTGCCCACTTTGAAGGGACGAAAAGGAAGCGGAAGGAAGTGAAGGCCTTGTATAAAACTCGCTCCACCGAGGGCTATTTAAGCATACTAATAGCCAACCATCTTTTGGGAGATATCGAAACGTTTAGACAATTCTTCAGATTAAATAAAGATCAGGTCGATTTTGTGTTAAATCTTGTGGGGGCGGATTTAAAAAAACAGTCGTGTAGGATAGTGCAGTCTCCCATCTCCCCACAGGAAAAGGTGCTCCTCACATTAAGGCAAGTTAATTTCTTAAAAATATAATTTATTTTTTCCCAATATAATTTTATTATAGCTGTTGTATATTTTGACTGTTCTCTTAATAATCACGCGCCGACTACTGATTTTCACATACATACGTTGTACGCATTCGCTTCGCTCTTTGCATACTCCACACTTGGTGGGGCTTCGGGGACATCTCAGACACAGATCATTAATCAATTTAAGCACAGATGCATTTGCTTCTTCCGCAATTAAGTGCGGCCGAATATTTTTTAACCGTCATCGCCATACTTTTAAAAATATTGAAGTACAGTCGTAGTCTTCTTCCATTGATTTGCCGATACTGCCCATTGTAGTGTTTCGCTTTCGACAGCTCTTTTTTTAAAAATACTCAGTACAGTTCTGAAATCATTTCTGTGCATTTTTGACACTGAACTGGAGGTACTGCCGGGTCATCTTTCCCCTGAAGAAGAAGTTATGATCTCTGATTGTGTTTCTATAAAACCTTCACACCTTGTAGGTGTTTCTGTAATATCCACCGATGTTCCTCGAATGTCGCTATCCGTACTGCTTCCAATGTGTTGAACCTCTTTGCTTTCTTCTATATTACTGTGGGTATTATAATAAAAGATATCAATTAAATTTTTAAAATTGACTACATTTTAGAACTCATTATGTGTGTAAAAACATATTTGCTCCCTCCAAAACGACAGACATTCTCCAAAAAACTTTGTTGCTCCAACAACGGTCATTTTGTTTTTGGGACATTCCACGCCAAATCGGACAATGAGTGTATAACGGAATGAATAACCAGATCTATAATTAATTAATTCATAACTTTCACAATTTTTGTGTTTGTACTATACTAAAAACTCATTGATATGGTAGAATCTTTAATCCAATTTCGCATGATATCCCATCCCATCCCGATGGAAGAAAACTCACCACCTTCTCGTGGTTTCCATTGGACAATGGCAACTGAAATGTTTTCATCCATAAGTACCATTGACAAAGAGTGAGTTACTAATATTTATTAATCGCTTGAAATCTTGCAAATATTCGGAGATCATTTAGAATAATGCCGGTTGATAGTCACCTTGGTTGCAGATAGCAACGCACGTTCGCCCGCTGGAGTCGTCGAGGCTACCGGCGACGACGCGCCTGCCGCGGCAGTGCGCCCGCACGCGGCGTCGACTTTCGGCAATTTTTACAGGGCTAATATTAAAATGTCCATATTTTTGACAATTGGACCATGAAGGGGAAGGATAGAACTATATTCTAATTTTTTTCAGATTTTTAAAATCGCGCCCGATGTTAAAAAACTGCATTTGTTTATAATAATTGCACAGAAATGGTTCAAATTATTTTTTTTTAAATTGAAATAATTTTTTCTTAAAACTTCAATGTCTTCTCTATAAGCACCATAAATTTCAACTCCATCCGTTTACTACTTCCATAACTATAATTTATTGAAAAAAAGTTAGCACTTACCTTCAAACAGCTGTAAAATCTACATTTTTCAAAATTTTCAAAAATCCTTCGACATATGTTTATACATCCCTAAAGACTACAACATATTCAATTTTGAGCCACATCCGAAATGTTACTCCAAAAAGTGTCCGATTTGGCGTGGAATGTCCCTTTTGGCATTGGTGCCAACCCTATATCGTATTTGTTACCTCGCTTCATTTTCACGAATGTATCACGTATATTTCTCCATCTTTTTTCCAATCAGCAGCCGAAATAATTAGCTGATATGTTTTTTACAGGTTCCTTGCTACTGGGGAATCATTCCAATCTTTATCATATGCATTCCGGATTTCGCCAGGGTATATCAGCATCATTGTGAAAGATACTCTAAAACATCTATGCCGCACCTTAGTCCCAATATTTATGCCACAGCCCAGTATTTCGGATTTTAGAAAAATTGCACGGCAATTTTCTGAAAAATGGAATTTTCCAAATTGTATTGGAGCACTCGACGGGAAGCACGTTAGAATATTTTGTCCGAAAAATAGCGGATCGTTATATTTTAATTATAAGAATTACTTCTCGCTCGTATTATTAGCATTAGTGGATGCCGACTATAGATTCATAGTAATTGACGTCGGGTCCTACGGGAAAGAAGGGGACAGTGGTATATTAGAAAAATCTGTGATGGGCCAACAGATTCGGACGGGAACATTTAATTTTCCCACTGCGAAGGCATTGCCAAGATCTCGCATAGTGGTGCCACACGTCATTGTGGGTGACGAAGCATTCCGTCTGACAAAGCACATGATGAAGCCATATCCAAAAAATCTCGCTGCGGAAGATCAAACCAAAAAAATATTTAATTATCGTTTGTGCAGAGCACGAAGGGTGTCAGAGAATGCTTTCGGACTACTATCGCAGTGTTTTCGCGTATTCTATTCACCCATCGCGGTATTGCCGGAGACGACAGATTCCATAATTACAGTATCGTGCTGCCTACATAATATGTTGCGCGATGAGTATATGAAGAATAATAGTGGAAGACAACAAAATTCCGAAGCGCAGTTGCCAACGAGCAATATGTTGCCGTTGGGTAGAGCAGGAGGCTTCGGAAATTTAGAAGGATTCGAAGTACGAAATAAATTTCGAAGTTATTTTAACACGCCAAAAGGGGCTGTAGAGTGGCAAGAAAACTGTCTGTGTGGCTTCCAAAAACTATAAGCTGTGTTTAGAGTAACGTTAAGGTAATTTTTAAATTTTTAAATTAAAACTACTTATCCATTGGTTATGTATCATTAAATAAACAATAAGTGTTTTCGGCGCACTAGTTCGGTCAGTTTAACTGTTAATAAAAGCTATTTTGCAATGTAATAGATTTAATTTCCAACGTTTCGGTCTGTGTTTAGACCTTTTTCAAGGAAAGAACTTAATATCATTTACTGCGGTCGCTTTTAAATACGTCAACAACGTTTGATACGACGTGTGACAACGCGGGTCGATGGACTATGACTGGAGTAAACAATATTTTGGGGGGCTATTTAAAGGTGAAAACGACTGTGGCAAAAACGGAGTCAATAGAGAAACCGTTGAAAATTCAGAAGAGAGGCCGTTAAAAATTCGTAAACGGATCTATGAGATTTGGAAAGATTCCTTTTTAAAAATTTTTTTTTTTTTCCTTAAACAAGTATATTGAAACACTTCCACAGCATCACAGACAAGATACCACTAAAAGAATTTACCTGTGGTAACAACTGAAAACACTCTAGAGGACACAGAATATGATTACATAATGCAGTTATATTATGTATTAGTGATTTGTTCGTGCTGGCCATTTTTTGAAGTGCGGATCCATCAGTAACATTACATCATAAAGCATTATTGCTTTAATATAGTTGCGTAGTATTCTTGTATCTTAGGTGATTCATACCTGAGATTTACGCTTTGTTCTTTAATCATATGTAACGTTTCTAACAGGATCCTACGACTCCAATTAGCCTCTCTATCAATAATTTTAACATTATTGAAGTCAAATCTGTGATCAAACTCCAATGAGTGTTTTGTTAGGGCAGTGTGCTGTGAGGGTGATAAAAAAATGTTCTTTTTGTGTTCATAGATCCGTCTCTCTAAAAGTCTTGACGTTTGCCCAATGTAAACTTGGTTGCAACCCATGCAAGGGATTGAGTAAACAATATTTGAATTTTTTAATAAGGGAATTTTATCTTTAATTGGGGGAAACAAGTTTTTAGTGTAAGAAGGTATTCTAAAAATTGTGTGCATGCCTGTTTTCCTGAAAATTCTTTTTACATCGTTCGAAATATTGTTACTAAAAGGTATAACCACAGTATTCCTCCAGCTAATAGGTCCCATTTTTTTGATTTTTTTTTCCTCCTTTCTTTTTTCCATCAATGTTGGATGGTAAATTTCAAAAATACGGTCACGGATGATTGTTGTGACCATTTTAATGGGATAACCATTGAGTCTTAGAGTATTTTTTATGAGAAGTAAGTTAGCTGGGCGGAATTCAGGGTCCGAGAGCAAAATTGCACGATCTATTAATCCTTTTATTAATCCCACCTTATGCTGCATGGGATGAGCCGAAAAAAAGTTTATGTATCTCCCCGACCAACTCGGTTTATGATACCAATTGGTGCAAAGTTTGTTATTTGACCTAATAACTGATGTGTCAAGAAAGTTTAGACAAGAATCTTTCTCAATCTCGTATGTGAATTGTAATCTATTGTGAAAGTTGTTAAAAGTATCAAGCAAAATAGGCAAATCCTCAGGTTTAATACATGTAATAATATCGTCAACATATCTTTTATAAAATTTTAATTGAAAAGGTACCTTCGAAAGAGAGACAGTCTCTAATCTCTCCATTACCAAATTGGCGATTACTGGGGAAATTGGAGATCCCATAGCTGTTCCAAAAATCTGTTTGTAAAAGACTCCATTGAACGAAAAAATGTTGGCTTCTAACACAAATTTTACGGCTAGGAGAAAATCATCTCTACTTATATCGGTGTGTTGTGCAATTTCTGTCCAGCGATGGTGCAAAACCTGTAAGGCTAAATCAACAGGTACATTCGTAAAAAGTGATACGACGTCTAATGACACCAAAAGCATATCATCATCAATATGCACTTTTCTAATTTCGTTACAAAACTGCCAACTATCTATAGTATGGTGTGTAGATTTACCCACAATCTTAGAAAGTATACCAGCTAGAAAACTGGATAGTTTATAAGTGGGACCACCAATAGAGGAAACAATGATTCTCCAAGCCAAATTCTCTTTGTGCGTTTTTGGCAGTGCGTACGCTCTAGGTATAATAGCGTTGTTGGTTTTTAGAAGCTTCCCAGCCTGTTCACTAATTTGTTTCTTTTTTACCATATTTGAAATGATAGAGTTAGATCTCTTTTCGAAGGTACATGTATATTCGAATTTACTGACAGCGTATGTGGTTTCATCGTTCAACAATTTCATCACTTCTGAGATATAGAACTGTCTGTCAACTAAAACTGTGGTGTTTCCTTTATCCGATTTTAGGACCATTAGATTATTATTGTCTTTAAAAAATTTTTTTGTTTCAATGATTTCTGATTTTGACAATAACTCATTGCTTGGCTTAACTAAATTAGTGGTATAGTTTAAAATTTTGTTAACCATTCTTAATCTGGTTTCAGCTTGTAAGTCATCATTATTAATTTTAATTAAACCTGCTTCAATTGAAGATACAAATTTAGGAGAGGTGATGAAATTCTTTGGAACGGACAAAGCATGTTTAGGTCCCAACGTTAACACTTTTTTAACACTCTGTGGGATTTCAACGTTCGAAAGATTTTTAAACCAGTTGTTGTTATCAGGAAAATCATTGTTGAACGATATAAAACCATTATGGTCATGGCTGAAGTTATTGTTTCTAGCTTCTATCAAATTGTTAAACTTTTTTATGCATTTGTGTTTTTTAATTTTAAATAAATTATTGTATTTTTTTTCCTCAAAAGAGCGATATTTTTCAAAAATGTGTAAGGGAAGACTGAATCTAATTTCGTCATTTAGTTGTGCTATTTTCTTTAAGATAGAATTCTGTATGTTGTGTGTGTCTTTTATGGCGATATTCAGTAATTTGCGTGAATATTTATTGTTTAAATTTAACAATTTACTAGAAGCTGAGATTGAAGACATAGATATGCTTGAAATGCTACTAATGTTGCTTGATATAAACTTTGGAATTATATTGTTTGATCTGCATTTTAATAAAAATAATTTTCTATTACTTATCTTTGCGAGATGAATTCTTTGTTTCGACAAATCCTTGAGGTTTTTTACTATTTCTGGTCCAAACTTTCTTGTGATTGAATTGAAAAAACTTTCCTTTATTGTGGATTGTGTACAGGTTTCGCCTTCCATTTGAAATAAAGTATTTATGCTATCGACCGTATTTCTTAAATAAACAATAAGTGTTTTCGGCGCACTAGTTCGGTCAGTTTAACTGTTAATAAAAGCTATTTTGCAATGTAATAGATTTAATTTCCAACGTTTCGGTCTGTGTTTAGACCTTTTTCAAGGAAAGAACTTAATATCATTTACTGCGGTCGCTTTTAAATACGTCAACAACGTTTGATACGACGTGTGACAACGCGGGTCGATGGACTATGACTGGAGTAAACAATATTTTGGGGGGCTATTTAAAGGTGAAAACGACTGTGGCAAAAACGGAGTCAATAGAGAAACCGTTGAAAATTCAGAAGAGAGGCCGTTAAAAATTCGTAAACGGATCTATGAGATTTGGAAAGATTCCTTTTTAAAAATTTTTTTTTTTTTCTTAAACAAGTATATTGAAACACTTCCACAGCATCACAGACAAGATACCACTAAAAGAATTTACCTGTGGTAACAACTGAAAACACTCTAGAGGACACAGAATATGATTACATAATGCAGTTATATTATGTATTAGTGATTTGTTCGTGCTGGCCATTTTTTGAAGTGCGGATCCATCAGTAACATTACATCATAAAGCATTATTGCTTTAATATAGTTGCGTAGTATTCTTGTATCTTAGGTGATTCATACCTGAGATTTACGCTTTGTTCTTTAATCATATGTAACGTTTCTAACAGGATCCTACGACTCCAATTAGCCTCTCTATCAATAATTTTAACATTATTGAAGTCAAATCTGTGATCAAACTCCAATGAGTGTTTTGTTAGGGCAGTGTGCTGTGAGGGTGATAAAAAAATGTTCTTTTTGTGTTCATAGATCCGTCTCTCTAAAAGTCTTGACGTTTGCCCAATGTAAACTTGGTTGCAACCCATGCAAGGGATTGAGTAAACAATATTTGAATTTTTTAATAAGGGAATTTTATCTTTAATTGGGGGAAACAAGTTTTTAGTGTAAGAAGGTATTCTAAAAATTGTGTGCATGCCTGTTTTCCTGAAAATTCTTTTTACATCGTTCGAAATATTGTTACTAAAAGGTATAACCACAGTATTCCTCCAGCTAATAGGTCCCATTTTTTTGATTTTTTTTTCCTCCTTTCTTTTTTCCATCAATGTTGGATGGTAAATTTCAAAAATACGGTCACGGATGATTGTTGTGACCATTTTAATGGGATAACCATTGAGTCTTAGAGTATTTTTTATGAGAAGTAAGTTAGCTGGGCGGAATTCAGGGTCCGAGAGCAAAATTGCACGATCTATTAATCCTTTTATTAATCCCACCTTATGCTGCATGGGATGAGCCGAAAAAAAGTTTATGTATCTCCCCGACCAACTCGGTTTATGATACCAATTGGTGCAAAGTTTGTTATTTGACCTAATAACTGATGTGTCAAGAAAGTTTAGACAAGAATCTTTCTCAATCTCGTATGTGAATTGTAATCTATTGTGAAAGTTGTTAAAAGTATCAAGCAAAATAGGCAAATCCTCAGGTTTAATACATGTAATAATATCGTCAACATATCTTTTATAAAATTTTAATTGAAAAGGTACCTTCGAAAGAGAGACAGTCTCTAATCTCTCCATTACCAAATTGGCGATTACTGGGGAAATTGGAGATCCCATAGCTGTTCCAAAAATCTGTTTGTAAAAGACTCCATTGAACGAAAAAATGTTGGCTTCTAACACAAATTTTACGGCTAGGAGAAAATCATCTCTACTTATATCGGTGTGTTGTGCAATTTCTGTCCAGCGATGGTGCAAAACCTGTAAGGCTAAATCAACAGGTACATTCGTAAAAAGTGATACGACGTCTAATGACACCAAAAGCATATCATCATCAATATGCACTTTTCTAATTTCGTTACAAAACTGCCAACTATCTATAGTATGGTGTGTAGATTTACCCACAATCTTAGAAAGTATACCAGCTAGAAAACTGGATAGTTTATAAGTGGGACCACCAATAGAGGAAACAATGATTCTCCAAGCCAAATTCTCTTTGTGCGTTTTTGGCAGTGCGTACGCTCTAGGTATAATAGCGTTGTTGGTTTTTAGAAGCTTCCCAGCCTGTTCACTAATTTGTTTCTTTTTTACCATATTTGAAATGATAGAGTTAGATCTCTTTTCGAAGGTACATGTATATTCGAATTTACTGACAGCGTATGTGGTTTCATCGTTCAACAATTTCATCACTTCTGAGATATAGAACTGTCTGTCAACTAAAACTGTGGTGTTTCCTTTATCCGATTTTAGGACCATTAGATTATTATTGTCTTTAAAAAATTTTTTTGTTTCAATGATTTCTGATTTTGACAATAACTCATTGCTTGGCTTAACTAAATTAGTGGTATAGTTTAAAATTTTGTTAACCATTCTTAATCTGGTTTCAGCTTGTAAGTCATCATTATTAATTTTAATTAAACCTGCTTCAATTGAAGATACAAATTTAGGAGAGGTGATGAAATTCTTTGGAACGGACAAAGCATGTTTAGGTCCCAACGTTAACACTTTTTTAACACTCTGTGGGATTTCAACGTTCGAAAGATTTTTAAACCAGTTGTTGTTATCAGGAAAATCATTGTTGAACGATATAAAACCATTATGGTCATGGCTGAAGTTATTGTTTCTAGCTTCTATCAAATTGTTAAACTTTTTTATGCATTTGTGTTTTTTAATTTTAAATAAATTATTGTATTTTTTTTCCTCAAAAGAGCGATATTTTTCAAAAATGTGTAAGGGAAGACTGAATCTAATTTCGTCATTTAGTTGTGCTATTTTCTTTAAGATAGAATTCTGTATGTTGTGTGTGTCTTTTATGGCGATATTCAGTAATTTGCGTGAATATTTATTGTTTAAATTTAACAATTTACTAGAAGCTGAGATTGAAGACATAGATATGCTTGAAATGCTACTAATGTTGCTTGATATAAACTTTGGAATTATATTGTTTGATCTGCATTTTAATAAAAATAATTTTCTATTACTTATCTTTGCGAGATGAATTCTTTGTTTCGACAAATCCTTGAGGTTTTTTACTATTTCTGGTCCAAACTTTCTTGTGATTGAATTGAAAAAACTTTCCTTTATTGTGGATTGTGTACAGGTTTCGCCTTCCATTTGAAATAAAGTATTTATGCTATCGACCGTATTTCTTAAATAAACAATAAGTGTTTTCGGCGCACTAGTTCGGTCAGTTTAACTGTTAATAAAAGCTATTTTGCAATGTAATAGATTTAATTTCCAACGTTTCGGTCTGTGTTTAGACCTTTTTCAAGGAAAGAACTTAATATCATTTACTGCGGTCGCTTTTAAATACGTCAACAACGTTTGATACGACGTGTGACAACGCGGGTCGATGGACTATGACTGGAGTAAACAATATTTTGGGGGGCTATTTAAAGGTGAAAACGACTGTGGCAAAAACGGAGTCAATAGAGAAACCGTTGAAAATTCAGAAGAGAGGCCGTTAAAAATTCGTAAACGGATCTATGAGATTTGGAAAGATTCCTTTTTAAAAATTTTTTTTTTTTTCTTAAACAAGTATATTGAAACACTTCCACAGCATCACAGACAAGATACCACTAAAAGAATTTACCTGTGGTAACAACTGAAAACACTCTAGAGGACACAGAATATGATTACATAATGCAGTTATATTATGTATTAGTGATTTGTTCGTGCTGGCCATTTTTTGAAGTGCGGATCCATCAGTAACATTACATCATAAAGCATTATTGCTTTAATATAGTTGCGTAGTATTCTTGTATCTTAGGTGATTCATACCTGAGATTTACGCTTTGTTCTTTAATCATATGTAACGTTTCTAACAGGATCCTACGACTCCAATTAGCCTCTCTATCAATAATTTTAACATTATTGAAGTCAAATCTGTGATCAAACTCCAATGAGTGTTTTGTTAGGGCAGTGTGCTGTGAGGGTGATAAAAAAATGTTCTTTTTGTGTTCATAGATCCGTCTCTCTAAAAGTCTTGACGTTTGCCCAATGTAAACTTGGTTGCAACCCATGCAAGGGATTGAGTAAACAATATTTGAATTTTTTAATAAGGGAATTTTATCTTTAATTGGGGGAAACAAGTTTTTAGTGTAAGAAGGTATTCTAAAAATTGTGTGCATGCCTGTTTTCCTGAAAATTCTTTTTACATCGTTCGAAATATTGTTACTAAAAGGTATAACCACAGTATTCCTCCAGCTAATAGGTCCCATTTTTTTGATTTTTTCCTCCTTTCTTTTTTCCATCAATGTTGGATGGTAAATTTCAAAAATACGGTCACGGATGATTGTTGTGACCATTTTAATGGGATAACCATTGAGTCTTAGAGTATTTTTTATGAGAAGTAAGTTAGCTGGGCGGAATTCAGGGTCCGAGAGCAAAATTGCACGATCTATTAATCCTTTTATTAATCCCACCTTATGCTGCATGGGATGAGCCGAAAAAAAGTTTATGTATCTCCCCGACCAACTCGGTTTATGATACCAATTGGTGCAAAGTTTGTTATTTGACCTAATAACTGATGTGTCAAGAAAGTTTAGACAAGAATCTTTCTCAATCTCGTATGTGAATTGTAATCTATTGTGAAAGTTGTTAAAAGTATCAAGCAAAATAGGCAAATCCTCAGGTTTAATACATGTAATAATATCGTCAACATATCTTTTATAAAATTTTAATTGAAAAGGTACCTTCGAAAGAGAGACAGTCTCTAATCTCTCCATTACCAAATTGGCGATTACTGGGGAAATTGGAGATCCCATAGCTGTTCCAAAAATCTGTTTGTAAAAGACTCCATTGAACGAAAAAATGTTGGCTTCTAACACAAATGTTATGTATCATTGTGTAAATTAATTCATTTAATTGTGTATACAGGGTGTCCCAAAAATGACGGAGTCCCTTGAGAAGGGTGACTCGTGGGGTGATTTGAAACAACTTTTTCCTTAGCGAAAATGTTCTTCGAGGTTTTGTTAACGAGATATTAACAAACAACCCAAAGCAATCAGAGTGCGAGTCTGCCGATATTCCGCAGTAGCGTGGCTACGCGCTGGGCTTGTACTACGAACAAGCAAGTCAGTATACATCAAAGGAAATTGTGTAAAATAACAGCTGGAAGAAAAAAGGAACGATTCTCCTGCAGCTTAAAAACCCGTGTCAACGGATCATTGTACCGAGCCTAGTCATCGGTGGACGCGCGTAGTACACAGCTAGTCTGAAGTATATTACCAAACCCAAGCGTATCGGGTATGTTAACGTCACAACCAAATCCTATATTGAAAAGTAATATTAGAATTTGCATTCGTAATTATTCAATTGTCAAGTTATTATTCGTTTGTATTTATAATTGGTTCTTCCTTAATAATGTTTTAGATTTTTGGGCACTGGAATGTCTTTTCGAGCATTGGACACTACATAATTTGGTGCTTTGTTAGGATAGCAGCAACGACAACAGCATGTATACGCAAAATATTTGATCGTCGGTCGTTATGCAAGACTGAATAAACGAGCTATGGACATTTTCAACGCATTCGTAAACTGGTTCATTTCGCCCGCTGGAGAAGTTCCTTGCCAATAAGAGCAAGGGTAATAAAATAATATTTTATTATTTGATGTATATATTTATATTATGTTCTGATGTACAATATCTTCTGAATTTTGAAATGTAAACTTTTAAAGTGTATTTGTAACCTGTTATTGTATCTCTGGATGTGCTGCACAGTTTTTAATGTTTTTGCATTCAATGGATTCGTAAGATAATAAGGATAAAGAATATATAGAGGTGATTTCGTCATAAATCGATTGGTACTCGAGATATCTTGCAAAATAAAAAGATCAAGTTTGTGAATTTTGTGAAAATTTTTTTTCCTTTTAATCACAGTTCCTTTCAGAAAAAAATACGAGTGTTTAATTATACAGTAATCGAAAGGGTTCGAGTCATACGATAGCCATTGAAAAAAAAATTATTCTGATTAGTACGCCCGGTGACTATCCCCACCATTTCTTGGAATCCTTTAGTCGAGAGTGAGAGAACGAAAGAGTCGACGGCAATTTCGTGTCAACTGTTTCATTCCCTCTAGTTCGCGCTTCGCTTTTCTCAATCGCGGCATCGGCCGCACAACAGAATAGTGTCCGCAACGCGTCGTATGTCCGTCGCCAGCTCCGTTCGCAGGGTTTAATACAAATGATTACTGTAAACAGTTTTCAATTTTTTTTAACATGATGAAGTTAAAAATTGGAAAAAATAAATGTAAAAAATGTTAAATTATACATTACTAGAAAGGGATAGTTTAATCATATACATGATGTTAAAAGTTATTATTATTATTATTTCCATAGTATCATACTACTTTATATTTATCCTTTATTATCAAACTTTAATTTGATTAGCATAGTTGGTGAGGAACTACCTTAAAAGAAACAACCAAATGTCACTGATTTTTTCAATCCGGCCCACTGTGCCATTGTAAATCGGACTAATATTTTATACAAACAATAAGGTAAGAAAATGCCTACTCTTTTTATGATTTGTATTGCTTCTGTAAAAGTAGTCCGATTTACATGACATTTGGTATGATTTTTATCAGAAAAAATAAGGAATATATTGCTGTTATTCCCTTATCGATACGATAAACAATAAAGAATTTTTTAATACGCTGAAATGAATATTTCACCCTCGACTGTGGGTCGGCGACCTCGATTCGCTTGGGTCGGCCGACGATTCATACCTGTTTCAGAAATAAAATATTTCTTTATTCTTTATCGTATAGATATGGAAGTGACACCGATGAATTCCTTATATTTCCCTGAAGAAAATCGTAACAAATTTTATGTAAATCGGACTATCTTTAACGAAGCTAGCGGGAAATTATATAAATAAAGTTTTCATCTGATTTCCTTCATTATGCTCCGAAATATATCGTTCTTGGTGTTAGTTTCATCGACGAAACATACGGAATCGATTGGCGTTGTTTTCACAAAGATCTGATGCGAAATGCAAAAATCCTGGACATTTATCACTTCTTCTTGATGGTATACAAACCCCTTCGAGGGTCGAAACCCATATTCGGTGTCGAAGACGGTCCTCGAGACCTCGTACAACAATAGACCCTGGTCAAGTGCTCGAAAAGGGCCAACGCGGCGCGTCGTGAGGCCCTGGCGGCGACGCTTATCTATAGGAAATGCCGTCTGCGGCCGCACGATGAATCCTGCGGCGCACAGTGGTCTGGAATTAAGAATTTGGTGACATTTGTCTATAACTTTTGAACTATAAAAGATATCGAAACGTTCTTTGCGCCAAAAAATAGGAAAAAATTATCCCCTTCTAATGATGCATAACTTAATATTTTTTATATTTATTTATTTATTGTTTTTTAAATTTTTTTATGTTAATTGTTATAAAAAAAAATTGAAAGCTGTTTATTTGGTACCTTATTTAATACTCTTTTCAGTGGCTTAAGTTGCATGTTGATAAAACTTTTCGTTTTCAAGTTATAAGGAAAGTCGTATAGTAGAGGAAAGTAGTGAAAATCGCTTGTTTTTAAATTAAAGAGCAATCTTGTGCGATAAAATGGCATCTTTTATTAGTAATTAATGTAAATAATCCATTAAAAAAATAATGCTGAATGCAGCATGGTAAACTTTCGAAATTCTTTACTTTAAGAGAGGATATCTTTAAAGTCCCAAAGAGTCCCACATTCTACCGAATTGAAATATTTTCAGCAAATCTTCCTCTATGTAATCGCGTAACAACCATTTCCAACTTCGTCCAACTTCTCAAATTAATACAGTTTAATGCCGTCAGTGTTACGCCGCGCCGCGTCGCGTTTTACGTATCACGTCCGCATCGTCTCAAATTCGTAAGGAGGTATGGCGTTTGTTCGAAGAAACTGTTTAGACCATAGATACTTGATCTGTTTATACTATGGTGTAGATAAGCCTACGAATTTGGGACTTCCCTCCTCCGAATTTAGCTTTAAAATAATGCTCTGTCTCTTTCCCTCCTCCGAAGACGCGGTTTGTAAAATGCCGATCTTTCTCGACACTGTCCGAAACAGCATCCGATAAAAAATAAATTATTTCTCTGGATTGGAAATAAATGTCTGTATGCCGAAAAATATTTGGGGGTGGGCCCCGGTCTAAAAAAAGTTCTGTTTTCGGGGGGGTCATTCACTTCCTCCGGTTAGGTATACAAAATTTTCGGGGATGGGCCTGGGGTTTGAAAAGTTTTCGGGGGGTCATTCACCCCCTCCAAAAAGTTTTCGGCTGTGGGTCAGGTCTCCGCGGCGGCTCGGCCCGGACTAATCCCCTCCATCATCGCGGCTTCCCCCACTCCGCGGCACGTGCGCGCGCAAGCGGCCTTCCTCTCCCCGCAGGTCCCGCGCCCATGTTTCCCTCCGCCGCACTCCTCCGCGCGCCCTCTCTTCCCCCGCCCCCGCGCCCCCCTCATTGTCCCATGGGTTAGAACCCGTGTTGCCTTACTACTGAGATGCACATTTCAAGAATGCGGTCTCCAAATTTTATGAAGAAATTCGCAAAATTGACGGAGATATAGTATTTTCTGTGAAGCGGCGTCAAACGCGCGACTGAGCCGCGCGAAACATTGAACGCGTTTTTCTCAGAATGACATTTTTCAACCGCGTTGACAGTCTATAGAGAAAACAATACATCCAATTAACACGATCAAGGACATTTATTGTACGGAAAACCCGTGGCTATTACATGCTTAATATTGACCTGCTTCTATTTTTTTTATTAACATTTCCCCAATTTTGTACCCCGAAAAAAATGATTTTTTTTCAGTGGTCCGCCATTTTGTAATTTTTTACAATTTTGACTTTTTTTGATCATCACGTAATAGAGGCAGGCTTCTAGTTTCTAAATATTATTGTGTTTTTGAATTCGGATTAACCATAAGACCTGGGCACTGTCAACGCGACTAGCATGTTTTTGCCGCAGCGCAATTTTTGACGAAGAGTATACAGGAAACGGATTTATGAATTTGATTGAAAAAAATATTTCTTACCCTTCGATATGTACACTTTTAACTATACTAAGCAATAAATTGATTTACTTGCGTTGTTTGGTTGAAATAAATTTCCGAAAACACCCTTACATTTCGGACCGTTACAGTGGTCTCCCCCCTTAAACAGTTGAAGCTGTTACGCTATCGCTTGAACGTAGCCACAGAAATGTGTATAGTCGATGGTTAAATCAGGAGCGAAATTTAAAATCCTTTTGTAGTGAAAGATGGATATATTATAATTAGATTCGAAGCGAACGGCACATCTGAAAGGTCTTAGGCAAGTTTGAAACAGGGGACAAGGCGGAGTTTATTGTCAGGACTCATAAACAGTATCCTCAATAGTTTCCAAATGCGCTCGTGGAATGTTAATAGCTAATACCTGAACTTAGAACGCGTACGAGAACCCGGGGTTGCATTCAGTAATTTTCTAAACTACAGTTAGGCCGGGCGAGGATAGTAAAAAGCTCAACTTTTCCTTCCACATCTGCGTGCCAAACGTCGAGTGGGCAGTTGCTCGTCTCGTAAAAGCATTTAAAACTTTGTCTCCCCTTTCAATATTGTCGATGTCCTGTTAGGGTAAAAACTCGGGTCGAGAACAGTTGAAAGTCATAAAGTCATAAACTATGCGCGGGCGACCTTACCTACCTGTTAGACATGTATGTACTGTAAGTAGCCTATGTAAATGGAAAGCGCGCCTCGACCGCCTCGACCACCAGCTGAGGGTGGAGGGAAGCGCGAAGGAAGGACCAAGGACGTAGAGAGGGCTGAAGGACAACCCTCTGACGAAGCTTCAGGGATAACACCGTCTTGATTGGACGAAAGGATCCAAGGAGGAAGGAGGAGGAACACACCGAAATTATAGGAGTAGGGCGCTTGGAGGTGACAAGCGAGGGAGTTGATTTGTAAGACGTGAGATCAAACTTGGTAGTAGAGCTGAGCACGACTAACTCACAAGGAGAGTATTTTAGGTGTCCGCCTCCGATCATTTTGATTTTTGGATATGTTATAGAGGACCGAAAAATAAGAAATACGTTTTTTTTTATTTTTCCTCGTTTTCAGATTTGGGGGGGGGGGGTGAAAACTGCGTTCAAAGTTAGGGGGTTAGGAGGTTTTTGAGGGAAGAGTCAGGCGCGAATTTGTTATCCAGCACTTGAGGGTTTTGAAGGAGATCTGGCGCGAATTTGTTATCCAGCACTCTGATCGACCATGGAAGGTTTAGTAACCGAATATGTACGGAGGAGTAGGGTGGGCCGAAAAAAAAATTTTGGATTCTTTCCTCGTCATAGTGAAAAAAAGTTGTGAGGTGTGTCAAAAAACTCGCTGATTTTTTTCAGAATTTTAAAACTATATTTAGCCGCGCCCCGGCGGGATGAAAGGTGCCGTTTTTTCAAATTAATAGTTTTTGTAGATCATAGGGCGCAATCGGTTTCTACCAAGCTAGTAAGTAACCAAAAGTTTTTTTTTAATTATCGCAATGTTTCGCTGCGCCCCTGGAGTCTTAAGGGCCCTTAAACGGAGAAAAGTTACGCAGTTTTTCGCTTGAAAAAGTAAATAATAGTGATAGTTTGTAATAATTTAATATGATAAAATAATAATTTGATATGATCTTCGTCTTCAATGTTTTCATCGTATTGAAACATTCTCTTATTACTTTTTCAACCCAGAACTCACCGCGAGGAGGTGACTGCATGTCGAGTTCTACCCACCCTCCGTCCCAGTATTAATGGTTTATTTATTAGTTTTTGTTACCTTACGTAAAAAATATTCTTGTTTAGAATCAAATGACGGCAAGGAACCTCTTGCTTCTAATGTGACTCGAATGTAGCCATCTCTTGACAGGGGATCACAAACCTTGCTAGAAGCCTCGGTTACTAACTTCACACATCGCTCCACTGCTTGAGTGTGACATGGAAATTTGTTTGTTTGGATCGGAGACTTGCTTTCAATAGCTTGCAACAATTCTTCGCAGCTTATGTTTTTTGTTAGAGGCGGCTCTGTAATACTACATTGGCTCCAATCAATTAATTCGGTGTACTCTTCCGCTTGAAAATTAATTTTAGGTACTCTAAATATTCTTTGTCTGGCCGGTTGTTTTCTAGCTTTTAAAATGCATCTAATTTCAAGTTCTCTAATATGTGCTCTTGGATCTGAAATCATAGCTAGTAAAATATTTTCTGGGTGGGCAGCATAAGCATTCGTTGAAATGACCTTGTTGATGATGTTTTTTACGGAATCAGAAAACTCTCTAGACTGCTTTATTATTTGCCACAAATGTAGGGAACCATATTGACTTCCAGGTTGCGTCTTAATTGAAAACCACACAGGAGCATAAACTTTCATGACAAATGTTGCAAATAAAATTAGATTCTGAGACGGATTTTCTGTGGAAACATACAGACGTAGCAATCTGTTTGCTGCAGTCAACCATCTAGCATGACTTAGTTTGCCAGGATCTTTCTTGAACAATTTTTCAGGGCAGAGCCCTTCTCTGATAGCACAACACATGCGATATAAGTATTGCTGATCAGCACTCAGATCTTTCTCATCCACTTGGGGTAAAACTGTGTCAATTATCTGAAAATTCACAACAGGTCTACATTCACATCTTGTCAACTTTGATCCGATTGGACCGGAAAATGAATATGGTCCTTTAGTATGTCCGTCTAATTTCTGAAGAAGGTGTCGTAAAGGCAATTCATTAGCGTGCAGTAAGCAAATAATCCACTGAAGAGGTTTTCCAAGATGAACTTCAATTAATCTTATGACACCGCTTTTCCAGCCCGTGTTTACATTGGTCCCGTCACAACCAATTGCTTTAATGCTTTTTAGATTTACGGATTTCGCTTCCATATAAAATATAATACTTTTAGCTCTATTTAAAACTGTGCCAGGCGGTTTTATGGTTAAATGACCAAAATATTTGCTTCCTGGCTCTTTAATTAGCGATATGTGTTCCTCTCGTTTTGTAATACGACGGCCTTGAACTAGCATCATAGTTTGATCTTTTCGTCCATCAAAATAAATCCCTTCGATGTTTTCAACTCGCTCTGTTGCCGTTTTCTGTACAGCTCTCCTTGTTTTATCCAATTCCCTGCGGATTTTATTTTTATCTATCACATTAACTGAATTATTTGAAGAAACTAATCCGAAGTCCTCTAAAGCCGCTGTCGCAATTTTTGCTACGGTTCTGTTTGAAGTTCCGGTCATATCCGCCATTTTAGCAATATTTGTTAAAGGAACTCTAGCTTGGCCTTTTTGTTGTGGCCTACTTTTGGCATTGGAATGATCTAAAGGATAGTGTCACGTCCCGGGTGAGGTCTTTGGGAACGATGACAATTGGGGAAGGAATGGGTGTCAGGCGCGAATATTAAATCCGTCACGCTGAGGGTTTTGTGGGAATGCCAGGCGCGAATATTAAATCCGTCACTTTGAGGGGTTTGTGGGAAGGCCAGGCGCGAATATTGAATCCGTCACGCTGAGGGTTTTGAGGGAATGCCAGGCGCGAATATTAAATCCGTCACTCTGAGGGGTTTGAGGGAAGGCCAGGCGCGAATATTAAATCCGTCACGCTGAGGGTTTTGAGGGAATGCCAGGCGCGAATATTAAATCCGTCACGCTGAGGGTTTTGAGGGAATGCCAGGCGCGAATATTAAATCCGTCACGCTGAGGGTTTTGAGGGAATGCCAGGCGCGAATATTAAATCCGTCACTCTGAGGGGTTTGAGAGAAGTCCAGGCGCGAATCTTAAATCCGTCACTCTGAGGTTTGGGGTAGGAAATTTAGGCGCGAATCTGTAATCCGTCACTCTAAACGTTAAAGGGGAATCAGGCGCGAATGTCAAATCCGTCACACTTAGAATTTCTGGAGGCGATCAGGCGCGAATATTGAATCCGTCACTCTAATCGTTAAAGGAAGGTAAATATACACTTGGAGAGCACCCGTTATATTACTTTGTTTTGTTTTGGTTTCGGTAATAGGATTTACCGTTGCAGTTATATATATAAGAAACCACGTTTAGTTTTTCGTGGATTGCACGGCTCATGCAACAGTATGTTTGTAAACACTAGAGCCGTTCTCGCGTTCACGAACGGGAATCAGCTGTTGTGACAGCTTGATTCCGTTTGGGAATTTTCGCAAACAGATGACTAGACACAATAAATCGTAACGTGATTTAAATGGAAATTGTTTATTCAATTCGATGCACTGTTGGTGATTTTTACGTTATAATTATGCTCCAGGGATTTATCATTAGTACATGGCATTTATTATATACAATGGTTATTGAAACGTAAGAGTATGGATATGAGTTACATATGAATAAGTAATAATCAATTGTTATTGAAAGAAATAATATGAAATCGCAATAAGCGTAGACAAGACAATGCAATAAGCAGTAAATAAGATAAATAATATGAAATCGCTATAAGCATAGACAAGAAAATGCAATAAACAGTAAATAAAGTAAATGATATGAAATAGCTATAAGCATTGACAAGAAAATGCAATAAACAGTAAATAAAGTAAATAATATGAAATAGCTATAAGCATAGACAAGAAAATGCAATAAACAGTAAATAAAGTAAATGATATGAAATAGCTATAATATGATGAATTGCAATAAGCATAGACACGAAAATAACAATAATAATACAAGATTATGTGATGAGGATGATATGCAATGAAAAATGGTATGGTTTAAATGCTTACAATGAGTTGCGAGATGATTGTAACACAAAATATAATAGACTTTCTTGTTTTAACAATGATACTCGGTTGAATTGTTATCGTTGAAAGAGCACTTCTGTCTCGGTCTCCTCGTATTTATAAGGACGTTGCGGGGGTACGCGCGGTAGTGGCCTTGACACATTTCGGAATAAGACGCAGTAGGACTTCCGGGTTTTTTGTAAACAGTATAACTATTAATAGACATATTTATGTCACGTACGCCAAATATGTGTCGCAGTTGGATTTTTGGGGTTTTATGACTGTGAAAGGAGATACTCAACTCATCGAATGAATTTTTGGGTGTTTAATAGGAAAGAGGTTAAAGTGGCTTGGACTTCATGAGTCGTAAAGAGGGGATTGAGACTTGGTCTCGATTTAAGAGGGATTTGTAACGAAGGATTTGTTTGAATTCATATAAGAGGGAATGATTCGTGCCTTGTAGGACTAATAGGCGAAGAGGGTTTCGTAACGATTATCTCGCGATGGGGATCTCTAAGATACATCAGCGAGGTGGAGTTTGTATCGATCATCTTGTGTTGGTGACCGCTAAGGTATAACATCAAGGTGATCGACGATTGAGGAGAATGAGGTAGGAGTTGAGTTTGCTAGAGTTTGATGGAGTGATACTGAGGTTTACGAATAGAATTTGGTATAGAACCGCGCGAAAAATCGTGGGACGTTACAATAGGACCATTTAAATTCTTCATAATCTGATAATTCCTCTTCACTTGAAGAAGTTTTTTCTAAGCATTTGGTGGGACCACTTATATTCGGTTTGTTTTCACTACTCTTTGAAGGCCTTGGTGATTTCAGGGGTTGTTCTTGTATTATTTTCTGTCTTTTTTTTATATTTTTTTGTAGTTAATTTGCCTATGCCGCTAATACGCATTTTTCTTTCTTTTCTTGGATCACTTAGAAATTCGCGTTCAATCAAGGGAACCTTTTTATCCTTTTCACATTTGCATGAATTAAAATCGCTGCATTTGCAAGGACAAATGTCGAATAACTTTTGTGTTCGTAATTTAAAAGCATCATGTTTTGCCTGCATTGAATTCGTTTCTCGATTTTTTATCGGCTTTATCAAATTTCTGTATTTCTTGTGATACGCAGTTATCATGGCTATGACACGGTTGTGTGTGACTGTTGGTAGGGAAGCAACTTTCCATATATGTTGAATTTTATTTGCAACAATTTTAACAATCTCCGATTCTGGCGGTTGCTTGCTGCCATCTGCTTTTAATTCTGATTGTACAAAAAAATAACAGCGCATCATATCTTCATACGTAGGAAGACATGTTTCACATTTCAAATCCTGAGCTGAGCCCAACATCGGGTGACTGCCTTTATTTCGCGTTTTAACTCTTCTTGCCATAATAATTTTTGTGCAAAAAGTATAAACGTCAAACGATTTTTAAGCGTTTATGCTTAACAAATCAACGAAAAAACACTGTTCTTGTTTTTACACAACAAAGTACAATTCACTTGGCGATGAATTTCGTGATGGTTTGAACTGGGAGAATTATTGTTAATCGTTACTGACTAATAATACAGAAACTTTAGTGTACCGGGCAAGCTACAGCTTGTTTCTTGTCCACGTGCGTCGTGCGTACTGCGTAGGAATAAATAAGTGGCGGAGTACAGGCGCTAAGACGTTGGGAACGTCGCGTCGGTTACTAAGTATGTAATACACATTCATTTTTGCTAGCGAAACGCAGTGAAACATTGAGATAATTCAACAAAAAAACTTTTGGTTACTTACTAGCTTGGTAGAAACCGATTGCGCCCTATGATCTACAAAAACTATTAATTTGAAAAAACGGCACCTTTCATCCCGCCGGGGCGCGGCTAAATATAGTTTTAAAATTCTGAAAAAAAACAGCGAGCTTTTTGACACACCTCACAACTTTTTTTCACTATGACGAGGAAAGAATCCAAAATTTTTTTTTCGGCCCACCCTACTGAGGAGACACCCGTTAGAGCACTTGTTTTGGTTTGGCCTGGTAATTGGATTTACCGTTGCATTCAGGTAAAATTTACCCGTAATAGTTCCGCGAAATATGTTTAGGCATACGGCGGTACACGGCCTCTGTGAAAGAACGTTAGTAAACACTGCAAACACTCTCGCGTTCACGCGCCGCGATCAGCTGTTGCGGCTGCCTATTATGTTTCGGGATTTCCGTTGCCGAAGGATTAACTCAATAATTCGAAGCGAGGTTGAATATAAGATCGTTTGTTTTATTTGGATGCACGCCAATATGCCATGCACCGTTATTGTGATGACGGTTAGTTTTTATAATAATGCTTTAGACTTTTAGCATTAGCACATAATGTTTATATAAATATGTCAATATATGAATATGAACATGAAACACATGGAAATAACTAATAAATTCTATATAAAACAATGAGAGTTATGAATACTAAATAATATGAAATGCAATAAGCGTTGCTAAGACAAATATATATAGAAAGCAATAAGCAATAGTTAAGCAAGATAATATGTATGTTGGTGATATTCAATAATATAAATGGTAATAATAAATGCTTACAATGATTGAGATGATTTTTATACACTTGGTTTAAATAAACTTTCGCAGCACTTGCACTATGTGTGCGCAAGGGTGATTGTCGAAAGAGCACGTCGAAAGAGAGATTGACGAAAGAGCGATTGTCGAAAGAGCACGTCGAAAGAGAAATTGACGAAAGAGCGATTGTCGAAAGAGCGATTGTCGAATGAGCGATTGTCGAAGGAGCTTTTATCTCGGTCCCCTCGTATTTATATGGTTGTCGCGGGGGTACGCGCGGTAGTGGCCTTGACACATTAAGAAAATAAGTCGCAGTAAGACTTCCGGGGTTTTTTATAAAGGTGCCTCTATTATTAGACGCATTTCTGTCACGTACACCAAATATTTGTCGCTATTATCCTTCCGGGGTTTTTATGCACGTGAAAAGGTGGTGCTCGGCCCAGCGAATGGATTTTGGGTGTTTTAATAGGAAAGGGGTAATTATAGTCTTGACTTGGAGGGTTTTAGAGAAGGGGTGAAACGTGGTCTCGATTTAAGAAGTTTTTTGGGGCGAGGGACTTATTTAGAAATAATGTGAATGAGGGATTTGTGCCTCGTAAGGCGAATAGGCGAAGGAGGTTTCGTACCGATCATCTTGAGATGGGGACCGCTAAGGTACATCGCTAAGGTGATCAGCGATTGGGGAAAAGGGGTAATATTTGAGTTTGAAGGACTTTGATGGAGTGATTTCAATATTTATGATAGAGATTTTAGTTTGGTAACGCGCGAAAAATAGTGGGACGTCACACTTATATAGAAGATTATACATTTTATTTTATACCTTCATTGAAATTCCTGCTCAAACTCACGATCTGAGTCAGGGCTCTCCAAGGTCGCTCCCGCGGGAGATTGGGGTTCCCCCACTCTCGTCCGCGTTGTCACTAACACACATGTACGGCGTGCATAGCGCCCGTGCCGACCTAACCGCGAAGACGTTAGCCCGGCTAGCCTGTCATGGCAGCCTTCATAGCATCGCGCGGTCTCCTTGACAACGGAAGGCACGCTATGCCAGAGGAACATTGGAAGGGGAAGCAGGCGCGTGAGGGGCCCCTACGCTGGAGAGCCCTGATCTGAGTGCTTCAGCACTCCACGGGCACGGACCCGCCGTCCTATAGAAATTCCCATGTATTCGCGTAACAAAGCAGAGTTTGTAACGCCTCCTGCCTACTAGGTGCGTACTAAACTGTGAGTGTGTGAATCGGGACGTATATGTATGTATATACAGGGTCATCGTTTAATCCTGCAACCTGCGCGCGCGCGAACTTGTAAAATGGCAACACCGCCTCACGGACGCATTCCAACACAACCATGCATCGGCCCAGCGGAGAGCTGCCAGCGACCGCTAGACAAGAATGATGCCCGAGCTTCGAAAATTTTAGCGTCGCAAAAAGCTAGGTATTGGGAATTTCACAGCCCAGGTAATCGAGCCGCGCGCTCCGCTTTTATGATCGGTATACCACTCGCACCCCAGATTACTGTAATGAGGTTTGAAAATAATGTCAACTGATCTCTTATCCGTCTCAATTTCAAAAATTTTAGCTACGACAGGATTGACTGCGGCGCTATACATTTGTATGGAGAGATTTTTCATCACCTGCTTGTAAAAGCCACAATAATGGCACACGATTTCAAAAAATGACATTAACGGAAGCCGGTATAGGCGTGGCGTTGAGTAGCTAAAACATTCAAACACAAAAATTCTAGAAAAAAAATTTAAACACCGCTCCAATCAAAGACATGCCCGCATTAGTTACCCCTTACACCTGACCTAGGTATGCACCGCGTTAAGGATAAAATCATAAAAAAGAAAACCAGAACAATACATTCTGAGGTTTGCAGAACTAACACATAATTAAATAAAAATTTAATTTCTCAATTTATGGAAGTAATGATAGAGAAACAACTAGCCTATTGTTTATCAACAACACGAATTTTAAAAACAATGTTAAATACATTATCAAATAAACAGTTTGCAAAAGCTTTTTAAACAATTATGGTTAAAAAATTGATAAAAGAAAAATTAAGTAAACGTAAAATATATTAAATTATCCATCATTAAGAGGGAATAATTTTTCCTCATTTTTCGTCGGAAATTACATTCCGATATCCCTTATAGTTCAAAAGTTATACGAAAAAGGTCCCAAATTTTTCAACCCGGACCGGGAAATTCTGAACAGTTCTTTGCAACGTTAATTTGGAAGAGACCAGCCCAAAATTCTCGAAGCCCGGGCATCACTGCTGGCCAGCGGTCGCTAGCAACTCTCCGAACGCCGGGACGGTGCATGGTTGTGTTGGAATGCGTCCGTGAGGCGGTGTTGCCATTTTACAAGTTCGCGCGCGCGCAGGTTACAGGATTAAACGATGACCATGTACGTGTAATACTTTAAAACCTGTCCACGGATCGTCGCGCCAGCGACACGTATGCAGCAGATAGAAGGATAAACATTGAAATTGAATATTTCTTCTTTTCTTAGAAAAAGAATGTATAGTCAATTTCTTTGTATATCCTTCTATCTGCTGCATACGCGTCACTGACGCGACGATCCATGGTCAGACGGCCTTATAAAAGGTAAACCAGGGAAAGTGTGGACGCCATTTGAAGCATTTCTGGTCATTCCAAAAATTAATCTTTTAAATTTTATTTTAGTAATGACAGGGGATCCTTTGAATCACGTCCGTACTTCCTCCGATTTACCTTCTGAAAATATAAATATAATTAAAAGTAAAATTAGATACATAAATTAATGTTAAATGATATACAAATTCTTTATTGTAGGCACAAAATCTATCATGGACTGCAGGATAGTTTTGGGCCACTTGAGTGGGCTGTTTATTGCCCTGTGCCGAGGAAAAGGACGCGCCAGGGTGAAATTGGGGGTCACCGGAAAAGAGCGCTCGGAGGGCACTCTGAACGTAACTGTCGAAGAAGACAGTCAACCGTTTTGACGGTCTTTAGCCAAAGCAAACTCTGTATACTATTTCATATATAATAAATTGAGTGTTAATTTCTTAAGTTAGTGAAATTATATACTACAGATCAGAAGGGGGATACACTTTAGCTCACAATCAGTTATGGTGTTTGTGTGAGGCTTAGTGAACGCATAAACGGATTAGGAGATAAGCTAGTTAACGCTTCGAATTTGGGGAATATTGTGGTGCTGTGACAATGGACCGGGACGGTACTCCAGAGAGGAAGAATGATCAACGTCAGGAAAAATTAAAGAAGCGAATTAGGAATGATTCGCGGAACCGGGACACAGCGAGGAGTTATCGTCGTTCAAAAAGGTCCCATCGAAATCGGAATTCAACGAGGTCTCCCACAAGAAGTCCAGGGAATTATGGCAGTAGTAAGGCAAGGGGGATTCTAACCCACTGGGCAATGAGGGGAGCGCGGGGGCGGGGGAGCGCGGCGGAGGGAAACATGGGCGCGGGACCTGCGGGGAGAGGAAGGCCGCTTGCGCGCGCACGTGCCGCGGAGTGGGGGAAGCCGCGATGATGGAGGGGATTAGTCCGGGCCGAGCCGCCGCGGAGACCTGACCCACAGCCGAAAACTTTTTAGACCTAACCGATGCTGGGGACGACCTTGGTCCACCCCCGAATTTTTTTAGACCTAACCGATGCATGCGGACGACCTAGACCCACCCCGAAAACTTTTCAAACCCCAGGCCCATCCCCGAAAATTTAGCCGGAGGAAGTGAATGACCCCCCGAAATTTTTTTCCAAACCATTATGAAGCGGAAATTGTTTCGGACGATGTCGGCTTTTTACACGCCGCGTCTTCAGAGGAGGGAAAGAGACAGAGCATTTTTTAATTCGGAGGAGAGAGAGAGCACTACATAGCGTCGTCGCAGCGTCTCGCGCGATCGCGTGTAACTCGAATCCTCTGGAGCGACCGTGCGGGGTGACGTTATTTTCACGGCGCGAAGAACGAAGTAGAATTATGCGACGTCAGCAAATCTTAGAATTAGATGATGAGGAGAGAAGGAAGACGGGTAAAGAAAATGAAATACGATTAAGAATATATATTGTTACAAGTATTGATGTGAAAATCATACATTTATTATTAAAATGTACTATAGTGGTACATGGTTTACATCATGCAGCATAGACTGTAATCCTAACGCCAACAATTCACAATCAATCAAAGAATGTTGCTCAAAGTGCTCGCTTTCGGAAATTAATTTCACATAATTCGTTGGTACGGGAGCGGTACGCAGCAGTTCTACGAAGGTTGCATATTTACTACTGACAGAGTACATATTTTCAGTTAGCCAGGTATACATATGTTCAATACAATGTTCATACGCGAACAGTTTACGCATCGTGGCTTCAGTCATGTATATGACAGCGCGATTATCGGTGATTTTTATAAGTTGATCATCATGTATACGCGTGAATTCGAGTCGCAAATGATCAATTACGATGTGGGTTTGGGGCGATGTTGCGTTGCTGCGTAATCGTTGGAGTATGTCCGCCTCGTTTTGCAGCAGGAGCTTCCACGTCGACATTGAAAAACATACCTCACAGCCTTTATTGTCAGCTATGGCGATCTCGACGTGGCACAAATCCATGCCGATGCGAATTCCAATAGTTAACCGTTTATAAGCTGTTGCGGTCAACGGGTAATCACGCCCCAGGATCCGTACGATTGTTGGTTTTGGTGTTGTGGATCCAGAACTGTAAGAAACATGCACACGAAATTAATACTCGGTTCGCTTGCGTTTACAGTGAAAGAAGTAAGTGAAAAGTGAAAAGTGTATAATAACGCGTACATACCTCGTATTGAACTGATGTTCCTGTTGTTGGCGTTTATTGGTGTAATCACCATTGATGGCGGATGCATAGGATGAATTGTTGAAGCTGCGTTTGTACATCTTGATATGCACTATGTACGATTATACTGATCGGTGGAGAAGTTAACGCAAACGATACTTGTTCGCGAAATAGATATAACACCGACATCTATTGTCAGATTATGCTAATTAGGCAGGTGGCAACAGCCTGCTCACTCATGTGGAGCGCGGATCGCGACCCCTTCCATCGACTCGCGATCCATGGAAGGGGGACTGGCGCTTCCTTGAAATTGACCGTGATTTCGAGGAATCGTCCACTCTGATCCTGCTCTCAACTTTGACTGGTAATATAATCACTTATAAATATTGGCTTGTTTTACGCTCATAATCAATTTGTACCTATTGGCTTGCTTTACGATTTCGACATTGCTTCGAACTGCTTTGTGTGCGCATTGCTTCGCACGCATAACTGCTTGCATTGTGACTTTGCTTCACCTGCTTAAATTGACTATTTAATTGTGTAATTGTGCTTTGACTGTTCTTATATACTTATATTTGTGTAAATAGTTCTTAACTTTAAGGTGCGCTTGACTCTTGTAAATACCTAATATAATTGTGTAATAATCTGACTCTTGAATCATAACTGTCGTGTTAAATTAATAAACCATAATATCGTTTCGTTCGTTTTAATCATCACTGAATAAATCGTGATTTAAAATTACGCGTGTAAAACAGTTTCTAACGCCGTTCCGAATATCCTTTGTACAATACTCTTTAGCACTCGAGCGAACGTGGTGTAATGAAGTTCACAGGTCTGACCAACGTCGCTTTTATACAAATTCACGTACACGTACACATCAATGTGCATTCGAGGGAGGGGATACATCAAAGAGTAAGGCAGAGATAGCAAATCATGCATAAAAGTCTCGACACGTGTCGAATATAATATAATACTTTTGCATTCGAGGGAGGAGATACATCAAAGAGTAAGACAGCAAATCATGCATAAAAGTCTCGACATGTGTCGAATGTAATATGATACTTTTTGGGAACGTTGAATCTTAGAATTATGCGATATCAGCAGAAACTGCATAGAACCGTGTTGGGATGCATCATCGTTTTTACATTCGAGGGAGTACATCAAAAGAGTTAGACAGAGATACCAAATCATGCATAAAAACGCGCTCCAAAGTGCACAAAGCCTCAAATCGTTGCAACGTGTTGCGAGGAAAAGACATTTACATTTACAGCCATGGGAGAATTCGGGCACATAACCCACCAATTGCTGGATCAATCCGCACGATTGATTTCGTGGGAAGAATACCTCGCGGGGGAAGAACGGTGCAACGAGTGTATCGAATCGTTGGAAGAACAGAGCCGTGTGAAACGTCCGCGATTATCAATCGGTGTTCGGCAATCGTTGGTTGCTCGAATCGCGCAGCTCGAAGGGCTGAAACATTCGTTGCGCGGCCGTTTCGTGCGCGAAGGTGCCGGACATTCTAGCATAGGACTTTTGTGGCGCGAAATAGACGCTGCGTTCGATAACCGCGTATTAACTGGTGCCGTGCTAAATTCAAACTATATCGAGCCGCGCAACTTCCTCCAAGATGCGGGGATCATTGTGCTGGAGCATGTGCGGAGCGCTTTGAGGAAACAGCGGAACCTCAAAGTGAACACGGTGTTCAACGGCGAATTTGTGGCGGATGACAAGCATGCTTGTAAAAGCATCAACACCCGAAACTGCGAACTCTTCCGCACATCCGATCTGCAGGAGTGGTACCAGCGATGCGTTATCGAACCCACCCTGGCATCGCTGGAAGAGTTCCAGGAACGCGACAGCGGATGGGCATTGACGCGAATCCTCAACCTGACCGTCAATGTCAACAAGTACAATCCACTGCGTGCTGGGTGCCACATCAAGTTGCCACAGATATTATCTTTGAAGAAGGCAACGATCAGTGTGCAATGCTCGGACAATGCGTGTTTCGCGTGGGCAGTGGTCGCCGCTCTCCATCCTGCGGAAAGACATACCGATCGCCCAAGTTCGTACCCCGACTATGCTTCCGTATTAAATCTCCAGGGCATTGAGTTTCCAATGTCTCTAGCACAGATTAGGAAGTTTGAACGGTTGAACGACATCTCCATCAACGTGTACAGCTTCGAGGCGGAGAAAGGGTCGACGGTCTTTCCGTTGCACCTCACCAGCCAAAAGAGGGATCGACACGTCAACCTGCTCTACACACCGAATCAAGAGCACGGCGATGTAGGGCACTTTGTATGGATCAAGAACTTGTCCCGACTCGTGAGCACGCAGCTGAGCAGACACAAGGAAAAGAAATTCATCTGCGATCGGTACGTATAGAAAACGTATGAAATGTTGAAATGTCTCGCGAAATAAATTAAATAAAAAAAAATTGTGTTTACAGATGCATGCACTACTTTAGCTCAACCGAGAAGCTGGAGGCGCATACAGTGGACTGCGGCAAGATGAACGACTGCGCCATTCTGCTGCCCAGCGAAGGCAAAAATCTCCTCAGTTTCGACAACCACCGCATGAAGGAGCGACTTCCCTTCGTGGTATATGCAGATCTCGAGTGCATCATCGAGAAAACAGAGGACAGTCACCGAGTGGGTGATACAGACAATAAATTACACACATACCAGCACCATAAAGTGCATAGTATTGCCTATTATATTGTAACGCGGTTATTAGGTAAACGTGGAGTCCGAGTAAGTAATGTCAACGTCGGTCTAATCGGAAGGATGCTACAAGCGTTACAGTACAATTTATTAAATTAATGATTTATAGAATTTTTATTTTGGTATCGGGAATCCAAGATCTAGTCCTATACAGGCCCCGCACTGAGCTATTGTGAGGATTTAGTTAGTTTGTCATTAAATAACTTCTGACTCGAATGTAAGGTTCAAGTGTGAATAATTGTACCTTTATTCTTTCTCGTATCTTGGCGTTAAGAAGACTAAAGAGCCAAGGGTAAACCCAGAATATTGGCTAAAGCCAATATTGACTCTCCGTTACCTCCGCATTCGCCAGTTAGCAATAGAGCACATAATATATCCTTTTTTTACATGAATTTACGCTCGCCAATCGTTTTTTCGATTACAATATTTTAAGGAAAAATAATGCGCACTCACCCGCTATATCGTTTATCTTTTAAACAATGTTTGATATTCCCTTTTTTGTTAACGCTCTATGAAACGCCTATTTCGTGCCTGAGAAAAGAAAATTACACTCACACACACACACACAATATTGACAATTACAAATAGAAGCGATATTTAATATAAACGCAAAGCACAAAACTAAATATAAAGGATGAGATCTAACAGAAGGCTGATCCCAACACAACAAGCCAAGATTATCGAATGAATATAAAACGTAGATTTGTGTAATTGAGGAAGCGATGAAGTTAAAAACACTATTTAACGTGGAAAGAATGAGTCCATTCACTATAAACTTTAGGAATCTCTGGCTCGAAACTGTATTTGAGTTAAAATAAAAGAAATTACGATCCACGGACGCCTTGTCACGCTCTCCGCGACTGTACGACAAAGAGTGACTTCAGCTTCGCGCCCCCGAGAGCGTCCGGCCGCGAGGCCCGCTCAGAAAAGCTGACGCTGCAGTCCCAATCATGCCCTAGCAACCGTCGCATGATTTCATTAGGTGTTCTCACTTTCATACTTTTTAATTATGCGCTTCCGGCGTAGAACGGGGTACTCTCATCCTCACACTCAGATCACTCTTTTACATCGATGCGACGATTCGACGGTCAGAGATGCGCTCGATTAGGATAAACCAGAATGCTAGATGCATTGTCAAGACACACCCCCGCCGCTTACATTTAATCAGTGTCGCGAGGTATGAGAACCACTGTTCATTTTGAACGAACTACTGAGAACCACGCTAATGCCTCAGCACAGTCCCACGTTCAGGGTACAGCGCAGCGACCAAACGTCGCGGCGACGACGACGTTCCTAGTACCGAGTATCCGTTTTCATAGATAAAATACAGTAAGCAGAAATGCGCTGGATTAGGGATTTCCCAGAACGCTAAGCGTTGTCGAAGCACTCCGCCCATTAACAAAGGAAAATCATTGATTTTAAAAATTTTTAAAATTCGGGACGTAACAATATGCATTGTTCGTACGATACATCACTGTCCACGTATCGATGTCGCCGCGACGCGGATTGCGTTTCATAGTTCGCAGACGAACTTAAAAAATTTTCAAACTTCGCCAAACCCATCTTGACCAGTAATGTTCCCATGCTGGATTTAACCAACGAACAGTTGACGACATTTCGCGATGCAACACACTGTCATATTTGCGAAAAACCATTCGAGGCTGACGATAAACGAGTCCGCGATCATTGCCATCTCTCCGGACGATTCAGAGGCCCGGCACATTCGGAGTGTAATGTAAATTATAAAAATGCGTTTTACATCCCCGTAGTTTTCCATAATTTATCCGGCTACGATTCACATTTCATTATCAAGGAAATAGCTACCGCTTTCGAAGGCAGCGTTGACGTATTGCCTATAACTAAAGAAAAGTATATTTCATTCACTAAAAATGTCGAAGATACGGCTGACTCAGACTCGCGAAATTATATTAAATTGCGATTCATCGATTCGTACAAATTTCTCAATACCAGTCTCTACAAATTAGCATCTTTTCTCAGCGTAGATCAATTAAAAATTTTACGATCCCAATTTGAAACATTATCCACCGAGGATTTCAATTTACTAACGCGAAAGGGTGTCTTTCCGTACGAATACCTCGATTGCGCGAACAAGCTGCAGGATCCATGCTTACCGCCGCGCGAGTCATTCCACAGTTTGTTAACGGGTGAGACTGTATCCGAGAGCGATTACGCACACGCCAAGACAGTCTGGCAGCGTTTCGGGATTAGAACCTTGGGCGAATACAGCGATTTGTATTTGAAAACAGATGTCTTGTTATTGGCAGATATTTTTGAAAATTTTCGCGAAAGTTGCATCAAGAGTTACGGATTAGATTCAGCGCATTATTATACTTTACCTTGTTTCACCTGGGATGCAATGCTAAAACATACCAAAATTACATTCGAATTGCTCACAGATGTCGACATGATCATGTTTATCGAACGCGGTATACGTGGAGGTTTAAGCCAATGTTCCGGAAGATACGCATATGCCAATAACAAGTACATGCCATCTTACGACGCATCGGAACAGTCATCGTACTTGATGTACTTTGACGTAAACAATTTGTATGGATGGGCAATGTGTCAGCCCCTACCATACGCCAAATTTCAATGGGTCGAAGATGTTGCGAGTTTTAACGTGTTTTCGATCCCGGTCGATTCGCCCACGGGGTACATTCTCGAGGTAGATCTGGAATATCCACAACGTCTGCACGACGCTCACGCCGATCTACCGTTCTGTCCGACGCGTGCCAAACCACCGGGCAGCAGGCAGGACAAGTTACTCGCGACGGTATACGATAAGCAGCGTTACGTTATCCATTATCGCAACCTGCAGCAGTGCACGCGTCACGGTCTTCGTATTACAAAGATACACCGCGTGCTTCAATTCGCTCAATCCCCCTGGCTCCGCGATTACATCGAACTCAATACACGGTTCAGAACAAGCGCGACAAACGATTTTGAGAAGAATTTGTACAAATTGATGAACAACGCGGTATTCGGCAAAACTATGGAAAATGTACGAAACCACGTGGACGTAAAGCTTTTAACACATTGGGAAGGGCGATATGGCGCGGAGGCAATGATCGCGAAGCCGAATTTCCACAGCAGAAGTGTTTTTTCGGAAAATTTAATAGCTGTTGAATTGCGTAAACTCGAGGTGAAATTCAACAAACCGATATACGTGGGTATGTGTATTCTAGACATATCAAAAATTTTTTTGTACGAATTTCATCACGAGTACATGTCTCCCCAGCACGGATCAAATTGTAAAATTCTATACACCGATACAGACAGCCTCATTTATCACATTCGATGCGACGATATCTACGAGTCCATGAAACGCAATATCGATAGATTCGACACGAGCGATTATCCTATCGACAATCCATATAATATGCCGCGTGTAAATAAGAAGGTTCCAGGGCTGATGAAGGACGAAAATAACGGTGCGATAATGACCGAATTCGTAGGTCTTAGAGCGAAAATGTATGCGCTTCGCGTAGACGGCAAAAAGGATACGAAAAAGGCGAAAGGCGTCAAGACCAACGTCATAGCCAGAACGATAACTTTCGACGACTACGCGAAGTGTTTGCATAAGGAGATCGAAATGATTCGCAGACAATCGTGCATACGGTCTAAATTGCACAAAGTGTACACCATTTCGGAGTCTAAAATCGCTCTAAGTCCGTACGACGACAAGCGGCATATCGTACCCGATTCGACCGACACTCTGCCCTGGGGACATTATAATATACCGTTGTAAAATAGAAATTGTATTTATTGTAAAATAGAAATTGTATTCCCATGTATAGAAATTATTATAAATAGTAGAATTATTGCATAAAAATTATTCATACATGTATAGAAATTATAAATGGCGGAATTAACGTGTTAAAATAAAAAATTGTTCACACATGTATATGTATAATTATATTTATTGATTATTTTACAATACATTATTTTTATTTATCCAAGAATTGTGTGATTTATCAAACCCCAGCCACTTTCTACGCAACACTTTTTCCACTAGATATACATCAGGATCAGTGACGCGTTGCAGCTCGTGTTCATAGAATCCTCCAGCAACGGGTTTTCCACAGGAATCGACCAACAGATAGGTCGCGGGATTAGTTGTCGGTACTTTGGCTATCTTGAACACCTCCGTTGTCCAATTCGGCGTATAGCCTTTATCGAAGATGGTTTTAAATTTGCTCACGAGCACAAAATCGCCCAACTTGAATCTCGCCGGAGCAGCGATCTTTATGTTGTTGTATACGGTGGCTAGCAGCTTATCGGCGATCGCAGGGGTAACATCGCAAGGACGCATTCCGATGGTTCTATGTTTTCGCGCGTTATACTCTGCGAGCAGACGCGGTGGCGAATCGGTCCATCTATAGGTTCCATTCAACGTAAACAGTTTCCACATATTGTTCTTCAACGTTCGATTGAAACGTTCCACGACGGAGGCCTTCATCACCGAATACGTAGAATAATGATTAATGTCATGCTTTGTCATGAGTTTCTGCACATCGGCGTTGTAAAATTCTTTTCCTTGATCGGTTTGTAAATTTTTAGGATATCGATCTCTAAATATCTTTGCAAACGCTTTAGTCACCTCAGCGCCACTTTTAGTCTTGAGCGGCAACGCCCATGCATACTTGCTCAACACATCGATGACGGTGAGTATGTAGTGGTGACCCTGGTTGAATCGCAAGTATGGTCGCATTTCTACAATGTCAGCTTGCCACAGATCGTCGTATCCATGCACTATGACGCGCCTCCGCGGGAAATGTCTTCGAGCTGGAGCATGCAATTCGTCAACGAGTCGTCGCTTCTTGTGGCCATGGTTTTCTTCTTTACTCTTGGATTTCGGTAATGGCTGCATGTTTGACGCGAATGATGTGATGATTATCGTGTACGTGCATTATGTACTCCCCGTCGGCCCGAGGACAAGTTCAACCGTCTCGCATGATTCTCCTTCGCATTGTCGCTGCGGATTCAACGCCTCCGATATCTTTTGAACGCTGTTTTGCAACGTCAGCATATCTCTTTGAAACACGACCAGCTTCCTCTCTAATTCTTCCTGCTGCTCTCGCAAAAGTTTAATGTTCTTTTCCACGTATAGTTTATTGACGGCATCGGTGTCGGTCACCGGCTGAGCTACGCGTCGTATCTTGCGTGATTTTGCATCAAAGTCGGCACCGGTCACGCAAAGAGCGTTATCTCGCATATAATTTCGAAGCAGACCGGTCCATTTGTAATAGTCCATTGTAGCTGCTCCACTTTTCTCGAGCGATACCCCAAATTTGTTGATCGGCATCTCGACGTATACAGTGCAAATCATTGGCGTGCGGTTTAATTTATAATGAGGCCTACCTCGTGGAGTTCCTCGATAATCGATAGAATTTCGGGATCGTGAGAGTTGTTACCCGCCTGACGCGACGCTTCAAGCAAACGCAACCGATCCACCAACTCGTTGGGATCGTCCCAGTGCACGTAATCGATCTTGTTATCGTTTACCACCATGGCTCGTGGCACCGTTAGACCTTTCCCCGCCCTACTAGTCGACACACGGGGAAGTAGAGGTGCAATTACATGCTTGTACTTGTATCCCTTATTGCTTAATATGGGGTATTTAGCATTATGATCGCGTCTGTGGGCATTCGTCGACAGCAGTATACTTTTGTATTTTTGTTTATCGACATCGGTGTACACAGCATCGTCGGGAATTCTTTTGAAAATCAGTTCGTAAAAACCGGGTGTTCCTCCATATCTTACACCATCTATGATTATATTATCGCCCCTGTCTATATCGAAAGCCTTATCCCCCAGCATCGTTCCACTATTACCAAAGTACACGCCGTACACATAGTCCATTGTCGTATCCCTATCACCACTTAGGATCGCGCTCATTTATTTTTGCCCCAGCGGACCGAAATGACTGCGAAACGTTTCTTGTCCCTCGGGTGTTTGGAGTTGATGTCTAATAGATGTTGCAAACGACTCGTCTGGTGTAGTTTCGAAAACGTCGTCATCATCAATGACTGAGAGCGATTGTACGCGAGGAATTGTATTTATTGGCGCTGGTGGAACGGGAGACTCGTTTGATGCAGCATTCCGCCGTTTATGCTTTGATTGAACTGGTGTGGAGGTTACGAGTGAATATTCCGATGACGTGCGTCGTTTCTTCTTTCTCTTACGTGATGTGTTCCCTTTCGACACGATTTTTGTTTTAGGCGTTAATGTTTCATTTTCTTCAACGTCTGTGCTCATCGGCGGTGATGTGTCAGCTTCTGTCGTTGCAGTATTTTCCATAATATGTTTTAAGGGTTCCACAATCGGTTTGAAGTATTTCTCCAACGCGATATCTTCCTCCATCTTGCCAGTCTTCAAAGCTTGATGTTTCCGGCGAATGGCTTCGCTGGTTTTTGCAATTTCCTTCACTATTCTCTCGCGATCCTTAATCTCCAGACTATCGATATCAATCATCGTCGTTGTACCGCAGACGTTGCGTTCCCACCGACGTTTTGACGATAATTGACCATCTCACGGTACGGCAAACTCGTTAAATCCCTTTCTATAACGTCCATTGGACATCGCGCCAATGGACTCCCGTTGCCAACAATTACGACACAAAGCGCAGAAATCCTCGTAAGACATGTCTGTGTTTACGTGATCGTTGTACACATGTTTCAAGTTGGTACCATCCTGCTTAAACAGAATCAGCAGATTGGCATTGTCGCGTATAAGATGTTTGGGAATCTTTGCATACGTCTGACAGAGATAGAAACAGTCAACGTTCGAGTGGCGCCCCATTGCAAAGTATTCCCTTATCGTATCCTGCTTGTCACATGCCACGTCATCAAAGATAAAAATGGAATTCGGAAGCGATTCGCTCGGTGGGATGACGTCACTGTTATTCGAAAACGTAAAGTAGCCAATTTCATCTATAGGAGTCAATAAATTATCCAAATACTGATATTTCGGCTGTTGCAACGACTTGGAGTACACGTACACGTTCTCGAAGCGGACGCCGTGAGGACTTTCCAACAAGCTCACCAGCACGTTGGTCTTTCCACAATTTGATGGACCGCAAATGAGGCAGCGGATAGTGTTTGGCAGCATGCTACCGTGTCTGCGCATTGTTTTCGGGGACATTAGCTGTGATTTATCGTCAAAATTTTTCACGCGTATCGCCACAGGTTGCCGTACGAATCGCATCCTGTCCGTGAACCATGAAAAATGATTTTTGATACGTCGAAGCGGTCTATTTATAGGTCTGCGCCGAAGCAAAACAGCTCAGTATGCAGCATGCTTCTGGTCCTGTCGGATAATTTCAATATTCGAGCCCTAACCTCTGAGCAGTTGAAATATATACCAAAGATTATTCTACTGCGAGAGTTTGGCAGACACATTGATCAGTTGTGGAACAGGCTCCCCGAGCATATAAAAGCAGATTCTGAGGTTCAGCAGCATCGCCCGTGTCTGGAGCATTATAATCGCCCTTGGCAGCGAACGCATATCGACGGTCCGGCACCATTGATTAAAAACTGTAGCGAATGTCACCGACGAGAGTAAAGAAAGGTCGTGGTTTGTTAAATCGGGCGATAAACGCGCTACCTATCGAACTACATATCCCAGGATATCAGTTTTGCGGTCCAGGAACTCATCTGGCAAAACGATTGGCTAGAGGTGATCGAGGCATCAATCCGTTGGACGCAGCGTGTCGCAAAAACGATATTGCGTATTCGCATAGCAACGACCTCGACGAAAGGCACGCGGCAGATAAGGTACTCGCTGACAAAGCGCGAAAACGCATCGTTGCGCGAGACTCGACTCTGGGTGAAAGAGGTGCTGCTACAGCTGTTTGGGCAGCTATGAAGGCCAAGACGAAAATCGGAATGGGGATGAAAACAAAAACCTGCAAAAGGACTCCAAAGAAAGCATCGAAAAAACGGATTCTTCCAGTAGCAAAACGGGGTGGTATATTACCGCTTCTCCCGCTGCTAGGTGTCCTGGGATCGTTAGCTGGTGGAGCGGCGGGGATCGCCAAGGCGGTCAACGATAATAAGGCGGCGCAACATCAGCTGCAGGAAATGCAACGCCATAATCGCTCCATGGAAGGTCGCGGACTTTATCTCACACCGTACAAGCGCGGACAGGGAATATCGAAACGAAAAAAAAAAAAACGTCGAGAAGAAAATAAAAATGCCTGCGGGCGTAACTACCGATTTTCAATTGGAGGAGTTGGCAAAACGTATGCGTATCCCATTTTTTAGAGGTGTTTTTATGCGAAACGCGTTACCAGCCGGAGGAGTACGTCGAAACGAGAGCGGTATCGTAAATTTGGACAATGCTGCGGGATCAGGGACTCATTGGGTGGCATATGCGAAGAGAGGGTGTCGAGCTATATATTTCGACAGCTTTGGGAATCTTCGACCGCCCAAGGAATTGGTAAAATATCTGGATAAAGATATTGTGGAAATTGAATACAATCGTTCGTCTTACCAGAAGTACAATCAGAGCAATTGTGGACAACTATGTTTACGCTTTCTACAAACGATCGGCACCAAATTTAAGGATTGACTTCCCACCACTCTGAGTCAGTACCAGTCCAGTCGTACAGCTCGGAATATGTCGTTAACATTCACTCTAACCGGCAAGAGTAGCACCCTCGCGGTGAGCTACTTTCCACCCATAGATTTGAGCGACGATGAATACGAGCTTGGTCTAACAACCTTTGAAACCTATCATACAATACCGAACATCGACTCGAGCAACGATAAATTCTACTTCGCCGTGAATTATGATACCGAAAACAACACCATCACCGACACCACTCATGAATACATTACGATTCCCCACGGCTCCTACGAACTAGACGCCATCGCCAAGTATTTGAAGCAGCGATTACTCGAACGCTATCCTCAAAATCTCGGCGGCACCGGCGATAACAGTGACAACGATGCGTATCCTATAGTGTTGCGTCCCAACAACAACACCATGAAAAGCGAACTGTACTGTCGGTTCACCGTAGACTTTACAAAGCCCAATAACATTGGATCGCTACTGGGATTCTCGACGAATCGGGTATTAGAACCTGGACGGTGGCACGAATCGGACGATCCGATTAATATCATGAACGTGAACATTATTCGCGTAGAATGTAGCGTAACCGCTGGCGCGTACAGCAATGGAAGGCGTGTACATACGATACATGAATTTTCTCCAAGAGTCCCACCAGGATATAAGATATCGGAAACGCCTGCACAGATCATTTACCTTCCAATCACCGCACAGGTCATTTCGGATCTGACGATACGCGTTGTGGATCAAGACGGACGATTGCTTGATTTTCGAGGTGAAGAGATTACCATCAGATTGCACGTACGACGACGACGATAATACATGTGGTGCGAACGAAAGAGATGCTTGTATTGAACGACTCCAGAAACCCGTTTCTTCCAAGTGAAATTGTTTGCAACAACAACAACAACTGCAACAGCTCTGATCACGCTAAAAAGAAGAGGCTCAGTGTTGCGAACATTGCATTTTTGAAATCATTAGGATTCATTGTGCGCATTTAAGTTGAAAAAATGGCTGACATTCTAAGCATTGGAGGGAAGCCAACGTTTGATGATCGCATCGTCAAGCTCGAGACTCACACGTACAACCCATACGTCAACACGACGTTTGGATACAGCGATGAGATAAGAATACCTATACAGCAGCAGGATTTATACACATTGCCATGTGAAAGTTTCCTCTACGTGGAGGGGAAATTGAAGATAAATAAGCCAAATGATGCGTTAACTGTGACGTTGGGAAATAATTGCATGGCGTTCTTATTCGATGAGATTCGATACGAGCTGAATGGCGTGGAGATTGACCGCAACAGAAACGTCGGAATAACTAGCACGCTTAAAAACTATGTATCGCTGACATCCGACGAAGACAAAAATATGGAGAATGCAGGATGGGGCTTGAAACGACGCGATGGACTAATATTGAAAAATCATTTTAATTTTTGCGTCCCACTCAAATATTTGCTGGGATTTTGCGAAGACTACAAACGCATGATTATTAATGCTCGTCACGAAGTGATTTTAATACGATCACGCAACGATAACAATTCTCTAATAGGATCGCCAATGTTGGAACCAGAAATCGAATTACTTAAAGTGCAATGGCGGATGCCTCATGTGACGCTGAACGACGTTAATAAGCTATCGTTGCTACGTGCTTTGGAAAGTGGACAAAACCTGAGCATTTGTTTTCACTCGTGGGATTTGTACGAGTATCCTCTCTTACAGAGCACGACCAAACATTCGTGGGCTGTGAAGGCAGCTGCGCAGCTGGAGAAGCCGCGATACATTATCTTTGCTCTACAGACTGCTCGAAAGAATGTGATGAGCGAAGACGTTACTATGTTCAACAACTGTAAATTGACCAATGTAAAACTTTTTCTCAACTCGGAATTTTACCCATACGATGATCTGAACTTGGACTTTGACAAGAATAAGCACGCCATCTTGTTTAACATGTATACGCAATTCCATAAATCGTATTATGGACATAGTTGCAACGAGGCATTATTCACCGTGGCGGAATTTTTACAATTTGGCCCCCTCGTGGTGATTGATTGCTCGCGACAAAATGAGTCGATCAAGAATGGCACCGTGGACGTGCGCATAGAATTCGAGTGTAAAGAGAATGTACCTGCAAATACTACGGCATACTGTCTGATTCTGCATGATCGGGTGGTTGAATACAATCCGCTGACAAACGTGGTGCGCAAAATCAATTAAATTGCCACGCTACTTGTCCGCCCTCTCCTGTGCCAAATTCACACAAAATTTCATCGTGAAAATCGACATGCTTTACGAGAAAGGCTGCATTCTCCCGTCTGACTTGGAAGCGAACGGACCTCCAAATTGTACCGATGATGACTGTACCAACATTTGTTGACCTGCAAGGGTTCATCGTCGATGGAAGATTTGTCGTCAAGGAAGTGGCGGTTCTACGAAATGGATTAATTCTCTCGCACTATATTTTTGGGAGTTCGATGCCGCAATATCTTCTTACGAAATCCGACAAATCAAGCATTCGATGGCTGGTGGCAAAGCATCATGCCCTACGTTGGGACGATGGAGACGTTCCGTACAGTATGGCTAAACGGCTAATTACGAAAGCTGTAGCTGATGCGATCGACGAAGAAGATGACGCATCCCATATCATATACGTTAAAGGGCTGCAGAAACGCGACTGGCTCATGGATTTCCTCGACGAAAATACGATAGCGGACGTGGTCATCGAGACGCTGGACATTGACTACGAGGATATCAAATCACTAAATAAGCTAAATGTAGTTAATACACTGCGATGTGGCAGACACGCGAAACACTGTGCCGTGCAAAATGTATTTAAAATATTCAACTGGTGGTCTAAACGCCAGAGAGAAATGCTTAAATAAAATATAATCAATTTTAATGCATAAATGTTTTTTTTCTTCACCCTCCCCAACTTCCTACATGTACGCTAGATTAAGACGATAGTTGTAATTATTATGTGGGAAACCGTTCGATTCGCGTTCAATACCCGTTCAAAACCGTTCGATACCGTTCGATTCGCGTTCGATACCCGTTCGATACCCGTTCAAACCCGTTCGACACCGTTCGGCACCGTTCGATACCCGTTCAAACCCGTTCGATTCGCGTTCGAAACCCGTTCGATTCGCGTTCGATACCCGTTCGACACCCGTTCAAAACCGTTCGATTCGCGTTCGATACCCGTTCCAAACCCGTTCGGCACCGTTCGATACCCGTTCAAACCCGTTCGATTCGCGTTTGAAACCCGTTCGATTCGCGTTCAATGCCGTTCGATACCGTTCAAAACCGTTCGATTCGCGTTCGATACCCGCCCCAAACCCGTTCGATACCCGTTCAAACCCGTTCGATACCGTTCGATTCGCGTTCAATACCCGTTCAAAACCGTTCGATTCACGTTCGAAGTAGTACGTTAGGCGTTGAAAGTGATACGATAGACGTTTCATATACTTTCAAAATGGTGTGATCTAGTCAAATGATGTGTCAAAGAAGAAGGAGAAAACGGTTCAACGAAATGATATGTGCAAAGAAAAAAAATGTAATGGTGTCACGTCCCGGGTGGAGGTCTTTGGGGGACAATGACACTGTGGGGGTTTTTGAACACAGGCGAGGATCTGAAATCCTGCACACTGAGAGTTGAGGGAGGTTAGGCGAGGATCTGGAATCCTGCACACTGGGGTAGAGGGAATTTAGGCGAGGATCTTGAATCCTACACACTGGGGTAGAAGGAATTTAGGCGAGGATCTTAAATCCTGCACACTGGGGTCGAAGGAGGCTAGGCGAGGATCTTGAATCCTGCACACTGGGGTAAAAGGAGGTTAGGCGAGGATCTTGAATCCTGCACACTGGGGTAAAAGGAGGGTAGGCGAGGATCTTGAATCCTGCACACTGGGGTAAAAGGAGGTTAGGCGAGGATCTTGAATCCTACACACTGAGGTCGAGGGAATCTAGGCGAGGATCTTGAATCCTACACACTGAGCGACCAAGGAGGGTTTAAATAATGAAATTGTACCCGATGAACACCCGTTAGACCCTTGTGGGTTTTTATACCGGTTCGATAATAGGATTTACCGCTGCATATACATAAGAAGTCACTCGTAATGGTTCCGCGAAATCCGTCTAGGCATACGTCGGTACGCGGCCCGTGCAGAAGAACGTTTGTAAACACTGTAAGGACACTCGCTCGCGAACCGAGATCAGCTGTTGCAGCGGTTCGTTACGTTTGGGATCTTCGTTGCCGAAGGATTAACACAATAACTTCACGATTGATTTAAATGGTTGTTTATTCAGGTTAAACAAGTACGTTATCATGCACTGCGTTAATGGTGCAGTAGCGATGATCGTTCGCGTATGACATTTATAAATGTATATAAAATAAAATGTTTATGGATGGACATGCGATACAATAAAAGATGATAATATAGTATGAAATGAGCAAGTAAGAATAATAATATGAATTTCAATAAGCGTTAATAATACAAAGTGTTATAAGATGCTAAGCGTTAGCAGAAATAATAATACAAAGCAATGAAAAATAGTATGAAATAAGCAACAAGAATAATAATATGTAATGTCATTAAATGAGGGTGATATGCCTTTAAACAATATGATAATTGAAATAGCTTACAAGAGTCGTTGTAGAAATAGTTGTTATTCACTTTCACTAATTATATATATACGTTCTTCGCTATGTTTCCGTAGAGGAAGTTTCGTATAAGAGAGGGATTCGCCTTATGGGTCCTTGTATTTATACATTTTAAAAGATTGTTAGGGGTGAAGGGCGGTTGCGGTATGCAACCTTGACCTATTTCGGCACGTGTCGCAGTACAGGTTATTAATAGATTTGGTCTTCCGGGGTTTTTATATGGCCTTGTAATGAATATTTGTCGTTAAGTCTTCCGGGGTTCTTTTGCATAGAGTTTTGAAAGGGGATACTCAACCCATTGAATGGACTGTGGGTGGTTTGATTAGAAAGAGGGAAAAGGGGTAATGACTTCTTTGGTCATGGGGAGGTTGTGAGACGTGGTCTCGATTTAAGAGGGGTTTTTAGGGACGAGGGACTTGTATTTATTAGATTTGGAGTGATGTGGTCGTGCCACGTAAGGTTAAGAGGGGATTTGGGGGTCGTCGTTGACCATCTTGAGATGGGGACCGCTAAGGTACATCGCCAAGGTGATCAGTGGTTTGGGGAAAAGGGTAAGACTTGAATTAGGAAGACTTTGGTGAAGTGAGGTTATGAAGGACTTGTACTGTTACCGCGCGAAAATTAGTGGGACGTCACAATGGTCAGCGGAAATGAATCTAGAGAACAACAGCGTCTCACTTTTGCAAAGCTACGCACTTCTCGATTTCGTGGTAAGGGTCTCCTTGTGCGAGCCTGGAGATGTAGCGAGACCAGTTGCATTCAAAATCGTGGTCAACGTGCAGTCACTTTGACAGTTTTTAAACACTCTTCATTTTTTTTGAGCTAAGTGAAATTGCTTTGAAGGACATCATCAATCGTTCAACGCATAGAAGATACAATCGAATAATACCGTAAGTTTCCATTATCATATTTTTAGTGAATCGTTGTGTTAATAACTTTGAGAATTATAAGAAAAATCGATTTCAGATTATGTATCTACCCGTGAATTTGAACCGGTCAGCTACGGGTACAATCACAGCTGCTGTGACACCTATTCGCCAGATTAATCCAAAAGTATACGTGACGTGTCGAAATATCGCAGTACAATCTGAGGAAATTCGGGATGGTGAACATCATGAGGCGGAGGCAGAGCATGATGGTGGAATTTTTTTAAAAGTATTTCATAATGGGACCACCATACGAGATGATCCACCGGACGACCACTTCGGGGATGAAGAGTTCTGGCTGAATCGCAATGCACGGAATGAATATTTATTAGAAGGTGATGATGAGGATGATAATATTTTCGCGTATCCAAATATATATCAGCGGAATCGTATGGGTGCTCCGCAAAGTGTGGTGTGGCGTAACAGTGTTAATGCTGAAAAGATCGATTACGACGCCGTTTTAAAGAACTCAGTATCGGGGCTTCGGGGCAGTAATGTTTCAGTTCAAACCGACCCTGCGCAAGTTCCTGTAGATTTATTGTTAAGTGAACTATTTGCTGATGATCCTATCGAGTGGGATATGTGGCAGCCTTCTACGCCTTCGCCGCCTTCGTCGCCTCTGCAGGTATGTAACATTCTGCATTGTGTTTATGTGCGTGATGTTTATTATGTTTAATGTATCATTATTATATCAACTTTTGTATCTGTGTGTAGGTGATTCATGGAAATGCGCGGAACCCATCATCCCCACCGGAGTTGCTGCAACCGTCCCCATCACCTTCGACATCTTCGGCACCGATGGACGACGACAGCGACGATATTTAGATTTTATATTCTTTTTATTTTATCATCCAGATTTTTTTCTTTTTGCCTATATTTTTTATTTTATTATTATCATTATTATTATGTAACAATATATATCGTAAACATATATAATTTCACAATTTCATTCGCTCGTCTTCCTCACATAATTTTAAGATTATACGTTTCAATAATTATTATTTCTCTGCGTTGGGGGGGGGGGGGGGGAACAGATCTGCTGACGTCGCATAATTCTACTTCGTTCTTCGCGCCGTGAAAATGACGTCACCCCGCACGGTCGCTCCAGAGGATTCGAGTTACGCGCGATCGCGCGAGACGCTGCGACGACGCTATGTAGTGCTCTCTCTCTCCTCCGAATTAAAAAATGCTCTGTCCCTTTCCCTCCTCCGAAGACGCGGCGTGTAAAAAGCCGACATCGTCCGAAACAATTTCCGCTTCATAATGGTTTGGAAAAAAAATTTCGGGGGGTCATTCACTTCCTCCGGCTAAATTTTCGGGGATGGGCCTGGGGTTTGAAAAGTTTTCGGGGTGGGTCTAGGTCGTCCGCATGCATCGGTTAGGTCTAAAAAATTTCGGGGGTGGACCAAGGTCGTCCCCAGCATCAGTTAGGTCTAAAAAGTTTTCGGCTGTGGGTCAGGTCTCCGCGGCGGCTCGGCCCGGACTAATCCCCTCCATCATCGCGGCTTCCCCCACTCCGCGGCACGTGCGCGCGCAAGCGACCTTCCTCTCCCCGCAGGTCCCGCGCCCATGTTTCCCTCCGCCGCGCTCCCCCGCGCGCCCTCACTTCCCCCCGCCCCCGCGCTCCCCTCATTGCCTCATGGGTTAGAATCCCCCTTGCCTTACTACTACGGTTCGGGTAGCGTTCGGGACGCGGCAGTTTGCTTACTCAAGAATCCGATTTTGCAAGGTTAGCTGATGTCTTAACAGGTATTGTGAAAGCAGGCTCAGTGCGTTCAAATAATTTTTTGAACGAGAAGTTTTTGCCGGAATTTGATCCAGCCGCAGAAAATCTAACCTCAGCGGATTGGATTGCCAAAATTAATATTAATGCGTCAATATATGGCTGGGATGACAAAACGAAACTTTATTTGGCGGTATGCAAATTAAAGGGTAATGCAAAATTGTGGTATGATGAACTACACCATTCGCGTATGTCGTGGCAAGACTTTTCGCATGCCGTTATTGAACAGTTTTCGGGGGAATTACAATTTGGTAAGCTATTCCATGAAGCAGCAAATTATATGAGCTCCCCAGGTCAGGATTTGCAAACGTATTGTTTTACTAAGTTGGAAAAATTAATAAGTTAAAGCTTGAGCTCGCGAAGGAAAAGTTAGTTGACCTTGTAGCGCATGGGATACATGATCAGAACATTCGTGTGACTCTTCAGAATGCCCGTTGCAAAACGCTTATGAAATTTAATAAATGTCTGAGTATTTTCTCGGCTGAGAATTCAAAAGTAAAGGAAACTAAGCATTATACAAAGCGGGATGTTCCAGCAGAAAACGTGAAAAAACAGGGAGATTATAAAACGAATGGTGCTGTTAGGGAGGCTTCCTGTTATACTTGCGGCAAGACAGGGCATTTGAAGGGGAATTGTCCTGGTAAGGGGGAAGTAAAATTAGTTGGAACGCAAAGGGATAAGCTGACATGCAGGTACTGTCATAAATCGGGTCACGTGGAAGACCAATGTTATCGTAAGAAGTCCGAGAAAGGTGTTGTGTCTGGACGCCTGGGGGCGAGATTCTGGCCTAGAATCTCGGGTTGCTCCGGGTCGTCCTTCATGTTCGTCGTCCAACGGGCCCCGAACGTTCGGGAGAGAGTACCGGGACAGAAGGATTCGGTTTGAAACCGAAGGTAGGGGATCGCTGCGGGTTAAAGAGTTGGAACTCACCGTAATGTTAAACACGTTTATTCTGTCCCGATCTGGGTGACAGGCTATGCGCGTACTGTAGCGGTTAAGCGCTAATTACAAAGACGTCGTCCCCTAGCTTGTAGGAGTTCTTATATCTAAATCGGGACGAAGCGGGGACCAGAGGGGTCACCGCCTTTGGCTCGTTCTTCGGCGATTTTGGGGGAAACGCTGATGGTGCTCGCGGTTTATTGCCCGCGCTTTGGCGCTCGCGCGTGATATCGGAATGCGCGGTGGTTGTAACGTTTGATCGTTGGCCTAGTTACAACAAAGGCAAAAAGAAGTCTACTTGACTAAAGGCCGCCACACACGGTCTAGTCGGCCCGTCAAGGCTGCTTGCGCAGGCCGGCCTGATCAAGTCCACCGGACGCCCGTAGTGCCCCCGCACGCTCCGGTCGGCTGACAGGCTGGCCGGACGGTGCATCCACACGCTCCAGCCGGCCTGACGGTATTTTAAATTTTTAAAATTTTCTTTCCTGCGCTTCATCTTGATAAAACAGTATTATAATGGCTGGAAAAAATTGTGTCCTTAAATCAAAAACTAGAAACTTGAAGCGTTGAAATGCTTTTTTAAAATATTTTTTGCGACTATTTTTCGCGGAGATACAGCCATTTCAAAATGACCAAATTTTTCAGCAAGTTATAGTGTTCCTTTAATTTTGTCCACTAATGCATTTCCATTTTCAGTTTACTTTATAATTATTCACATTATTAACAACCATTATTCACATTCCAGTAGATACGCGTTTCCTAAAATATTCGAAACATTTTCATTGCCCGAAACATCCAAGCTTCAACCTACTCGACATATTCGGCCCGCTCGATTTTTTCAGACCGCTGGAAAAAATTCGAGCTACTCGGTTCTTTCAGACCGATCGGTTTTTACGGATACTCGGCTCGGCTCGCTTTTTCCGGACATTGAAATAGCCCTACAGTGTTCTCAGTTTTGTCAACCGAACATGACATCGACAGACGACGTTTTAGCTGTAGTAGGCTTATTATTAGCCACAAGAAATTGTTCCAAACGGAAAATAGAACGAAGTGTGTAGTGCAAAGAATGGTTAAAAAAGGGGGACGTTATTCACACGTAAATGTATCAAAGGAATTGCATTTTGCGCCTAAAGATTGGCACAATTATTTAAGGATGAATGAAGAAACATATTTAAGGCTCCTTTCTTTGGTCACTCCCTTCATTCAAACGCAAGATACAAATATGAGAGACGCCATTTCACCGCACGAGAGATTAACTGCTACATTGAGATTTCTTGCAACTGGAAGAAGTTACGAAGACCTTAAATTTACTACAATAATCTCATCTCAGGCTCTTTTGTATATTGTACCTGAAACATGCGATGCTCTATACAGGGTGTCCCAAAAATGTCGGAGTTCCTTGGAAGGGGTAACTCAGGGGGTGATTTGAAACAACTTTTTCCTTAGCGAAAATATTGTCCGAAGCTTCGTTAAGGAGATATTAACAAAAAGCCCCGACCAATCAGAGCGCGCGCCTTCCGTCCGAGCTCCCGCGGTAGCGTTGGCTACGCGGTAGGCGACTGCGCTTGTACTACGAACGTACGAACAAGCAAGTCGGCATGCAAACCGCGTTACACATTTTTTTTTTTAAAGCAGAATCTTAAATAAGAATTATTTGAAGTGAGAGGATAAGAAGTACGTAAACTTCGTTTTTAAATCAAGAGACACGGTAGTGTCTCGCGCCAAGTATATATAGTATATGCGCAGCGCAAGACACACCAGTGTCTATATTACGCCGCGACCCGCTATCAAGAACCCTCAGATTACCGAATCTCAATAACGGCTGATCCGATTAGCTTTTTAATGGTCTTAATGGATAGCTTGGGTTTGATTTACATAAGAAAAGTGTCTTCGTTTTGTTCCTACGTGCCATATGAGCTGAGATATTCCGATGTAATGTTGGAATTTGCCGAATTCTATGTTCTGAAAATTAAGAATCGTCGTCGTCGTCGTAAAGTGTAGGCAAGAGGGGAACATGAAAGGGAGAGGAAATGTCTCCAATATGCACGTCTTTCATTGGATGAAGGTTTCGGCATTCGGCCAATCGCGTAACGAATTGTTGTCACGTGACAGCCAGACTTTAGAGCGTCGAGGTAGACGTAACCTAGCTAATGTCAAACAGTTATAACCTTCCAAGTGTCAGATAAGGAAACTTACAAATTGTTTAAATGTCACGAGTTTTTACACCATAGAGCACACTGAATTATTGTCTCAATTAACAAGGTAAGTCGCCAAAATTTTTTAATAGACTATTTATGTACAGCTTATAGAAACGGACGGGACGGACAGACTTGGAAGTTGTCCGGAGAATGTTCGACAGAGAAGCATCTTCTTTCGCACAAGTGTCTACAAAATAATATATTGTTTTTATACCAGCAAACTATTTTTACATTAGAGTTTTTATGTAAAGCTTATAGAAACGAAGGGGACGCACGGGCTTGGAGAGAAATCAAGAGACACTCATTATTAGATAAGGATTTTACTGCTAAAGTGAACAATTTATTAAAAGAGTTTAAGTCTCCAGCTCTGGAATCCCAAGTATTAGCTCTTGGTGGTCAGAGAATAATTTTAGCTGCTGAGACTCGTTGATGCAGCTATCGAGATACCTTTAGAAGATGTGTTAGGAATTTGGAACCTATGCGTCTTGTTGCTAATGCAGAGAATAGCAATATAAAAGAAGAAATAAGAAAGAATATTATATTTCACACTTAAGTTAAATTTATTTTATTAATAAATCAATATCTAATGATTTAAAAATTGATATAAAAACTAAAAACCGTCATTGAAATATTAAGGGTTTATTAAGGAAAAGTATGCGTATAGGGTGAATTGACCAGTGAATGAACAGTGAGCAGTGAATGAACAAATTGACTTTTTTCGTGTATAACAAGAATACTATTTCATTGAAAACAATGATCTTATATTTGGAATGAAGGAAAATTTATTGAGATAACGGCGATACTAATATTTTTTGAATCTATGAACGTCTCGGTCGCTTATTAATTTTTTTGTTTTGTGGTTTCGGGTGCTGCCATTCTCAGCGAGAAACCTAGTAAGAAAACACGTACGATGACAGTTAACCATTATATTGTGTAAACTGTGTTCTGATATAACTAAATTTGTCAAATTCCTATTATTATAATATATAGATTATATCTTTATATTCTTATGTTAGGTCCCTCGCCTAAAATTCCTTTCTTCTTTTGTAGCGTTTTCTCGTCGGAAAATGAAGTAGGGGAAATATGGACAAAACCGGGTACCTGGGTAATACCGGGACGTGCTATTATTTTTAAAATGGCCTTAAATTTTCCCGCGTCGTTGCTGCCACATATTGTCACGATGTGCATTGTTCCATCAACAAAAGACGATCGTCTTACAATCGTGCATATTGAGGTTATATCGTCTGGTGTGTTTTGGAAGGCTATGATCTAATTTTCGATACTTAAAGAACCTACAATACTTTTGACAGTGTTCAGGTAAGTACTTTTATGTGTGAATTATGTTAATTGTTGCATATTAAAGTGTAAATAACTAAGACAGTTTGTTTGTATTTCGCCATGGTATTGTTGATAATCCGTAATATTTACAAAATTGTATGCTGGGATAAAACCGTACGGGGTAATATCGGGTACCCGATTTTGGACAAAATGTGTGTTATTTTTCAGGCTTCAAAAAAATGCCCCGTGATTACAAACGAGTCACTACCCGGCAGTCGTGGGATGAAGAAAACATGCGGAACGCTATTCTGGATGTTACAAATAGGAAAATAGGTTATAGGTTAGCAGCACGACGATACGAGGTGCCTCAATTTACACTAGAGGATCGAGTACAAAAATTCAAAATTTGTGGAGATATAAAAATCGCGTCTCAGAAAGGCCTAGGTCGTTTCCACACTATTTTTTCTGCTGAGCAAGAAAATCTTATAATGCAACATATTATGACAATGGAAAATCGTTTGTTTGGTCTTACCCGTACGGACATACGACGACTTGCGTTTCAAATGGCCGAAGCAAATAATATAAGTCATAATTTTAATAAAGCAAAAGGACTGGCAGGAGATGAGTGGCTGTATGGTTTCCTGAAACGCCACCCTAAACTTTCGATTCGGTCCCCAGAACCAACGTCAATAGCGAGAGCAATGGGTTTTAACAAGATTAATGTTACTAAGTTTTTCAACCTTTTAACCCAATTGATAGATACCCACAAATTCCCACCAACTCGAATATTTAATGTCGATGAGACGGGTATCACCACTGTGCCCAAAAAACATTCTAAGATTATCGCTACAAAGGGGCGAAAACAAGTGGGAATAGTTAGTTCAGCAGAAAGAGGGCAACTCACAACAGCTGTGATTTGCTTTAGTGCATCAGGAATGTATGTCCCTCCATTTCTTATATTTCCCCGAATTCGGATGAAAGCCGAGTTGCTCGACGGTGCACCACCCGGAACAGTTGCGGCCTGCCATCCAAGCGGATGGATTCAAAGTAATTTATTCGTAGATTGGTTACACCATTTTATTGAATCGGTCAAACCCACAAAAAAATGCCCAGTTCTACTTCTCCTCGATGGCCACACAACGCACACCAAAAATTTGCCTCTAATTGAAAAGGCAAGAGATAATGGTGTAATTATTCTTAGTTTTCCACCACATTGCACGCATAGATTGCAACCGCTTGACGTAAGTTTCATGCGTCCTTTGAATACGTATTACAGCCAAGAGGTAACGACGTGGCTCCGTAATAATCCTGGGCGCAGTGTAAGTCAGTTCCAAATATCTAAATTGTTTGGAGACGCATACTGCAAAGCAGCAACTGTACAAAATGCTCTGGCAGGTTTTAAAAAAACAGGAATTTGTCCAACTAATCCTGAGATCTTTTCGGATATCGATTTTGCTGCTGCTACTACCACCGACAGAGATCTGGTTGAAGAAGTAGTTGGTTCTTATAACAATAAAATAACATCAACGGTTAAACAGACAAATGCAAAAGAAAAATCTGTAATAGCAGCAACAGTTGTTACACCAACAAAACCGTCTTCTTCAACACTAATCGTATCACCTGCGGATATTATTCCAGTCCCACATATGACTCGCAAAATTCAAACGAATAGACGTCGAGGAAAAACCGCCATTATTACCTCGTCTCCTTATAAACAGGAACTTGAGGAGTGCAAAGAAAATAACAAAGAACCGAAAAAGAGGAAGTTATCAAAATTAAAACTAAATTTTGCTAAAGGACCACAACTAAAAAAAAAGAAAACTACAAAATTAAATAAAAGACTGAAGGATAATGATAGTAGTAGTGATGGAAACAATGATAACAGGAGCAACGAAGACATTTGCAATTATTGCAAAGAATCCTATGGTTCATCCAAATTGAATGAAGGGTGGGTGCAGTGTACAGCTTGTTGTAAGTGGGCTCACGAAGGCTGCACCGGTTGGGGGACTGAAGAATTGGACGAATTCCGTTGCTATAGGTGCTAGGGCCAGTTTTTAGTATGGTACCCGGTTTTACCCAGGCTATGGGGTAAAACCGTAAAAACGGACCATATTTTAAATCATAATTTTTTTGTATTTCTTATTGTTTTAAATAAAATGGATTTATACTATTAATTAATAAAGAGTTTAGTCTAATGAACCCTACTTTCAATTTCTTTTTTACATTAATAATGTCAAAGTTATGAGCTTTCATCCTTAGCGTCCCGGTTTTACCCATATTTCCCCTATTATTCTTTGTGTTCAATCACTGGGTGAAGGTATTCATTTATTGGGTATTTTGTTCATTCACTAGTATATTGAGCATTGATTACATTTTTATGATTTATTTCTGACGCCGGTCAAGTAAAAAATCACAAACAATTTTTTTAGACATTTTTAAAGCCTATTCTGTTACAAATTCTTGTTTCATGAATAAATTAGGACATTATTTAATTTTTATCGTTATTTGAAACTGAAAAAACGCTTAGCTGTTCATTCACTGGTCAATTCACCCTACATTATAAAAATACAAACTTTATTTTATTATTTTATTAATTACAACATTCTTCTGTGGCGGGCTACATATTCTCCTGTAATTAGTACTACAAAATGTGTGAAATCTCCACAAAATTACCTTTTTTAAAAAAAAGGTACAAAAAAGAGCGCCAAGTATATAATCCCATCGAAAAGAATCCCATTTAAAAATATTGTCGTAAATTAATAGTTTTACAAAACTAATGATATACACAAATTGCGCCAATTATACCAATGGCTATTTATACAAACAGGACCGTTCCTGGGTTGTTGGTCGCCCAGGTGCGAAAACAATATTGCCGCCCTTATTAATTTAATATTCTTTAACTAAGAATTTGATATGCAGTGCTTACTTTTACATCTATATATACAAAAAAAAATGTATTAACCAATATTAAGCAGATATATTTTTATTTTATTTTATACAAATAAATATTTCAATACCAATAAATATTTTATTCAAAATACTTGGCGCTGCTCTCCGAATTGGTGTTGATAAACTGAATAAATATGTATAAATTGCATTAATCTTTTTCTTTGTTTCTTGTCCGTGCGATCGTGAATGTGTGTATGTGTGCGTGTGCATATGCTGCGTATGATATTAGAATTAATTATATGTAGAATAAATGTGACTGCGTTTCTAATATAATATGTACATGTATATGTTTATCTATTTTAGCCTGTAAGGGAATTATTGCAAATTATTAATACTAAGACAATTATTTTAACATTTCTTCGGTTTCGCAGCGCCAAGTATTTTGAATAAAATATTTATTGGTATTGAAATATTTATTTGTATAAAATAAAATAAAAATATATCTGCTTAATATTGGTTAATACATTTTTTTTTTGTATATATAGATGTAAAAGTAAGCACTGCATATCAAATTCTTAGTTAAAGAATATTAAATTAATAAGGGCGGCAATATTGTTTTCGCACCTGGGCGACCAACAACCCAGGAACGGTCCTGTTTGTATAAATAGCCATTGGTATAATTGGCGCAATTTGTGTATATCATTAGTTTTGTAAAACTATTAATTTACGACAATATTTTTAAATGGGATTCTTTTCGATGGGATTATATACTTGGCGCTCTTTTTTGTACCTTTTTTTTAAAAAAGGTAATTTTGTGGAGATTTCATAAGGCATAAACGGTAATGTAGCAGAAAATGTACGACATGTGATCGTAATTCGTTATTGAGGTAAAAATCCGTAGTTTAATAACGGCCAACACAACTAAATTTAAACAATAATATTAGGTGTATGAATAAATTCTTTCCGACTGGATTTACATAATCAGTACAAAGGTACTGAATTTCTATCGCGGTGGTATTCATAAGCTGCCAGAAAAATGGCAAAAGGTAATGAACAATAATGGAAATTATGTTGATGATTGAGTTGTTTTCATATTTTTTAAATCGAAGTGTTATTGTACCCTAAAATCGGAAAGAATTTATTTCTACACCTAATAATCACCAATAAATTAAAGAAAACTCACCCATTCGGACATTCATTTCCTTCCTTTTCGGAAACCTGTGTCACTGGGTCACTGTACCGATTCTGGTCATCGGTGGACGAAAAGGTTTGTGGTAAGGTAGCGCCCAGTGCTCAGCTGATCGCAGGTATTCGCAGGACACCACCCGAAAGTAAGGGTCGCAACGTCAAGTGCGTCCGGGTTAATGTACCGAATATTCACTTCACTGCACTGATACTAACACTGATCACTTAATTTATTTTCTACGGAACGTGTTGTTCCTACGTTCTACTGAGAACGCTCGCACGGTAGCACTCGCGTCCCTGTCGTTCCGCGCGTACACACAGAACATAGCGTGATACTCTTCGGCGGTGTACATTTCTGGGCCGAGATTACTAGTTGACTGACAGGATTTTTTCCCAAATAACTTTCTCTACCCCCAAGTAGTTTCTCTCGTTCCAATATGAGTTTACTCCCACCAGTACAAGAGGCTTTAGGTAAAAAGAAGCCAGCACATTTTCGAAACACACGTGTTTTGCAGAAGTGCAACGAACACTTTCACAAAAGCCCGCGCTCCGTCCTTCTACTGCCAATGTACCCATTGCTTCGAGATAGAAAACAGACACCACGTGTATCGGTTCAAAAGTGTCCGAAGGGAAGAGAAGCAGAAAGTCTTCGAGTTGCTATAAAGAAGAAAATTCACGTCTGCTACGAGGCGGAACCAATTAAGTCATAAATTATCCGAAACTGTAGGTAACCGTTCTCTACCGCCGACTAGCGGGACAATACGGTCATAAACCGCGACTCTGAAGAAATGCTCTGGCCGGTCAGTCTGATTAATTTTGGGGATCTAGAATTTAAAAAGTGTTATTCAACATCAATACACCTCGCGGAGAGACACAGAGAGAAAAGGGGTAGTCCGCTGACTGCGCGTAGTCCCGCCTGCGTCGTCCACCCTACAAATTCGAAACAGATCCCTTATCTCTCGTGTCTAAACACGCGTTCGAATTTCAAAACAAAAGCACGCGTCGACGTATTCCGTGCGAGAGAAGGTGGGCTCGAAGTTCGATTGGTCCCAAACTAGCCAATTGGGCCTGCTTATCTCTCGTGTCTAAACTAGAGCTGTTCGAGTACTCGGAAAAAGCGAGCCGAGCCAGGCTCGGTTTTTCGAGCCGAACCGAGCCGAGTACCCGTAAAAACCGAGTAGCTCGATAAATCCGAGTAGCTCGAATTTTTTCGAGTAGCTCGAATATTTTCGAGTAGCTCGAATTTTTTCGAGTAGCTCGAATATTTTCGAGCGGCCCGAAAGAACCGAGAAACTCGAATTTTTCGAGCATCTTGAAGCTTGAAGCTTGAAGCTTGAACGTTTCGGGCAATACGAATGTTTCGAATATTTAAGGTTACGTTTATCTACTGGAATGTAAATAATGGTTCTCGATAAGTAAAGTAAATAATTAAAGTATAAGCTGTAAATGGAAATATTCTATAACTTTTGAGAAGTACTAAATTCAAATATTTCTTTTTTTCTTTTCATTTTTTCGTGTCTTTATGAACGTATTCATACAGTTCTGTATATATTATCTTTCTTTTCTCCTTATTTTTTTCTTAGTTTTTTACCTTCTTCGTATGGGTTTTACCTCTGTCGCACCATTGTCAACACAGAGCGTTAAATAAATAAATAAATGAATGAATGAATGAATGAATAAATAAATAAATAAGTGAATGAATGAATGAATGAATGAATGAATGAATGAATGAATGAATGAATGAATGAATGAATGAATGAATGAATGGATGAATGAATGAATGAATGAATGAATAAATAAATAAATATAAATAAGCGTATATACACATATTACTAAACGCAAGACCATTTTATTCTTTTACATTTGCGCTTAAAAAACAAATCTTTTCAATTTTTTCGGGCAATAGAGAGGCCCTTTTCTCATTTATTACATTCCCCGCTAGTGAGAACAGCCTCTCACTGAACGCCTGTGTGGCTGGTATTCCTAAAAAATCTTTGGCCACGCGTGCCAAATGTGGGAAGCGGGCTGAATTCTCCCTCCACCACTGTGTGATGCATGTGTTATTTGGCACAATTTTCTCCTCCATGTACCCCTTCACTTCTTTGCGTAGTGCTGTGTCCGCGGTATCATCTGTCTTTTCCTCCACTCTTTGAATATCTTCGAAAAAGGCGAAGAGACTCCCCGACGGCGATGATACTGCAATAAAAACAAAATATATAACATACAACATTCAACACAATATGTAATAATCTGCTTATTGTTTTACACCCACTTGGCGGTTGGTTTGGAGATATGCTTGTCGCATGCTCGTCGCCTACATCGAGGTACTCGATTGCAATTCCATACAGCAAACAGTGAGACGCCTCTTTCTTTTCTCCTGCCAGCAATCGATCTTTAATGCGAGGGTCCATGACCATTGCAATTATTAAAGTATTGCAACCCTCTATAAAATGGAATCTGGTGTTTAAGTGTAGTAATAAGTTATTTTTGAAATGTGTTGGCGGCGTATCGTTGTTCTCTGTGGTGTGTGTTAATTCGTTTTGTAATCCGTGTATAGTGGGAATGTATCTGGGCAATGTTGGTGTATTATCGGCTGTTAGTAAGAGGGTTGCTTCTTTGAATATTTTCAATGATTTGCAATATTCATTGATCATGGACCACTCGCAACTGTTTATATTGTTCGGCATCCCCGGCTCACCAAGAACTGCATTTATTGAACGTTGCACCTCGAGTAGACGATGTAACATATAGAATTCGAAGTTCCACCTCGTCTCCACATTGCCAATCAATTTCAGAGGCTCGCAATCGGGAGAGTCTCTTTGCTGCTGTCTCCTGAGTTTGTCGGCAGCCGATGGTGTACGGTGGAAAAATGACACGATGCCTTTACATTTTTTTATTATCCCGACTAATTCTTTGGAATCCTCAATGGCATCTTTAATGACCAACTGAAAAGAACTCGTTGTATGAAATGTGACATATTGGCGATATATTATTTATTTTCACATTTAATTATTTCTCTCTTTTTCTTTACCTGCAGAGTGTGAGCGAAGCAAGGGATGCGCTCCCACGTACGGCCCAATCTGATGGCCTTGATTATGTTAGCCGCGCTGTCTGTGACAAAAAAAATCTTTGCATTACTTTTATCCAGGCCCCACTCAACTATACTGGTTTGCAGTAGGCTTTGCAAATTCTCGCTGGTGTGTTCTTTTGGCATGCAGTGTATGTCCAGTGTATAATTTTTTAAGTCAAAATTTCCGTCTAAATAATGCAGCGTTAACGACGTATAACTGTCTTTCGCCAGTGACATCCAGGTGCTGGTTGTGAAAGCGAACGTGCGCACCTAGGTAATCCAAAATAGTTACACGATATTAATAAATGTTACATAAAGTTAAAAAGGTTTTTTAATATCGCACAAAACATGCTGATAAATGTGACGAACATTAGAAAAGTTATACTTACAGTTCTGACATCCTTAACAATCTGTTCTTCGATTCTTTTTCTTTCGTTCCGATATAATTCCGGTATTAGTGTTTCGGAAAATACTGTTGGCTCCGGGATTTGATATCTGGGCTCTGCAGTATTCAAAAGGTTTCTAAATCCCGTATCACTTACAATGGAAAATGGTTGACAATCTAAAACTATCATCCGGGCTATGGCGTTGGTTAAATCCTTCGCCCTTGGGGAATTTTCGTCTAATTTTCCAAATTCTTTGTGACTTTCGGATACATCTTTCACTATCGCGCTGTTCTTAAGTGTCTCCTGAGCCAGAGTCTTGTACACCTCGCTATGCTGGCTTTCCACATGTCTTCTAAGGGATGTGGTACTTCCTGCTTTGGTTTTAAATGTTTTTTTGCAAATATTACAAACACCTTCCTCGCGATTTGACTTTGAAAACCATTTCCATATCCCGCTTTGATTTTTACGTTGTCTCTCCGTTCCGGTAACGAATGCATTTACTTCGCTACTCCCGCTACTATTTACAATTATTACAGTATTTTCAATACGTTCATTATGTACACTATTTACATCACACTCAACAATTTCCATATTATCCGTAAATTGATATTCCATATCACTAATTAGTAATTTCAGAGAACTATGCCACCACCAAGTATGATTCGTCGAGCAGCAATAACGCCAATGATGAATTCTGCGTTTCTATTTCTATTGATTTTCTAGTTTCTAGGCAGCAGTTTATAAAGTGAAAAGCGCGTGATCGATCGCGATCGGCGGAATCGATTGCGGAGGAGCGCGATCGCGTATCAAATTTTCGGTGCAACGTGATCACGCTCTTCTGTCTTCACACAATTAACATTTAATTACGCGATCGCGATCCTCCGCAATCGATTCCACTGTTCGCGATCGACCACGCGCTTTTCACTTTATAAACTGCTGCCTAGAAACTAGAAAATCAATAGAAATAGAAACGCAAAATTCATCATTGGCGTTATTGCTGCTCGACGAATCATACTTGGTGGTGGCATAGTTCTCAGAAATTACTAATTAGTGATATGGAATATCAATTTACGGATAATATGGAAATTGTTGAGAGTGATGTAAATAGTGTACATAATGAATGTACTGAAAGTACTGTAATAATTGTAAATAGTAGCGGGAGTAGCGAAGGAAATGCATTCGTTACCGGGACGCGGAGACAACGTAAAAATAAAAGCGAGATATGGAAATGGTTTTCAAAATCAAATCGCGAGGAAGGTGTTTGTAATATTTGCAAAAAAACATTTAAAACCAAAGCAGGAAGTACCACATCACTTAGAAGACACGTGGAAAGCCAGCATAGCGAGGTGTACAAGTCTCTGGCTCAGAAGACGCCTGAGAACAGCGCGATAGTGAAAAATGTATCCGAAAGCCACAAAAAATTTGGGAAATTAGACAAAACTTCCCCAAGGGCGAAGGATTTAACCAACGCCGTGGCCCAGATGATAGTTTTAGATTGTCAACCATTTTCCATTGTAAATGACACGGGATTTAGAAATCTTTTGAATACTGCAGAGCCCAGATATCAAATCCCGGGGCGAACAGTGCTTTCCGAAACAATAATACCGGAATTATATCGGAACGAAAGAAAAAGAATCGAAGAACAGATTGTTAAGGACATCAGAACTGTAAGTATAACTTTTCCACTGTTCGTCACATTTATTAGCATGTTTTGTGCGATATTAAAAAACCTTTTTAACTTTATGTAACATTTATAAATATCGTATAACTATTTTGGATTACCTAGGTGCGCACGTTGGCATTGACAACAGACACCTGGACGTCACGGGCGAACGACAGTTATACGTCGTTAACGCTGCATTATTTAGACGGAAATTTTGACATAAAAAATTATACACTGGATATACACTGCATGCCAAAAGCACACACCAGCGAGAATTTGCAAAGCCTACTGCAAACCAGTATAGTTGAGTGGGGCCTGGATAAAAGTAATGCAAAGATTTTTTTTGTCACAGACAACGCGGCTAACATAGTCAAGGCCATCAGATTGGGCCGTACGTGGGAGCGCATCCCTTGCTTCGCTCACACTCTGCAAGTAAAGAAAAAGAGAGAAATAATTAAATGTAAAAATAAATAATATGTCGTCAACATGTCACATTTAATACAACGAGTTCTTTTCAGTTGGTCATTAAAGATGCCATTCAGGATTCCAAAGAATTAGTCGGGATATTAAAAAAATGCAAAGGCATCGTGTCATTTTTTCACCGATCAGCATCGGCTACCGACAAACTCAGGAGACAGCAGCAAAGAGACTCTCCCGATTGCGAGCCTCTGAAATTGATTGGCAATGTGGAGACGAGGTGGAATTCCGAATTCGATATGCTACATCGTCTACTCGAGGTACAACGTTCAATAAATGCAGTTCTTGGTGAGCACCGGATGCCGAAAAATATAAACAGTTGCGAGTGGTCCATGATCAATGAATATTGCAAATCATTGAAAATATTCAAAGAAGCAACCCTCTTACTAACAGTTGAAAATACACCAACATTGCCCAGATACATTCCCACTATACACGGATTACAAAACGAATTAACACACACCACAGAGAACAACGATACGCCGCCAACACATTTCAAAAATAACTTATTACTACACTTAAACACCAGATTCCATTTTATAGAGGGTTGCAATACTTTAATAATTGCAATGGTCATGGACCCTCGCATTAAAGATCGATTGCTGGCAGGAGAAAAGAAAGAGGCGTCTCACTGTTTGCTGTATGGAATTGCAATCGAGTACCTCGATGTAGGCGACGAGCATGCGACAAGCATATCTCCAAACCAACCGCCAAGTGGGTGTAAAACAATAAGCAGATTATTACATATTGTGTTGAATGTTGTATGTTATATATTTTGTTTTTATTGCAGTATCATCGCCGTCGGGGAGTCTCTTCGCCTTTTTCGAAGATATTCAAAGAGTGGAGGAAAAGACAGATGATACCGCGGACACAGCACTACGCAAAGAAATGAAGGGGTACATGGAGGAGAAAATTGTGCCAAATAACACATGCATCACACAGTGGTGGAGGGAGAATGCAGCCCGCTTCCCGCATTTGGCACGCGTGGCCAAAGATTTTTTAGGAATACCAGCCACACAGGCGTTCAGTGAGAGGCTGTTCTCACTAGCGGGGAATGTAGTAAATGAGAAAAGAGCCTCTCTATTGCCTGAAAAAGTTAAAAAGATTTGTTTTTTATGCGCAAATGTAAAAAAATAAAATGGTGTTACGTTTAGTAATATGTGTATATACGCTTATTTATATTTATTTACTTATTCATTCATTCATTCATTCATTCATTCATTTATTTATTTATTTAACGCTCTGTGTTGACAATGGTGCGACAGAGGTAAAACCCATACGAAGAAGGTAAAAAACTAAGAAAAAAATAAGGAGAAAAGAAAGATAATATATACAGAACTGTATGAATACGTTCATAAAGACACGAAAAAATGAAAAGAAAAAAAGAAATATTTGAATTTAGTACTTCTCAAAAGTTATAGAATATTTCCATTTACAGCTTATACTTTAATTATTTACTTTACTTATCGAGAACCATTATTTACATTCCAGTAGATAAACGTAACCTAAAATATTCGAAACATTCGTATTGCCCGAAAAGTTCAAGCTTCAAGCTTCAAGCTTCAAGATGCTCGAAAAATTCGAGTTTCTCGGTTCTTTCGGGCCGCTCGAAAATATTCGAGCTACTCGAAAAAATTCGAGCTACTCGAAAATATTCGAGCTACTCGAAAAAATTCGAGCTACTCGGATTTATCGAGCTACTCGGTTTTTACGGGTACTCGGCTCGGCTCGGAAACCGAGTCTCGGCTCGGTCCGAACTTCAAGCTACTCGAATATTCGAGTACTCGAACAGCCCTAGTCTAAACACGCGCTCGAATTTCAAAACAAAAGCACGCGTCGACGTATTCCGTGGGAGAGAAGGTGGGCTTGCAATTCGATTGGTCCTAGTTTAACCAATCTGCCCTGAATCCCTTCCAAACAGCCACTTTCCTGAAGAGGCCCTCTTCACAGCAATATCTCTTCCCCAAGGCCCACCTTCTCTCGCACGGAATACGTCGGCGCGTGCTTTTGTTTTGAAATTCGAGCGCGTGTTTAGACACGAGAGATAAGCAGGCCCAATTGGCTAGTTTGGGACCAATCGAATTGCAAGCCCACCTTCTCTCGCACGGAATACGTCAACGCGTGCTTTTGTTTTGAAATTCGACCGCGTGTTTAGACACGAGAGATAAGCAGGCCCAATTGGTTAGTTTGCGGCCAATGGGACTTGAAGCCCGCAATCTCTCGCACCGAATACGTCGACGCGTGTTTGCGTTTTGAAATTCGAGCGCGTGTTTATACTCGAGAGATAAGGGATCCGTCTTTAATTTGAGGGTAGGACGAAGCAGGCGGGACTACGCGCAGTCAGCGGACTACCCTTCTTTTCATGTGTCTCTCCGCGAGACGTATTGATGCTGGATAATACTTTGTAACTTCTAGTTCTCCAAAATTAATCAGACTGATCAGCCAGAGCATTTCGCCAGGGTCGCGGATTATGACCGTATTGTCCCGCAAGTCGGCCTTAGAGAACGGTTTCCTACAGTTTCGGATAATTTATGACTTAATTGGTTCCACCTCGTAGCAGACGTGAATTTTCTTCTTTATAGCAACTCGAAGACTTTCTGCTTCTCTTCCCTTCGGACACTTTTGAACCGATACACGTGGTGTCTGTTTTCTATCTCGAAGCAATGGGTACATTGGCAGTAGAAGGACGGAGCGCGGGCTTTTGTGAAAGTGTTCGTTGCACTTCTGCAAAACACGTGTGTTTCGAAAATGTGCTGGCTTCTTTTTACCTAAAGCCTCTTGTACTGGTGGGAGTAAACTCATAATGGAACGAGAGAAACTACTTGGGGGTAGAGGAAGTTGTTTGGGAAAAAATACTGTCAGTCAGCTAGTAATCTCGGCCCAGAAATGTACTCCGCCAAAGAGTATTACGCTATGTTCTGGGTGTACGCGCGGAACGACGGGGACGCGAGTGCTACCGTGCGAGCGTTGGCAGTGGAGCGTAGAAACAACACGTTCCGTAGAAAATAAATTATGTGATCAGTGTTAGTATCAGTGCAGTGAAGTGAATATTCGGTACATTAACCCGGACGCACTTGACGTTGCGACCCTTACTTTCGGGTGGTGTCCTGCGAATACCTGCGATCAGCTGAGCACTGGGCACTACCCTACCATAAATCTTTTCGTCCACCGATGACCAGAATCGGTACAGTGACACAGTGACACAGGTTTCCGAAAAAGAAGGAAAGGAATGTCCGAATGGGTGAGTTTTATTTAATTTATTGGTGATTATTAGGTGTAGAAATAAATTCTTTCCGATTTTAGGGTACAATAACAGTTCGATTTAAAAAATATGAAAACAACTCAATCATCGACATAATTTCCATTATTGTTCATTACCTTTTGCCATTTTTCTGGCAGCTTATGAATACCACCGCGATAGAAATTCAGTACCTTTGTACTAATTATGTAAATCCAGTCGGAAAGAATTTATTCATACACCTAATATTATTGTTTAAATTTAGTTGTGTTGGCCGTTATTAAACTACGGATTTTTACCTCAATAACGAATTACGATCACATGTCGTACATTTTCTGCTACATTACCGTTTATGCCTTATTTAAAAACGAAGTTTACGTACTTCTTATCCTCTCACTTCAAATAATTCTTATTTAAGATTCTGCTTTAAAAAAAAAAATGTGTAACGCGGTTTGCATGCCGACTTGCTTGTTCGTACGTTCGTAGTACAAGCGCAGTCGCCTACCGCGTAGCCAACGCTACCGCGGGAGCTCGGACGGAATGCGCGCGCTCTGATTGGTCGGTGCTTTTTGTTAATATCTCGTTAACGAAACCTCGGAGAGCATTTTTGCAAAGGAAAAAGTTGTTTGCAATCATCCCCCGAACCACCTCCTTTAAGGACCCGCAGCATTTTTGGGACACCCTGTATACTCGAGCTCATTTAAGAAGGAACTGAATTCGCGCATGTAGAATGCGATCATTGGCTCCGAGGGAGCGTTTGTTTGTGGTATAGCCAATAGTAACTTGTTTCGTCGCCAACATGTGCAGAACCGATCTAAACTCGTCGGTCGGCAAGTTCCTTCTTAAATGAGCTCGAATATAGATACGTGGTCGCTCAGTGTGCCTATGGGTAGAGGGGAAGGGGGAATTAGCTTCCAGACGCGACCGCGTCTGTTGATGTTTGGCCTATCGATTCCTTATGTTTCGCCGATGAAACTAAAACCACTAACGACATAATTCGGACTATAATGAAGGAAATTCCATGAAAAATCGAATTATATAATTTCAAGCTGAATTTGTTAAAAATAGTCCGATTTACATAAAATTTTGCATGATTTTCATCGGAAAAACATAAGGAATCCATCGGTATCACATTCCATATCGATACAATACAAAGTATAAGGAATTTCTTAATACACTGAAATGAATAATCCGTTGAATAAATGAATAATAAATAAATACTAATGTTTAACTAAACTGTAGATTTCGTCACAATTTCTAAAATAGTAGTATTTGGTCTTTCCTTATAATCGGAAACTAAAACTTTTCCCACCAAGTGATTTAAATCGCTTAAAGAGCATTAAATATACTACTAAATAAACACTTTTCAATTTTTTTTTTATAACAATTAGGTTGAAAAAATTGAAAAAAAAACATTAAATGGACAAACAATATATTAAATTATAAATCATTAGAAAGGAATAATTTTTTCATTTTATGTTTCTTGGCGCCATTCCGATATCTTCGGTAGTTTAAAAATTATACAACATGAATGTCACTAACTATCCCTATCCCGACCACTGTGCGACGTCAGGCCGGCCTGCGCAAGTCTGCCTGCGCAGGCCTGCCTGTGCCGTGTGGATGCACTCAGTGATGCCAGAATCGTGGGACACGGGACGGGACGCTTACCCCCACTATGACCTACCGTCGTCTCCCATTATGCTCTACCGGCGTCCCCCACTTTCTTCCCACCGCACTGCACACAAGCATATCCCTACTCCTGTCCGTGTGCGCTGCCTGTTCGGCTCTCTTCGGCAGCAATCTACGTTGTCGAAACCCGAGACCAGCGCTTCGGCCGCAATCATGATGTGCGAATGTTCAAATCCCGGTGTGGGGGTTCTATTTTTTTTTATATATAGACTGTCACCGTAAGAATTGACTCTGACATTATTGCATAGTTTTCGTATTTATTGGCCAAAAGTATAACTTTTTCTATTTATTTATTATTCTTTAATATGTTGAGTTGAAGAAAAAAATGTTCGAAAGGAATATCACAAAAGAGCGTTATAGAGAAAATTAAGATTTAATACTTTAGTTCATTAGTAAAGAAACAAGGTTGAATGAATTTAATTTTCTTATATAATTTTCTTCTTAAATAATTTCTTTAAATAATTTCTTAATAATTACCTCGATGATAGAAGCTTATGCTTAAACAGAGAGTGGGACATTCCGTATTTTGTTCCAGTGCAGAGGAACTTAATCAGTATACCAAATCTTTACTTTGGAAACCGTCTAGAAACCGTGGTGTGGGAAAAACAAACATTTCAGAAGAATTGTTTAACGGTACTATCGTTACCAAAAGTTTTTGTCATATCAGTGGAACAAGTTTTAATAAATTTTTCATCTATAAAATATTTCTTTGCTTTGCTGATTTCCCACGCAACCGGATATAAAATAGTCAATTTCCCAACTAGAGTTAAAAATTCGTTAAATATTATTAACTTGAACTTTGGACATTATGGATCAAACAAGAGAACTGAAAATATGTACACAGCATGCAGAATAGTAATTCCACAAATATAACGTCATTTACTAAATATTCGTAATAAATATTTGATAATAAATTATCACTAAACCTACCACGACCGGTCATTAGACCGGTTGAACGATTTATATCTTTCTGTAATAGTATTTATATCTTTTTGAAAGGTATATAATGCAAGCGTGGCGTGACTTCAGCGCGTCAAAATAAACGTTCGCGACCTTTCTTCGTCTTAGCCGTTCTAACTTCTCAATAGAATACAAAATTGAAAATTATTAATTTGGGCAGCATTTTGAAAGTCTGTTTTTATTGTTCATGATACAATGAGCGTATTCGAAACTGTTGCAGTTAGTCGACGTACGATGTTAGTCTTCCACCTTTCTATACATAAACAGAAATAAATACATAATTAAAATCATGATTATAATTATAATTGTATAGGATAAAATGAAAATTATATTATAAACTTATCTTTTTTGTTGATAAAAAATGATAATTTTAAAATACAGTTTAACAATATATAATTTTCTAATATTTCCTAGCGTTTGGACAATAATTTTTCCCATTTTCGAGCGCTAGTCCCCTTATTGCAACCGAGCCTATAATTAGCGTTATGGAAAACCGTTGCAGTTGGTTGACGTACGATGTTAGTCTTCCACCTTTCTATACATAAACAGAAATAAACACATAATTAAAATCATGATTATAATGATAATTTGTATAGGATAAAATGAAAATAATATTATAAACTTATCTTTTTTGTTGATAAAAAATGATAATTTTATTTCCGTATTATTCCTTGTTTTGGATTTTGTATCCGACAACAACCTGCAGAGAATCTGGGTTTTGCAATCCTGTAATATTAATCGTGTTTTATTTTATTTCCATTTATAAAAATATATTTAAATTTTTCTGAATGTCAAAGAAAGTTTTAATAATGCTTTGTACAATATCAAACCACTATAGGTATGCGACATTCCTATTTTGTAAAAATATTTGTAATATTCGCCTGAGAAGATTGGTGACCGTAGTAACTACTTTGATTTTTCATGATAATTTCATTATAATGCAGTACAATGCATGACAATTAATAGAACTTGATTTGAATATTCCAAACAAACCTTTGTCTGTCCGTTTCTGCGCAGTGCCCCAATAGTTACAGTGTTGAGTGTACGTATGCTGTACCGATGCGCGCACATACGGCCAAATAATAGCAGCGGTTCCTATAGAAAACTTTGTCCTTGCCTATATATAAACAAAAATGAACATAATTAATATAATTGTCATGTAAATGTAAATTATAAATATAAATGTTAGAATAAACTTATCTTTTTTTAGTTGATAAAAAACAATTCCATCGATAGATATGCTCGGGAAGGTGAAAGACATTGTATAGAAGCCACTATAATACAATTGTAACTTTATGATAAATTGACAATGTACACGCCAATATAACAGTTTTTAGAAAGAAGGAGTGGGGGAAATATAAAAAACGAGGGATGCTACGACGCTACGAGTCCGTAGAAGCGTGCAGCGTTAATAAATCAAAATTGTGGGGATGCGACGAAGGTGCGTATAAATGCTGCCCCGACATGAGATTTAAATGCCTGCCATCAACAACCATGGTGCGGCTAGTCTCATCTCGTGCCTTTAATGCAGTACGCACAACACAAATAGAATTCAATAGGTCGATACCCATTCTATTTCTTTTTTTTGATTTTGCATCAGGCAAAATCGAAAATATCCTTTCGGCTTCAGCGTTCGAGTGTGGCAGACATCTGACAGTATTTAATAAAGATTTAATAGAAGGAAACACGAGATCGTGTTGGGGGTTTTCTAATTTGCAGATGTCTATCCACATGTTATCAAATGTCATTTTCGCCCATGTGTCCCTTTGAAATCGGGAAGTGTTAAAATACAAAAAGTCCCATTCCTTCTGCAAACCTTCGTCGACTAAATGCCCTAATTTTTGGGCGACAGCTGTAACATTCTGGAATGTTACTTCTCTGTCGCAATTAAATAAAACATCATCCGATTTAAAAACAGTCATCTGTTTTAAAAAAGGGTCGTCATGAGGAAGACGAGTCTTAAGGCTGCCGTCTCACCGGGCCTTGAATGTGTGCGTACGCTCACACAAGCTAGGAAAAGCGTGTACGTATACGCGATGTAGTAAACAATCCGTTTCAACCAACTTACGTCGTGGAATCGGCAAGAAGGAAGCTTTTGCGGATATAGTTGCCTTCAGCGGACATCTATACAGGGTGGTCTGGTGCGTTTGAACGCTAATAAGCACCGTACGTTGAAATAATAATGAATTTATGACTCGAAAAGTGACAGAATGAAGCTTCAAGGCTTCTCCGTTGGTGGCGCTAATGTACTCGAACCTCAATTCTGTCACTTTTCGAGTCATAAATTCATCATTATTTCAACGTACGGTGCTTATTAGCGTTCAAACGCACCAGACCACCCTGTATAGATGTCCGCTGAAGGCAACTATATCCGCAAAAGCTTCCTTCTTGCCGATTCCACGACGTAAGTTGGTTGAAACGGATTGTTTACTACATCGCATATACGTACACGCTTTTCCTAGCTTGTGTGAGCGTGCGCACACATTCAAGGCCCAGTGAGACGGCACCCTTAAGTTCACTGCTTATGGAAACATAAAACTGTAAGCAATTTTTGCGGACGGAGAGAACCTCAACTTCCGACATACCTTCGTTTACTGCCTCTTCCAAAAAATTCTCACATTCGGTACCAAGATCCACTTGAGTAAGTGGAAGTTGGTTAGATTGTACCGAAAAATTGACCATTCTAATTATATCAAAATGTTCTAGAAGAGGGGGTTTCAAAAATTTTGTTAGGAAAAACTGAAGCATTAATTGCTGAACGGGGCTGCAATTCCTGGACCAATGTCGTTCGTTTTTGGAACGAGGCATTAAACTTGTTCAACACGTTTAGGACGTACTCTAGGAAAATAAAATAACCTTTCATGTCATATCTGCTAAGCAATGAGAAGAAATTGGTAGCAGTTTCTGACTTATTAGAAAAGGCTTGCTCCCTAAAAAAATTGTGCAAATCGTCCCAGATTTGCAAAAATCTCTTGACACACTGATGCCTCGAAAGCTATCGTGTGTCGGATAATTTGAGGACTTTTAAAGAAGAGTGCTTATAACTCTTCTGAAATTGGCGAAAAATTGTAGCACGTTTGGGGCTGCTATTAACGAAAGTCGCAACACCCCGAAGTAATTCGTCGCATTCTTTTGGAAGCGTAGCACAGGCAGCACTTGCCGCCAACGCTACAGAATGGCAAATACACGGCAATGTAATGACATGGGTTTTTTTTCAAGTAACTTGGACTTGAAAGAAGAATGCGGATCCGTCATTACTGCAGCATTATCACAACTAAGACCCGCGATGTTTTCCAGCGGAATTTGCATTTTCAGCAATTGATTTTCGAAAGATTTGAAAATCTGTTCCGCCGAACAATCGCTGGCATCCAGATGGATCAGTTGCAACAATTCTGCTGCAATGGACAAATGACATGGCTCAACATATCTGACTGCCAATGTAAGCCACTTGTCGTTTGTGGAATCCGAAGTTTCATCTTCGTAAACGGAGAATTTACTACACCGTACATTGTCGGCAATCCGTTCCGTTTCGCGAACGCATAAAACGTTCGTTATAATTTGATCGCACTTTGTACGGCCAACTTTCATTCGTTCTAAAACATTAGGCTCTTTGCTTATATCTTGCATAAGAGCAAGGAAATTCGAAGCAATCGACAGGGGAATATTGTGCTCGGCGAAGAAACCCGCGTACCTAAGTTCGGCAATTTTGACTTTTTCATCCAATGAAAAAGTACCAGAATTGTGGGCCTGATCGAACTCATCTTCTAGAGTTACATTCGAATTGATATCCCTATCACTATTAGCTAACATTTTCTGCATATTAGCAATATGCACCTGTCTGGACGAGTGCTTGCGTATTTCTGAAAGCCCACAAACCAAAGTTTTATTGCAGACTTTACAGAAGCATTTCGACTCGTCCGAAGAAACGTCTACTAACCAAAACTTTTTTCTTGCCGGGTGAACAAGCCATTATCAAACCAGTTACAATTACTTACAGTACCGCTATACACTATCACTGCACCAACACCGAACACTTTAATCACTTTAAGCACTTTAATCACGTTTATAAAATATGGAGAGCCTAAGACGTCAGAGCGTGGATAGATGCTAGCTGACAACTGACAATGCTCGATGCGCGGACGCCCAATGCGCTTCGCGGTTTTCTTTTGTTTATACGCCCGATGTATCGAAAACGCGGGATTTTTACGTAGAAGCAGCGGTATCTTTACGTAGAAAAAGCGGGAAGACAAATTACGTTTGTCACTGCATCGTACGGACGTATATAAATACATTGTAGTCAGTTAAACAATGTCCTTAAATTCATTACAGTGCTAACAGTTCTATCAATAGTTAATACTAAAAGTTTCACGGCTAAGACGAAGAAAGGTCGCGAACGTTTATTTTGACGCGCTGAAGTCACGCCACGCTTGCATTATATACCTTTCAAAAAGATATAAATACTATTACAGAAAGATATAAATCGTTCAACCGGTCTAATGACCGGTCGTGGTAGGTTTAGTGATAATTTATTATCAAATATTTATTACGAATATTTAGTAAATGACGTTATATTTGTGGAATTACTATTCTGCATGCCGTGTACATATTTTCAGTTCTCTTGTTTGATCCATAATGTCCAAAGTTCAAGTTAATAATTTTTAACGAATTTTTAACTCTAGTTGGGAAATTGACTATTTTATATCCGGTTGCGTGGGAAATCAGCAAAGCAAAGAAATATTTTATAGATGAAAAATTTATTAGAACTTGTTCCACTGATATGACAAAAACTTTTGGTAACGATAGTACCGTTAAACAATTCTTCTGAAATGTTTGGTATACTGATTAAGTTCCTCTGCACTGGAACAAAATACGGAATGTCCCACTCTCTGTTTAAGCATAAGCTTCTATCATCGAGGTAATTATTAAGAAATTATTTAAAGAAATTATTTAAGAAGAAAATTATATAAGAAAATTAAATTCATTCAACCTTGTTTCTTTACTAATGAACTAAAGTATTAAATCTTAATTTTCTGTATAACGCTCTTTTGTGATATTCCCTTCGAACATTTTTTTCTTCAACTCAACATATTAAAGAATAATAAATAAATAGAAAAAGTTATACTTTTGGCCAATAAATACGAAAACTATGCAATAATGTCAGAGTCAATTCTTACGGTGACAGTCTATATATAAAAAAAAATAGAACCCCCACACCGGGATTTGAACATTCGCACATCATGATTGCGGCCGAAGCGCTGGTCTCGGGTTTCGACAACGTGAATTGCTGCCGAAGAGAGCCGAACAGGTAGCGCACACGGACAGGAGTAGGGATATGCTTGTGTGCAGTGCGGTGGGAAGAAAGTGAGGGACGCCGGTTGAGCATAGTGGGAGACGACGGTAGGTCATAGTGGGGGTAAGCGTCCCGTCCCGTGTCCCACGATTCTGGCATCACTGAGTTGAATTATTCTATTATTATTAGTTGAGTTGATGTGTAATATTTGAATTCACGTACAAACGTGTATAAGCTTATTCGTCAATTTTATATAGGAAATGTTAACACTAATGACTGTACAATATTATTATTAACATTTATATTAACATGGCCAACAAAAAAGTGGTCATCAATTATAATTAGTAGCCGTAGTACAAATTATGAGTAAATGTAGGTTATATTTTCTGTCACTTCGAGGTAGCGAAGAGCGATACATTCTAATTGTATCGATATGAAGTATCGATACATATTCATGGTCAAAGTATCGATACAGATGAAATATCGGAAACAGTGTATCGATATCGTCAGTTCAATTCTTTGTAAGGTGTTTATTTAGGGCATGTGTCCTTACACTTTTAACAAATAAACAATTACTCTGTTCAACGAGTTGTGTAGACTTATTTTGTCCAGCCAAAACCTTATGGAGCGCACAGATCTGCAAACCGGAAAAATGAAGCCAAAATGAATTAGAATCTGATGGAATGCACAGACATTTGAATTTGAGAATACGTGCTATAATTACTTACAACCACGAACGATTTCCTGCCCTGAAAACGCGAAAATTGATACCAAAACCCAACCATAATCCTATCAAGCATTTAAATCTGTAGACCTAAAAATTGAAGCTAAAATCAATTGAAATTTAATAAAACGCACGAATTTGGTAAACATGAAAAAATTAAGCTAAAACTTAATATTTTGACGAAATGTGCTCAGAAAATGACGTTAAGAATGGAAATTTTGATTTCTTAATCACGAATAATTACACTCCGCAACTTCCTAATCCGCTCCCCAAAGTGACAGAAAATATAACCTATATGCTATACCCGATTTCATAAAGGTACCGTTGCGGCGTAATAATGATATTTTGGAAGGATGTTAAGTCATAAAAAGTTGACAAATGTAGCGTCAGAGAACGAAATTTCCAATAAATATTTATTTTCATGTAATTAGCATGTATGTAGGTTATGTTTTCTGTCACTTTGGGAAGGGGACTAATCGAAAGATCGATCTTTTGCACCATAATGTTCGATTTTTTGGATCGATCCTATGGAATCGATTCTCGGGGAACAGAAATCGTGTTCAGATTCTTTATTATTTATAAAAAATTTTCCCGGTTTCTGGAAATTTAAACTAAAACTACTTTTCTGGAACATTAATGATAGAATTTGTATTTATTAAAAATTAGGTTATAAAATATCTCATAAGATGCTACGTGAGTTCCCCGCCTTGTAAGAAAAAGTAAAAAATTCGCGACCCCCTCCCCAAAAAAGAAAGTCTTACGTAATTTACGGACGACTTCTTAGATTTCAATGAAATTAAGATACCTAAAAGTCTGTTTACAAGGCGATTATTTCCTGAATTGATTTTTCATCTTGCGATTCGAATCAATCTGAAAAATCGATACTTATACGGTAGCTTATACTTTCCACAGTATTTTAGAGAGTAATTATGCACAATTTTGTCCGGTTCGTTTAAAAAAATCGTGATAGAAAGTATCATATGTGTTATTCCTGGTCTCCGACTCCACGTGTATACAAAATTTCAGAAAGATCTGTTGCGTCGTTGCGACGTGATTGAGTAAAAAAGATCCAAACACACTTTCGCATTTATTCTATTAGCAGGATTGTTAAATTCTACGAGTAACTTGTGCGAAAATGTGTTTTTTAATCCTTTGAATGTCTCCCAAGTTCCAAAAGTGCTTAAACTTAGTTTCTAGATCTTCACAATTTAATATATTCAAATATTTTCTCGAACAAAAGCAATTTCTATTTTCAAATACTTTGCCATACTAAGAACTTTACCATTCCTGGTAATGTATTCTTTACCACTACTTCTTCTAATTTTTCTCATATATTCAGCATAATTAAGTTTATTGTGCGATTTCTTTCTTCCTTACTTTCTTGCCCCATATTTTCAAATTATATACTTATATTTATTCCTAAGAGCCATGATTAAATAACACAGAATAATGATTGAATAATATTGTTGGTATTATACTTATTAAAGGCGTTAATGCATGTTACACTGTCTGTTCGCGAAGGTCACGATTGAGCACGCTGTTAGAAAGTTAGGTTAGGACGGTGAGAAAGGTGTAAAGAAAACCCACTGAATTAAAACGTTATTGTCCGTTTATTAAAACACCGCGAGATGGTGATGCGCGGTGGTTGTTGAGCTAAGAGCGTTGAGCCCTCGTACAACAATACAATTCTTTCGCGATACAAATTTGAACAATGCGCGATCGCGAAGATTGCCACTGAGCCACCACAAATCACTTTTCACTATGTATTTGAACCGTGAGCAAAAGGGTTCAATGAGCACAAAGATTTGAGCCTTTGTGAATAGTGCACAACGTTAAAGATTAAGAATTGTAAAACACGTCTTTACTCTACTCGCTGTGAACAAAGAATGGAGATTGGAGACGCAGCGTCGCTTTTTGAAAAGCCCAAAAAGCAACGGCTATGAGGTGGAGGCTCATTGGCTGATCAAATGGTGAAGACGAGCGTCGGTTGGCTAATCGAACGGACGAGGCCAGTGTCGATTGGCTGATCGAGCGGACGTGGCGAGCGTTGATTGGCTCACCGCCTGACGGCGAGTATCGATCTGAAATCGATCGTCGATCAGCCGCGCGCCTGGCGCCCAGGAGGTGCTGCGCCGCGCGTAAATGCGGCGGCTTTGGGAACTACTGCATTCCCAAACACTGTCCAATAGGTACAAATGACCACGTCCCTATTTTGTTTATATTCTACTGTTACGTCCTGAAGGGACCTTTCCGTAGCTCAGCCCGAGCAGTTGGAATAATCTACGGGGTTCTTGCTCTTATCAAAGGGCTAAGGCCCACCTTGACTACACTTACTATGGAAGAGGAAAATGAAAGGAGTTTAAATAAGATTTTACACACGAATTAGAGGAATAACAATAAAGTGCGATATATATTCTGTAAACAGGCAAAGGAATGATTACACACACTGGAGACGGCGCTCCGTCTTTGGTAAAGCAAAGAAGTCGGTAAAAACCTGTCGTGGGTCGTGTTCGCTCGCGTTGCTCTCGGGTAACGCAGGAGAGTCGGTGAACTTGACCGTTCTGTCCTGTTCGCTCGCTCGTCTTCGCGGTCACGGTGGTCAGTATCGCCGCGTAAGAGCACTCCAGGCGCGTGTCGTTTCTCGGTGTATCGGATGGAGACAGCGTGCGGAGCAATTAAGCTCAACAATGGAGGGGGGAAACACCGACAGGGGGTAGTGGTAATGTGCGTGTGAACTGACGCCAGCGCCAAGCCAGCCGAGTGGCCCCAACGCGAAGCCAACCACGGCCAACCAGCGCCGACAATTTGTTTCCCGACTACGCTGACTCTTTCCAGAGCTTCGTACTATATAAGAACTTTTTTTTGATGTGCCATATTGAGGCTGTAAAAAAACAGTTAAAACAAATTAATAACATTCTTTAACTTTTTTTTATATAATATAAGAGTTGCTTAATAAATACGAAAAAGATTTATTTCATTGTATGTTGTATTTACTGAGAAAAAGATCTTTAAAAATACCTTAATTTTCGGTCGGCATGCCTTTCTGCCCGTTCCGTCGAACGTTTGCGCTGCAGCCGATAGCAACACTCACGTAGGTTGAGAATTCTTTCCAGAGCTTCGTACTATAAAAGAACTTTTTTTGATGTGCAATATTGAGGCTGTAAAAAAAGCAGTTAAAACAAATTAATAACATTTTTTAACTTTTTTTTATATAATATAAGAGTTGCTTAATAAATACGAAGAAGATTTATTTCATTGTATGTTACATTTGCTGAGAAAAAGATCTTTAAAAATACCTTAATTTTTCGGACTATTATTTCATCATTTCAAAATGAAATGATCCCTTCATCATCAGTTTTTTCTTCCGGGTGCTAAAGTTTTTAAAATATCCACTAAGGCTTGCTGCATCCTCATGTTGTCGGCATGCCTTTCTGCCCGTTCCGCGGAACGTTTCTCCCGCCTGGCTGCCTTTTGTGCCTCTTCCAGCACCTTATCCTGAATCCGCCTTTTTTTGGCGTCCTCCCTTTCTTTACGAATCACTTCTATGTAATTGTCCATTACGGATTCGACTCTTGTCCTTTTTCATCGATCTGATGGATAATTTCAACAAACAATATTAAGAAAGAAGAACACATTGAAATTTTTAGATTAATGTATAACAGAACTAAGAAGCCGGAAATAATATTGGAATTCAAACCGTATACATTATCGTATACAATATAAACTGAAGTAATATTATAATTTACATAAACGCGTGTGTGTGCACGTGAACATTCAGAAATGCATTGTATTTGGTGTGTGGATCATTAAATTAAATAATTCTTTATTTTCAGTATCATGTTTTATGTGCTTCCCTGCGTATATTGACTTTATTTATTATAAATCGTAACTGCACTTACTGTTGTTTACAGCGACTACTGCCAGCGAAGTATTCTGCGACGCCGTCGATGTCGATGGCATGGGACGGGATGTCGGGTTGCATGGAAACCTTATTTTTGAGCAACGAATCCATCGCCTAATCACATATAATATACGATTATAATTTTCCATAATGCGATGCATTGACACGCATCTAGCCCCAAAATTTGTCCTCACTTTCAAATTCGTCTAATTATAATATAAGTGGAACTTCAATAATTAATTTCTATATAATTAATTTATATGCAGAAGAATATATATGTTTTTCGAATAGTTTTTTCGCAATACTGTTTTTCGAATTAAAACGTTAATATTAAATACGCATGTGCATATTTATAAAATATATAATTACCGAAAAAAGTGCCAAAGAGGTTCGGGAATTTCCACTTCTTTTATTTTCGTCGTGGATGTGTTTATATGTTCGCTTAAGTCCGGACCATTTATTGGAGAATTGAAGCCACTTAAATTATACATGTTGAAGCGGTTATTTATTTGTCGAGCAATGTCACTCCTCAATTCGCTGCTCCGCGTAGTGGCTTTTGTAAATTCATCTTCTCTTTCCCTATATACATCTATAAGCAGATAAACCGCCTTGTCCGGCCAGAGAAATGTTTTTTCTGCTGCTTGGCCTACAAATATTACGTAAATATATTGTAATTGCAGATATCGAATATGTTAAAGAATCATTAAAAAACAAACCTGAATTTCTCTCGTCCCGATTCTCTTTTTCTCTCTCCTCCGCAGGTATTAGCGTTGATCTTTTTGTCAGTTCGCTCAGGTAATTTTGATCTTAGTAGAACAAATATTCACGCATTAATTTAAAAATACACTTACTGTTTTTATAAAACAGCTATAAAATTTAAATTTTACCTTTCGATGCTCTTAACGCCTCTTCTTCTTGCACCCACATCTTCCAGACTTTTCCACTGATGTTAACGAACAATTCTGTACTTTTTGCCATTTTTCGTACGTTTCTCTTCGATGTTTACTCTTCTTAGGACCAGGGAGTCGAGACCGATAGAAATTCGGTTTCGGTCGCGGTCGCGGTCAGTGAGACCGACCAATATGACATTTACAGGTCTCTCGACCGAACTAGAGAGCGACCGAACGGTGAGGAGTTTTCTCTCGACCGAACTAGAGAGCGACCGAACGGTCAGGAGGTTTCTCTCGACCAAAACTCGAGAGAGAAATTCTCTCAGACTTTCGGTCCTGACCGGTCGCAAACGGTCGCAAACGGTCGCAAACGGTCGAGTTAATTTATGGAGAGATTTCTGTTCCTCTCCATAAATTACGAGTCGGAGCGGTTCGGAGCGGTTCGGTTCTGTTCGGATCGGTTCAACCTAGCTGAATAAGCCGGGAAGGTATGGATGCTATTCCTGCCGCTCACACTGTTTGTAACTCTCGTGACGGGTTTGTTGATAGCAGACTTAGTTATTTGTTACTGTAACACTGTCCATTCCAAACTATGTCGATCTGCCGAGATATTATTGTATTTCAAACACTAGTTATATATAATTTTAATAGAAGTAGTTAATACAAATAAATTATTGTTAATATACAAATAACAAGAAAATGGTTGAAAATATAATTCTTCGTGTGATTATTTTAAAAGTATGTCCAAGTGTGGAAAATTCAGAAGATAGGAATGTAATAAAATGTAAATATATTTAACAATAGCATAAATAATAAGGACTTCCGTTTCCGGTCGCGTGCGAGAGAGGAGTGTGTGAAAGCGTGTGGTCAGTGGAAAGAGGAAAGAGGAGTGAAAGTGTTAGGCGGAGATTAGTGAGTGAGTGGGGAAAAACGTGTGGAGTAGGTGAAGGGAAGAGGACAAAGGGTTAAGTAAGGGAAGTGGTGTAGTGAAGGGATTAAGGTGAGAAGGAAGGCATTTGGAGGTTAGGGCGGCAGGACAGGTTGTAGAGTGGCGGGAAGGAAGAGCAGCAGAAGACAGGTAGTGGGATCTGGGGGAAAAAGGAGGAGTTAGGACGACTGACGGAAAGGCGGGAAATTTAAACAGGCGAGAAAGGAAAGAAAGTACGAGAGAGAGAAAAGGAGATAAAGAGCAAAAGGTTTGTAGGAGGGAAGGGAATAGGGGGAGAGAATAAAAGGAGGGAAGGGAAGAAGAAGGTAAATGGAAGAAGGAAAGGAAAAGGAGGGGGGGGGGAGGGAGGAAAGGGGGAAGGAAAAGAGAATGAAAGGTCGCAAAAAGGGGGAAGGGTGAGGAAGGATAGCATAAGTAGTGTAGGGAGTGCGGGAAGTTTGGATAGCTTCTGGGGCAAAAAGAGGAAGGACAGGGAGGATGAAGAGGGGGGGGGGGACGAAAAGGAAGGGAGGGGTTTTAAAAGGAGTGGGTTGACGCAGAGATCGCCGGTGAGAAGGGATACGGGGAGAAGTTTGGAAAGAGAGGAGGAAGTGGAGGAGGATGGAAAGAATGTTAAAGGAAATGATGATGGAGATGAGAAAGTTGAGGGAGGAAGTGAGGGCAGACAGAGAGGAGAGAAGAAGGATGGAGGAGGAAATGAGGAAAGAGAGGGAGGAGAGAAGGAGGGTAGAGGAGGATTGGAGAGAGGAAAGGAGGAGGTGGGAAAAGGGGATGAGGGAAGAGAGGACAAGGAGAGAAAAGATGGAGGAAAGGATGGACAGGTGAGAGAGTAGAGATAAGAAGATGGACGAGGTGTTCGACAAGGTAGTGGGGTGGGAAAAGGAAAAAATGAAAACGGGGTCTAAGGTAGATGAGGGGGAAGGGGTAGGGGAGGAATGGAGATGTAGGATTAGACGGATGGAGATAAGGCAAGATAAAAAGGAAAGGGAGGAGAGAAGGAATAATGTTGTGGTGAGGGGGTGAAGGAGGAAGTAAGGAAGCTGTGAGAAAGGATAGGGGTGGAAGAGACGGGAATAAAGGAGGTTATGAAGATAGGAAGAACGGGAAGAGAAGGGGGCGGAATGGTGTTGGTAAAGCTGGGGAGTAGGGAGGATAAGCGGAAGGTGATGGAGGCTAAGAAAAAACGTAGGGGAAGGAGGGAGAGAATAGAGGATGATCTTACGGAGGAGGAAAGGAGGGTAAGATGGAAGGTAGAGAGAGAGGTGGAAAGGGAAAGGGAGAGAGGAAGAAAAGTTCAAGTGGGATACATGATGATGTGGGTGGATGGGAAGGTAAGAAGGTGGGACGAGTTGGGGGAAAAATGGTATAAGGAACAGGGAAACGAGTGAAGAGGGTAGAGGGGTGGGAGGATGTAAGGAGTAGGGAGAAAGGGAGAGAAGGTAGTAGTTACAAAGTGGCTTTCTGGAATGTGGCAGGAATGAGAAGGAAAGATTACGAGTTCTGGAAAGGGTTGGAAGAATGGGATGTGATGATTCTCAGCGAGACGTGGCTGGAGGAGAGGGAGTGGGAGTGGGTGGAGAAAAAGTTGCCCAAGGGGTATATATGGGAAAGGCAGTGTGCGAGGAGGGATAGTAAGAAGGGAAGAGCGATGGGAGGTATGTTGATGGGGGTGAGAAGGGATATAGAAATGGGGGAGGGGGGTGGAGATGAAAAGGAGGGGTTGATGATGAAGAAAGTGAGGATGGGGGGGGGGGGAGTGGTGGAAGATAGTGGGGGTATATGTAAACAAGGATCTGCAAAGGAAGATGGAGGAATTAGGGGAATGGACGGAGGAAAGGGAGAAGGGAGTAAGGGTTGTAATAGGGGGGGACTTTAATGCGAGGACAGGCGAGGAGGGTGGAGAGGTGTGGGAGGAGGAAGGAGGCTATGCCGATATCTGGAAGAAAGGGGATGGGGTATAATGAATGGAAAGACGGTAGGGGATGAGGAAGGGGAGTGGACGTTTACAGGGGGGAGGGGGAATTCGGTGATCGATTATGTGATAGGGAACGAGGACACAAGGGAGGGGGTGGAAAGGCTGGAAGTAGGGGAGAGGGTGGACTCGGATCACCACCCGGTGGTGGTGTGGGTGAAAGGAGCAGGGAGGGAGGAGGGAGGTGGTGGGAAAAAGGGTAAGGGGAGGAAAGGGGAGAGAAAAAATTGGACAGAAGAAGGTAGAATGGAGTTCATGAAGGTTTTTGGGAAAAGAGAGGTGGGGGAAAGGGGAGTTGACGAGGATTGGAGAGAGCTAAGGGGAAGGATAAAGGAGGCAGTAGATAAGATGGGGAAAGGGGAAAAGAAAGGGGGATGGTGGGATAAGGAATGCAGAGAGGAAAAGAGTAAGGTGAGGAAAGAGTTGAGGAAGTGGAGAAGGGAAGGAGGGAATGGGGGAGTGTACAGGGTGAAGAAGAGGGAGTGTGGGAAGATGTGCAAGGAGAAAAAGAAAAGGGAAAGGGAGAGGTGGGAAAAGGAAGTGGAGGGGGTAAGAACGGAGGGTCAGGTCTGGAAAGTAGTGAACAGAGGACGGAAGACGAGAAGGAGGATAAAGGAGGGGATAGAAATAAGGGAGTGGGACGAGTATTTTAGGGGGTTGTTAGGAGGGGTGGAGTGGAGGGTGAGGAGGGGAGGCGAGAGAAGGAGGGGAGAGGACGGGGAGGAGGAGATAGAAAGAGAAGAAATAAAAAGAGTGGTGAGGAACTTGAAAGATGGGAAGGCCGGGGGTGGGGATGAGATACAGAATGAGGTGTGGAAATATGGGGGTGGAGAAGTGGAGGAGTGGTTGTGGAAAATATGTAATAGGGTATGGAGGGGGGATGGGTGGCCGGAGGGGTGGAGGGAAGGGGTGGTGGTTCCGGTGCTAAAGAAAGGGGCAGGGGAGAAACCGGAAGATTATAGGGGAATAACGCTACCGCAGACTGCATATAAGGTGTATGCATCTGTGTTGGCGGAAAGACTAAGAGTGGAGGTAGAGGGGAAGGGAAGGCTGCCACCGAGTCAAACGGGGTTTAGGAGGGGGGTGGGATGCGTAGATAACATCTATGTGCTGAACTATCTAGTGAACAGGCAAATGGTGAGGAAGGGGAAGAAGATGGTGGTTCTGTTTGTGGATTTGAAGGCCGCGTTTGACTCGGTGGACAGGGGGGTACTGATGAAAGCGTTGAGGGAGAGGGGAGTAAGGGAAGGGCTAGTGGAGAGGTGCGGGGAGGTTCTACAGGAGACGGTATGTAGGGTAAGGGTGGGGGATGAAGAGGGAGAGAGGTTTTGGACCGCAAGGGGGGTCAGGCAAGGGTGTCCATTGAGCCCAAGCTTGTTTACCTTGTTGTTGGCGGACATGGACGAGGAACTGGAAAGAGGGGAATGGGGTGGGGTAAAGGTGGGGGATAGAAAGGTTTACACGCTAGCATATGCGGATGATATAGCTATGCTAGCGGAGGATGAAGAGGGGATGAAGGGAATGATAGCGAAGTTGGAAAGGTACATGGACAAGAAGGGTTTGCAAGTGAATGTCGAGAAGACGAAAGTGATGAGGTGTAGGAGGGGGGGGGTGGAAGAAAATGTCATGGAGATGGAAGGGGAAAGAGTTGGAAGAGGTGAGGAGTTATAGGTATCTGGGGTATACGGTGATGGGGAATGGGGGTCAGGAACAACATGTGGAGGAGAGAGTGAGGAAGGGGGCAGCGGTAATGGGGAAGGTGTGGGGATTGGGAAAAAGACTATTTGGAAAGGATTGGGGCAGAAGGATCTGGTTATTTGACAAGTTGGTGTGGGCGGTAGTGGGATATGGGGTGGAGGTGTGGGGGTGGAGGGAGAGGGGGAATGTGGAGGCGCTACAGGACAGGTTTCTGAAATGGGTGCTGGGGGTAGAAAGGAACACGCCGGGATACATGATCAGGGAGGAGTTGCAAAGGGGGTTGTTGAGGGGTAGGGCAGGGATGAGGGCATGGGGGTATGAGAGGAAATTGGAAGAGGGGCAAGGTGGGGAGTTGGCGAGGGTGTGTTGGGAGGAGATGAAGGGGAGGTTTAAGAGGGGAAAGGTGTTGGAGGGATGGGAAAAGGAAAGGGAATGGTTTTTTGAGGAAATGGGGTGAACAGTAGAGGAAGTAGAAAGGGGGAGGGAAAGGGGGGAGGTAAGGGGGGAGGAGATAGTGGACCGGGAAAGAAAGTTACAGGAGGAGGAGAGGTGGAGGAGGATAGGGGAGTCCTCATATAATAAGTGGTATGGGAGAGTAAAGGGGCCGGGGGTGCCAGCATATCTGAAGAAAGGATGGGGGGAGAGTAGGTGGCAAAGGGTGGCCAGGTTCAGGCTAGGAAATGGAATGAGAGAAAGAAGGTATTGGGAGGGGGAGGAGGAAAGGAGGTGCAGGGTGTGTGGGTGGGAGGAGGAGTCGTGGGACACGTTTGGGAGGTTTGTATGGGGTGGGGAGGGGAGAGGGGTTGGCAAGAGATGGTGGAGGTAGTGTTAGGGGAGGAGGGGGAGGGGGAGGAATGGATGAGGATTATAGAGGAAAAGAGAGAGGGGTGTGTGTGAAAAGAGGGAAGAGCGGTGGTATAAATGAGGAAATGAGAGTGAAAGAGCGGCGAGTGGAAGCGGAGGTCCAGGAGGGGGAGCGGACGGGAGAGCGAGAGAGCGAATGAGCGAGCAATGTAGAAAATAAAGAAATTAAGGAATAGGTTAAGGTAGAGTTAAGTTGTTATGTATTGGAAGATTATAACCCTTAGGGGAATAATAAAGTTATTATAATAGCATAAATAACAAATTTGAAATTTGTCAGTTGTTTTTTCCACACTTGGACATACTTTTAAAATAATCACACGAAGAATTATATTTTCAACCATTTTCTTGTTATTTGTATATTAACAATAATTTATTTGTATTAACTACTTCTATTAAAATAATACATAACTAGTGTTTGAAATACAATAATATCTCGGCAGATCGACATAGTTTGGAATGGACAGTGTTACAGTAACAAATAACTGCAAAAGTCTCCTATCAACAAACCCGTCACGAGAGTGACAAACAGTGTGAGCGGCAGATATAGCATCCATACCTTCCCGGCTTATTCAGCTAGGTTGAACCGATCCGAACAGAACCGAACCGCTCCGAACCGCTCCGACTCGTAATTTATGGAGAGGAACAGAAATCTCTCCATAAATTAACTCGACCGTTTGCGACCGGTCAACCGACCAGTCGGCGGACTGGTCATGCCTTCGGTTTGGTTTCGATTGGTCTCGTTAAAAGTACGGTCTGAGATTCCCGGTCGAGAGGCAATCGGTCTCGAGTTCGGTTTCCCTCCACAACCTCTCACTGTTACGGTCGCAACAGCGGTCCCTTTTCGCCTCGGTTACTGGTCGCTAGACCGGTCGCGACCGGTCGGAAATTCGGTTTCTGTTTCGGTCTCGACTCCCTGCTTAGGACACTAGTCGAGTGATTCAAAGGTAGCACGCGGATAACCGGGTTAAAAAATATCACGTCAACTACTCCTAATGAAGGGTGGGGAATATACTCTTTCCATGCGGCTGACCTTCCCCACCCCTAAGGAAAATGCGCAGACTGGATGCGCGTGATTATTTTGTTGTATGGTTGCCGACTTTTTCAGACAGTATCGATGAATACTTTCAATACTCGAATCCAGATGAAAGTATACGTCGAATGCTTTTGTTCGAGAAAATATTTGAATTTATTAAATTGTGAAGATCGAGAAACTAAGTTTGAGCACTTTTGGAACTTGGGAGACATTCAAAGGATTAAAAAACACATTTTCGCACAAGTTACTCGTAGAATTTAACAATCCTGCTAATATAATAAATGCGAAAGTGTGTTTGGATCTATTTTACTCAATCACGTCGCAACTACGCAACAGATCTTTCTGAAATTTTATATACACGTAGAGTTTGAGACCAGGAATAACATATATGATACTTTCTATCACGATATTTTTAAACGAACCGGACCAAATTGTGCATAATTACTCTCTAGAATGCTGCGGAAAGTATAGGCTACCATGAAATCTAGACATGCCACTCCGTCCCCCTTATTTCATCCCCTTGACTCCCTGTGACAATCAAAGTTTTGCCCGGCTGACGCCGGGTACTTTCAGCTAGTACACCATAAATTATGATGTATACTTGAGGAGTTCAATGTTATGAGCTAAAAGTATTTGTTACGAAATATACCATTTAAATGAACGACTTGCACAAAGTAAGCTTTGTAGGACAAATTTGGTGTGTTTATGAAATTCGAGATTGTTCTCATAGTTGAGATGAAATTGGTGGCCCTGAAAAGGGCCGTTTGGTTTTGAAAATCAGGATTTGGAATTGCTGCATCCTCATGTTGTCGGCATGCCTCATGTTCTTGGTCTTCTTGGATAAAAATACAGGTTGAATGTTCGGCAGGACACCATCGTGTGCTATCGTCACTCCAGAAACCAAGTTGTTCGCGGTCCGTCGTCGTTGCGAATTGCTAGTCATAGATAAATTTGACATTAGAAAAGCATATATATGTTGTGAAACATTTTGTTTAATAATGGAGAAATATTTTTTAGATACATGACTTACACCACTTTCATAATCGCCAGCACATAGGCATTATACGACATGCCTCGTCATGAATGGTTTGCTAATGAGAATATATAATACATTATAATGTATTATATTCTCATTGGCAAACCATTCATGATTAAATCTCTTTTGGCATTGCCTAAATGTGGCGCATTACCGCGTACAATCGGATTTACTACCTCGTCGTGTTGCTCTGGTATGTCGATGATCATTTCGTCATTCTCCATTTTGCAAATGTTGTGCAGTACACAACAAGCAATTACAAATTCTGGAATTTTTTCCATGTCTCTCAACGGCAAGCAGTCTAATAATATTCGGAAACGCATTTTTAATGCGCCTATGGCTCTTTCCACTGCCATCCTTGTTGAGGACAAGCAATAATTGAAATTTATTTACCGAGGTGTCAAATGTCCGTTGTTTCTAAACGGCACCATTACATGGGGGTGGATTCCATACGCGGCATCGCCGATGAGGTGGGAATTGTTTGGGAAGTACTGGTCGGGTGTTTCAAGGAAATGAGCCACCGGTGAATTACGAAAAACTCTGGAATCGTGGACAGATCCCACCTGCCCAGCATAGCAATGTGTGAAAAGGCCAGAGGAAGTACACACCACTTGTAAGTTTATGGAGTGAAATCCTTTTCTATTTATATATGAGTTTGCATCCTCAACGGGAGCCCGGATCTTGATATGCGTGCCATCTATGGCGCCAATGATATTTGGAAACACACAAGACTGTTCGAAGTGTTCCATGACATTCACAGCGTACTGGTCTTTCGGCCATCGAATAAACCCAGGCGCAACGCAGTACAGAGCATACGTCACTCGCCGTAGTGCTCGAAAGGCTGTTGCACGACCCACGCCAAATTTTTCAGCTACAGATCTATACCAATAATGTGCCATGTAAATTAAATAATGCTGCAACTTCTTATATAATATTATCCAATATCCTGATGCCAACAGCCATCGCTAACCCATTTTCACGGTTTCAACCAGCGCGGTCGGCCCTACTGTGTACGTGTTGGTTGTATCTACGCGTGCTTCGGCTCTTTACGCTTTAAACTATGTGCGACCCGGTAAAGGACTTTTCGATGTGTTTTTGCACCGGGATATTGCATGTTCCGGGTTGTCCCGCAATTTTGTGCGCGTATGTTAGCATGTTCTATTACATAGAATATATATCAAATATACCTGTAGGTATCTGGTGTAGCCATGAACCACATGGCAATAAGCAATTGCTTTTCCGCGGGTATTACTTTAGCACCGCTGAGTGGGTTATTAATTGCGCGTAATCCTGGACCGATTACTCCAAGCACAATCTCGAAAGTCTCGGGAAACATTCTACAAAGAAAAATTTACTTATAGGGTAAAACTATACAATACGCCCCATTTGACAAAACGCCCCACCATTATTTTACGCACACAAACCAGGATGCATCGACGCGATTGTCAAATTCGAACTTGCTTCAGTCGGCCACAACTGCCGCAATAGAAATACGAGCAAATATTACGGCTTTTAAAAAAATATACAAGAATTTATGATTTCGGACTTCAGATAATTTGCGGCGAGTAGGGTAGACCGGGGGCAGTAGTAACACTTTGACTTTGGAATACGATTATGCAAAAACTATTAAAGTTACAACAAAAGTTTTTTATATGAAAATGTTACTTACTTATCTGACACTTATTGAGCCACAACAGATTCGCTGTTTGTTAAGTAATATCCAGGTTATTAATAAAAAATGAGAAGCGGACAAAGTGTTACAACCGACCCCGACTGTCAATATTACAATCGTCCCCGACCATGGATTTTGGATTTCAATTGTAAATTTTGACTAACGAGACCGTTAAAAAATCTAAGAGACGATCAGTATTACTTTAAAAAAGGTTAGATTAAAGATTAAACAAAAGGAATAGCACATACTTGCAAAGGTAGTGTTTATATTACAATTTTAAGTCAGTAAGAAAAAGTTACTTTAGGGTATCGAAAAGTTATTTTCTTCGCTATACATGTCTATTGTGTACCTATACTGCTAGAACATGGATGTGTGTATTCCAAATGTCATTCTTCATCATATATTTGTAAGTTTGAACGGTCCCGCCAAACTCACCATATGACTAGAGTCACATGAGAGCACACACGAAGGTCAGGTGAGGTGAGAAAGGTAGACAGAGAGACAGAGAAAAGGCCGAGCGTGATGTACACTCGAGAATAATTGTTGAGGTTAGATAAGTGAATGTTAAATAACTAATATTCTGAATATCGACAATTGTGTAGATTCAGGTCAGTACCTATAAATTGAATTGGGTGTTTGTGTTATGTATGTAAATGTATGTAAATGTATGTAAATATTATATTAAATTACAGTTGTAAAAACTACATCAGCACGTGTTGATATTCATTCGACCCGATAAAATTGGAACCCGAATCTTACATATTCAAAATTTGTGTTAATATCTATCATATGTTCTGAGATATTTAACGTGTTACAATCGACCTCCTGTTACTATTGCCCCCGGTCTACCCTATGTGCGAAATTCAATTTTCTAAGTCACTATTGTTTTCTCGATAAATTCACACGTATATTTCGAAAGTAGACAAACTAGCCTCTTTAAATTGTTATTGCCCAAACCTTTTTTCACTACGTTGTTGCTAAATTTAAACCGGCGTGTGTTGTACCCCAAAATTTACAATATGCCCCTGCAATGAATTTACAATACGCCCCACCTCAAAATCATATTTTTTCACGACTAACCTATTTTTTTCTTGTCAAACGAGAAAATGTAAATAAAAAAAAAATGTAATAATTTTAATTAAGATTGTTCTATTTTTTTAAGAAAATATCTTTTATATTATATATTCTATAACATTTTGATAAAATTAATAAAAAGTAATCACTTTTTTATGTCGGGGCGTTTTGTCACAGAGGTGGGGTGTTTTACCTGACGACTGTGTTACAAAACGCCCCATGTAAGGTTCAGAAAAATGATTATTTACAGCTATTTCCAGTTACGTTTTTTTCACAATTTCGGTGTAGTTGTGAAGAGTAAAGAACACTTAATGCGTTCACACACAAAATTTAAAGAATTATTAAAAAATATTGGTTTTATAGATGTTTCTTTAAAAGTGGGGCGTATTGTATAGTTTTACTCTAAGTGATGAAAACAAATAATTTCCTAATGATTTAAAACTGCCCCTTTTTAGGTTACTATTTCGAAAAAAACTTTATCTCATATTTTTTTTCATGCAAATATATAGTTATATAATTATTACTTACCGAAAATGTTCTTTGAATATTGTTCTTGAATATCCAGGAATGACGCGCTCAACATAGTCGCTTATTCTCTCCCGAGGCTCCACGGCTCCACCAGCTTTATTTGTAATAAATATTGCGTGCAATATTTCCAAATCTATATTACATCTTCGTTATCACTGTCATCACTGTATTCGCTGCTGCTACTGCTGCTGCTCGTTTGATTTTGCAAAGTATTTATGCACGTGGCTATGATACCCGCTAGCATATTGTCTTCCATGATGACGTTGAAGATAAAAGTGTCACGTCCCGGGTGGAGGTCTTTGGGGGACAATGACACTGTGGGGTTTTTGGACACAGGCGAGGATCTGAAATCCTGCACTCTGAGAGTTGAGGGAGTTTAGGCGAGGATCTTGAATCCTGCACACTGGGGTAGAGGGAATTTAGGCGAGGATCTTGAATCCTGCACACTGGGGTAAAAGGAGGCTAGGCGAGGATCTTGAATCCTGCACACTGGGGTAAAAGGAGGTTAGGCGAAGATCTTGAATCCTGCACACTGGGGTAAAAGGAGATTAGGCGAGGATCTTGAATCCTGCACACTGGGGTCGAGGGAATTTAGGCGAGGATCTTGAATCCTACACACTGAGGTCGAGGGAATCTAGGCGAGGATCTTGAATCCTACACACTGAGCGACCAAGGAGGGTTTAAATGATGAAGTTATACCCGATGAACACCCGTTCGACCCTTGTGGGTTTTTGTACCGGTTCGATAATTGGATTTACCGCTGCATATATATAAGAAATCACTCGCAATGATTCCGGGAAATCCGTCTAGGCATACGCCGGTACGCGGCCCGTGCAGAAGAACGTTTCGTAAGCACTATAAGAACACTCGCTCGCGAACCCAGATCAGCTGTTGCAGCGGTCCGTTATGTTTGGGATCTTCGTTGCCGACGCATTTCCCCCCAATTTTAGACGGTGATCGAACCAGGCTTTCTAATTACACCGGTGACGCATACCTACCCATGAGATGGTGGGTAGGCTTCGTCCTTAGGTTCGGGGACCGATTCCTAACGAAATTTTACGACTTTATTGGTTCCTGGATTTTCCCAACCCGAGTATTTCTACCCTTCATGAGTAGCGGCAATTATTGAAAGCGAAGACAATATTGTATGGGTTTTACGAGACGAACTGCTGCTTAATCAGCGAAATTTGGTAGGCAGATGTGAAAGGGAAAATAACGTTATCCATTGTCCATGCTCGAGGCTGACTACCATTCCGAACAACTATTGAATACACTCCTAGAATGTCGTACGCGTCCTGTATTAAGGAGCGGTTGTTAACGCTACAGAAAGACGTTCACGGAAATTGAAAATAAAACTTTCCAAGAGATAATAACGGACGCTACGTATTTATGGCTCTTAACAGATTACTTCTCTATCGTGCTTCATTTGGCTTCTACCTAAAATCTTCCAGATGTGCCGTTCATTTCGCCTTCACATACGATATATGTAAGAGAGCGTGGGGTAAACATGAACGCGGGGTAATCGCGAACGCGATGTTACGGCGTTTTAATAAATAAAACCGATGTTCTCTTTCCACTAGCTAATAGTATAGGTTGTATCCAACGCCGGGCAGAAAGTAATAAATACAGAACGCTTATGCTATTCAAGATAAACACAATTTATTATTTTCATTACGTTTCAATTGGGACATTCCACGCGAAATCGGACACTTTTCGGAGTAATATTTCGGATGTTGCTGAAATTGGAATATGTTGTAATCTTTAGTGATATTTAAATGTACCTCAAAGGATTTTTCAAAATTTTGAAAAATGTCGATTTTACAGCTGTTTGAAGGTAAGCGCTAACATTTTTTCAATAAATTATAGCTATGGAAGTTCTTTTTTAAGTTGAAGTAACGGACTTTTTTACCAACATTTTGTGACCTAGACGTTGCTTGAATTATGATTCTAACCTCTGAAATATATTCTTTTTTATTTTTTGATGTCGTGGGGCAATGACGAAGAACTCGAATAGGATAATCTCGAACCCTCGAGATTAGCAACGATAACCGATTTTGATGAAATTTTCATCAAAAAGTACCTTTCACATAATACGTACACATAAGAAACACACGTTGTTGAATGGAATACATGTCGAAACGATTTCGTATAATTACAACAGTTTTGTATTCATTTAACCCTTTCCCTGTTCACTAAGATAAGAGAGTGCGGTAAGGAAATGCCTGTTCTTTTCGTGATTTGTATTGCTGTGTAAAAGTAGTCCGATTTGCATGACATTTGATATGATTTTAATCGGGAGAACGCCAGGAATCCATTGCCGTCAGTTCCATATCGATATTATGAAGATGAGAATTTCTTAATACGCTGTAATGGATATTTCACTGCGGTCGGCGGTGAAATTCGTAAGGAGGTATGGCGTTTGTTCGAAGAAACTGTTTAGACCATAGATACTTGATCTGTTTATACTATGGTGTAGATAAGCCTACGAATTTGGGACGATGCGGACGTGATACGTAAAACGCGACGCGGCGCGGCGTAACACTGACGGCATTAAACTGTATTAATTTGAGAAGTTGGACGAAGTTGGAAATGGTTGTTACGCGATTACATAGAGGAAGATTTGCTGAAAATATTTCAATTCGGTAGAATGTGGGACTCTTTGGGACTTTAAAGATATCCTCTCTTAAAGTAAAGAATTTCGAAAATTTACCATGCTGCATTCAGCATTATTTTTTTAATGGATTATTTACATTAATTACTAATAAAAGATGCCATTTTATCGCACAAGATTGCTCTTTAATTTAAAAACAAGCGATTTTCACTACTTTCCTCTACTATCCGACTTTCCTTATAACTTGAAAACGAAAAGTTTTATCAACATGCAACTTAAGCCACTGAAAAGAGTATTAAATAAGGTACCAAATAAACAGCTTTCAATTTTTTTTTATAACAATTAACATAAAAAAATTTAAAAAACAATAAATAAATAAATATAAAAAATATTAAGTTATGCATCATTAGAAGGGGATAATTTTTTCCTATTTTTTGGCGCAAAGAACGTTTCGATATCTTTTATAGTTCAAAAGTTATAGACAAATGTCACCAAATTCTTAATTCCAGACCACTGTGCCCCGTGGCGAGGACCATCCCCCGCAATGCCTCACCGAATTTTAGGGCTTTCGACCCTCGAAGGGGTTGGAATAAATTAAGAACTTGAGAAATGTCCAGGATTTCCGCAATTTCTCATCAGATCTTTGCGAAAACGACGCCAATCGATTCCTTATGTTTCGCCGATTAAACTCACGCCAAGAACGACGTAATTCGGAGCATAATGAAGGAAATTCCATGAAAAATTAATTTATATAATTTCACGCTAGCTTCGTTAAAAATAGTCGGATTTGCATGAAATTTGGTACCACCTTCATTGGAAAAACATAAGGAATCCATCGGTGTCACTTCCATATCGATACGATAAAGAATAAAGAATATAGTTTTTCTGAAACAGGTATAAATCCACGGCGGACCGCAGTGAAATATCCATTACAGCGTATTAAGAAATTCTCATCTTCATAATATCGATATGGAACTGACGGCAATGGATTCCTGGCGTTCTCCCGATTAAAATCATATCAAATGTCATGCAAATCGGACTACTTTTACACAGCAATACAAATCACGAAAAGAACAGGCATTTCCTTACCGCACTCTCTTATCTTAGTGAACAGGGAAAGGGTTAAATGAATACAAAACTGTTGTAATTATACGAAATCGTTTCGACATGTATTCCATTCAACAACGTGTGTTTCTTATGTGTACGTATTATGTGAAAGGTACTTTTTGATGAAAATTTCATCAAAATCGGTTATCGTTGCTAATCTCGAGGGTTCGAGATTATCCTATTCGAGTTCTTCGTCATTGCCCCACGACATCAAAAAATAAAAAAGAATATATTTCAGAGGTTAGAATCATAATTCAAGCAACGTCTAGGTCACAAAATGTTGGTAAAAAAGTCCGTTACTTCAACTTAAAAAAGAACTTCCATAGCTATAATTTATTGAAAAAATGTTAGCGCTTACCTTCAAACAGCTGTAAAATCGACATTTTTCAAAATTTTGAAAAATCCTTTGAGGTACATTTAAATATCACTAAAGATTACAACATATTCCAATTTCAGCAACATCCGAAATATTACTCCGAAAAGTGTCCGATTTCGCGTGGAATGTTCCAATTGAAACGTAATGAAAATAATAAATTGTGTTTATCTTGAATAGCATAAGCGTTCTGTATTTATTACTTTCTGCCCGGCGTTGGATACAACCTATACTATTAGCTAGTGGAAAGAGAACATCGGTTTTATTTATTAAAACGCCGTAACATCGCGTTCGCGATTACCCCGCGTTCATGTTTACCCCACGCTCTCTTACATATATCGTATGTGAAGGCGAAATGAACGGCACATCTGGAAGATTTTAGGTAGAAGCCAAATGAAGCACGATAGAGAAGTAATCTGTTAAGAGCCATAAATACGTAGCGTCCGTTATTATCTCTTGGAAAGTTTTATTTTCAATTTCCGTGAACGTCTTTCTGTAGCGTTAACAACCGCTCCTTAATACAGGACGCGTACGACATTCTAGGAGTGTATTCAATAGTTGTTCGGAATGGTAGTCAGCCTCGAGCATGGACAATGGATAACGTTATTTTCCCTTTCACATCTGCCTACCAAATTTCGCTGATTAAGCAGCAGTTCGTCTCGTAAAACCCATACAATATTGTCTTCGCTTTCAATAATTGCCGCTACTCATGAAGGGTAGAAATACTCGGGTTGGGAAAATCCAGGAACCAATAAAGTCGTAAAATTTCGTTAGGAATCGGTCCCCGAACCTAAGGACGAAGCCTACCCACCATCTCATGGGTAGGTATGCGTCACCGGTGTAATTAGAAAGCCTGGTTCGATCACCGTCTAAAATTGGGGGGAAATGCGTCGGCAACGAAGATCCCAAACATAACGGACCGCTGCAACAGCTGATCTGGGTTCGCGAGCGAGTGTTCTTATAGTGCTTACGAAACGTTCTTCTGCACGGGCCGCGTACCGGCGTATGCCTAGACGGATTTCGCGGAACCATTGCGAGTGATTTCTTATATATATGCAGCGGTAAATCCAATTATCGAACCGGTACAAAAACCCACAAGGGTCGAACGGGTGTTCATCGGGTATAACTTCATCATTTAAACCCTCCTTGGTCACTCAGTGTGTAGGATTCAAGATCCTCGCCTAGATTCCCTCGACCTCAGTGTGTAGGATTCAAGATCCGCGCCTAAATTCCCTCGACCCCAGTGTGCAGGATTCAAGATCCTCGCCTAATCTCCTTTTACCCCAGTGTGGAGGATTCAAGATCTTCGCCTAACCTCCTTTTACCCCAGTGTGCAGGATTCAAGATCCTCGCCTAAATTCCCTCTACCCCAGTGTGCAGGATTCAAGATCCTCGCCTAAACTCCCTCAACTCTCAGAGTGCAGGATTTCAGATCCTCGCCTATGTCCAAAAACCCCACAGTGTCATTGTCCCCCAAAGACCTCCACCCGGGACGTGGCACTTTTATCTTCAACGTCATCATGGAAGACAATATGCTAGCGGGTATCATAGCCACGTGCATAAATACTTTGCAAAATCAAACGAGCAGCAGCAGTAGCAGCAGCGAATACAGTGATGACAGTGATAACGAAGATGTAATATAGATTTGGAAATATTGCACGCAATATTTATTACAAATAAAGCTGGTGGAGCCGTGGAGCCTCGGGAGAGAATAAGCGACTATGTTGAGCGCGTCATTCCTGGATATTCAAGAACAATATTCAAAGAACATTTTCGGTAAGTAATAATTATATAACTATATATTTGCATGAAAAAAAATATGAGATAAAGTTTTTTTCGAAATAGTAACCTAAAAAGGGGCAGTTTTAAATCATTAGGAAATTATTTGTTTTCATCACTTAGAGTAAAACTATACAATACGCCCCACTTTTAAAGAAACATCTATAAAACCAATATTTTTTAATAATTCTTTAAATTTTGTGTGTGAACGCATTAAGTGTTCTTTACTCTTCACAACTACACCGAAATTGTGAAAAAAACGTAACTGGAAATAGCTGTAAATAATCATTTTTCTGAACCTTACATGGGGCGTTTTGTAACACAGTCGTCAGGTAAAACACCCCACCTCTGTGACAAAACGCCCCGACATAAAAAAGTGATTACTTTTTATTAATTTTATCAAAATGTTATAGAATATATAATATAAAAGATATTTTCTTAAAAAAATAGAACAATCTTAATTAAAATTATTACATTTTTTTTTTATTTACATTTTCTCGTTTGACATTTCTGCCGCAAGGATTACATGAAGTTATCCACGAAAAGAAAAAAATAGGTTAGTCGTGAAAAAATATGATTTTGAGGTGGGGCGTATTGTAAATTCATTGCAGGGGCATATTGTAAATTTTGGGGTACAACACACGCCGGTTTAAATTTAGCAACAACGTAGTGAAAAAAGGTTTGGGCAATAACAATTTAAAGAGGCTAGTTTGTCTACTTTCGAAATATACGTGTGAATTTATCGAGAAAACAATAGTGACTTAGAAAATTGAATTTCGCACATAGGGTAGACCGGGGGCAATAGTAACAGGAGGTCGATTGTAACACGTTAAATATCTCAGAACATATGATAGATATTAACACAAATTTTGAATATGTAAGATTCGGGTTCCAATTTTATCGGGTCGAATGAATATCAACACGTGCTGATGTAGTTTTTACAACTGTAATTTAATATAATATTTACATACATTTACATACATTTACATACATAACACAAACACCCAATTCAATTTATAGGTACTGACCTGAATCTACACAATTGTCGATATTCAGAATATTAGTTATTTAACATTCACTTATCTAACCTCAACAATTATTCTCGAGTGTACATCACGCTCGGCCTTTTCTCTGTCTCTCTGTCTACCTTTCTCACCTCACCTGACCTTCGTGTGTGCTCTCATGTGACTCTAGTCATATGGTGAGTTTGGCGGGACCGTTCAAACTTACAAATATATGATGAAGAATGACATTTGGAATACACACATCCATGTTCTAGCAGTATAGGTACACAATAGACATGTATAGCGAAGAAAATAACTTTTCGATACCCTAAAGTAACTTTTTCTTACTGACTTAAAATTGTAATATAAACACTACCTTTGCAAGTATGTGCTATTCCTTTTGTTTAATCTTTAATCTAACCTTTTTTAAAGTAATACTGATCGTCTCTTAGATTTTTTAACGGTCTCGTTAGTCAAAATTTACAATTGAAATCCAAAATCCATGGTCGGGGACGATTGTAATATTGACAGTCGGGGTCGGTTGTAACACTTTGTCCGCTTCTCATTTTTTATTAATAACCTGGATATTACTTAACAAACAGCGAATCTGTTGTGGCTCAATAAGTGTCAGATAAGTAAGTAACATTTTCATATAAAAAACTTTTGTTGTAACTTTAATAGTTTTTGCATAATCGTATTCCAAAGTCAAAGTGTTACTACTGCCCCCGGTCTACCCTACTCGCCGCAAATTATCTGAAGTCCGAAATCATAAATTCTTGTATATTTTTTTAAAAGCCGTAATATTTGCTCGTATTTCTATTGCGGCAGTTGTGGCCGACTGAAGCAAGTTCGAATTTGACAATCGCGTCGATGCATCCTGGTTTGTGTGCGTAAAATAATGGTGGGGCGTTTTGTCAAATGGGGCGTATTGTATAGTTTTACCCTATAAGTAAATTTTTCTTTGTAGAATGTTTCCCGAGACTTAATAACCCACTCAGCGGTGCTAAAGTAATACCCGCGGAAAAGCAATTGCTTATTGCCATGTGGTTCATGGCTACACCAGATACCTACAGGTATATTTGATATATATTCTATGTAATAGAACATGCTAACATACGCGCACAAAATTGCGGGACAACCCGGAACATGCAATATCCCGGTGCAAAAACACATCGAAAAGTCCTTTACCGGGTCGCACATAGTTTAAAGCGTAAAGAGCCGAAGCACGCGTAGATACAACCAACACGTACACAGTAGGGCCGACCGCGCTGGTTGAAACCGTGAAAATGGGTTAGCGATGGCTGTTGGCATCAGGATATTGGATGTTCCGGCTTGTCCAGCAATTTTTGGACACCCTGTATGTGTAATATTATATAAGAAGTTGCAGCATTATTTAATTTACATGGCACATTATTGGTATAGATCTGTAGCTGAAAAATTTGGCGTGGGTCGTGCAACAGCCTTTCGAGCACTACGGCGAGTGACGTATGCTCTGTACTGCGTTGCGCCTGGGTTTATTCGATGGCCGAAAGACCAGTACGCTGTGAATGTCATGGAACACTTCGAACAGTCTTGTGTGTTTCCAAATATCATTGGCGCCATAGATGGCACGCATATCAAGATCCGGGCTCCCGTTGAGGATGCAAACTCATATATAAATAGAAAAGGATTTCACTCCATAAACTTACAAGTGGTGTGTACTTCCTCTGGCCTTTTCACACATTGCTATGCTGGGCAGGTGGGATCTGTCCACGATTCCAGAGTTTTTCGTAATTCACCGGTGGCTCATTTCCTTGAAACACCCGACCAGTACTTCCCAAACAATTCCCACCTCATCGGCGATGCCGCGTATGGAATCCACCCCCATGTAATGGTGCCGTTTAGAAACAACGGACATTTGACACCTCGGTAAATAAATTTCAATTATTGCTTGTCCTCAACAAGGATGGCAGTGGAAAGAGCCATAGGCGCATTAAAAATGCGTTTCCGAATATTATTAGACTGCTTGCCGTTGAGAGACATGGAAAAAATTCCAGAATTTGTAATTGCTTGTTGTGTACTGCACAACATTTGCAAAATGGAGAATGACGAAATGATCATCGACATACCAGAGCAACACGACGAGGTAGTAAATCCGATTGTACGCGGTAATGCGCCACATTTAGGCAATGCCAAAAGAGATTTAATCATGAATGGTTTGCCAATGAGAATATAATACATTATAATGTATTATATATTCTCATTAGCAAACCATTCATGACGAGGCATGTCGTATAATGCCTATGTGCTGGCGATTATGAAAGTGGTGTAAGTCATGTATCTAAAAAATATTTCTCCATTATTAAACAAAATGTTTCACAACATATATATGCTTTTCTAATGTCAAATTTATCTATGACTAGCAATTCGCAACGACGACGGACCGCGAACAACTTGGTTTCTGGAGTGACGATAGCACACGATGGTGTCCTGCCGAACATTCAACCTGTATTTTTATCCAAGAAGACCAAGAACATGAGGCATGCCGACAACATGAGGATGCAGCAATTCCAAATCCTGATTTTCAAAACCAAACGGCCCTTTTCAGGGCCACCAATTTCATCTCAACTATGAGAACAATCTCGAATTTCATAAACACACCAAATTTGTCCTACAAAGCTTACTTTGTGCAAGTCGTTCATTTAAATGGTATATTTCGTAACAAATACTTTTAGCTCATAACATTGAACTCCTCAAGTATACATCATAATTTATGGTGTACTAGCTGAAAGTACCCGGCGTCAGCCGGGCAAAACTTTGATTGTCACAGGGAGTCAAGGGGATGAAATAAGGGGGACGGAGTGGCATGTCTAGATTTCATGGTAGCCTATACTTTCCGCAGCATTCTAGAGAGTAATTATGCACAATTTGGTCCGGTTCGTTTAAAAATATCGTGATAGAAAGTATCATATATGTTATTCCTGGTCTCAAACTCTACGTGTATATAAAATTTCAGAAAGATCTGTTGCGTAGTTGCGACGTGATTGAGTAAAATAGATCCAAACACACTTTCGCATTTATTATATTAGCAGGATTGTTAAATTCTACGAGTAACTTGTGCGAAAATGTGTTTTTTAATCCTTTGAATGTCTCCCAAGTTCCAAAAGTGCTCAAACTTAGTTTCTCGATCTTCACAATTTAATAAATTCAAATATTTTCTCGAACAAAAGCATTCGACGTATACTTTCATCTGGATTCGAGTATTGAAAGTATTCATCGATACTGTCTGAAAAAGTCGGCAACCATACAACAAAATAATCACGCGCATCCAGTCTGCGCATTTTCCTTAGGGGTGGGGAAGGTCAGCCGCATGGAAAGAGTATATTCCCCACCCTTCATTAGGAGTAGTTGACGTGATATTTTTTAACCCGGTTATCCGCGTGCTACCTTTGAATCACTCGACTAGTGTCCTAAGCAGGGAGTCGAGACCGAAACAGAAACCGAATTTCCGACCGGTCGCGACCGGTCTAGCGACCAGTAACCGAGGCGAAAAGGGACCGCTGTTGCGACCGTAACAGTGAGAGGTTGTGGAGGGAAACCGAACTCGAGACCGATTGCCTCTCGACCGGGAATCTCAGACCGTACTTTTAACGAGACCAATCGAAACCAAACCGAAGGCATGACCAGTCCGCCGACTGGTCGGTTGACCGGTCGCAAACGGTCGAGTTAATTTATGGAGAGATTTCTGTTCCTCTCCATAAATTACGAGTCGGAGCGGTTCGGAGCGGTTCGGTTCTGTTCGGATCGGTTCAACCTAGCTGAATAAGCCGGGAAGGTATGGATGCTATATCTGCCGCTCACACTGTTTGTCACTCTCGTGACGGGTTTGTTGATAGGAGACTTTTGCAGTTATTTGTTACTGTAACACTGTCCATTCCCAACTATGTCGGTCTGCCGAGATATTATTGTATTTCAAATACTAGTTATGTATTATTTTAATAGAAGTAGTTCAGCGCTGTCCAGCTTAGGGGCCCCTCACGCGCCTGCTTCCCCTTCCAATCTTTCTCTCGCCCAGCGTGCCATCGGTTGTCAAGGAGATCGCGCGACGCTACGAAGGCTGTCACGACGGGCCAGCCGGGCAAGCGTCTTCACGATTAGCGTCGCGCGGTATCCCTGGCAACGGGGACGAGAGTGGGAGAACCCCGGGCTCACGCGTGAGCGACCTTGAACAGCGCTGAAGTAGTTAATACAAATAAATTATTGTTAATATACAAATAACAAGAAAATGGTTGAAAATATAATTCTTCATGTGATTATTTTAAAAGTATGTCCAAGTGTGGAAAAAACAACTAACAAATTTCAAATTTGTTATTTATGTTATTGTTAAATATATTTACATTTTATTACATTCCTATCTTCTGTTTTTTCCACACTTGGACATACTTTTAAAATAATCACATGAAGAATTACATTTTTAACCATTTTCTTGTTATTTGTATATTAACAATAATTTATTTATATTAACTAGTTCTATTAAAATTATATATAACTAGTGTTTGAAATACAATAATATCTCGGCAGATCGACATAGTTTGGAATGGAAAGTGTTACATGGGCCCTTCTGGCCCTTTTCGTGCTTGCTGTCCGCGCGTCGCTTTATTCCGTAAACGGCGATTCAGCGGAATCGCCTCGCGCGTGTCAGTCACGTTGCGCTGAGCCGCGTAGCGACAGCAGTAGGGACAACGTGACTTTCCGCGGTCCGGGCCCGGATATTTCCGACGCTTGCAGCGAGCGATAACTGCCGACGGGGCAGTTTCCCCCATTCGCGAGGACTGATCGAGGCACGGCCGAGAACCGGGATCGACAAGGAGGAATGGGGATTCGAACTCGGGAGCTCGACTTAGGAAGTCACGACGGACTAGAGGACCGTCTAGATACCGCGACCACGTCTCCGGATAGATACTGCGACTACACGCACGGCCGATAGTAATTCGTTAGAAGGGTAACTCCGTCCGACATACCGAGAACGGCCTAGCCGGGAGAGCCCTTCGCGTTAATCGTGATCGACGTAGGACCGCGTAGTTATCCGACGTACGGAGATAGTGCGGTACGACGGGCGATAGTCACCGTCTTCCGAGTGCCATTCGAGAGCACAGAGAGCGACCACGACACACGCTCGGGCCAGACCCCCCGATAGGAGCGAAACTGTAGACGGCAAGCGTGCCGCGTGCCATCCGAGAGCACAGCGAGCGACAGCAGGGACGCAGCACCGTCCCTACGGTATGTAAGCAGACTTTACTCTATGAAGAATATATTTTACTCTTTGTTTTAACCTCTATTCCCGCTTCAAATATCGATTGAACCTCTTCTACTCCTGTCCCTACCTCGGTAAGTATAGTCAAGGTGTGCTTTAGCACTTAGATAGAGTAAGAACCCGATAGATCATTCCAGCCGCTCGGGATGATTTATTGAAAAGTCCCTTCAGGACGTAACAGTGTTACAGTAACAAATAACTAAGTCTGCTATCAACAAACCCGTCACGAGAGTTACAAACAGTGTGAGCGGCAGGAATAGCATCCATACCTTCCCGGCTTATTCAGCTAGGTTGAACCGATCCGAACAGAACCGAACCGCTCCGAACCGCTCCGACTCGTAATTTATGGAGAGGAACAGAAATCTCTCCATAAATTAACTCGACCGTTTGCGACCGTTTGCGACCGTTTGCGACCGGTCAGGACCGAAAGTCTGAGAGAATTTCTCTCTCGAGTTTTGGTCGAGAGAAACCTCCTGACCGTTCGGTCGCTCTCTAGTTCGGTCGAGAGAAAACTCCTCACCGTTCGGTCGCTCTCTAGTTCGGTCGAGAGACCTGTAAATGTCATATTGGTCGGTCTCACTGACCGCGACCGCGACCGAAACCGAATTTCTATCGGTCTCGACTCCCTGGTCCTAAGAAGAGTAAACATCGAAGAGAAACGTACGAAAAATGGCAAAAAGTACAGAATTGTTCGTTAACATCAGTGGAAAAGTCTGGAAGATGTGGGTGCAAGAAGAAGAGGCGTTAAGAGCATCGAAAGGTAAAATTTAAATTTTATAGCTGTTTTATAAAAACAGTAAGTGTATTTTTAAATTAATGCGTGAATATTTGTTCTACTAAGATCAAAATTACCTGAGCGAACTGACAAAAAGATCAACGCTAATACCTGCGGAGGAGAGAGAAAAAGAGAATCGGGACGAGAGAAATTCAGGTTTGTTTTTTAATGATTCTTTAACATATTCGATATCTACAATTACAATATATTTACGTAATATTTGTAGGCCAAGCAGCAGAAAAAACATTTCTCTGGCCGGACAAGGCGGTTTATCTGCTTATAGATGTATATAGGGAAAGAGAAGATGAATTTACAAAAGCCACTACGCGGAGCAGCGAATTGAGGAGTGACATTGCTCGACAAATAAATAACCGCTTCAACATGTATAATTTAAGTGGCTTCAATTCTCCAATAAATGGTCCGGACTTAAGCGAACATATAAACACATCCACGACGAAAATAAAAGAAGTGGAAATTCCCGAACCTCTTTGGCACTTTTTTCGGTAATTATATATTTTATAAATATGCACATGCGTATTTAATATTAACGTTTTAATTCGAAAAACAGTATTGCGAAAAAACTATTCGAAAAACATATATATTCTTCTGCATATAAATTAATTATATAGAAATTAATTATTGAAGTTCCACTTATATTATAATTAGACGAATTTGAAAGTGAGGACAAATTTTGGGGCTAGATGCGTGTCAATGCATCGCATTATGGAAAATTATAATCGTATATTATATGTGATTAGGCGATGGATTCGTTGCTCAAAAATAAGGTTTCCATGCAACCCGACATCCCGTCCCATGCCATCGACATCGACGGCGTCGCAGAATACTTCGCTGGCAGTAGTCGCTGTAAACAACAGTAAGTGCAGTTACGATTTATAATAAATAAAGTCAATATACGCAGGGAAGCACATAAAACATGATACTGAAAATAAAGAATTATTTAATTTAATGATCCACACACCAAATACAATGCATTTCTGAATGTTCACGTGCACACACACGCGTTTATGTAAATTATAATATTACTTCAGTTTATATTGTATACGATAATGTATACGGTTTGAATTCCAATATTATTTCCGGCTTCTTAGTTCTGTTATACATTAATCTAAAAATTTCAATGTGTTCTTCTTTCTTAATATTGTTTGTTGAAATTATCCATCAGATCGATGAAAAAGGACAAGAGTCGAATCCGTAATGGACAATTACATAGAAGTGATTCGTAAAGAAAGGGAGGACGCCAAAAAAAGGCGGATTCAGGATAAGGTGCTGGAAGAGGCACAAAAGGCAGCCAGGCGGGAGAAACGTTCCGCGGAACGGGCAGAAAGGCATGCCGACAACATGAGGATGCAGCAAGCCTTAGTGGATATTTTAAAAACTTTAGCACCCGGAAGAAAAAACTGATGATGAAGGGATCATTTCATTTTGAAATGATGAAATAATAGTCCGAAAAATTAAGGTATTTTTAAAGATCTTTTTCTCAGCAAATGTAACATACAATGAAATAAATCTTCTTCGTATTTATTAAGCAACTCTTATATTATATAAAAAAAAGTTAAAAAATGTTATTAATTTGTTTTAACTGCTTTTTTACAGCCTCAATATTGCACATCAAAAAAAGTTCTTTTATAGTACGAAGCTCTGGAAAGAATTCTCAACCTACGTGAGTGTTGCTATCGGCTGCAGCGCAAACGTTCGACGGAACGGGCAGAAAGGCATGCCGACCGAAAAATTAAGGTATTTTTAAAGATCTTTTTCTCAGTAAATACAACATACAATGAAATAAATCTTTTTCGTATTTATTAAGCAACTCTTATATTATATAAAAAAAAGTTAAAGAATGTTATTAATTTGTTTTAACTGTTTTTTTACAGCCTCAATATGGCACATCAAAAAAAAGTTCTTATATAGTACGAAGCTCTGGAAAGAGTCAGCGTAGTCGGGAAACAAATTGTCGGCGCTGGTTGGCCGTGGTTGGCTTCGCGTTGGGGCCACTCGGCTGGCTTGGCGCTGGCGTCAGTTCACACGCACATTACCACTACCCCCTGTCGGTGTTTCCCCCCTCCATTGTTGAGCTTAATTGCTCCGCACGCTGTCTCCATCCGATACACCGAGAAACGACACGCGCCTGGAGTGCTCTTACGCGGCGATACTGACCACCGTGACCGCGAAGACGAGCGAGCGAACAGGACAGAACGGTCAAGTTCACCGACTCTCCTGCGTTACCCGAGAGCAACGCGAGCGAACACGACCCACGACAGGTTTTTACCGACTTCTTTGCTTTACCAAAGACGGAGCGCCGTCTCCAGTGTGTGTAATCATTCCTTTGCCTGTTTACAGAATATATATCGCACTTTATTGTTATTCCTCTAATTCGTGTGTAAAATCTTATTTAAACTCCTTTCATTTTCCTCTTCCATAGTAAGTGTAGTCAAGGTGGGCCTTAGCCCTTTGATAAGAGCAAGAACCCCGTAGATTATTCCAACTGCTCGGGCTGAGCTACGGAAAGGTCCCTTCAGGACGTAACAGTAGAATATAAACAAAATAGGGACGTGGTCATTTGTACCTATTGGACAGTGTTTGGGAATGCAGTAGTTCCCAAAGCCGCCGCATTTACGCGCGGCGCAGCACCTCCTGGGCGCCAGGCGCGCGGCTGATCGACGATCGATTTCAGATCGATACTCGCCGTCAGGCGGTGAGCCAATCAACGCTCGCCACGTCCGCTCGATCAGCCAATCGACACTGGCCTCGTCCGTTCGATTAGCCAACCGACGCTCGTCTTCACCATTTGATCAGCCAATGAGCCTCCACCTCATAGCCGTTGCTTTTTGGGCTTTTCAAAAAGCGACGCTGCGTCTCCAATCTCCATTCTTTGTTCACAGCGAGTAGAGTAAAGACGTGTTTTACAATTCTTAATCTTTAACGTTGTGCACTATTCACAAAGGCTCAAATCTTTGTGCTCATTGAACCCTTTTGCTCACGGTTCAAATACATAGTGAAAAGTGATTTGTGGTGGCTCAGTGGCAATCTTCGCGATCGCGCATTGTTCAAATTTGTATTGCGAAAGAATTGTATTGTTGTACGAGGGCTCAACGCTCTTAGCTCAACAACCACCGCGCATCACCATCTCGCGGTGTTTTAATAAACGGACAATAACGTTTTAATTCAGTGGGTTTTCTTTACACCTTTCTCACCGTCCTAACCTAACTTTCTAACAGCGTGCTCAATCGTGACCTTCGCGAACAGACAGTGTAACATGCATTAACGCCTTTAATAAGTATAATACCAACAATATTATTCAATCATTATTCTGTGTTATTTAATCATGGCTTTTAGGAATAAATATAAGTATATAATTTGAAAATATGGGGCAAGAAATTAAGGAAGAAAGAAATCGCACAATAAACTTAATTATGCTGAATATATGAGAAAAATTAGAAGAAGTAGTGGTAAAGAATACATTACCAGGAATGGTAAAGTTCTTAGTATGGCAAAGTATTTGAAAATAGAAATTGCTTTTGTTCGAGAAAATATTTGAATATATTAAATTGTGAAGATCTAGAAACTAAGTTTAAGCACTTTTGGAACTTGGGAGACATTCAAAGGATTAAAAAACACATTTTCGCACAAGTTACTCGTAGAATTTAACAATCCTGCTAATAGAATAAATGCGAAAGTGTGTTTGGATCTTTTTTACTCAATCACGTCGCAACGACGCAACAGATCTTTCTGAAATTTTGTATACACGTGGAGTCGGAGACCAGGAATAACACATATGATACTTTCTATCACGATTTTTTTAAACGAACCGGACAAAATTGTGCATAATTACTCTCTAAAATACTGTGGAAAGTATAAGCTACCGTATAAGTATCGATTTTTCAGATTGATTCGAATCGCAAGATGAAAAATCAATTCAGGAAATAATCGCCTTGTAAACAGACTTTTAGGTATCTTAATTTCATTGAAATCTAAGAAGTCGTCCGTAAATTACGTAAGACTTTCTTTTGGGGGGGGGGGAGGGGGTCGCGAATTTTTTACTTTTTCTTACAAGGCGGGGAACTCACGTAGCATCTTATGTGATATTTTATAACCTAATTTTTAATAAATACAAATTCTATCATTAATGTTCCAGAAAAGTAGTTTTAGTTTAAATTTCCAGAAACCGGGAAAATTTTTTATAAATAATAAAGAATCTGAACACGATTTCTGTTCCCCGAGAATCGATTCCATAGGATCGATCCAAAAAATCGAACATTATGGTGCAAAAGATCGATCTTTCGATTAGTCCCCTTCCCAAAGTGACAGAAAATATAACCTACATACATGCTAATTACATGAAAATAAATATTTATTGGAAATTTCGTTCTGTGACGCTACATTTGTCAACTTTTTATGACTTAACATCCTTCCAAAATATCATTATTACGCCGCAACGGTACCGTTATGAAATCGGGTATAGCATATAGGTTATATTTTCTGTCACTTTGGGGAGCGGATTAGGAAGTTGTGGAGTGTAATTATTCGTGATTAAGAAATCAAAATTTCCATTCTTAACGTCATTTTCTGAGTACATTTCATCAAAATAGTAAGTTTTAGCTTAATTTGTTCATGTTTACCAAATTCGTGCGTTTTATTACATTTCAATTGATTTTAGCTTCAATTTTTAGGTCTACAGATTTAAATGCTTGATAGGATTATGGTTGGGTTTTGGTATCAATTTTCGCGTTTTCAGGGCAGGACCCCCACAGCACAACTTGTAAATACTACGTAACATGGAAGTCACAAGTTCTGTAACTTTTGTTACATGTACAAAATATAACTGCTACGTAATACAGGTGTCACAATGTTCTGTAACTTTTGTTATATAGATAGAACATAGCAGCAACATAACATATGAACATAACTGAAAAGTCACACAAAACATATAATTTTTACGCAACTGTTCTTACGTATAGGCAACATATTAATCCAGATGTAAATGTCATGGAACCTAGGTGTCACAAGTATTCCGTAATTTTTGTTTCATAAATAGAACATAACAGCGACATAAACGATAAATATAATTTACCGGTTGCTCGTGACTGATCGTGACCTTCGAAACGTGGTAACGTTTCCTGCTGCAAAACTCCTTAAAATAAGGGCTGCGTTTAGCATCGGTGTGTTTAGAGTGCAAAATCTAACATTTATGCAAGGATTAAACTTGGCGTGTTGCAATAAACAATTATTACATTGGTTTTAAGTTAAGTTGAATAATGTTCGGCAAATATTGAGCAAACTGTTTAGTTTCGAGTTTGCTGCGTTGTACACGTGGAAAGGGAGGAAAAATAAAATAAATATATCGCAATTACAAATGATGCAAATAATCAAACGTATTTACACACTTATTTTATGAACCCTATATATTAAAACTGCGAGCTAATATATACAATATTATTTTTTTATTCAGATAAAATAATAGATGCCAACACCGACTTCCGCGAAGTTGATTTCAACAGAGAAGCAGCGGAATGGTTCCGTTTAGGATTACAGAGAAAGTGTAGAGAGGAGAAAAAAAATTAACATACTTACATATAGTTTTTCAAATATTTTTTTCTTTTAAAAAAAGTTAAGTATCTGTTACAACTTTTTTTATAAACTTTATATTATATATAATATGTCATATATATGTATATATACAGATATTTAACTTTTTTTCAATTAAAATAATCCTTCCAAATACCAATAGTGTAATTATCCATAACGTAACAATAACGTTATTGCTGTTATACTGTTGGTACGTAACAGAGGGGTAACAGAGAAAGGGAATATTCTGAATAGAATATCAATATAAAGACAGTAATACTATTTATATAAAAAGGGCATTTCAATATTTACGCCCCACGCTTTTATTTTTGGTTATACGAGGGAATTCGTTTAAAGCCGCGTATTCGCCTGTGCATTCGGCCCGAATGCGCATCGGGCGCGCACCAATTGGCGAACCGTTCGGCGCGTATTCGGTGCGTAATTGGTGCGCGCCCGATGCACATTCGGGCCGAATGCACAGGTGAATACGCGGCTTAAGGGGTCATATACGTTTCTCGGCGCTAAAACGTGGTCAATGTTTGGGAGTAATTCAGGGATAAACTATTAGTCTGATTGGTTAATTTCTTTTTGTGTTTTATAGGTATACGTTTATAAATTATAAAACAGGTATGAAAATTCCAAAAATTTTAAAAATGTGGCGTCCGCGAGCACTGGCGTAGGACATGTTTTCTGGCGCCGCCCAAAACGGTGGGCATGATTCAGCCCGTACGAGTGGTCTGAAATAAAAATCACAGATTTTTTAACAATCTGTGGGATCATAGTGTGACGGCGTCATTTTTTCGAAAAAAAAATTTCGGAAATGATAGGCACTTTGAAGAAAAGGGTCGTGATTTTTGCTATAAAACTCGTACGTTTTTGCTTGTTATTAAAAAATGGTTCAGTTTAATTGAAAAAGCTCGACGTCACACGATAACGAATCTTATGTAGAATATTTGTGTATATAATGAAGTTAATCGGATGAAGGGTGAGGCAGTTATCACGCCTACCGTCTTGGAAAATGATGTTTCAAGAAAACCCCACATTTTTAAAAAATGTCCAACTCTCATACCTCAGGTATATAAACATATAGCTATAAAACACAAAAAGAATTAAACCAATCGGATTAATAGTTTATCCCTGAATTACTCGCAAACATTGACCACGATTTAGCGCTCAGAAACGTATACGCCCCCTAAAGGCACTCATTTAGGCCGTTAACAAAATTATTTTTCTTTTATTAGTACATTCTTAATGTTTTCTATTTTTGCCACAATTGCGATAACGCACAATTGGTTATAAATTTTACTTTTTTCATTTATTATTATAATTAAAATTAATAAATATTTTAATTTTGTAAAGTTAAATTTGTGCTACTATCGACTCCGTGCAGTGTTACAACTAACCCGGGGTCAGGGACGGTTGTAACACTTTCTCCCCTTCTCATTTTTTATTAATTAGGTGGATATTGTTTGGCATGCAGCGAAACAGTTGTGTACTCAGTAATATCAGATAAGTAACATTTTCGTATAAGAACTTTTGTTCGATCTGTGATAGTTCCACCGTAATTGTATTCCAAAGTCAAAGCGTTATTACCGCCTCCGGTGTACCCTACTGTAAACAATTACAGCCGTAAGCGCATTGATGGCTCCCTCTCGGAGCCACTTAGAGAACTGAAACGTTTTGAGATCCAAAATTATTTACTATCGATTTTTTTGACACATTGGAAAATGATGTGACTATACGTCACACTGGGCGCTAAAGGGTTAAGTAAGGTAAATTAGTACCTGGAATAAATATACATTATTTATATATTATTCTCATTAAATGGAGAATTGTTTATACATACTTTAAAACTAACATTTGGTGTTTGGTGATATGAAAATTCAATGCAGTGTATTATTTAAACTATTTCAACATGTGTTGTGAGGTAAGACTGGCCAAAATTGAGGGGTAATCGTAGCCAGATTTTAACATTACTTTCTTCTGGCTTAAATGCAACTGACATAAAAGAATTACGAATATGGCAGAATGAAGCCAAGAATATTTCTTTACACGCTTCCACATAAAAACCCAAAATAGAGGTAAAAGGAAACTGAGGAAGAAAAAACTAAATTTTGAATCGAGCATGTGGTCCATGGGCATATGAAGAATGTTCAGGATGGAATACCCCTGAAGAATACATTTGTGATTCGGGGGAACCACGTGACGTGCGTGAGAGAAGAACGTGTGTATGCAGACAGGTGAAAGAAATACACGAAAAGTGTGGCAAAAGTGCGCAGAAAATAACGAGGTTTGGTGAAAAACGCGGGGAGAAGACAAGGTTCCGGTGGAAAGTATAAGTGACAGTTAATAAAGTGTCGAAGGGTGAAATAAAAGGTGAAGAAGAGAAGGTGTTAAACGAGTGCACGAAGTGTAAGAGGCGTGGCAAGGATAAGTGACATCTACGGGAGTGGAAAAAGTAAGAAGACAAAACGGAGACAGCAGTAGGTAAAGAAGAGCAGAGACTCTAATGAACCGAGCAGGCGAAGGCGGGGAAGTGCAAAAGGAAACGAGAAGAAGGGGAAGACCATCGTTGGCAGAACAGCTGGGAAGAAGCAGAACGGGCAGCGAAGGCTCGATACTGGACACGTTCAAGAGGAAACGGGAGGGCGAGGAGGAGCAGGAGAGGTTAAGGGCCGAAAAGGAAATAGAGGAAGAATTCCTAAAAGCGAGGAAAATAGGGAGGTCGCCTCCAACGAAGAAAACTGAGGCAGTTATAGGAACTGCAGTATCGCCGGTCTGCCAGGAGACAGAACAGGACAGAGAAATGGATAAATTAGACAAATTGATAGAAGTAGTGATGGCAGTTAAGAATGAATTGGAGGAACTGAGAAAAGATAATAGGGAGCTGAGGGACGAGTGGAAGAGGAGGGATGAGATATGGGAAAAGGAAAGAAAGGAAATGAGAGGTAGGATAGAAGTACTGGAGGCCAAGAAGGATCAGGCAGAGAGGCTGACTGAAAGACTGGAGGGGCTCGAAAGGAAGGAAGAGGCTAGAGAAAAAAGCTGGCAACAGAAAAGAGCAGTAATGCAAAAGAAGAGTACATTGAAAGATAAGAGGCTGTTTATTGACAATGATCTGACGAAAAAGGAAAGGGAGATACAAAAAAATATTAAAGATATTGCCAAAGCGGAAAGGGAGCAAAGGGCAAAGGTGAAAGTTGGATACAGGAAAGTAAAAATCAATGATAAGACATTTATTTGGAAAGAGGATGGTGGACTCAAGGAAGTAAATTTTTGGAGTCGGCAAAGTTCTGTGAACCTCTAAATTATTGGAAGATCACAGAGCATACAAGGACAACCAACGCACGACAAAAGACAGTACCAACACCCGTTCCCCGCACGCCTGCGTATGCAGATATGCGGGGAGAGGGGGTACACAGATTTGGGAAAGGAATAGATACATTTAAAATAGGCTACTGGAATGTAGCAGGTTTATTGAGCAAAGACAAACAGTTTTGGGATTTCTTAAAAGATCTCGACGTAATAGGATTAGTAGAAACGTGGATTGAAGAGAAACAATGGGAAGGTTTGAAAGATAAATTGCCACAAGAATTCTCATGGAAATGTAAATATGCCACTAGAGAGAGGAAAAAAGGGAGAGCGATAGGCGGAATTATCACTGGTGTAAGAAAGGGCATAGAAGAGGAGGAAGCGAACGCAGGAACGGAACATATTCAAGAGCGAAGAATCAGGATACAAAATGTAAAATGGAGAGTAATAACAGTGTACAGCAGAGATATGAAGGAGACGAGAAAAGAGCTAGACCAGATAATAGAGGACAGGGAGGTGGAGAAACTGATAATCGGAGGAGATTTCAATGCGAGAATTGGACAGGAAGGAGGCGACTTTAGAATAGAAGAAAAGCATGACGTAAGGAGATCAAAAGACAAAGTTAAAAACACGGAGGGAAAGGTGTTATTAGAGATGGTGGAGGAAAGAGGATGGAATATTCTGAACGGGAATATGGAGGGAGATGAGAAAGGAGAGTACACATACACGGGACCGAGAGGTAGCACGGTAATAGATTATATACTAACAAATGTCGAGACGAAAAAAGATATCAAGAAATTCACAGTGGAAGATAGAGTAGAGTCAGATCATATGCCTCTGATAGCAGAACTATATAGGGGAAATAAAATGAGAGACCGAGGGGGAAATCAGGAGGGGAGGTGGAGAGAGAGAAGAGTCTGGACAGAGGAAGGAAAGAGAGAGTTTCAAATGGAATTAAACAAAATAAAATTTAATAGGACAGAGGTGAATGAAATGGTAGAAGAAATGGTAGGAAAAATAAATAATGCAGTACGGAAAGAAGAAGTAAAAGTAAAAAAATGGAAATTGGGCAGCTTTAAGTGGTGGAATTTGAACTGTACAAAAAAAAAGAGAAGCCAGGAAAGCACTGAGGAACTGGAGAAGGGGCAAAGGAGACAAAGAAGACTATCAGAAGAAAAGAAGGGAGTACAAAAAAGTGTGTGAAGAAAGGAGAAGGGAATTACAAGAAAGTATAGAAAATGAGATAATGCAATTAAAGGGAGAAAATCAAATATGGGAATATATAAATAAACAAAGAAAGAAAAGAATAGGTATTTCCAATAAAATAGATTTAAAAGAATGGAAGGATCATTTTAAAGCATTGCTAGAAGGTGTCGACTGTAAAAAAGAAGTAGAGGAGTTCGAAGAAATGGACAACACGGAAGAAGAAGAGGAAGAGGAAATAACAGAAGCAGAAGTAAAAGAACAAATCAGAAAACTAAAAAAAAAGAAAGCAGCAGGGGAAGACAAAATAGAAAATGAAGCCTGGATTTACAGTAACATGAAAATAGTAAAAAGGATCACAGAAATTTTTAATAAAGTGTGGAAGGGAGAAGGATTCCCGGAGAGGTGGAAAGAAGGGGTGATTTCACCAATATTCAAAAAAGGAGATAGAGAAAAAGTAAACAACTACCGGGGGATAACGATCCTAAACACAGCCTACAAAATATATGCTATGGTCCTAGAAAAAAGATTAAAAGAGGAACTGGAAAAGAACCACATAATACCAGAAACACAAGCAGGATTCAGGAGCGGTAGGTCGACAACAGATAACATTTTTATTCTGAACTATGTAGCTAACAGAGAAATACAGAAAAAAGGGGGGAAGCTATATACGTTTTTCGCGGACCTAAGCGCTGCATTTGACAATGTGGGTAGAGTAAAACTTCAGAACATAATGAAGAGAATGGAAATAAGTAAACGCTTGAGAATGAGAATCGGAGAAATTTACAAAGAAACAAGAAATACAATAAAAGTAAACGGAGAAATGTCATCCAAATTCTGGACAACAAAAGGGGTAAGACAGGGATGCCCACTGAGTCCAACGATATTTACAATATATATAGCGGACTTAGAAGAAACCATGAGGAAAAACCAAGCAGGAGGAGTTAGAGTAGGAAAAGAAAAAATCTGGACTCTAGCATATGCGGACGATATAGCGTTATTGGCAAATGAACCAAAGGATCTTAAGGACATGATACGAAGATTCGGAAAATACCTTGAAAGGAAAGGGTTACAACTGAACGCAGAGAAATGTAAGGTGCTGATTTTCCATAAAGGAAGAGGAAAGAAGAAGAGAGAATAATGGGGCTGGCAGGGGAACAGTCTGGAAGAAGTGAAGGAGTTCAAATACTTGGGGTATAATTTTCAGAAAAACGGGGGCATAGAGGTGCACATAAGGGAAATCACAAAGAAAGCTAGAATAGCAATGGCGCAGATATGGGGAATAGGACAAAGAATGTTCAAGAACAATTTTGAGAGAAGAATGAGAATATTCAGAAGCATAGTGAAAAGTATCTTGCTGTACGTGTCAGAAATTTGGGGCTGGATGGAAGCAGAAAAGGTAGAGAAGATACAGGAGAAATACATACGGTGGACTCTAGGTCTGGACTTTAATACACCAGCATATCTAATCTTGGAGGAAACAAAAACGGACAAAGTAAGGATAGAAGCGGGGAAAAGAGCAATTAAATATGAGGAGAAAGCGAAACGGCTGAACAAGAATAAAATAGTACAAGAATGCTGGAGGGAAATAGACGCGAAGCAAGCAGAGAAAAAGTCGAAGTGGGAGGAAATGAGAGATGCATACTACAGGCAGAAAATGATGGATATTCAAGAAATGGAAATAGAAAGAATGCGAGGAAGAGAGTTCGCTGAGGAACTAGCGCAAAGGGACAGGGCAGAGCAGGTCCAATGGCAATACGACAGAATACAAGGAGGCAGATACAACGTACATTACACAGAAATCAGGGATGACCAGAGAGCAAATTACCTAGACGGAAACTACAGAGGCAGAGACCAAAGCATGATTGCTAGGTTCAGATGTGGAAACGAAGAGCGGGGGAGCAAGTACTGGAAGGAGGAAAAAGACACAGTATGCAGATTATGCAATGGGGCTAGAGAGACGATGGGTCACATGCTACAAGACTGTAAGGAGCTGAAAAGAGAGAATTCAACGATCAGATCGATTCTAAAGGGAGAAGAAGAAGGAGCGGAGTGGATGCGAATGGTTCTGGAAAAAAGGAGAAGAAAAAAAGAACAAGATGAAGGAAGAAATCAAACTGAAAGCGCATCATTGAGTTAACAGTCCCAGAAACACTTACACACATAACACATGTAACCCCATTTTGAGGCCGAAAGGCAAAAAATAAACCTATTTACTACTACATTTGTGATTCATGTGGTAATTAATTTTAAAACAAAAAAATAATATTTTTTTATTAATTTAACAGTTTTCTCACTTCTTTTGTAAAGAAAAATCATGGCCGGAATTATCCCACGTTCATTCCGTAATTCCAGTCAAATGAACATTTTTGTGTTATTGCTTCCAACTTTGTTACAACGTAAATTTATGTTTTCTCGGTCATACTAATAAAAACTAGACACTACAAACTATCAATTCATATAAAAAAACTAGCAAATGTGTAAGTTGCTCAAATTTTATAGCGTTTCTTTCTTATATAGCCGGAAGTATCTTTGTTCGAGAAACTCACGAGTGAGCACGCTGGTAGAAAGTTAGGTTAGGACGGTGAGAAAGGCGTAAAGGAAATTCACTGAATTAAAACGTTATGGTCCGTTTATTAAAACACCGCGAGATGTTGATGCGCGGTGGTTGGTGATCTAAGAGCGTTGAGCCCTCGTACAACAACACAATTCTTTCGCAATACAATATGAACAACACGCGATCGCGAAGATTGCCACTGAGCCACCACAAATCACTTAATGCACTGTATTTTGAAATCGTGAGCAAAAAGGTTTAATGAGCACAAAGATTTGAGCCTTTGTGAATAGTGCACAACGTTAAAGTTCAAGAATTGTTAGACACGTCTTTACTCTACTCGCTGTGAACAAAGAAATGAAGAAGTAGCGTCGCTTTTTGAAAAGCCCAAAAAGCAACGGCTATGAGGTGGAGGCTCATTGGCTGATCAAACGGTGAAGACGAGCGTCGGTTGGCTAATCGAACGGACGAGGCCAGTGTCGATTGGCTGATCGAGCGGACGTGGCGAGCGTTGATTGGCTCACCGCCTGACGGTGAGTATCGATCTGAAATTGATCGTCGATCAGCCACGCGCCTGGCGCCCAGGAGGTGCTGCGCCGCGCATAAATGCGGCGGCTTTGGGAACTACTGCATTCCCTAACAATCTTACTTTCCCCTGTTTGCAGTATTCGAATTCGAAATACAGAAGCACACGTAAAGCGACAAATACGCATGCGCGTAATATGCGCATTGACTGCCCATGCTTTTATTTTCTGCACTTGCTGCACGCATTATGAGCTAGAAGTTGGAGGATTATAGGGAATTCTACAAAATTGGTACTGCCATCTCTGCACTCGCTGTATGAATTGCAACCAACGTAACGGACTCAATTTCGAAGCGAACAACACATCTCTAGAAGGTTTGAGGCAGGGTCGAAACGAAAGATGAGGAAGGAAGCAAATACGTAGCGCGCATTTTTATTTCTTAAAGGCTTTTAATGTTAAGTTTTTCGAACGTGCTCTTATAATGCTAACTTTACAGCTATACTCTAACCCAGAAGACGTACGAGAGCCTGCGATTCTATTAAATAGCCTTCAAAACCTTGAATTTACCCCGGACGCGGATAATAAATAATTTTTCCTTTACACATCCATTTACCAAATTACGCTGAGTAAGCAGCAGTTCGTCCTGTAAAACTCATAAAATATGGTCTTCGCTTTCAATCATTATCGCTGTTCAAGAAGAATAGAAAAACTCGGGTTGAGAAAATCCAGGAACCAATAGAGCCATCAAATTTCGTTAGAAGTCGGCCCCCGATCCTTAGGACGAAGTAACCGATGTAGTTAGGAAGCGTGCTTCGACCACCGTCCAAAAGTCTCGAATTAAATTAACCGTAATCCATCCAACTGCATAGCTATTTGTAAGTAAGTTTGAACATTCCCGCGTAACCTCACGAGCATGAGACGCATCAAAACCCGTTCCGTTTCGTTACTGCGGTTCATGCGCTGCTGGAAACGGAACGCGGTTTATGCGCGCAACGGCTGCGCTGCGGTCTATGCGCATAATGCGTGAATCGGAACACAACCATAAGAAGAGGCGTCACTCGACAAGGACAGACATAATCTGGGGAAATCACTAAGACAACCAATTTAAATGCCCATTCGGCAATGATCGCTGGGCTTCGGCAATGATCGCTAAGCTTCGTCAATGATCGCTAAGCTTCGGCAATGATCGCGGTAAACTTCGGCAATAATCAGCCAATGTGGTAAGGTACATTTAGTCGATTTGAATATCCCGCTCGAAATAGACAACCAATTTAAATGCCAAGGTCAAGCAAGGACTTCAAAGGTTCCGCCCGGAGTGACGCCTCTTATTATACCTACTCTTTGGCCGCACAGTGGTCGGGATAGGAATAGTTAGTGACATTCATGTTGTATAATTTTTAAACTACAGAAGATATCGGAATGGCGCCAAGAAACATAAAATGAAAAAATTATTCCTTTCTAATGATTTATAATTTAATATATTGTTCATCCATTTAATGTTTTTTTTTAATTTTTTCAACCTAATTGTTATAAAAAAAATTTGAAAAGTGTTTATTTAGTAGTATATTTAATGCTCTTTAAGCGATTTAAATCACTTGGTGGGAAAAGTTTTAGTTTCCGATTATAAGGAAAGACCAAATACTACTATTTTAGAAATTGTGACGAAATCTACAGTTTAGTTAAACATTAGGAAATTAAGAAATTCCTTATTCTTTATTATATCGATATGGAATGTGATACCGATGGATTCCTTATGTTTTTCTGATGAAAATCATGCAAAATTTTATGTAAATCGGACTATTTTTAACAAATTCAGCTTGAAATTATATAATTCGATTTTTCATGGAATTTCCTTCATTATAGTCCGAATTATGTCGTTAGTGGTTTTAGTTTCATCGGCGAAACATAAGAAATCCTGGACATTTCTGACTTTTTAATGGTATTCCAACACTTTCGAAGATCGGAAGCCATCAAATTCGGTGAAGCAATGGAGGATCCTGTCCTCTCCTCGGGGTACCAGGCGGCATCTCTTTGACAGGCGTCGCTGGAGAATCACCCTGTAGTATACATTCAGTAGATTTCGGTAGGAGAAAGTTTATTTTTCCTGCGCAACAATGACTGTGCAGGCCGACTGGAACAAAATGGAAAAACGATTCGGTCGGCTTGAGGCCGAATGCCACTTGAGACCCCCTATTGTCCCTAATGCCAAGCTATATTTCTCGCGATCGTCGCCAGTTTAGACAGAGACTCGTGGCTCGCGACAGCTAAAGATTGAAGGACAGAGAGTGTTTAGAGTAGTGGAGACCAAAGGTTTGCCTGCCATATGATACTGAGGAAGGGGCCTCGGGACCCTCGACCAAAGGAAAGTCAGAAAAATTGTTGACTTCCGCATTTCTCATCAGACCTTTGCGAAAACGAGGCCAATTGATTCCTTATGTTCCGCTGATGAAAGTGACACCAACAATGACGTAATTGGGAAAATAATGAAGGAAATTTCATGAAAAATTCATTCCCATAACCTGAAGCTAATTTCGTTAATAATAGTCCGATTTACATGAAATTTGGTATGATTTTCATCGGAGAAACATAAGGAATCCATCGGCATCACTTCCATATTGATACGATAAAGAATAAATAATTATTTTTTTCTGAAACGGCCGGAGCGTGTGGATGCACCATCCGGTCAACCTGCTAGGCCGGACGGAGCGTGTGGAGGCAGTACGGGCGTAAGGCAGACTTGACAGGCTGGCTGGACCGTGTGTGGCTGCCTTAACTGTGGCCAATTCACGAAGTCCGCTAGAAGTTTGTTTGGTCACTGATGTCCGCAAACCGTTTAAAAAGTGTTATATAAATGGTGTAGAGAGGGACTGCATGGTAGATTTAGGCAGTGATTGCACGTTGATGAAAGAGAGTGCGGCTAGACAGTTGGATATAACTTTGTATGAAACTGAAAGGGTTTTGTCGGCATTTAATCACACAATGGTGACACCGGTCGCTTGCTCGACAATTACTTTTCTAATAGATAACATCTTGTTTGAGGTCGGAGTTCTTATTGTAGCAGACGACCAACTTACGCAGGACATATTAATTGGGCGGGATGTTCACGGTAGTCCAGGTGTTATAGCATCAGTGGATGCATCGGGTTTAACATTTTTGAAGCAAAATGAAAAAAGGGTTATGAATGAAGTCGCTGATATTAATGTTATTGAATTAGTACAAAGGAAGGAAATTAAAATCGATGATGTTTATTGCCCTGGTCTTGACGCGAGGGATCAAAAACGATTGGTGGAACTTTTGAATGTTTATCGAAAGAATGTTTCTTTTAAGATTGAAGAGATGGGCAGAGCTAACGCGACACTTATGAAAATCGAGTTGCTTAGTGATGAGCCGGTACATCATCGACCTTATCGTATGTCGTTTTCGGAACGTGAGACAGTAAAACAAATGGTGGCGGAATTAGAGGCTAATGGTATTATACGTGAAAGTCATTCCCCACATACTAGTCCAGTTATTTTGGTAACAAAGAAAAATGGTCAAAAACGGTTGTGTATAGATTTTCGCGCGCTTAATAAAATAACGAAACGGGACAAATATTATTTACCGATTATTGACGAACAAATTGATCGTTTAGGAGGTAAATCTTATTTCATTTCACTTGACCTTACGTCCGGGTTTTATCAGATCCCAATGGATCCAGAATCTATTGAAAAGACAGCATTTATAACACCAGACGGTCAATATGAATTTTTGCGCATGCCTTTTGGCTTGGCGAATGCTCCCTCTGTATTTCAGAGAACTATCAACAAGGCATTGGGTGAATTGAGGTATAATGTTGCTTTAGTTTATATTGATGATATTTTGATACCTGCGGAGAATATTGAACAAGGATTTAAACACCTTGAATTGGTCTTAGAGGCTTTAAGGGAATACAATTTTACGCTTAATCCAGTTAAGTGCAAGTTTTTTCAAAAGACTATTGAGTATTTAGGTAGGGAGATATCTGTTGACGGAGTGCGTCCGGGGGGGGGGGGGGCACAAGGTTGATGCTGTGATGAAGGCGCCAATGCCATCCAATGTAAGGGAAGTGCGTCAGTTTCTCGGACTAGCGGGGTATTTTAGAAAGTTTGTTAAGGACTTCACAAAGAAGGTGTCACCATTAACTGATCTTTTACGTAAGGATATTAAGTGGGTATGGGGTTTGGAGCAGTCGCGCGCTGTGACTGAGATAAAGCAGACACTTTGTGACCGGCCAGTTCTAGCTATTTACGACCCTAAGCTTGAAACGGAGTTACACACTGATGCGAGTTCGGTTGGGCTAGGCGCTATTCTGATACAAAAGACCGGCTCCGAGAAAAAGGTGGTCGCCTATTAAAGTCGTAAAACATCTGTAGAGGAGAAGAAATACCATTCTTATGATTTGGAAACTCTCGCGGTGGTTGCTGCGCTAAAAGTGTTTAGGGTTTATTTGTTAGGGATTAAGTTCAAACTAATTACAGATTGCAGCGCCGTGCGGGCTACAGTTGCGAAAAGAGATATTCAACCTAGAGTTGCTAGATGGTGGGTGTACATGCAAGATTTTGACTTCAAGATTATTGTTTCAAAGTTAGTTGGGTGAGCACGCTGGATTGAGGTTATGGGATCGACGGTGAGAAAGTAAAGCACTTGTGTTTAAGTCGTTTGAGCACACGTATTGCGCACGACGAGAGAGGAGCCGAGAAAAAATGCCTAAATCACTCGCGTGTTTAGAAAAGTGAATCGAGCACAAAGAATTATGCGCGAGAAGTGAGCAGAGCACTGAAAAGTACTGATTGAAAAGACTTTATACGTTGCGCAATGAACGAATCAAAAACACGTTAACGCGACAAGCGGTATGAAGCAAGAATGAACAAAGGGCACGCCGAAAACCGTTGAGCGTCTTCTCGAACAATCCTCGAGAATCGATCAGGAAAGCACGCATTGTGATTGGGCCGCTCGTTTCACGTGGCGATCGGTGATTGGCTGAGCAAACGACAGCGAGAATCGATCGCCGCATCGATCGTCGATCAGCGGCGTATTCCGCGGCCCGGTAGGTGCTGCGGTGAGCAGGCGTGCGGCGGAGCAGGGAACTAATGGAATCTCAAACAGAGTCCATGTGAAAATAAGGGGGATTTAAATAATTTTTACATGACACTAATCTGTAAATTTTTTTTTATTATTATATTACATGTTAATAATTATGTTCTTTCCTCCACCCCGGCCCCATCCTCCCCGGCCCCTCCTGTTGCCCCTCCTCCGCGCTGGAATTTAAGGCGCCTGATCTCCTTTTTCATCTGAAACAGTACCATAAAAATTACATTTCCTACTTCTACCCGTATATATAGTGAATTCAAAACATATTTGGACCTTTCAATTAAATATTATTACATTTTTTAACATAAAGATTTTGTGCATACATTTCACGTTCGACCACGCAGGACACGTGTAACGTCAAATACCGCACACATTCAACTTGTCTTCGCCATTTCCTTCCTTAATTTCCTCGTCTCTGCCTCCGCGTGTTTCTTTTTCTCCTCCTCCTCTCTCTCTTTCTTCTCCTTCTCCTCTTTCTCTTTCTTCAGCTCCTCTTTTCTATTAGTTTCTCCCTCTTTCTCTTGTATGTTATTTTCCGCCTCCCCCCTGCACCACGCCATGACACGGTCATGAAGGCATCTTTCATCTGGAAATGAAATAATGAATGTATATTTTATGGTAAATAGTAAGATTGTACAGCGTGATTCTCTCGCTTTTGAAGACTGCCGGCAACGGACTGTTTACGTCGTTGTTTGGTTTTACAGCGTCATTTGTTTCAGATTGCAACACAAACGCGTTTTCGAATTCACGTGTCACTTTCGCGATTCGCGTTGACGTTTTATTGCAATGGACCGAAGGAGTTTGTGTTGTGTTGTGTTGTGTTTGCTGGGGTAGTTTAAAATGAGTATCACTGGAAGTGTGGACGTGCAAGAAGATATGGACAATAATTCTTCGTTTCGTCCGCGAAAATTACGTCCGTACGCAAAGAGATTTTCGAAACGGAAAGTAAATCGCCAAAAGAGAAAGTCTTTAGCCCTTCAGAAGAAACAAGAAAGCGCAAAAGCGGCAGACGACACTGCCTTAGGACAACATCGAGAAGAAGTGGCCGAAGAGCGTATAGAAGAGGCACCATCAACATCCGATGGACGAAATCATACGCAACAAGAGATAATGTACTCGCCATCCGAGGAAGATACTGATACGGCCAGTTCGGGAGAAACTGAAGAAGCGCTTGAAGAATTTTACATAGAAAGTAACAAAGAAGGAAACTTCGTTGTAGAAAAAGTTGCGAAGGACGAGCCGCAAAAGCAATCACGTCTCCTAAATAGCAACGATATAATGAATTTCCAGAATGTGCTTGCTCAATTGCAGAAAATAGGTAAGCATGCAAAACATAGAGAAGACTGTGGCATTGAACACCTACGAATAACTGGTGTGAAACGGTGTGGTTTCAAGAGCATCTTCAGCGTAGTGTGAAATCCGCAATCAATCGGACGAAGCCGAAGAAGTGGATAGCAATCAGGGCGCCGTTAATGCAACAATTTTATGTGGAGGCAGTTATGCCCAATTGGAACACACTTTTGAAGGAGTGAACATACGTTGCATGTCGAAGAGAGACTTTGTGAAGAATCAAGATGAATTCGTCAAGTCTGCAATTGCCGCTGCAGAAGAAGAGATGTTAGCAGCGGCTGAAGAAGAAAAACGTTTGGCGATTGAAAGAGGCGACGTTCTTCCCGAATCAGGGACCCCTCACATCCCCGTTGTGGCCGACGGAATCTGGATGAAGAGATCCTACCGCAGTGGATGTTACAATTCTGCGTCTGGAGTTGGCGTGATAGTTGGCCATCATACGAAGAAAGTTTTATTTTACGGCGTTAGAAATAAAGTTTGCAGAATTTGTCGAATTGCTGCGAAAAGCAAGAAAGAACCCCGAAAGCACACATGCTTCAAAAACTGGAGCACATGTCGACCATCGACTGCTATGGAAAGCGATACTATAGTAGAAGGATTCAAGACTAACGTAGAAAAACGTGGCCTCGTTTATTCTACTCTGATTGCTGATGGGGACAGTAGCGTGTATAAGAAGATTATCGATGCGGACCCATATAAAAGACAAATTCGTGTAAAAAAGATTGAATGCCCGAATCATTTGTTGCGAAACTTTTGCACAAAAATGAAAGCAATTGTAAAGAAGACCACATCTGGACCATTGAGACAAATTGTGGAAAGTAGCATTCGCCGGATGCGCACGGACATCGTATAAGCCGCAATGTTTAGATACAATCAGAATGTATCAATCGACGAGAGAAGAAATAATTTGTATGGCGACATACAGAATGTTCCGAGCCACGTGTTTGGTGAACACAAAGAGTGTGCACAACTACAATATTTCTGCGATGGAAAGAATAAGGAGAATGAAAAAAACATCGTTCCAGAATTGGTGAAAATTGGAGTGTACCAGGACGTACAAGAAATACTTCGTCCACTGTTAGCTCATGCAGAGAGCTTACTCTATAACACCAATAATAACGCCGTGGAAAGTTTGAACGCAATAATTGCCAAGTACATTGGCGGAAAAAGATTAAATTTCGCCGAGAGAGGAGCGTATACAGGAAGATGAGCTGCTGCTGTCGTGGAGTACAACACTAACCAAGTGCACTCGCGATTGAATGCGGTAATGAAGAAGAAAACGCCCGAGGTAGTGCGCCAAATGGAAGAAAAGAAGAAGAAAGAAAAGAAAAAAAGAGCTACAAAACAGAAGGAATCGAATGCTGTGCGATATGTACGCAAGCAATTGCCCTCGCAGAAAGATTCTGATTATAGACAAAATGCACAGAAGCCAGACATGCCACCCGAAATGTATGAACTGGAGCGGGAAAAGCATATGCAAATGCTCAGTGAGTGGCAAGAGAAAAGACATGCTATTGAAGACGAAACCATCGGACAAGCAAAGAACCGCAGATGGTTGCAGTACAGGTCCAAATTGTTGACAGCATCCAATTTTGGACAAGTGTGCCGGCGCCGACCTGACACGCTTTGCGCAAATGCAGTCAAATCATTTCTATATCCGAGGATAATTAGTGCACCCGCGGTGGAATACGGGAAAGAATGCGAGAAAATTGCTCGTGAAGAGTTGAAGAAGCAATATACTGTTGCGAGCACCCGATGGATAGGATCCATGGCCCGCTGGTGCTCGCGACGAAGACAACAGAAAGCAAGAAGAAGGCGATCGTATCGATCGCCTGTCAAGGAGTCATTCGAGAGTCAGCCGCCATTCCTAGCAGACCTATCGATATCAGATTCCCTTGCTGTATAGATTATATTGAGTTATTTGAGTTGTAGTTGCTCTGTTCATGTTCGCTTGTTGTTGTACATTAAAGTTGAATTACCATGAGCGTAAAACGTAACTATGATGTCAGAAGTGGGATGCCCACTCGCGCGACCGCGGCCTCCGCGAACCCTTCTTCTGCAGCGACTGGGGACGCCTCTCTGCAGGAGCTATTTACCTCGCTTCAGTTAAGCATCGTGGGCCAGATGCGGGAACAGAGGAGAGAAGATGAAGCCCGCGGGCAGAGGGAGGACCGTCGCTGAGAAGAGAAGGACGCAGAGGACCGGCGAACACAGGTGGCTTTCGAGGCACGCCTGTCGAGTTTGGAGGAGAGAATTCAGGTCGTAACCGCTTCGTCACAAACGGGCAATAGTTCGGTTGGTAGCGGCGCGAACCCTCGGGGTGGGGAGAACGTACCTGTAAATAGTGTTCCACCGACGTATATCCCTACTCCCGTTAGTGCGCCCGCCGCTAACCCCTTGTCGGAACCGCATGTACTCAGCTTGGGGTACGCGGTAAAACCGACAATTTTTGATGCCAAGAATTCCTGGGAGGAGTATAAGATACAATTTGATTCAATCGCGCGCGCAAATGGGTGGAATGAACAAAAAAAGGCTACAGCCTTGATCGCTTCTCTCGGGGGTGCAGCGAGAAGCGTCCTTACGACGCTCTCCGCGGCTCAATGCGAGAATTTTACAGAATTGGTTGCCGCACTTGAATTCCGTTACGGGGCGAAGAATCTATCCAATTTGAATTATGTACTCTTCCAAAGCCATCGGCAGCAGAGAGATGAGAGCATCTCTTCGCTAGCCACGAAAATAGAGCGGTTAGCACAGTCCGCTTTCGCCGACTGCCCGGCGGAAACCCGCGACAAGCTGGCCGCGTCTCAATTCGTCACGGCATTGTCGAGCTCGGTTATGCAGCGGGAACTGCGACTCGGCGGGTTCACCTCTTTAAGAGCCGCCGTGACCAGAGCTCTTGAGATCGAGGCCATTGAGACAATGTCGCGCCGCCCCGCGACAGAAACGCGAGAACGATATTCGGAAAAACGGAAGGCTAAAACCTCCAACAATTTCGAAAGGTACCCAGCGAAACAGCGTAGATTCGAGAAAACCGACGAACGAACGGAGGAACAGCCGAGGACACTGAAGTGCTGGTTGTGCGGCAAACCAGGACATCTCCAGAAGGACTGTTTCAAGGCCAAGAACGGTCAAGCAAAAGCAGCGCCTCCAACCAAACAAACGTCGGGAAACGGGAAGAGGACGGCGTAAGGGGGAGACGCCGCACAGTGGAACGACGTAAGGACAATAACTGGACATGGCAATTACTTCCAAACGGTTTGGACTTTCATTGTAAAAATTTGCACACTTTCAGTTCATGTTAAGTAGAATAACTGAGATTTAGAAGAAAAAAAATCCTTGTAGGTAATCCTTCTAGGCTTTCTAGAAATAACGAGGGAACATCCTGACCCAGGAAATTCAAAAAATTCTTAAATTTTGTGAATATGTAGAGTATTTCCTTCTAATTATAACGCAATTTTTGTTTCCTACCCAAATTTACTCTAAGGGTGCGTATTCACCCTTGAAAATCCGGTTATTTTCCGATTTTGTGTTGTAACTCGTGAACTGTAAAATAGATTTATTCTATTAATCGCAGCTAGTAGCTGGTAATTTTTCTACTTTTTAAAACCTTACCATTAAAGGATTAAATTCAGATATTTTAGACCTTGGGCGACTTTGAGCAAAACTTTAAATCACCAGTTGAATTATTATAGTATTGAGTGCAACGAATTTTTATTTTATATAGTTGTTTAGTGACGAAATCCAAGATAATTCAGAATGTTTTTTTGTCCAAAATCATTAATAATACGATACTCAGTAATATATAAAATATTGAGAACTTATGAAGTAATAGGATTTAGGCAATAATTGTTTAAAGTGGTGCAATTGAAAGACAAAGAGACTGAAATTTTCATACTGGGCAGATTTAAACCTAATGTGAATATAAAGTTTATTTCTTTGTGTTTTCTAATGCTACGAACACTTAATAAAGATTTAATGAAGCTATACTACAGAATTTCGATACTTAAAATTTTGACCGATGTCCAAATAAATAAGACATTCTCGTCCCAGTGTGCGCCGGACCGGAAAGAACAGTCCCCCGGTCGTCAAGAGTGTGGCGATGCAGGAGGCGACTGGGCGGCACTGGAATCCGGTAGATGAGGTACCGGACGTATGTGGGAAAATCTGTGGAAAATCGTGTAAGATTATCTTAGATACAGGTTCTCCTATCAATCTTGTGGACCAAGAGCTGTCTACGTCGAAAGACATAACCCGAACAAAACTTGACCTTCGTTCCACTACGGGAGAGAAAATGAAGGTGTTCGGAAAGAAAAGCTTGGAAGTCAGCGTTGGAGGACTTTCGAGCGTAGAAGACTTCTATGTTGTAGACATGGTAGAAAAGTGCATCTTGGGAGCAGCGTTCTTGAAGAAGCACAGCTGCAGCATCGACTTATCCCGCAATGTGCTGTATCTTCCCGGCAAAACGGAAATACACCTTGGTGAGCCGATCGCTGAGACGGAGGTACAAGGAGAGGAAAGGGAAACGATCGTCCCACAGCATTTGAAAGAGCTGTATACACGCTGCTCGTCAGGTTTGTCAGAAAGACAGGAAAAGCTATTCGCTGAATTGCTTTGTGAATTTCAGGATGTCTTCGTCACGCATTCGACTCAGATCGGGACATGCGACCGAGTGAAGCACACCGTCGACACTGGAGATAGCCGACCCATCAAACAGGCACCGCGGAGGTTGCCTCTACACTGACGAGCAGAAGTGGAAGAGTTAATCAGGAAGATGTTGGAACAGGGCGTAATCGAGGAATCATGAAGCCCGTGGTCTTCTCCAATCGTCCTCGTCAAGAAGAAGGACGGCACTATAAGGTTCTGCGTAGATTTTCGACGTCTGAACGAGATCACGAAGAAGGACTCGTATCCTCTGCCCCGTATCGAGGATACTCTGGACGCTCTCGCTGGATCCTCGTGGTTTTCAACCGTGGATTTGCAGAGCGGATACTGGCAGATTTCTATGGACGAAAAGGACCGAGAGAAAACTGCGTTTTCAGTAGGCACGGGACTGTGGCAGTTCAAAGTAATGCCCTTTGGACTCTGCAATGCCCCTGCAACCTTCGAACGACTGATGGAAGACGTACTACGAGACCTGACATGGAAAATCTGCTTAGTTTACTTGGACGACATTATCATCTACGGGAACAACTTTGAACAGGAACTGGAACGCCTACGGATAGTGTTCTCACGTTTACGTCAAGCTGGACTATTGATGAGCCCGAAGAAATGCTCTTTCTTCTGCCGAGAAGTAAAATACCTGGGCCACATCGTAACGGAGAGTGGAGTCAGTACGGATCCGGAGAAGATTAAAGCCATTTCGGAATGGCCACAGCCGAAGAACGTTACGGAACTAAGAAGCTTCCTAGGATTGTGCACATACTACCGAAAATTTGTAAAGGATTTCTCCAGGATCGCCAAGCCCTTGCATCACCTCACTGAGACCAAACAAGTTTACCAATGGACCGAAGAATGTCAAGGAGTTTTCGAAGAATTGAAGAAGAAATTAACCGGAGCCCCGCTACTAGCCTACCCCATGGTAGATAAGGATTTCATTCTGGACACGGACGCATCTAATTTCGCCATAGGCGGAGTTCTCTCTCAAGAACACGAAGGACAGGAAAAGGTCGTAGCCTATTTCTCCAAGACCTTGGGAAAAGCGGAAAGGAACTACTGCGGTACCAGAAGAGAGCTGCTGGCAGTAGTGAAGTCCATCGAACACTTCCATCATTATCTTTACGGAAGAAGATTCCTGATCAGGACCGATCATGCAGCGCTTCGTTGGCTGCTGACCTTCAAGCGGCCGGAAGGACAGGTCGCACGATGGATCGAGCGCCTACAGGAATACGACTTCGAGATTCGTCACAGGGAAGGAAAAACTCACGGAAACGCCGATGGACTCTCCAGAAGACCGTGCATCGAAGACAATTGTAAGAAGTGCACTCGACTAGAGCAGAAAGAAGCAGAAGAAGAAGTGCAGAACACGAAGAAGGTTCACAGGATATTCTGCGAAGAAAGGACTAACCAATGGAAACGAAGTCAGGAACAGGATGAAGCGATTGGCTTCATCCTCAAAAAGAAGGGGGAAGGGGAAAAGCCCGACTGGCAAGACGTTGCTAGTTTCTCCCCACAGACGAAATATTACTGGTCAATCTGGGACTCGCTAGAAATTCATGAAGGTTTACTTTTCAGGAAATGGGAGTCTCACGATGGTACAACAACCTCGTGGCTTTTGGTGGTGCCACGCGAAAGGGTTGAAGAAGTACTGAGGGAGTTCCATGATGCGCCAGCAGCTGGACACTTCGGAGTGAATAAGACCTTGGCCAAGATCCGCCAACAGTTCTTCTGGTCCACGTGTCGACAGGACGTTCAAGAGTGGTGCCGGCGATGTGACACCTGTGCGGCGAAGAAGGGACCACGGAAAAGGGGAGCAGGGAACCTGAAAGTGTACAACGTGGGAGCTCCGTTCGAGAGGCTTGCCCTGGACGTTGTGGGTCCGCTCCCGAGGTCCCAGACCGGCAACAGGTTCATGCTGGTGGTAGCAGACTACTTTACCCGGTGGCCGGAGGTAGTCGCGATCCCAGAGCAAGAGCTCTTTTGCACAACGTAGTCTGTCGTCATGGTGTACCGCTCGAGATACACAAGGACCAAGGAAGGAACTTCGAATCCTCCGTGTTCAAGGAACTGATGAAACTGCTGGGAATCAGGAAAACACGAATAACTCCCCTGCATCCTCAATCCGATGGACTGGTAGAACGCTTGAATAGAACATTGCTCCAATATCTTGCAATGTTTGTTTCAGAGCACCAGCGGGATTGGGACGAGTGGATTCCCATGTTCCTACTAGCTTATAGGTCAGCACGACATGAGGCTACTCAATTAACACCAGCAATGATCATGTATGGCCAAGAACTTCGCCTACCCCTACAATTATGGAGAGGACTACCTCCAGAAGTAGAAGAAGACGAGGACGTCGAACAAGGATACTCGGAATGGGTCCGAGGAAAAATGAACAAGATCCATGAATTCGTTCGACACCACCTCGATATCTACAGTTCGAAAATGAAGTCGTGGTATGACCAACGCGTTAAAGCAGTAGAGTTCCAACCAGGAGAACAAGTGTGGTTATTCCAACCACGAAGAGTGAAAGGAAAGTGTCCGAAACTACAAACCGACTGGGAAGGACCATACACGGTAGTGGATAGGATCAACGACCTCGTGTACAGGATCCAGCGGACACCAAGAAAGAAGTGTAAAGTGGTTCATCTGCGTCGCCTAGCGAAATACGAAGGACGACACCAAGAAGAATGAAAATTTCCAAGGATCACAGGATCAAAGGAAGACTCAAGAACGAAGATTAGTCTAAGCTAATTTGGTGGACTGGGCTACTTTAGTAGCCCAGCCCCCGCTCTTGAGTCTGTTGCAGGAAACACGATACCCCACGACGAGGGACAAGGTGTCGGGGGACTGCTACCGCGGCTTGGATGCGGTCCCGAATTCCCCGAATGTGCCACAACAGCGTGGTAGTCCACAGCGGGGTGCGGACATACGTGGAACCACCCCGCTACCCTCCTGGCTGGGATCCTGGCCGCGTCCCTGGTACAATGATTAACAAGGGGTCCCTTCCTACGAGGTGGACAGCAGACGGGAAATGGTGTCCCCAATCACTGGACGGACGTGTGACACAGTCACATGGATCGGTCAGAGGGGACATCGCGGAGACGGGACCGTTGACGAGCTGCACCGAGACGGTCCCCTGGAGCAGCACCAGAGGCCACGAAGAGGAATGGGGCCATCACGAAGCCAAGGATTGGATAACTGGAGGCGGACAAGAAAGAAGAAAGAAAATAAGCTGACAGTCCTGGGCGGATTGATCGGGGAACGGACCGATAGCATGCTCATAAAGTGTGACCCCCTGCTTTCGGGATCCGATTCGCCTTTCCGTCTTCCCGGTTGTGTCTGGCTACTATGGAGTCGATAGTAAAGAAATTAATGTTTGTCCTTTTTAAGCCTATCTAGGACACGAGGACACCAGCGCGAATGGGAATTCAGAGCAGTGGTCGAGAGGCAACCGAGGAGGAACCGAGGAGGCAGCACCACGACCTGCCGTGACCGTCGAGGGACGGGAACAACGAGGGACGTTCTGGGAAACAACGTGGGAACGCACCAGGAAATGGAAGAGGAAGAAGAACGAGGAACCGTTCAATCCCGACCTACAGCCAAGGAGGACCATCTCATCCGCCTCTGCCCAAGAAGAAGATGCGCCATCGAAGAAGAGGAACGCAGTACAAGAAAGAAGGACACAAGTGCGAAGACGCAAGTGGAGGGCAGAGACGCGGGACCCACGTACCCACGCCTTGCCCAGGGTTTTTGGAGTGGTTTTCCCCTGGGGCGTGAAGGCAAATGCCGAGGCGACGGACGGAAGGGGCCACATAGAACACAACGTCTTTTCCACCCTTCCGAACCAGGGTACGGCTGCAGGCAACGGAGAAACTGCAGCAGTCGGGACGACCGCTCCTCGAGAGGGGGGAGCAGTGTTGCGAGCACCCGATGGATAGGATCCATGGCCCGCTGGTGCTCGCGACGAAGACAACAGAAAGCAAGAAGAAGGCGATCGTATCGATCGCCTGTCAAGGAGTCATTCGAGAGTCAGCCGCCATTCCTATACTGCATTCCACATTAGAGCATACCGATTTCGCGCAGGCACGACCCTCAGGAGGCGTTGGTACGCTCGACTCCCCACTGAACCGCCTATGTTTCTCTCCGTCGCACGACCTTCTACTTACTCTCTCTGTTAACTTTTCGCGCACTGTTTACGTTGACAACGGTCAGGTCCCGCGTTTGGGATGTACCAGTTATTCCTTGGAAATTACCACGACCAATCGCATGCAGTTCAAATTGTGGGTAGTAGTGGGAGCTGCGCAGATCGGTCGCAAATCGGTAGGGGCGTCGGTATGCTCTCATATGGAATGCAGTATAGCAGACCTATCGATATCAGATTCCCTTGCTGTATAGATTATATTGAGTTAGTTGAGTTGTAGTTGCTCTGTTCATGTTCGCTTGTTGATGTACATTAAAGTTGAATTACCATGAGCGTAAAACGTAACAATACAGATATTGCAGAATGTGGAATTTTCATCGACAGCTGCATCCCCTTCTTAGGAGCTTCGCCGGATGGAATCATCGGTCAAGAAGGTATTGTGGAAATTAAATGCCCGAAATCAGCGGAGAACTTTTCGCCGGAAGAAGCTATTGAAAAAGTACCCGTTGTCCGGCGCATCTTCACACGTAAAACAGGTATTTCAATGAATAAAACGCATCAGTATTTTTATCAAGTACAAGGCCAGTTACATATTACTGGCAGAAAGTACTGTATATTTTGCGTTTGGACCCCGAAGGGGCTAATATCTATAAAAGTAGAGAAAGATGATACATTTTGGAAAAGAGCAATGGAGCCAAAACTGGTTCAATTTTATTTAGAATGCATGCTACCCGAATTAATAGATAGTCGGCACAATAGGTGCATGCCTATTCGGGAGCCTCAATTTATACTAGCAGAAAGAGAGAAAGAAAAAGTGAAAAGCTTGAAAAAGCGAAAGAGGTCTTCCTCCGAAAATAGTCGGATCTAATCGAACCGGCGTCGCAACGCACTGTGAAGTGCAGGGCCACTGATTGCGTCAGTGGTCACAAGTGTCGGGAATCGCACTTTTCCTCGCGGATCGCACGATCACGCGAGTGGATCGACGCCGCCGTAACTTTCCCAAGAAAGTGACGAGAGAAATAATAAATTTGATCAATCCGGCGTCGCAACGCACTGTGAAGTGTAGGGCCACTGACTGCGTCAGTGGTCACAAGTGTCGCCAATCGCACTTTTCCTTGCGGATTGCACGATCACGCGAGTGGGTCGACGCCACCGTAACTTTCCCAAGAAAGTGACGAGAGAAATAATAAATTTGATCAATCCGGCGTCGCAACGCACTGTGAAGTGTAGGGCCACTGACTGCGTCAGTGGTCACAAGTGTCGGCAATCGCACTTTTCCTCGCGGATCACACGATCACGCGAGTGGATCGACGCCACCGTAACTTTCCCAAGAAAGTGACGAGGGAAATAATAAATTGACTTCACTCTTTAATTTTTCCAGACACATTTCTATGTTCACAGGGGCAGACAGACAGAAGACAGCCGTAAGGTAGAAGAAAAGATACAGATGCGGATCTACGTTGCAAATTATTTGCATACGGGGACATTCCATGTGAACTCGGACAGATTTCGGACAGTAATACCAGGACAAATGGGGTGCTACATGAAATGATAAGTAATAAAGTATTTATGCTATCGACCGTATTTTTTAAATAAACAATAAGTGTTTTCGGCGCACTAGTTCGGTCAGTTTAACTGTTAAAAGCTATTTGCAATATTTAATAGATTTAATTTCCAACGTTTCGGTCTGTGTTTAGACCTTTTTCAAGGAAAGAAATTTTATATCATTTACTGCGGTCACTTCTAAATAAGTCAACAACGTTTGATACGACGTGTGACAACGCGAGTCGATGGATTATGACTGAAGTAAACAATACTTTGGGGGGCTATTTAAAGGTGAAACGACTGTGGCAAAAATATTATTGATGGATTCGCACTTCAAAAATGGCCAACATGAACAAATCACTAATACATAATAGAACTGCATTATGTAATCATATTCTGTGTCCTCTAAGGTGTTTTCGGTTGTTACCACATGTAAATTCTTTTAGTGGTATTTTGTTTGTGATTCTGTGGAGGTTTTTCAATATACCAGTTTAAGAAAATTGTAAGAAAAATCTTTCAAAATCTCATAGATCCGTTTCCGAATTTTTAACGGCCTCTCTTCTGAATTTTCAACGGTTTCTCTATTGACTCCGTTTTAGCCACAGTCGTTTCACTTTTAAATAGCCCCCAAAGTATTGTTTACTTCAGTCATAATCCATTGACTCGCGTTGTCACACGTGTAACGTACCGCTACCAACCGCCACAAATTTTTCCATTTATATTGTTAAATTCCTTATATTAAATGTAAAATAGTGTATAACGCATGCTAAAGCATTTCAAACAACGCGCTAGAAGATATAGTAACTAGCAACGCAGGCGCGTAGCCGCCGATTCAAGCAACAGAGTCAGCGCCGCGAGTGAGCCGAGCGCGCATGCGCATATCATACGAACAACCGGACGCCAAATATTCCGAGCGTAATACGCGAGTGGCGCGAACCGGAAGCTAATTTTCATTGGTACTGTTACGTGAGGACGTTAATTTTTACGAGACCGAGCGGTTGAGTCTAATTTCCTCAGGTAACGCTTAACGAATTTTAAAGAGATTTATAATTTCGATATAATCGGATTATTACGCGAAAATCAGGATTGTTTTGGGGTCGCGGCTTTCGTCTACAACCCATACAGGTTGTCCAATCAGGATGTGGTATCTTCTAGGGAGACTGGTTTAAAAGAATTTAGACCTGATTTATATGAATATGTACCATGTATTACAATAAGAAAAGAAAGGAAATTAAGGTTGCACAATAACTGGGAGACTATACATGGTTTTAAAACAGATTCGCAAATCCGCGCGTTGTTTCGTGAACGATAAATGATCGAGGGGAAAACCCACAACTCACTCAAGAGGTTGGATCAATAATTACACAATTTAACGAAATTTTAAAATAGCGGTTGAGAATAAGTTGTTTGAACGCAGTATTCACATGTAATAAAAGGAACAAGGAACGACAAATGATCGAGGGGAAAACCCACAACTCACTATGTGAGTTGGATCATTTATAGGCTCCGTACAATATCGTAATAAAACGGACTCACCGATGCGGCGTAGAGTTTGTCTAATTTTAGTGTCTCTTACTCTCTCTCTCTCTCTCTCTCTTTGTATCGTTCCCTTTTCTAGCTCTCTCGATGGACTGGAGCTCCGGGGTGAGGTAACGAAACGCAGGAGCGTCGCACAACACACCAATGTCAATGACGGTTCACAATATAATGTTTTTATTAAAATTTTAAACGCAAGAATGTTAATAAGGATTTAATTAAACGATTAATATTTAAAACACAAAAAGAAATATATAAGTCTTCACGGGACTGAGTCCTTCCACGCACTACAAAGCAACACGGGAACTCCGGCTCAAAGACTATTTTAACGAATAGCTATGTCCCTCGGACAGAACAACCACGCACCATGCGACTTGTCAGTTGACTGCACCGAGAGATTCCAGGGTAGGCCCCAACACTCGGGCCTTCGGACAAAGATATTGCTGATTCTGCACCTCGTGCACACGGCCCAACCGTCGTCGCTCGGAACGTTCCCAGCATCTCCAGGTTGTTATCGCGCCCGGCGTTCCAAGAACGTCGACGGTGTTGGAAGATTTTTCGCATGGAAGAACGCAGTGGCGTAATGGTTCATATAAAATTATAATTATAATTTGATTCATAGATCATTGACAGTTGATTGAGGGAACTCCCACAACACGCGATGGTTGAATCAGATGTCAATGATAGTGTAACAGAATTTAGCAGGGGAGAAAAATCTAAAGTGGTTTACTACAATGCGGAGGTTTCGGAATGCTTATCGCAACGCGCATTCTAAGAACGCTGACGGCGTTGAAAGATCGTTGACAATAATCTTCCATGGGAATATGCCGTGGCGTGACAGGCTTCAAGCTGAATTAACTATAGCTATTAGGAATTTTCACAGATAATCGACTATTGGTTGAGGGAAATTCCCATAACACATATTGGTTGAATCAATCGTCGACATCCGCGAATTGACTACAATGAGATATCACAAAGATTTAGATATGAATTTTGAAAAAATAGCCGGCACGTAACACTCTCCCCCCCCTTGAAATCATCGTCCCCGATGATAACTAGGCATAAGGACATTTGGAGTGCCGGGTATAATTTATAAAAACATGAAGTAGCTGTCTATCACGCCTACGAGGTATCGCACTCGTTCCGCCGATACGGATTTCGGTTCGGTGGTTGTGAGGATCGCCACGCAGGGCGGAGTATACGCATTCTATAAAAGGGCGTCCTATGTTTACGCAGCCCTCCAGGTCTATCATTGTTACAGTACTACTGTTTCTAATGAGTCCGCAGACGTCCTCATCCGTTACACCCTGATTGTCCCTATACGTCAACTCCCTGAGCGATGACATGCTTCCAAGGAATTGAGCACCGACGTCCGGATAGAGTAGGCTAATCTGCAGCTCGGTACAATGATTCAGACTGCTGAGTGTCTCAAGGCTAAACTGCCCTCTGATGTTAGTGCACCCAGTAATATTTAACTTGACAAGATGTTTCATATGCCGTCCCACTTCGGCGATGAAGGTGTTATCCACCCAGCCGCAGAGTGCAACCCCGAGCTCGGTGACCAAGGGATAACAGGAAGGTAGGCTGACCGCCATCTCAACGGGACCGAGGTCAAATTCAAAGAAGTTCGCTTCCTCCTCCCGTTCAGCTTCTACATCCTCCTCCCGCGGTCCTCCGTCCCCGGGCCGGGGGTTACACTGCACGAACTCCATCGACTCCATGGATCGGGGTAAATCAGTATTTTCAATTAGTTTCTGTAAGATATCAGAATGAAAATTTTTGAGGTTGAATAGACAAAGATGAGATAATGTTTTGAAATGTGAAATGGCTGTGGCAATATGTTTGCCTTTAGCCGTACAATCTTTTAGATTCAGCCTTACTAAGTCCCTTGTTATTTGTAACAAGGACCTTCCGGAAAAATCGGTGCCTATGGCATTGAAACTTTGTAAGTTCATGTTGGCTTCGAAAACCTTTCTCAGTTCAGTGTCGCTGCAGTTCGTGCAACGCCCAATTGACAGGTCGCTCAGAGAGTTGACGCCCGCTGCCAGTTCTCGAAAAGCCGATGGTCGGGCTTCAACGGCCGTTACATCCAGCTCTTCCAGTGCAGGACAGTTTTTGGCAATCAGAGCCAACAACTGAGGTCGCAGATCTTCGGCTGTCAGTTCATCATCTAAAACAATGCTTTTTAAGCGAGGGGCGCATCGCGCCAATACCCAGTAGAAGGTTTCCGTTTTAATGCGTCTCCAACCCTGCATTCCAGGCCATCTCCAGTCATCAAGATCGAGGCGTCGAATTTTCCGGAACGAATCATGAACACCCGCCCTCCAGGTCTTTGATACCCGCTCCAGGCGAGCGCGATCGGCGAAGGGCAAGAATGTTGCTATGTGTGAAATCACCTCCACAGGCAGGGGCGCTGAGTGAACCGGCTCGTACCCTGGGAACGGGTTGTCCCATTCAGGAGCGGAAACAGACGATCCGACATCTGAGGATGGCAGATTGAAACTATGCCATGCGTCGGCGACCAGGACTCGCAGTTTCCTCTTATGAAGAATGATTGGCCGCGTGATCGCATCGCTCGCCACCTTGGCTGCCTGCTGCGAAGTGGCAAATGTCACGAGGGCCACGTTACCCTGGGGCTGGACCCTTAGAACCGCGTGTTCGGCTCCGTGAGGGCGGAAGATTTTCAACAAATCCCTGCGCTTTGTAAACCGTGCTAGGCGACACACAAAGATCCGTCGCGAATTTCCATGGTTGCTGTTTCCTGGGTTCGACATACCTATCAGAGCAACAAGATTGACAATAATTCAAAGTACATAGTGCGATTATTGATCGAGGGTTTTCCCATAACACGTAATGGTTGGATCAATTATCGTCTCGCTAATTATTAATTTGGTCCAGGATTAATCCACGATTGCTCGTTGACATGGCAGTGATGCTGCAGCGGGCGCGCAATGAGTCTCCGATGAGCAACTGCGCGTCACTTCGTTCGACGCATTTGCCTCCTCAGGTGGAGTCCTAGGTTTCCATCTCCTGCAGGGCAGCAAAGACCCAACTCTCTTGACGCTACCTCGGAAGTAATACAGCAGAATTCCCAGTCCCAGAATGGATGACATTGTTAATCCTCCATGCAACAGATGAATGCTGAATCTTTTATTTCGGTGATGTCTACCTATTTCATCAAGTTTTTCCTCTACTTCAGACATAGTGTCTTCTACAGAGGTGAATGTATTTTTATAGTTGGTATCCAATGGCCGAATCTCATGGTATTTATGGATTTGAGGTAGAAGTTCCGAAATATTTAGTAATAAATTTGGTTGGTAGAGGTACTGTTCTCGACTCTCCAAATGTTGAATTCCGATCAGTGTCACGTAAGTGGTTTTGGCAATACATCCTTGTTTCAATTGCAAGATTCCAGTTCCTTCCATAGTTATTAGCTCATCCTTCATTCCATTGCATATAATTTGCAGTGGTTCCGGTGACTCTAAGGAATATAACCATCCCTGCGTTGATCTCAACCGGGCCCAGAACGGGGTGTGCTGCGGTCGTATACGCACATCGCAGTGCTTAAATACTTGAATGGTTGGTCGCAATAATAGCGATACCTCACAAGCGTCAGTGGACGAGACCTCAAACAATGGTTGGTTCAATGGGCAAAGGTACGCGTAAGAAGTTCTGTGGCAGCTATTAATATATAATTCATCTGCATTAAAATAGAACCGATGATCAGTACTTATCGCCAGATATGGGAACTTCGGATGTACATAGCTTGACCCTGTCGAATTTCGAGTAAATTTTTGTGGCATAGGCCAAGAATACGGGCGGTAAAGGTGGTATAATACTCCATCTACCAAAGGCAGATGTAGTACTAATAATAGCCTGCCATTATGGTGTCCGATTTTTATACTAGACAACCTAATTAATTCCTCTATTCCTTGATATCCTTGTGGTATCGGGAGGTCGTATGAAGTTTGTGTGTTTCTAATGTCCGTAATTATACGGCGAAATTTTGATCTATCCAAAATCAAGCCGTGTACCTCACCTGCTCTTGCGGCGTATATCGCGGCAAGAAATTTCTCGGTTACTTTTATATATTGATCCAAAGACAGTTCCAAGGAATGTGCGTAATGTGATAGCCAATATGTCACCCGAGTGTAGTTCAGAAGTTCATATACGTCTTTTACTTCTACAGAGAACTGATTGATTTGAATTCGGTTTTCGTTCATCAATTTTGTATTTCGGTCCAATGCTTCATGGTATTTATGTAGCTTACTGGTAATAATGTGAGTCTGATTCTTTATAACTTGTGTTATCTCATGCTGTTCCTGATATAATTTATCAATTTCCGAATCAAAGTATTCTGCGTCTTCTGTTGTTAGTGTACCAAAGAGTGCGTGGCTCAATGACCCGATGAACCCGAAAGGGACACTTCTCCGCACTATGGTCCTGGGATTGTGAAAATCTTCCGGAACTTGAATCGCCGAAAGTAGCTCCCGTAGTTCCAAACGCAACGCCAAAGCTTCTTCTATTCTCCCATTGAGATAAATCCTACGTAAGATGCTGTCGCATTGATTTGCCACCAGCAAAGAGATGCAGTAGTTATATGTTTCATTTAACCTTTTATAGTCTGTTGGGAATTGAGTTTCTAATTTGTGGGTGTCGAGAAAAATCATGACTCGCCAATCAGCGGTCATCAGTCTCATTGTGTGTAGTCTTTCAAAATACAATCCAGGGCTAGCGCCAATTCTTGAGATCTCGTACGTTTTCCGATTTTCTCCAAGACTCGTTGTGATCCAGGTCATCAGAGAGAGGAGCGTGGCCAACCTCATTATGCTTGATTCCATTCAATTCAACAACTCTATTCGATTTTACGATCAGATCGGAAACTAAAGCGCAATTATTTTAGTGGTGTAGTAATAATTTATCAGCATGCTTTACAAATCGTTCGCCAGATTTCTTTTGTAATATAACATTATTCTTTTCTAAAATTCCAACAATTTTATAAGGACCATGATATCGACTGCCAAATTTTCCTTTCCTGACTTCTACTAAAACGCGTGCCATGTCGCCAATTTTACCCTGGAATGGTCGCACCTTTTCATCGTAGTGTAATTTTGATTTATGTTTAGCCGATATCAAATTTTGTGCAGCCAACGTCTGCATCTCGGTTAACCGCGTTAATAAATCTCGAAGATAATCGTTATATGTTGATAAGGACTCATCTGTAGGGAATGCACTAGGACAGCGTGCTACTTCGCCAAATACCAATTCGTGTGGAGTAAAATTTGTTGCTTCGTGAACAGACGTATTATACGAAAATATTGCAAATGGTACTATTTTATCCCAGTCATCAAAATCATTTAGATAATGTTTTATATATTCAGTTAAAACTATATGGCTACGTTCTAAAGCACCATTCGTTTGCGGACGGTACCCAGAAGTAGTTACATGATTAATCTTGAAAACTTTCGCCAGTTCTTTTAAAACTTTATTAATGAAACTAGTACCTTGATCAGTTAAGATTGCGCGTGGAGCCCCATATTGCAAAACCAAATGTGTGACCAGCGCGTGAGCTACAGTTTCTGCTTTTATATCCGGTACAGGAACTGCAATGCAGTATTTCGTAAGGTTATCCTGCATAGTCAAAATGTGTCGATTACCGCTAGGAGTCAATGGGAGAGGTCCCACAGTATCTAAGGATATTTTATCGAATGGTTTTAATGGGGTGTCGGTTATAAGCATTGGTTCACGTGTTTTTGCTCGGACAAGTTTATTTTCCTGACAACTATTGCACGTTCTAATGAAATTTTGAATGTCGTTACGCATCGACGCCCAATAAAATCTTTCTCGAATTCTTTGATATGTTTTTGTTACGCCCTTATGCCCTCCTATTAAACTTTCATGTAATTCCGAAATGATTTTCGGACGGAGTTCTTCGGGCGGTACCTGTATGTTTCCGGTACACAATGTTATTTTGATATCACTATCCGCAAAAATATTCATTAAGATACCAGCTAGTGTACCCTGCGGAAGTGTATCAGTAAATTCACCGGATTTCGAAATTCTAAAGGTTTTTATGCCTGATTGTAAAAGTGTATATTTTAAATTTTTCAAAGCATTACCTAATTTTGCGATGGAAGTATCATCATAATGCTTTTCCTTGATTACTACACTGAAAATTTTGTATTTACCTCGCGGCGTAACGAGTACTTGGCCTTCCTTTGGCTTTGAATTCCGTAGATTTTCTATGCTTATAGCCCCTATATCTGCGAGTAATTTACTTATCGGGGTTACTAATTCCACATCGGAAGAAATGAAATGAACATAATTTTCGCGAATGTTTGTTAAACTGTTTCGAGTAAATTTAATATTCTCTCCGCGTTCTCTTCGAGAGAACGTCGGTGACGTTAATATGTCGGGGAGTATACTTTCTGTTATTTGAATTCCCGGTCGATACTGGTTAATTTTACCATGGTCCCTCAATTCAGGAATATATGAACGTTTGGGGGTGGAAGGTGGATCAGAACCTATTGTTCTTGGTTTTGAACGAGTGGATTGTGAATAAGGTGTGGATAATGCCAGCGGTCTGTTGGATGGTAATGGGGTTGGTATTGTGGATCGGTGCGGTGGACGATGAATTAAAGTATTATCAAATCCTGAAGCAGTGTTAGGTTCCTCTTCTTCTTGTATGGATTCCAAAAGAGGTCTCCTGATCTCAGATGTTGAAGGTACAACGTCAACGCCTGTAGTTCCTCGCGATTTATATTGAACCCACAAGTCTTCTGCACGTTTATCCAATTCTTCCCGAAATGAATCGTCTGTATCTGATTCTGATTCATCGGCTGGTTTTTCCAATATATCGCTATGCTCTTGCAACGATTTGTCAAAACGGTTAAAAGATTCCTGAAGTTCCTCTAGCCTAATGGGTTGAGTAGTGTCGAGGTGGGTCTCGTTGTCGTCACTATCATTGGATGGAGGTGCAACCTCTATCGTTATGCCTTCGGCGGGTGTTACAGCCGCGGCAGCTTCATCCTCTGTAGTGTCCGATACCTCGGGCTGATCTTCAGATTGTACTTCTTTAGGAAGGGTGCGTTGAAATTCTTGAACCAATATAGGTGACTTGAGGTTAGGTAGCACGCTTCTTCGACCTCGGAATACCGGTGGATCGACCACCTCGGTAGGCGGTTCTTCTTCGGAATTTTGCGAAGATTCAGTTGTTAATTCCGCGTAATTAATGGGAGTTTTAGATCCGGCAGTTTGAAGTGCGGAACGCGTTCTTGTTGCAATGGCGCTTTTATCTAAAGGGAACGTACGTTTACCTCTCTTGGCAGTTGGTTTAGCTACAGATTTTGATACCCCGGTTGCGGATTTAGAAGTGCTTGGCGTTGATAACTTTTTATCAGCGGGAGGTTTCTTTATAGGCAAAATTTTGGAAATCCTAGTATTGTGTTCCGAATCGCTATCAGATGTGTCTTTTGAACTGGATTCTGAACTACTATTAAATTCTGGTACCGGGTTTCGAGACAAAGCATCTGCATTGGAATTTAGACGTCCAGGTTTATGTACAAATTCGTATTCGTAATCATGCAATTTTAATCTCCAACGTACTAAACGTTGTCCTGGATCTTTTATCGAATCTATCCATTTTAGAGGCTCGTGATCACTAACCAAAGTAAATTTTCTTCCGTAAAGGTATGGTCGAAAATGTAATATTGCAAAAAGTACTGCTAGACATTCCTTTTCTGTGGTAAAATAATTTTGTTCCGGTTTCGTTAAATTTCTCGAAAGGTAAGCTACCGGCAAATCGTGTCCATCCACATTTTGACTGAGTACGGCACCTATCGCGTAGTCAGATGCATCTGTAGTTAATGTGAAAGGCTTATTGAAATCGGGATATTGCAATATAGGACTTCTGCACAAAGATTTACGTAGAATTTTGAAACTCTTTTTATGCTTACTTCCCCATACAAATTTAGCGTTCTTTTGTAATAATTCTGTAAGAGGCTTGGCTTTGGCTGCAAAATCCTTGATAAATCGACGATAATAACCGGCGAGTCCGAGAAATTGTCGTACATTTTTTTGATTTTTAGGACGAGGAAAATGTTTCACTGCCATTAATTTCTTTGGGTCTGGTCTTACTCCAGAACTACTGATAATATGGCCTAAATATGTGACTTCGGTTTTCAAGAATTCGCATTTATCCGGCTGAAGGGTTAATTTTGCATCATTTAATCGCGTAAATAGACGTCGGACTTTCTTTTCATGATCATCCAAATTTTTCGCGTAAACGACAATGTCATCCAGGTAGACAAATACCTCCACACCCTGTAATCCGCGCAATACCTGATCCATTAGCCGTTGAAATGTCGCGGGAGCATTCTTGAGCCCTTCAGGCATACGAATATACTCGTAATGACCATTAGGTGTAGTAAAGGCTGTTTTAGCGCGATCTTGTGGATCCATTTCGATTTGTTGGAATCCACTAGCGAGATCAAAGGTGGAAAAGTATTTCGCTTCGCCTAAATGATCCAGAATCTCCGTGATGTTAGGCAAGGGGTATGCGTCACCTATTGTTTTTTCATTAAGATTCCGAAAATCAATTACCAATCTCCATCTGGGATTTCCCTCGGAATCAGGTTTCTTTGGTACTATCCAGAGTGGTGAATTGTATGGAGAATTTGAAAGTCCAATAATTTCCTCTGTTAATTTACTAGAAATTTGGCGAGCTATTTCTGTTTGATGAACACGTGGAAAACGATATTGCCTAGTGTTGATGGGCAAATCATCTATTGTAGGTATTCGATGTTGTATTAACGGAGTGGATTCTAATTTGTCACCTGGTAGACGAAATCGTTCAGGAAATTCCTCGATTAATTTAATTACATAATCTTTTTCTTCGTCATTCAAATGATCTAAACGCAATTTTGATAAAATTCTGGTTACACGGTCCATTGGTACAGGCGACTCCTGCTGTTCAGAGTCAGAATCGAAATATTCGCGTTCTTCAGGAAAGTTATGATATTCAAATGGTAAAATTTCTTGTGGCGGTATTTCTATTTGAATGTCCTTATCCAAAGTATTTATTGCGAGGACATGGCACACGTTGTTTTTAATTTTTACAACCGCTTCCCCAATATAAATTCCGTCAATCGTTTTAATCAATGGTAAATATCCTTCTTTCAAATCACTGTCGATGGTATCTATGGCGATTGCTTGTCGGGTACGACTGCTAATACGATAAACACGCGGCGTACTATTTTTTCGAGGTGCTTCCTCCGGAGAAGCTTCGCCAATAAAACGGATCGGTCGAATCGGTTGACTCTGTGTAACTAGAGTATTGTGTGCAAAAGAAATTTCGGCTTTTTCTTGTCTCAAATAGGCTTTTCCTAAAATACCGTCACTGTATATCGGAAAATTTGATCTTACTACATGAAATAGTACTGGCTGATCCAAAATTTCTACTATTGCGGTTCCAATCGTTTCTGCTTTTTCGGCCGTAATTCCTCTCATTTCGATAGAATCGTGTACGTCGACGGTTACGTCTTCGTCCAAAGCATTTAATTTTATTACATTTATGTCCGCACCCGTATCAATCAAAAATGTTGCAGTTTTATACCGTAATTGTTTCGCGGTCAATTTTACAACAGGCGATTCATCATTACAACCCAAATTTAATATTGTTGACCCTTTTCCAGAAATCTGACTGTTGGACGACGCTCTGAGTCTTGGTAACTCGTCGTCGCGTCCGTTCGAGGAGTTACTCGGGAGTTTAAATCCGAATTATTTCGCGGTTCGGACGAATTCTGCGGTACATTTTGCTTGGGTGATGATGGGCGATTCGGAGTCGGTGAATACGGACGATTTTGATTTGGCGAGTACGGCCTGGACTCGCGAAATCCTACGGAATTTCGCGAATCGGGATTCGAATTTCGGAAATTAGGTTGGAAATTTAAATTTTGGGGTGCGACCTGCGTCGCCTGGGGAATCGGACTCGTGCTCCGTACCAATTGTGGAGCCGTCGGATTTTGCGTGTACGGTGAATTTGTCGGAAGACGTGGATCCTGTGGATACGGTGAATAATATGGTGGATAAGGCATTTGATAAAAAGGCGGGTAAGGCATGTAAGGATACGGGGAATAAGCAGGATACCCATGCTGTTCTGGATATCTGTGCGATTCCGAATTACTCCGCGGAGGTTTAAGAATACCAGTCGGGAATTTTGAAAAATCAGAATTTCCAGTCGGGTTTGGACTCGGACTTCGCGGACGAGAATTTCCAGGATCTCGATAGGTGAATAAACTTTGACGCGAACTATTTTGAATAGGCGAATCTGGACGGGGATTTAGACGAGAATCATCCTGTCTTGAAAGAAACAGTCTGTTTGGATCTCCAGTCGGTATTACTCCAGACCTCATTCGCGTCTCGACCCGCGTCGCATGTTTTAGCGCGTCTTCTAGAGTTTTTGGATCGCGCGCGTCTACGGCTCTGGCTAGCTCATCCGGCAAGCCCCGAATAAATGCTTCTAGCGCGCAATCTTTTATCGGGCGCAACATTTTATCCGCGTCCTCGCCATACGAGTCCTCCAGCGCGAGTCGAGCTCCGCTAATCAAAATATTGAGGCGATCGTGGAAATCATTTACAGTTTCATTTCTATGCATGCGGATGCTTTCAATTTCATGATGGTAATATGGGTAATTTTTCCCAGGCGCGAATCTAGTTTTCAAATGTTTAATTAGTTCATTTACGGTATTGAAAGTTTTTCCGAAAGTACTATCGCGTGCAGCTCCTTGTAATTTTCCAAGAACTGCTTTAACGAACGGGCCTTCCGACGCAGGAGGTACGAAAACTGCACCGTTTTGCACGTCTTGTAAGAAATCTTTTAGAGGTATGTTTTTCCCATTAAAGAAAGGAATATTCAGCGTCCCGTGCTGTAAAGCAAAGCATTCCGCCATAGACGTCATCATCGCGTTTGTGACTGATAAATTAGCGGTTTCGTTGGGATTAGCCATTTTGCTAAATTTTCCAAGTTAGGAAAAAAAAATATACACAAATATATAAATAAGCTGAAATAAATTAGAAGGCGATATCACGAGTTTTCCTGGAATTTTCAAAGACCAAAAATGCAAAGCATACCAATTAAATCACACACATATATATATATATTATCGAACGTCTCAGAAAATACCACAACCGACGGTTTGACAAAAGCAGAATCCCACTTCTGACACCAGTTTAGCTGTTACGTGAGGACGTTAATTTTTACGAGACCGAGCGGTTGAGTCTAATTTCCTCAGGTAACGCTTAACGAATTTTAAAGAGATTTATAATTTCGACATAATCGGATTATTACGCGAAAATCAGGATTGTTTTGGGGTCGCGGCTTTCGTCTACAATCCATACAGGTTGTCCAATCAGGATGTGGTATCTTCTAGGGAGACTGGTTTAAAAGAATTTAGACCTGATTTATATGAATATGTACCATGTATTACAATAAGAAAAGAAAGGAAATTAAGGTTGCACAATAACTGGGAGACTATACATGGTTTTAAAACAGATTCGCAAATCCGCGCGTTGTTTCGTGAACGATAAATGATCGAGGGGAAAACCCACAACTCACTCAAGAGGTTGGATCAATAATTACACAATTTAACGAAATTTTAAAATAGCGGTTGAGAATAAGTTGTTTGAACGCAGTATTCACATGTAATAAAAGGAACAAGGAACGACAAATGATCGAGGGGAAAACCCACAACTCACTATGTGAGTTGGATCATTTATAGGCTCCGTACAATATCGTAATAAAACGGACTCACCGATGCGGCGTAGAGTTTGTCTAATTTTAGTGTCTCTTACTCTCTCTCTCTCTCTCTCTTTGTATCGTTCCCTTTTCTAGCTCTCTCGATGGACTGGAGCTCCGGGGTGAGGTAACGAAACGCAGGAGCGTCGCACAACACACCAATGTCAATGACGGTTCACAATATAATGTTTTTATTAAAATTTTAAACGCAAGAATGTTAATAAGGATTTAATTAAACGATTAATATTTAAAACACAAAAAGAAATATATAAGTCTTCACGGGACTGAGTCCTTCCACGCACTACAAAGCAACACGGGAACTCCGGCTCAAAGACTATTTTAACGAATAGCTATGTCCCTCGGACAGAACAACCACGCACCATGCGACTTGTCAGTTGACTGCACCGAGAGATTCCAGGGTAGGCCCCAACACTCGGGCCTTCGGACAAAGATATTGCTGATTCTGCACCTCGTGCACACGGCCCAACCGTCGTCGCTCGGAACGTTCCCAGCATCTCCAGGTTGTTATCGCGCCCGGCGTTCCAAGAACGTCGACGGTGTTGGAAGATTTTTCGCATGGAAGAACGCAGTGGCGTAATGGTTCATATAAAATTATAATTATAATTTGATTCATAGATCATTGACAGTTGATTGAGGGAACTCCCACAACACGCGATGGTTGAATCAGATGTCAATGATAGTGTAACAGAATTTAGCAGGGGAGAAAAATCTAAAGTGGTTTACTACAATGCGGAGGTTTCGGAATGCTTATCGCAACGCGCATTCTAAGAACGCTGACGGCGTTGAAAGATCGTTGACAATAATCTTCCATGGGAATATGCCGTGGCGTGACAGGCTTCAAGCTGAATTAACTATAGCTATTAGGAATTTTCACAGATAATCGACTATTGGTTGAGGGAAATTCCCATAACACATATTGGTTGAATCAATCGTCGACATCCGCGAATTGACTACAATGAGATATCACAAAGATTTAGATATGAATTTTGAAAAAATAGCCGGCACGTAACAGTACGCATAATCGCGAAAGCCTGTGATTGGCGCAGGCCAGTCAGCACCCCGGTATAAATACCGGCCCGCCGGCAGCTGAAAAGCAGACTTGGTTCTGCCACCGAACCTACCAAATCTTGGTCGCTTTAACTAGCCCCCTTGTTTGGGAAAAGTCTGAGTATCTCCTAACCTACTACCTAAATCCTTCGAGGTCGCTTTAACTAGCCCCCTCAAAATCCTTCGAGGTCGCTTTAACTAGCCCCCTCTAAATCTTTCCGAGGTCGCTTTAACTAGCCCCCTCAACATCTTCCCGAGGTTGCATTACTTAGCTCCTCATCTAACCTAAGCCTACACCACTACCACAGCGTGGGGCCAGCTTATAGGCACCCAAATTCAAAACGACTCTCCACTAAAACCAAAAGACCTAGCGTCAAACTCTTGTATTATATACCGCATCCGACCTAGCGTTAAAACCGAACACTGCGATACGTCAAACGAAACCACCATCATCTATGTTCATTATAGACCTAGTGTCTCAACAATTTATTTGAATAAATCTTTGTTAAGTATTATTAAAGGAAGGACTCTAGTATCTTGAAATTCATTTCTTAATCGCACGCCACCCGAACCAATCCTACAAATTCACAAGTAAACCGCTCTACTTGTGAAAACTCCTGTAAGAACGGCAACGTCTCGTTCGAGAACGTTACACACGTCGTATCAAACGTTGTTGACGTATTTAAAAGTGACCGCAGTAAATGATATAAAATTTCTTTCCTTGAAAAAAGTCTAAACACAGACCGAAACGTTGGAAATTAAATCTATTAAATATTGCAAATAGCTTTTAACAGTTAAACTGACCGAACTAGTGCGCCGAAAACACTTATTGTTTATTGAAATAATAAGTACCATATTTCAGGTAATGTTTGACAATTTATAAATCTACGGTAAAATTTTGTACGCGTATAAAATATAATGTGTTACAGACCCACACTGCCATGCGTCAGATTTCATTATGAGCGATCTAGCAAAATTGTAGGAAGACCGTGCTGAGGACTTGGGCTGTTCGGCGGTGGCTTCTGATCCCGGTTCGAGTCTCGACTCGAAAGGCATACAGTATTGCGATATGTTAATATTTACTCAAGATATTGCAATTTATGATTAAAAAAATATTGTTACTAAGACTAATCTAATGATGCTAAAAAATATTGTTACGTTTTACGCTCATGGTAATTCAACTTTAATGTACAACAACAAGCGAACATGAACAGGGCAACTACAACTCTTTCACTTTATTGAGCCCCTCGGGGTTACAATCTCCTCCGACCTCGCTCCCTCCAATCTTTACATTCCTCCCCTACACCACCTTAATCTAACTTACATTATCTTACATTACTTAACCTAGCTTACCCTAATCCTTAATATTACTATATACAATATTTACAAAACAGCGGATTGCGCATGCGCACCGCCCGCACGCTCGCTCGCTCTCCCCTCACTTCCTCCGCGCCCCTCCGCACACCTATCCGCCCCCGGACCTCCGCTTCCACTCGTCTCCCCTTTCATTCCATTCCTTTTCACCCCCTCCACTCCGCTACACAACTGTCTCCATTCCTCCAACTTCCTCATCCATTCCTCCCCCTCCCCTTCATCACCAAGCACCTCTCCCACAATTTCCTGCCACCCCCTCTCTTCCCCCCACCCCATGCATTCCTCCCAAACATGCTCCCACGTCTCTTCTCCCCTTCCACATACCCTACACCTCCTCTTCTCTCTATCCTCCCAGTACTTACCCCCCCCCCTCATCTCGTTACCCAATCTAAACCTGGCCACCCTTCTCCACCTACTTTCCCCCCACCCCTTCCTTAGGTAGCCAGGCAGCCCTTCCCCCTTCACCCTACCATACCACCTATTGTAACTCGAGTCCCCTATCCTTTCCCACCTCTCCTGCTGCTGCATTTTCCTTTCCCTACTTACCAATTCTTCTCCTCTTAGTCCCCCAGCTCCCTCATCCTTTCTACCTCTTCCAGCTTCCACCCCCTCTTCTCGAAGAACTGCTTCCTTTCTTCTTCCCACCCCTCCAGCCCCTTTCCCCTCTTTATTCTCCCCTTAACCTCCTCCCAGCACTTCCTCGCCAGCTCCCCACCCTGCCCCTCCTCCAACTTCCTCTCATACTCCCAAGCCCTCATCCCTGCCCTTCCCTTCAGCATTTCCCTTTGCGCTTCCTCCCTCACTATATACCCCGGTGTACACCTATCTACTCCCAGCACCCATTTTAAAAATCTATCCTGAAGCCTTTCCACATTCTCCCTTTCCTTCCACCCCCACACTTCCGCCCCGTATCCCACCACCAGCCACACCAGTCTGTCGAAGAGCCAGATTCTTCTTTCCCAGTCCTTTCCAAATAACCTCTTCCCAATCCCCCAAACCTTTCCCATTACCGCCGCTCCCTTCCTCACTCTCTCCTCCACATGCCCCCCTTGCCCCCCATTCCCCATCACCGTATAGCCCAAGTACCTAAAAGTCCTAACCTCCTCCAACTCCTTGCCCTTCCATCTCCACTTCAACTTCTTCCATCTCCCTCCCCCCCTCCCACACCTCATAACTTTCGTTTTCCCTATATTCACTCGCAGTCCCTTCCCGTCCACATATCTCTCCAGCTTCCCCAGCATCCCTTTCATCCCTTCTTCGTCCTCGGCCAGCACCGCCACATCGTCAGCATACGCCAACGTGTAAACTCTTTCTCCCCCCAACTTCCCCCCCCCCACCCTCCTTTTTTTAACTCATCATCCATATCCGCTAAGAGGAGAGTGAAGAGGCTCGGGCTCAGCGGACATCCCTCACTCCTCTCGCCGTCCAGAACCTCTCCCCCTCCTCATCTCCCACCCGCACCCTACATATTGTCTCCTTCAACACCTCCTCACATCTTACCACCAACTCTTCCCGCACCCCCCTCATCCTCATTGCCTTAACTAACACCACCCTGTCCACCGAGTCAAACGCGGCCTTCATGTCTATAAACACAACAACCAAATTTTTCCCCTTTCTCCCCAACTGCCTCTTTATTAAATAATTCAACACATATATATTATCAATACACCCCAGCCCCCTCCTAAACCCCGTTTGACTCGGTGGCAACAGTCCTTTTTCCTCCACCTCCACCCTCAGCCTCTCCGCTAACACAGACGCATACACCTTGTACGCCGTCTGTGTTAGGGTAATCCCCCTGTAATCGTCCACCTTCCCCCCTCCTCCCTTTTTCAATACTGGGACCACTACCCCCTCCTTCCATCCTTCCGGCCACCCTTCTCCCCTCCACACCCTGTTACAAACCCTCCGCAACCATTCTTCTACCTCCGCGCCTCCATACTTCCAAACCTCATTTGGGATCCCGCCTTCCCATCCTTTAAGCTCCTAATGACCCTTCCTATCTCTGCCTCACCGTCCTCTCTTCTCCTTATCTCCTCACCCTTTCTCACCCTCCATTCCACTCCCCCTAGCAGCCTCCCGAAGTATCCGTCCCATTCCCCCATTGTTATCCCTTCATTCACCCTCCCCCTTCTTTTCCTCTCCCTATTTACCACCTTCCACACTTGTCCCTCCGTTCTTGCACTTTCCACCTCCTTCACCCACCTCTCCACCCCCTTCTTCCTTTTTTCCTCACATAGCCTTCCATACTCCCTCTTTCTCTCCTTATATTCTCTTCCCTCCCCTCCTTCCCTCATCCACTTCCTCAGCTCTCTCCTCACCTTCCTCTCTTGCTCCCTACACTCCCCATCCCACCACCCTCCCTTCTTTTCTCTCTCTTCCCCTTTCTCCCTCTTACTTATCGCGCCCTTTATCCTATCCTGCAACTCACACCACTCTTCTTCCACTCCCCTCTCCCCCCACCTCTTTTACCAAACTTCCTTAAAAACTCCATCCTTCCCTCCTCCGTCCAATTTCCCCTGCCCCTTCCCCTTTTTCCTCTTTGTTTCCCCCTCCCTCGTCCTCCCTCCCCTCCCCTCTCAGCCACACCACCACCGGGTGGTGATCTGAATCAATCCTCTCCCCTACCTCCAACCATTCCACCTTCTCTCTTGTCTCCTCGTTCCCTATCACATAGTCGATCACCGTATTACCCCGTCCCCCTGTGAATGTCCACTCCCCCTCCTCGTCCCCCTCTGTATTTCCATTGCACAGCCTCCCCCCCTCCCCATTCATCACCCCTCCTCCTCTTCTCCTTCCCAAACCTCTCCCCCCTCTACCCCCGTACGCGCGTTAAAATCCCCACCTATTACCACCCTAACCCCCGCCTCCCTCTCCTCCATCCACTCTTTCAGCTCCTCTAGCTTCTCATTCAGGTCCCCATTTACGTAAACCCCCACTATTTTCCACCCCCCCCCCCTAACTTCACCTTCTTCGCCATAATCCCCTCCCTCCCACTACCCCCCCCCCCCCTCGCCCACTTCCAACCCCTTTCTAACCCCCAGTATCATTCCCCCTATCGCTCTCCCCTTCCTGCTCTCCCTCCTAGCCCATTGCTTCTCCCATACGAACCCCCCAGGCAGCTTCCTTACCACCTCCTCCCACTCTTTCTCCTCCACCCAGGTCTCACACATCACCATAGCGTCCCACTCTATCAGTCCCCTCCAGAACTCATCGTCCTTCTTCCTCAATCCCGCCACATTCCAAAAAGCCACCCTCCAACTCCCCCCTCCCCCTTCCTTTCTATTCCCCTTATCTCCTCCGCACCCATACCCCCTCCCCGTCTCATTCGTTTCCCTGCTCCTCACACCATTTCTCCCTTATCTCGTCCCACCTTTTTACCTTCCCATCCACCCACATCTTCATATAACCGACCTGCACCCTTCGTCCTCTTTCCCTCTCCATTTGCGCCTCTCTCTCTATCTTCCACTTCGCTCTTCTTTCCTCCTCCGTGAGGTCATCCTCCACCCTCTCCCTTCTCCCTCTTAACTTACTTTTAGCCTCCATCACTTTCCTCTTTTCCTCTCTTCCCTCGAGTCTAACCAACACCATTCCACCCCCCTCCATCCCCGCTTTTCCCAGTCTCACTACTTCCTTTATCCCCCCCCCCCACCCCAACCCCGTTTTTTCCCATAGTTTGCCCACCTCCTCCACTGCGTCCCTGCCCTCTCCCCCCATTCCCCTTACCACTACGTTACTTCTTTTCCTCTCTCTCTCCTTTTTATCCTGCCCCACCTCTAACTTTCTCATTCTCAGCCTCCATTCCTCCTCTTTTCCCTCCCCCAGCTCCCCTTTCCCTTCACTTCCCCTTCTCACCTTTTCCCACCTTCCTACCTTCTCCATCACCTCCTCCATCCTTCTCTCTCTTTCCTCTAATTTCCCCAACCTTTCTACCAACCCCTCTCTCCTCCCTCTCTCCTCCCTCAATTCCTCCTCACATTCCCTTCTCTCCACCCTCCTCTCTTCCGCCATCCTTCTTCTTTCCTCCCTCTCCTTCTTCATCTCCTCCCTCTCTTCTCTTAACTCCTCCTTCAATTCTTTTCTCTCTTCCCTGTCTCTCTTCATTTCCTCCCTCATCCTCCTCATCTCCAGCATCATTTCCCTCATCATCCCCACTAGACCTCCACCCCCTTCCTCCAACTCTTTCTCACCCCCTTTTCCCCTTTTTTCTCCGGTGACCTCCTCGTCTTTCCGCTCCTCTTAAACCCTGCCGCCCCTTCCCTCGACCCCTCCCCCGCGTCCTCCTCCCTCTCTCGCTTTTTTCCCCAGAGACTGTCCCCGCTCCCCACACTGCTGCCCACACTACCTACACTATCTGTCCTTTTCCTTTCTTCCGCGGAACCCCTTCCCTTCCCCTCCTCCATCTTTTCCTCTTCCCGTCCTCTGCAGTTTGACCTTCCCCCTTTCTCTCAACTCCACCCTGTCCACTTATCCTTTTCTTCTCTATCCTTCCACCTTTCGCCTTAATACCCGTTCAAATTTCCCGCCCGCACGCTCTTCTCCCAGTCTCGCTCCTCTCCCGCTCGGCGGCACCACTCTCCACGCTCCTTCCCGCCTTTTACCGTCTACCGCTACCACCTAACCTCTAAACCTCCCTGCCACCTCCTGTATCTCTATCACCGCCAGTCGCCTGCCCTCTACTATTATCCCTCGCCCCTTCCTTGCAATTCCACCACCTTTCACTCACACTCTCCAGCCCTCCTTCACCACCTCACACACCTTTCCTACACCTCGTCAAACCGCTTCTTGCACACGCACCTGTCACGCACGCGACCGGAAACGGAAGTCGGGCAACTACAACTCAAATAACTCAATATAATCTATACAGCAAGGGAATCTGGTATCGATAGGTCTGCTAGGAATGGCGGCTGACTCTCGAATGACTCCTTGACAGGCGATCGATAGGATCGCCTTCTTCTTGCTTTCTGTTGTCTTCGTCGCGAGCACCAGCGGGCCATGGATCCTATCCATCGGGTGCTCGCAACAATATATAAAAAGAATTTTATGTTCAACGATTTTATTCAAAATGCAATAAAGACTGAAAAATAATTCTGTACTAAAATTGTTTCCTATTCTAACGTAACGAATCACTTCTCAATTTGTGTATTTACTACGGAAATCGCGATTCCACTAGCGTTCAGAACGAAGCGGCTTTTCGTCGTTTTCGCAAAGAACGCAAGTGGCTGATTTCAAATCGTTTTGTGGTTATGGGTTATATTTATTGATGAGTGGGTAATTTTTCCACTCCTTCGGGGTTAATTTTTTTTTAAAATATCAAGAGACATGGTAGTGTCTCGCGCCAAGTATATAATATATATATGCGCAGCGCGAACACGGAGTGTATCTATTACGCCACGACTCGCTATCAAGAACCCTGAGATTTCCGAATCTCAATAACGGCTGATCCGATTAGGTTTTGAATGGTCTTAATGGATAGCTTGGGTTTGATTTACATAAGAAAAGTGTCTTCGTTTTGTTCCTACAGGCCTTATGAGCTGAGATATTTTGATGTAAAGTTGCAATTTGCTGATTTTTATGTTATTAAAATTCAGCATTGTCCCCGTCATCGTCGTCGTCCTACACTTCTAGGCAAGAGGGGAGTATGAAAGGGTGAGGAAATGTCCCTTAGGCACGTCGTTCATTGGATGCGGGTTTCGGCCAATCGCGTAACAAGTTGTTGTAACCTGACAGCTAGACAGATAAATAACCTACCAAGTGGTAAGTGTCAAATAAAGTGAGTTGTCCGAATTTGAGATGTCAGGAGTTTTTACACTAAATAGGAGATGGAATTATCGTCTCAATTAACAAGGTAAGTTGCCAAATTTATTTAATAGATTTTTTATGTAGAGTCACAGACTTGGAAGTTGTCCGGAGAAGGTTCGATAGAGAAGCACCTTCTTTCGCATAACTTTCTAGAAATTTGTACACTCGGCTCAAACAATTGTGGCCGATCGAGTTTCGATTGCATTCGAGCTCACTAGGGCTGGCTTTTTTACATCGCTACGATTCTACAGTATTTCGTGAATATGGTGGAGGCACTGCCAAGCCACTGTAGAATCGTAGCGATGTAAAAAAGCCAGCCCTAGTGAGCTCGAATGCAAACGAAACTCGATCGGCCACAATCGTTTGAGCTGGGTGTACCATGCTGGTACAAAGTAATATATTGTAATAAAAAATTGCATTCAATTTAAATTGCCAGATATTTGTATTTGTATACCAGCAATTTAGAGTTTCTATTTTATGTAAAGCTTATTATATTATAGTAGAAATGAAGGAGACGCACAGGACTTCGATATTAAATACATGACAAGTAATACGAGCCGATTGGCTGCGATCACCTATCTCCGTTAATTTCTATTCCATTTGTCCAGATTCGATTCTAAATATTTTTCCTATAATTTCATTTTATTTCTCAAATAAAAAAATTCTAAAATGACTTTTGATATACATAATAATAAATATATAACCCATAACCATAAATTCAAACGACTTGAAATCAGCCACTCGCGATAAAGACAAAAAGCCGCTACGTTCGGGTCGCTAGTCGCTTCATGATTTCCGTAAATACACAAACACTACAAAATGTGTGAAATCCCCACAAATTACCTTTTTTAAAAAAAGGTACAAAAAGAGCGCCAAGTATATAACCTCATCAAAAAGAATCCCATTTAAAAACATTGTCGTAAATTAATAGCTTTACAAAACTAATGATATACATAAATTGCGCCAATTATCACAATGGCTATTTTTACACATAAAAAAAATGTATTATATAATATTAAGGAGATATATTTTTATACAAATAAATATTTTAATACGAATAAATATTTTATTCAAAATACTTGGCGCTGCGAAACCAAAAGAAGGTTAATTGTCTTGGTTAATAAATAAAATAAAACAAGACAAGACACCACTGAGACAAGAAAGAAAAAGATTTTAATGCAATTTATACATATTTATTCAGTTTAGCAACACCAATTAGTAGTTAGGCTATGAGAGTTCTGGGACCGGGTGGTGAGGGAGGTGGGGCGGTGCGGGGGGTATCACGCTTCCGCGAGATGGGCGAGGGGGTGAGGCGGGGAGGGGGGTGCCGAGTTCCGGGGGGAGGGGGCTGACGTCACAGGGGAGGGGGATTCCAAGATGGCGTCGACCGAGTTCGTGGGCGAGGGGCTGACGTCATAGGGGGGGAGGGGTTTTTCAAAATTTTCAAAATGGCGTCGCGCGCGCAGGTTGAGTTTGTGGGCGAGGGGGTTGACGTCACGGGGGAGGGGGAAGATTTTCAAAATTTCAAAATGGCGGCGCGCGCATTTCGTGTTGGCGCCACCTATTGGATGTTTAAGGTACTTTGGGTCCGCGTCGGTATTTGGGCCCGCGTTGGGTAATTTTTCATATTTTTCATGCATTTCGTATTGGCGCCATCTGGCGGATGTTTATGGTACTTTGGGCACGCGTCGCCGCCGCGCAATCTCCGTACGCGCGCGGGGATCGGTGCGCAGGCGCGACCGCGACCGATTCGTGGAAATTCAAATCGTGGCTTCGACGATGATGATGATGATGATGATTTCTGAGAAAGAGGGTGGTGGACCATGAGAAAAGAATTTTTTCTGAGAAAAGATAAGGCATAGGATTTCGGTGCCCTATAATTATTATTATTGTAAATCAATCATCGCGATGGCCCATGGAATAAACATTGCACCACGCTATGCAGTGTGTTTATACCGGAGCAGGATTGAACGCATTTGTTTATATTTGAATCGTGGGATCGATGCAGCGCACGTGCAATGATGTATACATATAGCGATAATTATTATAAATCTATCGTCGCGACAGCCCATGGAGTAAACACTACGTTGCATAAAGATTTTTTTTTTTTCTGAGATAAGATAAGGAATAGGATTTCGGGACCCTATAATTATTATTGTAAATCAATCACCGCGATAGTCCATGGAATAAACATTGCACCGCGCTATGCAGTGTGTTTATACCGGAGCAGGATTGAACGCGTTTGTTTATATTTGAATCGTGAGATCAATAGAGCGCACGTGCAATGATGTATACATATAGCGATAATTATTGTAAATCTATCTCGCGATAGCCCATGGAGTAAACACTACGTTGCATTCGACGCTGATTTCTGAGAAAAAGAGTGATATCTGAGCATTGTATTTCCCCAAGACCATGCTTCTAAGAAGTATCCTTGAGAAAACGCAATGTCCCTGAAGCAATAAATTAGGCGTTGCGTTCACGCGAGCAACTAAGCGATAATTATTCGGGGTAGAGTTTCGAGTATTTTCACGATTGTAACGTACCGCTACCAACCGCCACAAATTTTTCCAATTATATTGTCATATTAAAGGTAAATAGTGTATAACGCATACTAAAGCATTTCAAATAGCGCGCTAGAAAGATAGTGACGGGCAACGCAGGCGCGTAGACGCCAATTCAAGCAACAGAGTCAGCGCCGCGAGTGAGCCGAGCGCGCATGCGCATATCTCATTAACAACCGGACGCCAAATACTCCGAGCGTAGTACGCAAAGTGGCGCGAACCGGAAGCTAATTTTCATTGGCACGCAAAATCACGCAGGCTTGTGATTGGCGCAGGCCAGTCAGCACTCCGGTATAAATACCGGCCCGCCGGCAGCTGAAAAGCAGACTTGGTTCTACCACCGAACCTACCAATCTTGGTCGCTTTAGCTAGCCCCCTTGTATTGGGAAAAGTCTGAGTATATCCTTCCTACTACCTAATCCTTCGAGGTCGCTTTAACTAGCCCCTCAAATCCATCGAGGTCGCTTTAACTAGCCCCTCAAACCTTTCCGAGGCCGCTTTGACTAGCCCCTCAACTTCCTTCCGAGGTCGCTTTAGTTAGCCCCTCAAAATCTTCCAGAGGTAGCATTACCTAGCTCCTCATCTAAATCTAAACCTACACCATTATCACAGCGTGGGGCCAGCTTATAGGCACCCAAATTCAAACGACTCTCTCGCTAAAAACCAAAAGACCTAGCGTCAAACTCTTGTATTATATACCAAATCCGACCTAGCGTCGCAAACCTTGTTCATTAGATTTAATTAATATTTAGTTAGCGTTATACCTATTTTCTACTAGTTTCTATATTCTTATTATTAAACCTAGCGTTACGAACGGAATAAAACTCTATTATCGACTTAGCGTCATAACCTAAAACTACTGTTACCGACCGAGCTTAAAACCGAACATTGCGATACGTCAAACGAAACCCACCTCCATATATGTTCATTATAGACCTAGTGTCCCAACAAATTATTTGAATAAATCTTTGTTAATTATTGTTAAAGAAGGACTCGAGTATCTTGAAATTCATTTCTTAATCGCACGCCACCCGAACCAATTCCTACAAATTCACAAGTAAACCGCTCTACTTGTGGAAACTCCTGTAAGAACGGCAACGTCTCGTTCGAGAACGTTACACGATCGAGAACAGGGCGACGTCTCAAGTACCCTTATCGAAGTTCTGCGAGTCAAGCGTCGTCGGAACGTGTCCGAAACTCCCCCCACCTCTATTGCCTATCCGGAAACGTGATTGACATTCGCTAAGACTATGCTTCTAAGAATTAATATATGTAAATGAATATGTACGAAAGGATATTAATATTGATACGTTGCAGGTATTGTTGTGAAAGTCATACATGTATTATTAAAACGTACTATAGTGGTACATGGTTTATACATCACGCAACATGGATTGTAATCCTAACGCCAACAATTCACAATCGATCAATGAATGTTGCTCAAAGTGCTCGCTTTCGGAAATTAATTTCACATAATTCGTCGATACGGAAGCGGTACGCAGCACTTCTACAAAGGTTGCATATTTACTACTTACAGAGTACATATTTTCATTTAGCCAGGTATACATATGTTCGATACAAAATTGGTACGCGAATAGTTTTCGCATCGTTGTTTCAGTCATATATATGACAGCGCGATTATCACTGATTTTAATAAGTTGATCATCGTGCATACGCGTGAATTCGAGTCGCAAATGGTCAATTACGATGTGGGTTTGGGGCGATGTTGCGTTGCTGCGTAATCGTTGGAGTATATCCGCCTCGTTTTGAAGTAGAAGCTTCCACGTTGACATTGAAAAACATACCTCACTGCCTTTATTGTCGAATATGGCGATCTCGACGTGGCACGAATCAATGCCGATGCGTATTCCAATAGTTAGACGTTTATAAGCTGTTGCGGTCAGTGGGTAATCACGCCCCAGGATCCGTACGATTGAAGGTTTTGATGTTTTTAACGTTTTTGGCGTTGTGGATCCAGAACTGTAAGAAACATGTACACGATATTAGTACTTCGATCGTTCGCGTTTACAGTGAAAGAAGTAAGCGACTGAAGTAAGTGAAAAGTGAAAGAAGTAAGTGAAAAGTGTATAGTAACGTATACATACCTCGTATTGAAATGTTGTTGTTGACGTTTATTTGGAAACCCACCATTGTTGTCGGATGCGCAAGATGAATCGTTTAAGTTGCGTTTGTACATTTTGATATGCACTACGTATGATTCTTATCGGTGAAAAAATAACGCAAGCGATACTTGCTGGCACTCGAGTGTACGTGGTGTAATGAAGCCCGCATGACCGAACCACGTCATTTTATACTGATTCACGCACACGTGCATTTCAATGTGTGAGAGTATATCACATCAGTAATTGTGATTGCGTATATGTATATCACACAAGGGTCAGAGAATATGCGGTAAAATTCAAATAGCGTGTATGGCAAATTCAAGGAGGATGCCATAGAAGAGTCAGGGTGATTCACGATACGAATCATAAAAGTGTAAGTAAATATTATACCAAAAGCTGAAATTAATTAGTTTCACATTATAAAATCATCGAGGATGATGATGAATAAGAAGAAAAAGAAGAATGTTGCAAAGAAACTGTGACGTAGGCAACCCCACCATACCTCAAGACTACCCTACTTGAAAAGTATCCCTACCCTGCAACACGCTAGACCATCGTTCTAGGCTAGGGAAACGAAATGTATATAAGGGTGTCGATCACCGCCGCACGGGCCAGTATAGTGTTCAGATCCAGTTTTAGGAAAAGCAAAAAAAAAATGTCACGAAGAATGAACGCGTTTGAGATGCAGCGATGCATCGTAAGTATAGTTTTATGAAAATTGAATTTGTGCGCGTTTTCTATTCGACGATACTCTAATCAATTTGCGTGTTTGTTATAGCAACGACATGGCGAAATCGAGCGTGCGTGGCAGGTCGAGCGGGACGCGTTGACGGAGAAAATCGTAAGTATAGTTTTTGTGTAAATTAAATTGACGCTCATTCCATTGGACAGTCTTCTAACAAAGTTATGTGTTTGTTTCAGTATTTACTGGATAATTTGGTGAGGGCGTGGCGTGTTGAGCGCCGCCATGCCATTCAGTATCTCGTAAGTGATGTTTTGAAAAAAAAATATTGGTCTGTGTACACAATTCAACAGTGTTTTAATCGAATCATGTGTTTGTTATAGACGCTGCGTGAAAATCATATGACGGAATGGAGCGATGAGTTTCTGGGGACGGTCGGACGCCTCGTAAGTGATGTTTAAAAAATAATTATTCTAATGTGCGTGCACCATTCGACTATGTTTTAATCAACTCGTGCGTTTCTTTCAGCGTCGAGAAGACTTGGAGGCTAGGGCGCGCGATGGCGATCGCGACATAATCATCCAGCTACTCGTAAGTGACGTTTCGTAAAAATTATATTGGTGCGCGCACTTTTTTCGACGATATTTTAATCGAGGCATGTGTTTGTTTCAGCATCGTCAATACCCGACAAGACATGACGGGCGGATATGCCGCGAATTGAGAAAGAAAATTCAGGCGGCCCGGAGGCAATGGCGGGAAAAGACAGTACAGTTGGATACAGAATTTTTGGACATAAGCCGACTATTTAATGAGTGAGTATAAGTGATTTTTAATTTTTTTGGTGCTTCGCGTGATATCACCAACGTATTTTTATATAATAAATTGGTGTTTTCTCTGTGTGTTGCAGGACGTACCATCGATTTTTTTTTTAAATAAATAAATATATAAATAAATAAATAAATAAATATAATTTTTTATTCAAACAGTGTGTTTATTCAAACAGTGTATTTATTCATATTCACCAATCTATCCATGCGTATTTAAATTATAAAATAGTATTTATGTAAAAATAACGTTCGTATGGGAGGGATATTCTTGCTCGTGGGTAGGGAAATCAGTCGCCGTCATGGTTGCTCTCATCGCCGCCGCTGCCGCCGCCGTTATATTCGTCGCTATAGAAAACAAAAAAATAATTCTTACATGAGTATTCGTTTCTTTGCATATGACGCGTAAAGTAGATGTTATGTGTGTAGTACTTACATTAGGTGACGCTACGTATGTAATGCCATATTTTCTCGACGTTCTCCAGCGCGCAAACACCGGCGTTATTGTGAAACGCGCATCGAATGGCATTCGTCGAAGACATAGATTTTAGATTAGGAACGTCAGGCATGACGCCGCAAAAATCGTCGTCAACGTCGTAGCCGCCGTCGTCTTCGACTGTTCGAGCGTTGTCGTTGTTGCTGTTGTCGTTGATCTTTCGCGCTGTCAGTTCGTACAAATCACATACATCCTGAACGATTATGTCAGGCAGTAGTTGCAGCATCCACGTTTTTTTTCCCGCATCTTTCACGATAACGAAGTCAACGTTCGCGAGTACGCTAGTAAGGAGCCCCCGAAGTTTGGAGTATGGAACGTAACCGTCGGACCAGCCAAGCCCGTGATGATGCTTCGCGAGCCAGGATGCTTGACGATGCTCCGACGAACTCAGATGATTCCAGATGTATGGTGGTTCGAAGATCCAATGGCTAATCGTCGTTTTATCGTTGTTACTGTTTGCCCGAATCGCGATCTTTTTGGCGACGAACTCGCGTTCGATATTGAAACCTTGCAGATCGACAATAGCGAACATTATTATTCGTTTAGGTAGCACCGTCGGCGATGGTGTCAGAACAGCAACTGAGGTCTTCGGCATCGACGTTTTAAAACAGTAGGAGTATCCGCAGTAGTAGTATTAGTAGTAGTAGTAATCGTTTACATACGCACGCTATATCAATTTCCGTACCACGTTGGTTAAAGGGCTGTATTCGACTATACGATCGTGTATTATCAAACAGAAGGCGGTAGTATTAGCGGGAACATTTTCTTTGCATTCGAAATCTATTCGCACGTCCACCGTAGCGCTCTTCAACGACTCGTTTTGCCTAGAACAATCTATGACCGCGATAGGTGCGTATTGTAAGAATTCGACCGCGTTCAGCAACGGTTCTCCGTGACCGTAGTACGATCTGCCGAATTTCGCGTACATATCGTACAGGAGCGCGTATTTATACTTATCGAAATCTAAGTTCAAGTCGTCGTACGGATACGTTTCGGAATTTAGATATAGTCGAACGTTCGTAAGATGATTCGGGTCGAATCCTCCCGCGCATTTATCGGGACGATTCTTTCGATTGGTTTGCATGGCGAATATCACGAATCGAGGTTTCTCAATTTGCGACGTAGCTTTCACGGTCCACGTGTGTTTCGTTGTCGCTTGCAGTAACGGATACTCTTGCAGGCTCCACGAACGGAAACTCATCGCGATCGGCCGACCGGTTTCAAGGATACGCAGCATCGATAGTTTATTCACTTCCTCCAAAACATCGTGGGGCATACGCCACTGCACCTTGCGAATCTCTAGTTTCGGTACCGCAGTGGCGGAGGTGCAGTGCATCGCGTTCGAATCCACTCGTGATCGTATAAGAATCAGCTCGTGGCGAGCGTTCATCACGATGTGTTTGTAATCCTCGCAGAATCCTAATAACACGTTCAGGGGTACGCAGAAATTGAAAGCGCCCGAATGAAAAATGTCTTTATCGTAATCGATGGCATAATTCCAACTGGCATTCGCGAGCACTTTGCTCCTCTCGGTCGACAACGAAACGTAATTTTTCAACGTGGTAGTGATTCCTGGATTTCGGCAACGATCGATCTCGACACCGTTCAATTCGTATCGAATCTCATCGAACATGAACGCAACGCAATTATTGTCGAGAACAGCGGTCGCGGACGTTGCCGGACCTGTCGCGTTCTGCGCCGTCAACGTGCCAGGACCTTCGATGTAGAGAAAACTTTCGCACGGAAGCGTGTACAGATCTTATTGCTGTATGGGAATTCTTATCTCGTCGCTGTTGTCGAACGTCGTGTTGGCGTACGGATTATACGTGTGTAACTCGATCTTCGTGATACGATTGTCAAAGGTTGGCGTATTCGCCACATCCAGAATAATCGACATCGTGGTTGCGCGTCTAATAGGCGACGATGAATCCTAGCGATCGTAGGAAACGTGCGTTTCGACGAGTCAACTGCTTGTTTCTCCTTATGGGTCCTCTTCTTATCGATCCACCTGTCCTTATTCTTCTACTTGCGCCTATCGATAAAGGGTCGCGCCGATGACGCGAGTCAGCGACGGTAGGAGTAGCAGCAGCAGCGACGATTGATGATTCGTACGTGTGATCTAACACTAACATACTAAACACGCGCGCGCATACACATGCGGTCACGCTACCTATCACGCGGACGTCGTTGAACGTGTAAACGAATCGTTATTTCTTCTCCGCGGAAATCTATAGGATGATCGTGTTGATCGACGATGCACAACGTTAGATCGTGTATTGCTCGTGCGACGACCGGCAGGTAAATGACATGTCGCAGAGTTTCCGATATCTTATATCCTGGCGGTACGCGAGGCGAAAATTCGTGAATCGTGTGCACTGGTTTATCGTTGCTGTACGCGCCGATAGTGACGTTGCACGTTACTCTGATCACGTTAACGTTTATAATATTCACGGGTACGTCAGATTCGTGCCAGATTCTCGATAATAAGACGCGATTCGGAGAAAATCCTAGCAACGAGCCCACATTGTTCGGTTTCGTAAAGTCTACGGAGAACGAGCAGTATAGCTCACTTTTCATGGTGTTGTTGTTAGCTCGTAGCATTAGAGGGTACTTGTCGTCATCGTCGTTCTCGCTGTTTCCGCGTCTTCGAGGATATAGCTCGAGTAATTGTTGCTTCAGATACTCGGCGATAGCGTCTAATTCGTAGGAACCGTGGGGGATCGTAATGCATTCATGAGTGGTGTCGGCGATGGTGTTGTTTTCGGTGTCATAATTCACGACGAAATAGAATTTATCGTTGCTCGAGTCGATGTTCGGTATCGTGTGAAACGTCTCCAAGTCCGCGAGCCCTAATTCGTATCGGCCATCACCCAAATCTATCGGAGGGAAATAGTTTACCGTGAGCACGCTGCTGCGACCCGTTAACGTGAGCGTGAACGACATATCATAGATTACACTCGCGAGACGGAGAGAGGGAAAGTGACGCGTGCTTACGAATACTCGGCAATTTATCGATATTATGAGTCTTTATTATAGAAGGTGTGGATTGGCATTACGCATGAATATATTGTAGCATAATCTCAGTACACATATCGTTATTATTATTAATATATAGGCCATAATTCGATAAACTTTTGCTGTAAAAATTGCATGCACAAGTGACCGCAATTCATCTCGTCGAAACGTTGAAAACGATTGTGATTGTACGTGATCGTTGTACCACGTCCAAAATAGTAGATCAATTCCGCTGGAGGTCGCAGATTCCCAAAACTATCAAAGTATTGTACTCGTGGCCCACGTTTCGCGTACGCGACCCAGTGCGTACCGGCACCTCGATTCTCGTCCAGATTCGCGATACCGCATTCGTTGCTTCGTACGTGGGTGGGGAGCGTATCGCGCATAAACACCCCTCGAAAGAACGGGATGCTGGCGCATTCGCGTTCTAATTGCAGGTTCGTCATAGGTTGTTGCGTTGTCGCCGCCAACGTCGCCACGCGTCTACTCGATTGACGTTTTTTTTTTCTTTAATCGCATTCGTCGTTGGTGTTTGCGTCTCGAGTTCAAGCCCGCGCCTCGCTTGTACGGTGTCAGATGCATCCCTCGCCCTTCCATCGTCCGATTATGACGCAACGTCTCTTCCAGCTGTTTTCTAGAGGCCTTCGAATCGTTGACCGCTTTGGTTATACCAGCCGGTCCACCGGCCAATGCCCCGATAGCCGATAAAGCAGGTAGCACGAACGGGAGAAATTGAAGAAAGCCACCGCGTTTCGCCACTCGTAGATTACGATGTCGTCGTCGCCGTTGAGGATGTTTCCTTCCAGACTTTCTCTGTTTACGTTTCATCCTTTTCATACCCATGCCGAGTTTAGTCTTAACCTTCATCGTTGCCCACACTCCAGTCGCGGCTGCTTTTTCACCAAAGGTCGCGTCGTTCGCGAATACTTGTTCTCGCGCTCGTTCGGCTAACGCGCGATCAGCATCGTGTCGCCCCTCTAAATCCTTTCGATGAGAGTACGCGATATCGTGGTCGCGGCACGCTGCGTCCAGGGGATTCACACCTTCGTCGCCACGAGCCAATCGCTTTAGCAAATGCGTTCCCGGTCCGCAGAACTGATAACCCGGAACGTGTAGTTCGAACGGTAGACGGTTTATGATACCGTTCACGAGACCCGATCCAGTCTTATTCTTCTTCAGATTCTTCTTTCTCTTCTGATTCTTGCCTAGTCCGTGAGACGTCGCAGTCGTTGATGCCACCATATACGTTAGAATAATCACAATAGCTACTGCAATAATAAACGCGTACGCACGCTCCAACGATCGCAGTAATAGTGACCTGCGCGACGCGTGTCACGAATATAAATAGTCGTGCTTCGTCACACGCGCGCGAGTATCCGAGAAACACCGCGAACATGCGATTCGCGAAACAGTCGGCCGTTATTCGCGTGACCGCGAATCGAATGCTCGAAGATGATAGGGATGCGAGTCGAGCGAACAGACACGGCCCGTTGCTGCCGAACAGCGTGCGAGGTGTGATTTGTGGACCATCAGGGTGTGGAAAAACGAACGTGCTTCTAAGTATGCTAGAGAGTCCGAATGGTTTGCGTTTCGAGAACGTGTACGTGTACTCGAAATCGTTGCATCAGCCAAAGTATCGTTATCTCGAGCAGGTGTTGTCGCTCGTCGACGGAATCGAATACTTTCCCTACTCGGACAACGCTGAGATCATTCCACCGAGAGACGCTCGGCCCGATTCGATATTCGTGTTCGACGACGCACAGTGGTTCGAGTATACTACATGCTAGTTGGACAAAATTATTTTTTGGCGGGTTTGGGTTCATATGGGGTCCAAATTGTTACAAAACATACCTGATTTGTATTACAGTTTATTATTTAACTAAAAATAGCAATAATATAAAAATATGACTAATTCACTAAAGGAAAAAGGACAAAACGACAGTATTGTACATTAAATATAATTAACAATTATAACATTATGTCTATTCCTGTAATTTCTGAGTTTTTAAGTTATAAAACCTGGTTTTTGAATTCAGTTTTCTCTGCATTGCTATTAAAATAGTGTTTTACAATATGTTCCACGTCGATCCACGCAACAAGGGTTGAATGTACGGAAAGTAGAGACTTTCTAGTTTATTTTAATCAATCGGTCGATCTGCAAAAATTTGCAAAACTATATGTTTTAATTGTTTTCGAGCGCGACGCTCGGTAGCACCACTCCGTGGATTAAAATAGTGTTTTACAATATGTTCCACGTCGATCCACGCAACAAGGGTTGAATGTACGGAAAGTAGAGACTTTCTAGTTTATTTTAATCAATCGGTCGATCTGCAAAAATTTGCAAAACTATATTTTTTTAATTGTTTTCGAGCGCGATGATCGGTAGCACCACTCCGTGGATTAAAGTAGTGTTTTACTATATGTTCCACGCCGATCCACGCGACAAGGGTTGAATGTACGGAAAGTAGAGACTTTCCAGTTTATTTTAATTAATCGGTCGATCTGCAAAAATTTGCAAAACTATATTTTTTTAATTGTTTTCGAGGGCGACGCTCGGCAGGAGATATATCACACTTGTTATATTCACATTTTTAGAAATCAAACCTGATTCATATCACATTTTATTTTGTCACTAATAATAATAATATTATTCTTATTATTATTAACGGGTATAACCCACTAAATATATTATTGCAAACATAAGAAATCAGAAAAACTTACTACTAGGTTACAAGTCAATAATTATGTCGCGTGGATCGACCTGGAACATATTGTAAAACACTACTTTAATCTACCGATCATCGCGCTCGAAAACAATTAAAAAAATATAGTTTTGCAAATTTTTGCAGATCGACCGATTGATTAAAATAAACCAGAAAGTGTCTACTTTCCGTACATTCAACTCTTGTCGCGTGGATCGACGTGGAACATATAGTAAAACACTATTTTAATCCACGGAGTGGTGCTACCGAGCGTCGCCCTCGAAAACAATTAAAAAATATAGTTTTGCAAATTTTTGCAGATCGACCGATTGATTAAAATAAACCAGAAAGTGTCTACTTTCCGTACATTCAACTCTTGTCGCGTGGATCGACGTGGAACATATAGTAAAACACTATTTTAATCCACGGAGTGGTGCTACCGAGCGTCGCGCTCGAAAACAATTAAAAAATATAGTTTTGCAAATTTTTGCAGATCGACCGATTGATTAAAATAAACTAGAAAGTCTCTACTTTCCGTACATTCAACCCTTGTTGCGTGGATCGACGTGGAACATATTGTAAAACACTATTTTAATAGCAATGCAGAGAAAACTGAATTCAAAAACCAGGTTTTATAACTTAAAAACTCAGAAATTACAGGAATAGACATAATGTTATAATTGTTAATTATATTTAATGTACAATACTGTCGTTTTGTCCTTTTTCCTTTAGTGAATTAGTCATATTTTTATATTATTGCTATTTTTAGTTAAATGTACAGTAATACATTGTAATACATAATAAACTGTAATACAAATCAGGTATGTTTTGTAACAATTTGGACCCCATATGAACCCAAACCCGCCAAAAAATAATTTTGTCCAACTAGCATGTAGTATACTCGAACCACTGTGCGACGTGGCGTGCGACGAACAGAACGCGATACGCGAATACTTCTCCATGGGTCGTCACTCGAACGTGGATTGCTTTTATTTGTGTCAATCGTACGCTAAAATACCTAAACACTTGATTAGGGACAACACGAATTTTCTCATGCTATTCAAACAAGACGGTACGAACTTGCGCCGCGTGTACAACGATCATGTGAACACAGACATGACGTTCGAGTCGTTCAACGACTTGTGCGCGAGATGTTGGCGTCGACGATACGATTTCGTAGTGATCGATAAGGATAGTTCCGTGTACGAAGGTCGGTATCGAAGAGGATTTAACGAGTTCGTCGTAGCTCGCGGATATTAGTAAACCGCGAGTCGTTCATCGAGCAACACGAAATGTCTAACGAATCGACGACCCCGATAACCACGAGCAACGTCGACGCGAAGCAATCGCAAAAACATCACCGACGTCATCGACAAAAAGGAACGAAACATCAAAAAAAAGGTGCGAAATGCCAGCGCGTGAACACAAAGGTGGAAATCGCCAAAGTCAGCGGCGTTATACGTAAAAAGTGCTTGGCCCTGAAAATTGGAAAAATGGATACGGAAGCGGCTGTGGATGCGAGCACGCGTCCCATCGTCGAACCGCTAAAACGATTGGTCGAGAACGCGTCCGCATCGAAAACGCACTCATCGCCTCGATCGCGAGCAGTGAATAGGAAACACGAATACGATCAACAACAATCATCGAAGAGACTTCTACCCGTTACTCCGCCGACAATCAAGGAACATCCGAATAACCTTCCAGATTCTAGCGACGACTACGACGACGACGACGACGACGACGACGACAACGACAACGACGACGACAACGACAACAATGACAACAACAACAACAACAATACCGACAACGATGTTGACGATGTTGACGATGTTGACGATGATGTTGTCGATGATGTTGACGATGATGTCGAGGAAAAAATTCATGATGAGTCGTCGGCAAAGGTTTACGATTTGGATTCGGTGCGTAAACCTATCGATGATATCGATGTGTATATACGGAACGCCAAAGGACCCTTGTCGCGACAATACCTGCGACTGTTCTTCACCGACACCAAGAAAGTAATCGACAACGTATACGGCGTATACTTGGGGCCCGACGACGAGCTAATGATCGGCGATTCCATGTTCACCATCGACGCGGACGGCGATGACATTCGCATGAACGGAACGCGATACCCGGGGACTCGGGGTTTGTACGAATTGCTGTTCATGCGAAAACCCAACCAGCAGACGTGCACGGACGCGGATTTTCGCTCCTACCGACGCATCTTGTTGTCGACGAACGCGCATAAGCAAAACCATTCGCCGAGCAAACGCACGCTGGGTAACAAGGGGCACAAGTATAAAAATATCATATCATCGGTGATCGGTGGGGTGCGGACATCGAGTGTTAGACGCGTTAGGGATAGCGCGGGCGGCGCGGGCGCTGCGGGCAGCACGGGCGGCGCGGGCACGCGACAAGGTCGAGGATTGCCCATCGACGAATCGATGACGGTCACCGATAACGCGATCGATTACGTGTACTGGGACGATTCGAACGAATTGGTCGATAGGCTTGGATTGCTCGTAGCATCGCGCGCGGCAGGTCACACGGGTCACGATAACGAAATCGCATCCATCGTGGAAGAACTTCGCGAGGCCAGACATATCTGAAATTGAACGATCCGGTGATCGTCGCGTCAGTAGTGTTCGCGCTCACGCATCGTTATGTCGGTGAACAAGTTTGGTACCTCGTTACGCAATAACAACATCAACAACAATAACAACGAAGCGGCGATGACAATGACGAGACTATTGTCCGCGGCGGATGAACGCTTTACCCAAAAAATTGAAACGGCTATCGCGAGCGCGCGATTGGACTCCGAGTATCAACGATCTCAACTCGAGACGCGAGTTAACGCGCAATTGTCCCGACTAGAGGATAATTTAAATAACGCGATGGAGCAACGATTCGATCACTTGAAAGACAGACTCGAAGAGTTCACGACGTCGTCGACTGCGATAACAACCACGGATCGATACAAACGAAAAGCAAACGATGGTCTACGGCGACGATGACGATGATCAATGACTCTGACAATAACGACTACTACGCCGAAACGTCTAACAACGAACAATCGCTAAATACGTGCATCGATTGCGTTTTATATACACTCGTGGAACTGATATTAATTCTAACGTCTCTCAAACGTCGCGACCATTCCCGACCACCCGCGAATCATGAACAAGGAGCGAGTACAACTAGTGAATGAATTACACGCCCCCGCGAGACGTAATTTCCCACGACGTAGCGTCGTGATTCGCGGCTACGATGATTTGTGGCAGGCCGATTTGGTAGAGATGCGTCCGTACGCGAAGCAAAATCGGGGATATCATTACATACTAACGATCATCGATGCGTTCAGCAAGTATGCGTGGGCCATACCCGTGAAAACGAAAAGTGGACGCGACGTGACCGCGGCGTTCGCGACCGTGTTGCGGCAGAGCGATAGATGCCCGCGAAATTTACAAACCGACATGGGAAAGGAGTTTTACAACGCGGAGTTTCAACGATGCGCGAAGACACGCGGGATCAATCACTACTCAACGTACAGCGTGATGAAAGCGTCGATCTTCGAACGTTTCAATCGCACGCTGAAAAACTTCATGTGGAAACAATTCTCCTTGAACGCGTCTTATCGCTGGATCGACCTGTTACCCGCGCTCGTACGCACCTACAATCATCGCAAGCATCGGACGATAAACGCCAGACCCGTTGACGTGAAACCCGCGACGCGTTTGTCGTTCGCCGCGAATGAACCTCTCACACCCTCCGCATCGAAAGGTATTCGACGACGCGCGAAATTTAAAGTCGGTGACAAGGTGCGCGTGAGTAAGTTCAAGACCCTTTTCGAGAAGGGGTACACTCCGAACTGGTCGACCGAGGTATTCGAAATCATCACCGTACAACGAACGTGGCCGGTCACGTACATTCTGCGCGATTCCGCGGGAGAGCCGATCTCGGGTGGATTTTACGAGTACGAACTACATTCGGTCGCGAACCCCGACGTCTATCTGGTCGAGAAGATTATTCGTCGCAAAGGGAATCAGGTGTACGTTAAGTGGCTTGGATTCGATTCGTCAAGGAACTCGTGGATACGCGACAAGGATATTCTATGACTCGTTATAATTAGCGTGCTTGATGTATCTGTAATAAATAAATGAATAAATAAATGCAAAAAAATACATATAAATATATATACATTGTACGTTTATTCAAAAAAATATATATCGCGCACAAAAAATACAATTTCGACTATTCTACGCTATACATATATTACATATATTACATAAATAACATATACAAAAGAAATAAACGTATATACATATGTACATGCAAACATACTAACTATTGGGGGTCTCGAGGGTCTCGTCGCGCTCAAGCTCGAGAAGCTCGTGGATGTCGAGTTCGGGGATACGATAATGACCCCACGGAAGGGTGCTCAACCGATCGGCCAGAATACAGCGTTTGTCGTCGAACGGGCTGAGTGCGTTCTTTTCTTCACTGACGGAATACACCTCGTGCACTTTCGAACGAATATTGTTTTGCCGAACTGATTTCTCGAATGAATATGTAATATATGTGTAGCGTAGACTAGTCAAAATTGTATTTTGTACGTGATATCTTATTTATGAATATGTAATATATGTATAGCGTAGAATAGTCAAAATTGTATTTTGTGCGTGATATATATTTTTCATTACTTTATTAAGATTAATTGTACGCATATATGAGATGAAGAACGAGAATGTGAATAAACGGATAATGTATATATGTATTTTTTTCATTTATTTTTTAATTTATTTTTTCATTTATTTATTCATTTATTTATTCATTTATTTATTCCAGTTACATCAAGCACGCTAATGATAACGAATCATAGAATATCCTTGTCGCGTATCCACGAGTTCCGCGACGAATCGAATCCAAGCCACTTAATGTACACCTGATTGAATTATATACGTAGCGCCACCTAATGTAAGTCACACACACGCATTGCATGTACATTACGCGTCATATGCAGAGAAACGAATATGTGAGAATTATTTTTTTCTATAGCGATGAACACGACGGCGGCGGCGATGAGAGCAACGACAGCGGCGACTGCTTCCTTTACCCGCGAGAAAGAATATCCCTCCCGCCCGAACGTTATTTTTACGCAAATACCGACTTTATAATTTAAGTACGCATAGATGGATGTATATTAATAAAACATACACTGTTTTGAATAAAAAAGAAATAATATTTATTTTAAAAAATATTTATTTAAAAAAATTTCTTCATGATGTCACGTCCTGCAACACACAGAGAAAAAAAAATTATTATTATATAAAACGATGGTAATAGCACGCGAAACACCAAACAATTAAAATTCGGTTATACTCACTCCTTAAATAGGCGCGGCAATTCCCAAAAGTCACCCTTAAATGCTAAAAATTCAATATTTAACGTATCCTCCCGCCACGTACGCCTGGCATGTTGAATCTTTTGCCGTAACTCACGACAGATTCGACCATCGGGTTGCGTCGGATATTGGTACCGCTGAAACAAACACATGACTAGATTAAAACATCGTCGAATGATGTGCGCGCACCAATATAATTTTTACGAAACATCACTTACGAGCAGCTGGATGATGACATCAATGTCGCCGTCACGCGCGTGGGCCTCGATGTCCTCTCGACGCTGAAACAAACGTGCGAATCTATTAAAACCACGTCGATTAATATATGCGTATCAATATAATTTTTGCGAAACATCACTTACGAGTCGCCCGACCGTCCCGAGATAATCTACGGTCCAATCCGCCATTTGGTTTTCACATTCGTGCTGTAACCAACACATGAATCGATTAAAACATTGTTTAATGGTGTATGCGAACCAATATAATTTTTCTGAAACATCACTTACGAGAAGGCTAATCAACTCCTGCCGTTTCGCGCGCCACGCTCGCATGACAGTATCACGCTCGTGCTATAACAAATGTACAACTTCGTTAGGAGACCGCCTAATTGAATGCACGCACCAATTCAATTTACATAAACAGAAAAAAAGAACTATACTTACGATTTTTTGGAGCACGGCATTACGCTGCTCCAGCCACGCACGTTCTATTTTCCCATGCTGTTGCTGTAACCAACGCACAACTTCAATATAATATCGTCGAATGAAATACGCGCACCAATTCAATTCACACAAATATACTTACGATGCATCGCTGCATCGTAGCGGCATTCATCCCACGCCTCAATGGTTGACGAATATAATCATGGGCAGACATGTTTTTAAAAAATGTTTCTTACAGGCAAAACGTTTTATGAAACTGTTCTAAAACTCACTAGCTCGTGCGGTTGCGGTCGATGTCCTTATATGCATTTCGGTTCTCTAGGCTAGATGGCCAGCCCTGCACGTTGCAGGGTAGGGGTAGTCGTGGAGTAGGTGTGGTGGGGGGGGGGGGGGGGTCCGTATCACAGTTTCTTCTCCTTCGATGATTTGATACTAATTATTCCAGCTTATAGTGCACTTTTATGGTTCGCACAGCGAATCGTCTTCGACTCTTCTGCGACACGTGTGCATCTTGAATTTAACGCGTACGCTATTTGAATCTGCCGCGCACTCCATTTGAATTTATCGCGCGCTATTCATATTAATGTTTGTGCCGTAACACAACCACGATCATCACAATCATTGATACAATATTCTCTTGCACATTGGTGTGTGTACGTGTAAGTGAATCTGTATAAAAGCAACGTTGGTCAGTCTTGCAGACTTCATAACGTCACGTACGCTCGAGTGCTAACAAGTATCGTTCGCGTTAATTCCTTCATCGATCAGTATAATCGTACATAGTGCATATCAAGATGTATAAACTTAGCTTCAACGATTCATCCTACATATCCGCCATCAATGGTGATTACCCCAATAAACGCCAGCAACAGGAACATCTTAATCAACAGTCCAATATGAGGTACGTACGCGTTATTATTCACTTTTCAGTTTTCACTTTTCACTTACTTCTTTCACTGTAAACGCAAGCGAACCGAGTATTAATTCCGTGTGTACGTTTCTTACAGTTCTAAATCCGCAACGCCAAAAACCACGAAAACGCCAAAACCATCAATCGTGCGAATCCTGGGTCGTAATTACCCGTTGACCTCAACAGCGTATAAACGGCTCACGATAGGAATTCGCATTGGCATGGATTCGTGCCGCGTCGAGATCACCATAGTCGACAATAAAGGTGGCGAGTTGAGCTTCTCAATGTCTACGTGGAAGCTCCTACTGCAAAATATGACTGACATTCTTCAAAAATTACGCGACAACGTAACAACACCCCAGACCCACATCGAAATTGATCATTTGCGAATCATGTACCACTATAGTACGCGTATATGTTTTAATAAATGTATGATTTTCACGTTAATACCTGTAACGATTCTTTTATAATATCCTTTCGTACATATTCATATCCATGTATTAATTCTTAGAGGCGGGGTCTTAGCGAATGTCAATCACGTTTCCGGATAGGCAATAGGGGTGGGGGGAGTTTCGGACACGTTCCGACGACGCTTGACTCGCAGACCTTCGATAAGGGTACTTGAGACGTCGCCCTGTTCTCGATCGTGAAAATACTCGAAACTCTACCCCGAATAATTATCGCTTAGTTGCTCGCGTGAACGCAACGCCTAATTTATTGCTTCAGGGACATTGCGTTTTCTCGAGGACACTTCTTAGAGACGTCGGGGTCTTGGGAAAAGTCAATGCTCAGATATCACCCTCTTTCTCAGAAATCATCATGGAATGCAATGTCTTGTTTATTCCATGGGCTATAGCGACGATTGATTTACAATAATTATCGCTCTATGCTTACATCATTGCACGTGTACTGCCGCGAGGATTGACTTAAAGCCTCCTCGATATGAAATACTCGGATCACTACCCCCGAATAATTATCGCTGTATGTTTACGATGGTTGCTTACATGAATGCGACCACGTTAAAATCATTTCTCTCATGCTACTGCGTTAGTCTGGTCATATGTTACTACAAGAAACGTTTTAAAAATTTATTGTGTCCGAGTCGATTGCAGTTGCATCGAAGACTGTCGCATCGAAGTGTTATTGTAATTGTTGTTGTTGTTGTTGTTGGAAACGAGATCGCTTTGCAGGATATCGTTCACCGTTCAACGCAGGGAAATAAAATCGATTAATATCGTAAGTTTCCTTTGCCATATTTTAGTGAATCGTTGTGTCAGCAACTTTGAGAATTATAAGAAAAATTGGTTTCAGATTATGTCATTGCCCACGCAATTAAATCATTCAGCTGCCGCTGCGATCTCAGACTCCGCTGTGCTGCCTATACACGACTTCAACCCCAAAATATATGTTGCGTGTCGGAATGTTGCGGTTCAAACCGAAGAAATTCGTGGTGAAGAACTTCATGAGGCGGAAGTTGTTCGCGATGGCGACATATTTTTAAAAGTGTTTTACAATGCTAGTGGTAGATACGGCGAGACGTCACCTGACCACTACGGGAGCGAGCGATATTGGATGACTAGGCATGCGCGGCAAAAAACATTCTATTTAGATGTTAGTGATGATGATGGTGATGATTATGAAAACATTGATTATAATAACATATATAAATTGCGCAGTCCGATATATCCAAAAAGTGTAGTTTGGCGGAAATGTGCCAATGCGAAACTGTTTGACTTTAAAGCTGTTTTTGAGAATGTAGTATCGGGGCTTCAGGCTCGCGATATTGGAATTCAGACTGTCCCCGAGCAAGTTGGCGATGATTCATTTTATACTGATGAGGATTTATTTAATGAAATCGTCGACAATGCCATTTTTACCAACAACGACGATAGTACCCTATTCGCTGACGATGTAGTCGGATGGTGTAATTAAAGTGAATAAATTATTAAATTTTAAAAATCTTAATATGTCAGAATTACTCACCAACCTTCCACCTTCCCTGCGAAATAAACAAGATCTTTTCACCCTTCAATAATTATCGCTATATGTATACATCATTGCACGTGCGCTGCATCGATCCCACGATTCAAATATAAACAAATGCGTTCAATCCTGCTCCGGTATAAACACACTGCATAGCGCGGTGCAATGTTTATTCCATGGGCCATCGCGATGATTGATTTACAATAATAATAATTATAGGGCACCGAAATCCTATGCCTTATCTTTTCTCAGAAAAAATTCTTTTCTCATGGTCCACCACCCTCTTTCTCAGAAATCATCATCATTGTCGAAGCCGCGATTTGAATTTCCACGAATCGGTCGCGGTCGCGCCTGCGCACCGATCCCCGCACGCGTACGGAGATTGCGCGGCGGCGACGCGTGCCCAAAGTACCATAAACATCCGCCAGATGGCGCCAATACGAAATGCATGAAAAATATGAAAAATTACCCAACGCGGGCCCAAATACCGACGCGGACCCAAAGTACCTTAAACATCCAATAGGTGGCGCCAACACGAAATGCTCGCGCCGCCATTTTGAAATTTTGAAAATCTTCCCCCTCCCCCGTGACATCAACCCCCTCGCCCACAAACTCAACCTGCGCGCGCGACGCCATTTTGAAAATTTTGAAAACCCCCTCCCCCCTATGACGTCAGCCCCTCGCCGACGAACTCGGTCGACGCCATCTTGGAATCCCCCTCCCCTGTGACGTCAGCCCCCTCCCCACGGAACTCGGTACCCCCCTCCCCGCCTCACCCCCTCGCCCATCACGCGGAAGCGTGGTACCCCCCGCACCGCCCCACCCCCCTCACCACCCGGTCCCAGAACTCTCATAGCCTAACTATTAATTGGTGTTGCTAAACTGAATAAATATGTATAAATTGCATTAAAATCTTTTTCTTTCTTGTCTCAGTGGTGTCTTGTCTTGTTTTATTTTATTTATTAACCAAGACAATTAACCTTCTTTTGGTTTCGCAGCGCCAAGTATTTTGAATAAAATATTTATTCGTATTAAAATATTTATTTGTATAAAAATATATCTCCTTAATATTATATAATACATTTTTTTATTTGTAAAAATAGCCATTGTGATAATTGGCGCAATTTATGTATATCATTAGTTTTGTAAAGCTATTAATTTACGACAATGTTTTTAAATGGGATTCTTTTTGATGGGTATTAATTTACGACAATGTTTTTAAATGGGATTCTTTTTGATGGGGTTATATTGTATTGTCCTCCAAACTACGCACGCCTGCAAAGTTTCAAGACAACTCGGTAGTTGGAAGTTGGTTAAATTTCAGTTGCCAGATTTGTACCATGTATATATCAAACATACAAAAAAAAATACAAACAAACCGAGGGTCGAAGCTGAATAAAATGGTTTAAAAATAATCAGATTTATACCGTGTTTAAATTCATTTTCATCTGGGAAATCACAGCAGTATGTTACTGAAACATTCATGCCGATACGATAGAAAATGTGAAAGTTATACATTCTATAAAAACACACAAAATATACAAATCATTGAACAATCATATCATTATATTTTTTCACAAGTAAACATAAATATTGCACCGAATGAGAGAAGATAATAAGAATTGTGAAGTTTAGAAGTGATATTGATACCCAAATTAGTATTCTTTCATAAATTATTGAAATAAACTATCAAATTAAAGAGACTTTATATTTATTTGTCGACGAATAAAAATAACCCAGAGTTAGTTTTATTTGAAATTCTGCCGATTAAATTGACAGAAAATAATTTAAATCGGACTACTTTGAACGAAACCGGCTTTCAATTCTGCAAATAAATTTTATGTGTAATATCGTTATTCGTTATTAATGATTGTTCAAATTTTGTCGAATTATCTTTCCATCTTTCTTTCTTGCAGTCCCGGACCTCTCTATCTTTCATTATTGCTACATTTAGGGAGGCTCTAACGCTAGACGCAGCTCTCGTGCTGTATTCCTTCAAGACTTCTCGGTGAAAAGAGGGAACTCTGTGGCAACAGCGTGGCAGAGACAGAGAGTACAGAACATGTGGCAACTATGCGTAAAAAATTCGTCTACCCAGAGTACCTAAAGATGTCATTGCTGTACAAATTCTTTTTATCGATCGGAGTAATTTCATTAGGGTCCGTTTGTTTACTGGGGACGCTTCGATCGATTCGGACCATAACAAACTTGAGACGGCAGCCTTAAAGCCGAATTTATACATATTCGATCCGGGTCCGTTCCGTTCCAGCGTGCCAGTGGTAAGAAGAAGAGATCCTCTACGCCCCTCTTCTTCTGACCACTGGCACGAAGAAGAGGGGCGTAGAGGATCTCTTCTTCTTACCACTGGCACGCTGGAACGGAACGGACCCGGATCGGATATGTATTAAGGTCCACGCACACATATCCTTTCCGTTTCAGTTCCGTGTCAGTTGCGTGGTCGTAAAAGGTATTGGTTGCTGGTTTTGGAATGGAGCAGCGCACACTTATCAGTTCCGTAACATTCGATGGGCTATTCGTACCCGTCAATTCCGGACCGTGGGAATCAGTGTTAAAAAAATAACGTAGGCGTGCTTTGCAATGGAGCAGGGCACACTTCTCCGTGTCAGGACTGTCAGCAGATGTCAGTGTAGAACCTCTATCCGTTCGGTGAAACTAGAATTTGGTTGCCAACGATATTTTGGGCATTTGGACTGACGGAGTCCTGAAATCACGGAAAGGTCGACCTTTTTTTATGACCGTGAAAAATGTTCTCGGGTCGAAGCTCTCGCACCACGCGCTTCAGGGGTCCTAGACCCTAGAGTCATAAAGACAAGGACAGCAATAGGCCACTCAGTAATGAAAATAGGAATTCTATAATTAATATTAGATCTCCATACAAATACCACCAATGGATTGCTGGAGTTTTTGCAATGAAAATTATACTAAACATGATATAATTCTGATCATTATTAATGATTGTAATAAAAAGAGTGTTGTATTTGAATTTTGTGTGGTAAGATAGAGGGTATGATCGGATGCATGCATACTGGGTGTTAGGGAAATGGAGCTGGATGTGCGTTTCAACAGGGCGTGCAAACTTTAGAGCGTTTTTATAGCTTCCATAAGAACCGTTCTCACGACGATTCTCGTATCGCGATACTGATTTTGTGTACCCCGCATACTTTTTGTTTGAAGTCGACAGATGAAATGTGGAAACGAGCGGACTCTTTCACAGGGCGCGGGGCGAAACACGTATCGCGCTACGTGTCGATCATTTGTTCTTCAATAAAAAATATCTTCTCGTATCCCACACATTTTTGGACAAAATATTTCTCTGAAGAAATGAATGAGATTGAAGCGTTATCTATTTAGATTATACACGAAAGATGTAGTAATAAACGAGCGAAGAGGAAACATTGGATTCATCCCATAAACAGCATTAGACATTAAAAGGGAACTTTTCATGTATTAGTTATTTCATGAACTTCTAAAATCTAGGTACATGATTTCGAATATCTGCCACCTCGCCACGTGCCGTGTGAAAGGGTTCAGCCGTTACAACGTTTCGTTTGCCGACTTCATACGAAAGATATCGTGCGGCCAACGTTTGCGGGATACACGAAATCAGTATCACGATACGAGAGTTGTTCTGTGAACGCTTCTATAAACAATGTATAATCGATGTCCACCATACACGTGTCATATATATGTCATTGTAAATAATCATCGCTGTACATATTGTATAAGTAGTATTTAGTTAGTATGTAATTTAGAATGTACATATAAGAAACCAACAACAGGGGAATAAAATAGTACTTATCATATAATACAATAAAATTACTAATATCTTTGTATATAACATACCTCAGACAAACTGCCAACCGTTCTTTGGCCGTAATTGCTTTTCTCCACCGTTTGTCCTTTTTCTCCAACGCGCTTTGTAATTTATTTAACAACGCATTGAATGTGTGCGGAGTCATTCGAAAATATTCGTAAAATTTTGTGACTTCGTCAAGTAACTCTTTGTAGAGGGTTGCAAATTCTCCTTCCGTACCTCTTTTCAACCACGCTTGATGGACCCATAGCCTCTTTTCAGTTCCTGTCGAAACACTTTCCACACTTTCTACGTTTTCTTCCTCCTCATCTAAAAGTATGGCAAGTATTGCTAATATTTCTTTATTCTTCCGCGCCATATCTTCAATTCACTGTCGTCACAAAGTGGTGTTTCCAATACGTCAGGTATGACCGTACTGATGGAAAGAACTGTGCAGCAACCCCTGGTTGGCAGCGATGCCCAGAACCGTGGGTTTTTACCCACAGACCCTACCACCACTCCACGACCTTCTGCTAAATATTTTATGCCAATGAGCATTAGTTATAAACATTCGATATTTTTTCCCTTTCTTTTAACTCTTATTTTGAATAATTAATCTTCATACTGCTTTGTTTCATAAATATTGTAATTTTTTAACATAAATTTTATATATAAACGCAGTACAAATACATAAGTGGTACAACATACTTGTACTATAAAGACACTGTAAATTATTTATATTTAATATGAAATTTTTCATTACAATACACATATTCATGTCTGTGTAACTTTACAACTAATTTTCTACCTATCTATCCTATTATATATAGTTGATAAATAGTTGTAAAGTTACACAGACGTGTATATGTGTACTGTAATGAAAAATTTCATATTAATCATAAATAATTTACAGTGTCTTTATAGTACAAGTATGTTGTACCAGTTATGTTTGTACGTGTATAAAAAGTTATGTATTTTTACCATGTTTATATATAAAATTTATGTTAAAAAATTATAATATTTATGAAACAAAGCAGTATGAAGTAAGGCTGTCGAGTACTCGAATATTCTTGTAGCTTGAAGTTCGGACCGAGCCGAGACTCGGTTTCCAAGCCGAGCCGAGTACCCGTAAAAAGCGAGTAGCTCGAAAGAACCGAGCGGCTCGATAAAACCGAGCAGCTCGAATTTACTCGAATTATCCCCTCCTAGCGCCTGTACCGCACCACACAAGCATACCCGTCCCTCCATCCGTGTGCCGTACGCGCTGCCTGGCCGGTGCTCTCCGTTGAGAATTCGTTTTCCCGACATCGAAGCGCTTGGGTCGCAAGTAAAAAGTCATGAATTCAACATTTTTTTTTAATATTTATTCTCTAATTTCTCTTTCTATATCCTCAGAAGACTAAAGGCTTGAAAACTGTTAATTTACAAAGCATTGTCGAAGCTTGATTTGCTGCTAAATATGCGATCCCCTTCTGGCTTGTGTCGCACCACTACAAGCGTACCTTACCTGCTGCTTTGTAAATTAACAGTTTTCAAGTATTTATTCTACTGAGAATATAGAAAGAGAAATTAGAGAATAAATATATAAAAAAAAAAAATAGAATATCCGCACTGGGATTTGAACTCTAGACTTTTTGCTTGCGACTCAGTGCTTCGATGTCGGGAAAACGAGTTCTCGCCGGAGAGCGCTGGCCAGGCAGCGCGTACGTCACGGATGGAGGGAAGGGTATGCTTGTGTAGTGTGGTACAGGCACTAGGAGGGGGAACGCTTGGTCGTGGAGTGGTGGTAGGGTTCGTGGGCGAAAACTCACGGTTCTAGCTGTTGGATTATTATTATTATTAAAAAGACAAAAATGATTCATCATTCAGGGAAACCTGAATGTAGTAAAAGATAATCATGCGTCTGTAGAGCGTCTTTTTCTTACAAGACTGGGCAACGGAAAAACAAATCCGTTGTCAAAGAAGACCTCACTTCTGTTCAGTATTTAGTGACAAAAGGACATTCTTTCTGGTCATAAAATAAATATAAAGTATTGAATATAAATAGTATTATTTATTTAAATAACCAATTTCCAATAGGTTATGGGCCCAGTTAGCGTTGCATAAAAACTGTGTATTGTGGTGATTAAACAAAGAGTGTTCAAATATTGTTTCAAACATATTGTGTTCTAAATAAAGAGAATTAAATAATGGAAAACTTAAAGCAATTAACAAAAAGAAACATTAAACCTTTCGATGGCGAAAGATACAGTGTCTGGAAATTAAGAATACGGGCATTGATAAATGAAATGGACGCCATTAAAGCAATAGATGATGAAATCCCTGAATTATTAAGTGTTGAGTGGAAAAAGGCTGAAAGAATTGCCAAGAGTGTAATAGTGGAATATTTATCGGACTCATTCTTGAGTTTTGTAGAAACAGGAAGCACGGCGAGGGAAATTTTAAAGAAGCTGGATGCCATTTATGAAAGGAAAAGCTTAGCCACTCAACTGGCCTTGAGAAAAAAATTATTAAGCCTCAAATTACAAGGTGATACGCCATTGGTGAGACATTTCACTACTTTTGATGACTTGATTACAGAATTATCAGCAGCAGGAGCAAAACTGGAGGAAACTGACAAAGTTTCACACTTACTGTTGACTCTCCCTGCATCGTATGATGGAGTGATTACTGCAATTGAAACATTGTCGGAAGACAATCTTACAGTAGCCTTCGTGAAGACAAGATTATTGGATCACGAAGTGAAATTGAAAATAGAAAGTAATTGCACGAGTACAAAAGTACTTCACGCACAAGCTTTCAAAAGAAATCATGCCGAAAAACCAAAAACATTCAAAAGAAATAGCGCCAAACAAAAATTCAAGAATTATAACGGAAAGGGGACGATGAAATGCCACCATTGTGGTAGAAAAGGACATAAAATTAAGGACTGCTATTATTATAAAAGGAGTCAGCAACAGAACGAAGAACGGACAAGAACTATACAAACAATTCAAATAGCGGAACCTTGTGAAACACAAAATAATACTTCAGGTTTTGTTTTTATGGCAGGAAATCATCTACCTCGTGCTACCGATAAATTATCCTTTCTACTGGATTCTGGTGCCTCGGACCATATCATTAATGAAGATAATTTATTTTCAAATTATATTGTGCTACAACCGCCGATAAAGATCTCAGTTGCCAAAATTGGGACATATATAACAGCGACGAAGAAAGGACGAATCAATGTTACCAGTAATGTTGGAATTGAAGGTGTCCTGGAAGATGTTCTTTATTGTCCAGATGTTCCGTATAATCTATTGTCTGTACGAAGGATGCAGCAGGCAGGATTGTCCATTACTTTCAATCAGGAAGGAGTCGATATAAGTAAGGACGGTAAAATACTGATGACTGGTAAGCCCTTTGATGATTTAACTGCAATTGTTTTTAAAATTAATTTAAAAGGGATGTGCAACAAAAATTCTCAAGTTCACAATGTCCAAAGTAGTAATTATGAACTGTGGCATAAACGTTTAGGTCATATTGGTAAAGCTAAATTCTTAGAATTGAAAAATAAACAAATGGTCGATGATATAGAGTTAATTAATAAAATTATACCTACTGAAAATTTATGCGAAGCTTGTATAAATGGCAAACAAGCAAAATTACCGTTCGAAAAGGTGAAAGATAAAAGTCATATAAAGCGGCCATTGTTTATTGTTCATTCTGATGTTTGTGGTCCCATCACTCCATCTACAATTAATAATGAAAATTATTATGTAATATTCATAGATGAGTTCACTCACTATTGCGTAACATACTTAATCGCCTATAAGTCGAATGTTTTCTCTGTTTTCCAAGATTTTGTTGCAAAAAGTGAGGCTCATTTTAATTTAAGAATTGTGAATTTATATTGTGACAATGGTGGAGAATATTTATCAAAAGAGATGAAAGAATATTGCGTACAAAGAGGTATTAGTTTCCACCTAACAGTTCCACGAACTCCTCAATTGAATGGTGTTTCAGAACGAATGGTTAGAACAATAACAGAAAAAGCCCGCACAATGATAAGTGGTGCTAGTTTAGATAAACTGTTTTGGGGAGAGGCAGTGCTTACTGCTACATATTTAATAAATTTAACCCCATCCAAAGCTTTAAAAGTAAATAAAACACCGTTCGAATTGTGGCATGGTAAAAAGCCTAAATTAAAATATTTGAAGATTTTTGGTTCGACCGTTTATGTGCATAATAAAGTTAGAAAGACTAAATTCGATGAAAAGTCATGGAAAGGTATATTAATAGGCTATGAATCGAATGGTTACAAAGTGTGGGATGTAAAAAACAAAAAATTTATTGTAGTTAGAGATGTAATTGTTGATGAAACAAATTACTTAGAAACTCGACCAGTAATGAGACCTGAAAGGGTTGTTGAAAACACTTATAATAAAACTGATGCATCTGACACACAGTCAAAATCAGTAGAAATAAGTGAAAAGTTGTGTAAGTCTGATAATAGTAAATCAGACGTATTGAAGTCGAGTGCAAAAGTAAGTTCTGAAGTAAAATTAGATAATGAATCTAATAGATCTGTGACAGAAATGGATATTCTAAAAAGGCTTTCATCTCAAAATCAGAATATACTAAAGAACTCTGAGCCTAGAAGGAGTGATAGGATTAAGCAACTTCCTCCTACATCATATAATGAGAATGATATACAATACGACCTTCTTATGTGTGCACAATCATGTCTTAGCAAGATTCCAAATTCATATGAAGAAATTGAAACTAGGGAAGATAAAATTAAATGGGAACAAGCCATTAACAGTGAAATAAACTCATTGTTATTAAATAAAACTTGGAGTTTGGTAGAGAGGCCTAAAGACATAAATATTGTTGACTGTAAATGGATATTTACCATTAAAACTGATCAACACGGAAACCCATCGAAATACAAAGCGCGTCTTGTTGCTCGCGGTTTTAGTCAGGAATATTTGACTGACTATAATGAAACGTTTGCTCCAGTTGCAAGAATATCAAGTTTTAGATTTATAGTTGCTTTTGCTAATCAGTTTAATTTATTAATGCACCATATGGATGTGACAACTGCATTCTTGAATGGTGAATTAAAGGAGGACATTTATATGAAAGTTCCTCAAGGCATTATCTGCAAAAGCAACCAAGTCTGTAAATTAAATAAAGCATTATATGGTTTAAAACAGGCGGCAAGATGCTGGTTCGAAATATTTGAGAAAAGTCTCGTAGAAAAGGGTTTCCGAAGTTCATCGGTCGATCGGTGTATTTATATCTTGGATAGAGGAAATATATATAAAAATATATATGTTCTACTATATGTGGATGATCTTGTGATTGCTACGGCAGAAATGGAAACCATGGTAAACTTTAAAATGTATTTAATGAAAAGATTTAAAATGGTTGATTTGAAAGACATTAGTTTATTTTTAGGAATAAAAGTTGAACGTAAAGATGATACAATAACTTTAGATCAGACTGCCTATATAAATAGAGTATTAGAAAAATTCAATATGAATGAGTGTAAGCCCGTTAATACACCTCTGCCAAGTAAATTAGATTATTCAGGTTTAAATTCTGATGATAAGTGTGAAGCGCCGTGCAGAAACTTAATTGGGTGTTTAATGTACATAATGATATGTACAAGGCCCGATTTAAGTACTGCAGTCAATATTTTAAGTCGGTATACAATTAAGAACAACAAAGAACTTTGGCAGAATTTAAAACGAGTGTTGAGATATCTCAAAGGTTCAAGTAATATAAAATTGAACTATGTAAGAGGAGATTATAATGAAATAATCAGTGGATATGTTGATTCTGATTGGGGAGGTCATGATGAAAATGATAGAAGAAGTACAACAGGATATTTGTTTAAATTATTTGAACGATGCACAATTTGTTGGTCAACAAAAAGACAAGCATCGGTAGCTGCTTCATCTACTGAAGCAGAGTATATGGCCCTTTTTGAAGCTGTAAGAGAAGCTTTGTGGCTAAAATCCTTAGCAGTTAGTATTAATATAGATATTTCAAAACCGATTATAATATATGAGGATAATAACGGCTGCATAAGTATTGCTAACAATCCAAGTAATCACAAGAAATCTAAACATATAGATATCAAATATCATTTTTCAAGAGAGCAAGTAGAGAAAAATGTTATTAAACTTAAATTTGTCTCTACAGAAAGTCAGGTAGCTGATGTACTGACGAAGCCATTACCGGCACCTAAGTTTATGGAATTCAGGACAAGGATGGGTCTGGAATAATGATGCTATCTACATTGATACATATATATAAATATAATTATAATTGTAGATATTAAGAAGTTAATATGGTCTGATTAGGTTTTCCTGGGTTTTCCTAATCCTGTGCAACAAATGTTGGGCCATGTGTATTTTCCCAGGGGACGGAAAGGAAAGAAATGTTCTTTTGTATTAAATATCGTTTTAATATTGTTTGTTTGTCTGAGAATGATTGATTCATTTTTGAGGGGGCGTGTTGGATTATTATTATTATTAAAAAGACAAAAATGATTCATCATTCAGGGAAACCTGAATGTAGTAAAAGATAATCATGCGTCTGTAGAGCGTCTTTTTCTTACAAGACCGGGCAACGGAAAAACAAATCCGTTGTCAAAGAAGACCTCACTTCTGTTCAGTATTTAGTGACAAAAGGACATTCTTTCTGGTCATAAAATAAATATAAAGTATTGAATATAAATAGTATTATTTATTTAAATAACCCATTTCCAATACTAGCATCCTAGGGTCACTCCTAGGACTGCCCGAAGTAAGGACAACAGAAACGAATTATAATATAGTGTGTACACAAATTGTATAGTAGGTATATACAGCTACGGTCGCCAGAAACGGGACGCACCCCCACTCCCGACTGAAGGCCTGCGGAAACGGCTGAATTGGGACTGCATATTGGAGTAGGAGAAGGGGGGGCATGATGGGGAAACTAAGCAAACAAGCAAAAAAAATGATAATTATACCTTTTATTTAAGTTTTTATGAATCAATATTTAATTATAAGTTAATACATTAACCTTTAGTACATAGTTTGAGCAACACTTAAATAAAAATTTGAAGTTATTAAACTTTTAAAAAAATATAAGGAAACACCATCTTGCTCCTGCCACGGGGTATGACGTGGTACCGAAACGGGGCAACACGGTTCCTTTAAATATTTTCACAATCGATGTAAATATGAATTTCTTCTAAATTATTTTCTTCCTACTCTCCTGCAGGAGTTGTGGGACCATATCTTTTAAATATTCGACAAGTTCTTCCTCATCTGTTTGCGAAAATATACTCTTAATTGGACCTAATGGTAAACCCTGTTTAAATTTTCGGTAATATTCTAATATCTTATCGTTTGTAAATATATATTTATTATAAGTCTTTTTAGTACACAAAATAAGATCCACGCAGCATGTGGACGATTTCACAGCTCTAAACCAAAGACGTACTCCCCCACTCACTTTTATCAATTACCTAATTGTTGGTAAACTACTTAGTAAACTAATTCTTCCAGCTTCTAAAAAAAATCACGTCGTTTGGACCAATTTTAAAGATGTTATTCAGTTATGAAGGGTGTACGAATACTTTTGTCACCTACAGACTGACAGAACTGTACAGCAGGCTTGTAGAAACGGCTGAATTGGGACTGACCGGGCCAGAGCAGGCCTCTTCAGTCATATTAGGGACACCGCACGGACACGGACGGACACCGTACGGAGACGGAACTGAAACGGAACGGATATGTGTGCGTGGACCTTAAATGGACCTGAAATCGTCCGACTCGTTAGACGATCGTCGACCGAATGTCCTTTTTGATTCCTCCTCGCCCGGGAAGTCACACCGCGCCGTGGAACCATAGTTTCCGTTGCGTCTCCAGACGCAACAATGTATCGTCTTTCGACTGATCATCGCCGGCATCGTCGTGACAAATTATTGCCCAACGCCAGAGATGGGCATTATTTAAATAAAAAATTCTTTAAATGACGTATCAAATAAAAGAGATTTTAGTCTTATTCGTCATGAATAAGATTAACCCGAGTCAATTTTTAATCGAAGCGCCCACGATTGAAATGATGGGGATTCAATATTTTTTATTGCCTACGCCTATGTTGTGAGGAAGCTTTGACGGAGTAATGAAATAGGCGACCGTAGGTAATGGGTAGAAAAGTGAAAGTAGGAAAGGTCGTGGACAGGAATAACTTAAGGGTTGATGCATACCAGTGAGTCCAATGCTTTATGGGTCTGTTTTCGCTACAACGTTTATGATGGAGAACATTTGGCAGGCAGATGCGTAGTTTAGCCGCTTCAGGTAGTAATTGAGAGTTTTTCTCGCTAGGCACGTAAAGGTAGTTAAAATATTGGCGTTTCACACCAATTTTAAGAAAATGTTTGTCGGTTACTGAACGGTGGGGTGCAATAACGGGACTAGGGCTGAAAAATGTGAAAAAGTATTGTCGAAACGCTAAGAAAGTTTGAAAAACTAAATGTTGCTAAAGTGGATACTGTGTATGTAATTACTGCTTGGCACAATCGGTAAATTCCTTTGCCGATTCTCCTCGTCCTCCTTCGATCTCTCTCTCTCTCTCTCTCTCTCTCTCTCTCTCTCTCTCTCTCTCTCTCTGTCTCTGTCTACCCCCATACGGGCAAATTACACAACCAATCTCATTTGATGCTATCATGCGTAACCGCGAATTTCGTGTTACACATCAAAAAGTATTATTTTAATTACAATTAGTAATTCAGTTTGTAAGTGCAATTGAATTAGGCGTCAAAATAATCATGCACAATTCATTAAGTGTAAATTGTAACTCTTAGTTGACCAATAAATTTATTTTTTAATTGATTGGTGCGAAACTCTGGTTAAGACTATCGCAAGGCAGAGCTAATATTGTTTTTTATTTTAAATAAATTTTTGCCCATCTCTGCCCATCGCACACCGTCTTTTAATCCAATCGAGGGCAAGCGACGTTAAAATTCGCTCTCACTCTGGCCACTGAGTAAGCCATGCGAGCGGGAGAGGCGGACCGTCAGCGTTCTTTCAATTCGATCAGAAAAACATAATATCGCACACGGACGAGTATCATACAAAGCAACAGGCGATCGTATGGGTTTTGAGATTGAATCGAATTAAAAGAGCGCTGACGGTCGGACTCTCTCGCACGTACAACCCAGAGTTGGGCAAAATGTAATTTAATTACAAATTACGTTTAAAATGTAATTGTGTAATTGATTACACATTATTTTTTTGTAATCGTAAATTTAGGTAGTTGACGACAATTTTGTCAACTACCTAAATTTACGATTACAAAAAATAATATCAATAATATAATAATACAATTACATTTTGAAATTACGTGAAATTTGCATCTGTACTCCAGATTCGTTTGGAAAACTCTGCAGGGACCGCCCGCGTGCCGAAGTCACGGGCCCAGTTGGTTTTTCCACACCCCACGATCCTTGAAACACTTTATGATCGGCAAAGGCATCCTTACATCGGGGTCATCGCAAAGCTGCCGTTCCAATGCGCGGCCGGCGACAACGGCTGGCGACGGTCCCACTAGTGCAAGGGAGAAGTATGCATCTGTTTCTCCCTTGCACTAGTGGGACCGTCGCCGGCCGCACATTGGAACGGCCGCTTGCACTCATCGCCGTAGCCGTTCCACCGTAAATAAACACTAAACAGACCCACGATGCAACGACCTGCCTTCTCCGCACAGCGTCGAATTGTCTTACATAAGGCAAGATATCGAAAATTAAAGAAGTTATGAAACTTTGGGCATACGTATTAATACATACCTATACCGGGTATTACTTTATAATACGGAAGTTTGCTTCGGTTAAAAAATCGTTTTTACAATAATGACAATTATAAAGAAAGAGTGATGTAAGGCTGAAGGCCGCGATTTTAAAAATCCGAAAATATACTACTGTCGCGTCCCGGGCGAGGTCTTTAGGAACAATGACAATTGGGGGAAGGAATGAATGTCAGGCGCGAATCTGAAATCCAGCACACTGAAGATTTTAGAGTAGGGTCAGGCGCGAATCTTAAATCCGTCACTCTGAGGTTTGGATGAATTCAGGCGCGAATCTGTAATCCGTCACTCCCCTAGTAGCACAAAATTATTGAATGCACATTCATCCAATATTAAAAAGAGGTTCAATCTCTTTTTAATATTTAAGCATACGTACAATATTTATTCTAGATTAAAAAACAAATATATTTTCCAAATATGCTGGAAATATTCATTTTATATTATGAAAATAATATTCTTTTTCAAATATAAAGTAAATATTTATTTACTGGTAGAAAGAAAACATTTTTTTCCGAATGTTCAGGAAATATTCATTTTATATTATGAAAAAAATATTCTTTTTCAAATATAAAGTAAATATTTATTTACATACGCCTCAGTGGTATGGTGGACCTCCATGAGGAGGGACACCCACAGGAGGACATTGAGCAAGGTGTATCACTTGGCACTGCTAGGGATGACGGGTGCGTTCCCCACCACGCCTACCCTGGCGATGGGGGTCTTGCTGGACCTGGCGCCACCGCACTTGGCTGCGGAGGCCGGGGCTAGGAAGGCTGCCCTGAGGATACACTTCGCGGGAAGATGGAAAGGCGCGAGGAAAGGGCACGCGGCGATCCTGCAGGACGTAAGGGACTCGCACGAGGCCCTGGCCTGCGGGGGAGACCAATGTGACCCAGCCTACCGCTTCAAACATAACTTCGTCGTTCGATTCCCAAGCAGGAGGGACTGGGAAGAGAGCGAGAAGGAGTTACTCTCTCCGGGGGGGCTCACCTGGTACACAGATGGCTCCAAAACCAAAACCGGAACCGGAGCCGGGATATGGGGGGGAGAGACCCAGGGTGGAAAGATCCATCGCCCTGGGCCCACACGTATCGGTTTTTCAGGCGGAGGTGCAGGCTATCAGGACCTGTGCCAGATTGAATCTGGACAGGGGCTATGAGGGCAAGCACATCTATATTTGTAGCGACAGTCGGGCCGCACTCGGGTCCCTACACAACACAGTGGTGAAATCCAGTCTGGTGCTAGACTGCGTGGACACACTGACGCAATTGGCAAATAGCAACCGCGTCAGTCTACTATGGGTTCCGGGACACGCCGGAATCAAGGGAAACGAAGGGGCAAACGACAGGGCCCGAGAAGGGGCACGTAAACCAAATCGGGACCTGTCCTGCACCTTAGGTGTCTCCATGGGGACCGTGAAGGAGTGGACGAGGTGCTGGATCAGACAGCAACTCGAACTCTGGAAGCGGACCCAGCAGATGGGACACGCGAAGGCTTTGCTGAAGCGGCCTTCGAAAAAGATAGGGGCGGTACTCAGCCGCCTGGACAGGTCGCAGTTGCGACTGCTCGTGGGGATGGTCACAGGACACTGGCACACGAGGAAGCACCTGGCGCGCCTTGGGATCGTGCAGGAACCAGGTTGCCCGTGGTGCGGGGTGGACGACGAAACGCCGCTTCACCTTATGACGCAGTGCGAGGGCACGGCAGCCCAAAGGCAGCTGGGAGCTGCCTTCCCCCGCACGGCGAACCTGGACGACTGGACCGTGAGCGGGCTTCTCGAGTTCGCACGAGAGGCCGGACTAGCGGCAAGCCCTCTGAACTAGGACTGCCCGCAAGGGCTCGGGCACAATGGTCCAATAGGACTGAGCGTCCGGGAAACGCCCAATTTAAAAAAAAAACATATTTATTTAATGGTAGAAACAAAGTGTTCTTTTCCGAATGTTCGGGGAATATTCATTTTATATTATAAATTTTTTTTCAAATATAAAGTAAATATTTATTTAATGGTAGGGTATGACGTCCTGGCCCTACCACGGTTTCGCGACTTAGTGTCGGCGAGCGCCACCAGAGGTCTAATCTTCTCGCAAGTCCTAATTCCCACTCTCATTCATATATACAAGTTCAAAATTATGTCCACTTGTGTTCTCGTGTGTGTCTAGGGCAGGGACCGTCAGTTATAGTCCTTACTGGATGCGTCTTGGCTAACGCTCCTAAGAGAAACCGCTGCAACTCTTCTCTTTGTCTCCTCGATCCTTCAAAGCCAATCCACCCGCCACGCACAGTTGTGACTCCATTGCGGCGTAACCAGGCCGGTCTTATTAAGGTTTATGGTTACGTTGGAGGGTTGAACAGTGTAGGAATAAAAATTTTTTCGAAAGTGCGAGAAATATTCATTTTATATAATGAAATTTTTTTTTCAAATATAAAGTAAACGTTTATTTCACATTTCCTGAATATTTATTTCACATTTTCTGAATATTTACTTTACGTTTTTTAAATATATATTTTACATTTCCTGAATATTTATTTTGGAATTTTGAATATTATTTTCACATTTCCAGAATATTTGCTTAATATTTTCTGAATATTTCTTTTATATTCCATGAATATTTAGTTCATATTTTCTAAACATTTATTCCACATTCTCAGTATGTGTATATAATATTTAGAATCAACATTTTTTTCATATTAAAAAGTGTGGTTAAAAAAATATTTTTTTAATATTTGGAAAAAATATTTAACCAATATTTTGTGCTACTAGGGTCTGAGGTTTGGTAGGAATTTAGGCGCGAATCTGTAATCCGTCACTCTGAGGTTTGATTGGAATTCAGGCGCGAATCTGTAATCCGTCACATTGAGGGTTTTGGTAGGAATTTAGGCGCGAATGTTAAATCCGTCACTCTAATCGTTAAAGGGGAATCAGGCGCGAATGTCAAATCCGTCACTCTAATCGACTAGGGAAGGTTTGACAGGTAAATACACACCCAGAGAACACCCGTTATATTACTTTGTATTTGTTTTGGTTTTGAAAGTTGCATCCACCGTTGCATGCACATAAGAAATTACGTGCAATACTTCCGTTAAACCCGTCTAGATATATACTCGAGCTCATTTAAGAAGGAACTTGCCGACCGACGAGTTTAGATCGGTTCTGCACATGTTGGCGACGAAACAAGTTACTATTGGTTATACCACAAACAAACGCTCCCTCGGAGCCAATGAGCGCATTCTACATGCGCGAATTAAATTCCTTCTTAAATGAGCTCGAGTATAGGTCTATACAAAAGAACGTTTGTAAACACAACTGGCACTTTAGCGTTCAAGAATCGAGATCAGCTGTTCCTGCAGTTTGTTTTGATTTGGGAATCTTTGCAAACAGAAGACTAGACACAATAACTCGTAACGTGATTTAAATAGAAATTGTTTATTCAATTTGATGCACTGTTTGGCATGATTTTAGCGTTATAATTATGCGTTAGGCATTTAGCATTAGCACATAACCTTTACAATATATAATGGTTATTGAAAGCGTATGAATATGAACATGAGTTACATATAAATAAATAATAAGCAATAATTATTGAAAGTAATACGTGATCGCAATAAGCGTAGATAAGACAATTATACAATGCAATAAGCTATAATAAAGTAAATAATATATGATCGCTATAAGCGTAGATAAGACAATGCAATAAGCAATAATAAAGTAAGTAATAAGAAATCGCAATAAGCGTAGACAAGACGATGCAATAAGCAATAATAAAGTAAATAATATGAAATCAATATAATATTGAATGCAATAAGCGTTATTAATACAACCGAATACGAATGAATAGCAATAAGCTTTGGAACACGAAATATAATAATAATACAAAATAGTAAGATGACGATGATATGCAATGTAAATGGTAAGTTTAACTGCTTACAATGATTAGTGAGATGAATTGATCGCACTATTTAAAATAAACTTTCGTTGGTAATCGAGATAGTTCTCTCGTTGATTTTCGTCGAAAGAGGACTTCTGTCTCGGTTCACTCGTATTTATAAGGATGTTGCGGGGGTACGCGCGGTAGCGGCCTTGACACATTTAATAAGTGGGTCACGGTTTTTACAATCGGTATGTCTATTAATAGACATATTTCGTCGCAATTATCTTTCAGGTGTTTTTATGACTGTGTAACGGAGATACTCAACCCATCGAATGGATTTTGGTTGTTTTAACAGGAAAGGGGTATTTGTGGTTTTGATTTGGAGGGTCGTAGAGAAGGGGTGAGACGTGATCTCGATTTAAGAAGAGTTTGGGGGCGAGGGACTTGTTTAGATTTAGTTTGAGGAGGGAATTTGTGCCTCGTTGGGCGAATTAAGCGAAGGAGGTTTCGTACCGACCATCTTGAGATGGGGACCGCTAAGGTACATCATCAAGGTGATCAGCGATTGGGGAAAAGGGGTAAGAGTAGAGTTTGAAGGACTGTGGTGGAGTGATTTCGTGATTTATGATAGAAACTTTAGAATAGGACCGCGCGAAAAATATTGGGACGTCACACTACCACATTCGGTGAAGAATTTTGTATAAAATAAGCCTATCTCTTGTTGGTAATTTACATATTGAACGTCGTAGGAACTTAGGAAGCTGTTAAGGACAGCGGCGCGCCCCGTTTCAGGTAAGCGTGCCGTGCTCTCCACTATTACGGTCGGTTGACCGCACTACTCGCACCCTCTATTACATCAATCAGGTCTAACAACGGTAGAAACAATAACGACAGCTCACGTACCCATCACAAGGGTGTCAGTTATACCTGCAGAAGAATTTTACTAACCCACTCTTGGCGACCTTCAGCATGAATTTGCAAAATAAAACTTTTTTTTATAATTTTCATTATTGTAAATACCATTTTTTAACCGGAAACAAAATTGTTCCGGAAGGCCGATCCTGCTAGATTGAAATAATGCGAGAACCAACTAAATCCCACAAAATAAACTGCAAACGGAAAAAATACACTGCTGGTAAAAATTCAGGGAACACTATAATTTCCAGAATAATTTGACCATTTTCAAATGGCTGTTTTATGAAGATAAAGCGCAAAAGACAAAATTTCAACATTTTGTGTTTAATTTGAACGTATGCACGGGCTTGGTATTTCCATTAGTACATGACTCACACCAATCTCATATTTTCGCTTTAATAATTGGGTTGTCTTCTAATTGTCTTGTTACTTTCCGCGTCACCTTGTCCGCACGGATTTAACTGCAGGTTAAAGGTTCACCCAGGCCAACCCGGAACTCTTCCGCTGCGGTTCCCGATATATCGCGTTGGTCTGTGGAACCCTTTAATCGTCTTTCGCCCCTACGGCTTAGGCCTATGTGGATATACCTGTGCTATTACCAATAAAGTAATAAAACGTGTCGAATCGATCCTAGCAAAGTTAAATGACTTGCCATGATTATTTCTCAAGGACCTCCGCTGAATTGTACGTGTCTTGTATTTTTTTCGCCGAAGCTATTAAACATGACCTTTCGTTGGAAAAAGAATTTCAACCAACGAGACGCGTACTTTCGTCGTAATATTTCTGTCAATTCCCTTCTCCCAAAACTCGAAATGCGTTTCTTTTAACAGGCTAAAGATTTTACGGTCTCGCTGGTAGCAAGATGCATTCAAGATACCTCGCGAAGGTACACAGGATCGAAACGGGAAGTTCGCTGACTGCGCGTGGAAATTTGCTTTCCTGCGCTTCATCTTTATAAAACATGAATATTCTTTAAACCGTAGCGGCCAACGGCACGTAGGGTTGCCACCTTTTTTACAGAAAAATAACGTACATTTGCTTTCGTGAGGTATACAAAAAAGTACGCTCAACCAATTAAAAGTAAATTTTAATCTTATTAGTTTTTATTTCTTCCAAACATATTTTGTATTGCTTTTAGCATTACAAAGTAAATTTTTATTATTTTGAAATGTCTCAATGGCATCATTGCACTCAATATTCATATTGAAATATATAAATAATTTGTTTTTTATTAGATTGAGAGAGGCCTTGTTTCTTTCATAGCGCCACTTCACATTTATGACAGAGAAAACTCTCTCAGTAAATGCTGAAGTGGCGGGAACAGATAGAATATAATAATATTGCGTTGCGTTTCACATAATATCAGTAATTGTGAAATAAAGTATGTTCGCGTACTTTATTGTTATTCAAAAGTAATTTTTCCTGCAAAATAATTTTTACCTAATAATAATGTAAGATACTTTATTTTAAATTATGGGTGGCAACCCTAACGGCACGACGAAATACGAACATTTGGCGTGTAAATGTTCAGCACAATTTATGACACGCGCGGCAGAGAAGCTATTTTTGAAAAAGGCGCTTTCCGTTCGCTTCCTATTTGAATTTTGAATAAAGCATGTTTTTACCCTTCGAAACTTTCGTTTACGGCCTCACTGGCAATTAGGGGTATCATAAACACTAAGTTTTCGAAGGGCCCACGCTGGGATGCCTGGCGGCCCACAGTGGTCTGGAATTAAGAATTTGGTGACATTTGTCTATAACTTTTGAACTATAAAAGATATCGAAACGTTCTTTGCGCCAAAAAATAGGAAAAAATTATCCCCTTCTAATGATGCATAACTTAATATTTTTTATATTTATTTATTTATTGTTTTTTAAATTTTTTTATGTTAATTGTTATAAAAAAAAATTGAAAGCTGTTTACTTGGTACCTTATTTAATACTCTTTTCAGTGGCTTAAGTTGCATGTTGATAAAACTTTTCGTTTTCAAGTTATAAGGAAAGTCGTATAGTAGAGGAAAGTAGTGAAAATCGCTTGTTTTTAAATTAAAGAGCAATCTTGTGCGATAAAATGGCATCTTTTATTAGTAATTAATGTAAATAATCCATTAAAAAAATAATGCTGAATGCAGCATGGTAAATTTTCGAAATTCTTTACTTTAAGAGAGGATATCTTTAAAGTCCCAAAGAGTCCCACATTCTACCGAATTGAAATATTTTCAGCAAATCTTCCTCTATGTAATCGCGTAACAACCATTTCCAACTTCGTCCAACTTCTCAAATTAATACAGTTTAATGCCGTCAGTGTTACGCCGCGCCGCGTCGCGTTTTACGTATCACGTCCGCATCGTCCCAAATTCGTAGGCTTATCTACACCATAGTATAAACAGATCAAGTATCTATGGTCTAAACAGTTTCTTCGAACAAACGCCATACCTCCTTACGAATTTGGGACGATGCGGACGTGATACGTAAAACGCGACGCGGCGCGGCGTAACACTGACGGCATTAAACTGTATTAATTTGAGAAGTTGGACGAAGTTGGAAATGGTTGTTACGCGATTACATAGAGGAAGATTTGCTGAAAATATTTCAATTCGGTAGAATGTGGGACTCTTTGGGACTTTAAAGATATCCTCTCTTAAAGTAAAGAATTTCGAAAATTTACCATGCTGCATTCAGCATTATTTTTTTAATGGATTATTTACATTAATTACTAATAAAAGATGCCATTTTATCGCACAAGATTGCTCTTTAATTTAAAAACAAGCGATTTTCACTACTTTCCTCTACTATACGACTTTCCTTATAACTTGAAAACGAAAAGTTTTATCAACATGCAACTTAAGCCACTGAAAAGAGTATTAAATAAGGTACCAAATAAACAGCTTTCAATTTTTTTTTTATAACAATTAACATAAAAAAATTTAAAAAACAATAAATAAATAAATATAAAAAATATTAAGTTATGCATCATTAGAAGGGGATAATTTTTTCCTATTTTTTGACGCAAAGAACGTTTCGATATCTTTTATAGTTCAAAAGTTATAGACAAATGTCACCAAATTCTTAATTCCAGACCACTGTGCGGCCTGCGACCAGCCTCGTCACGCGCTTCTAGTGCGGAAGAAATTTAGCTGCGTTGCCAAATTTTCACTAGGAGTGTGTCCAAGTGTGGAGATACGCTTTCGAGTGTATATGTAAATACTTAGGTCTATGTGACATCATGTTATTTCAACGCGAAGAGATCGTGTCAACCCTGTCGTCCCTGCCTTCGGCCAACCCTGCGTGCGATCACTCGTTAAATCGAAATAAACTGTGAAGGAACAAGCATCTCTGATTTTGAACAGCGCTTGTAGTTCGAATTAGTTTCTTTTTTACATTATATTATACTTACTTTTTTTATCCTTTTTATACTTCGTATTAGTGTTTTGTTATATATATTTAAAAATCGTGGTATCACGGCGCGGACCACGTTTCAATTCCGGACGTGCATTGTCCGCAATTGTCAATTACATTGTCTCGCAGAAAATACAACTAATTTGCGTTTTAACATCTGGTAAGTATCACCGCTGATAGATCATTTCAAGTATATAGTTGTATATACTACGGTATGACCCAACCAACGGAATGAAATGAAATTTTGAGGGTTTGGGCGGGAGGGGAAAGAACCTCTAATATAAAATTTCAGCTGCGGGTATTTGTTACTTTCCGAGATATTAATAAAAAACTTTCGGTATAATACACTGAAATCTACCTACAGTGACTTTTGAAAATATTTGGACACTTTTTAAAATCGCATAAGTTTTTTAAATTTAATCCAAACGACTTGATTTTTTTTTTTTAGAAGCTAGAAGGATTAGTTTGCTACGTGACATGTTTTATCGTTTTGGAAAAAATTGCAATTGATCGAAATAACGAAGAAAATAGTGAAGGTCGGTGGGAAGATTCCCAGAGTTGTACAATGATGAAAACAACCTCGAAACAGTACAGTCATTAAGAACTAGAAAAAGACGCAAAATATCTTTTGCCTAATTATGAAGATATAGAATATGTGGAAGAAGAATAACTTGTTTAAATTTGAATTGTTTAATTTATATTTCTTTTATTTTATCTCGTTTTAATGTTATATGAAATAACTGGTTAATAAACTCGTTCTTTCTGCACCAAAAGTTCAGAATTTGTTTTTTTTTAATCCCTATAGAAAATTTTGGAAAACTATTGTGTGACATATTAGCAAATTTAATTCCCTACAAAATGAGCCAAAGAAATGAAAAATCGGTTGAAAATTGACGGAAATACGGAATTTTGTCCGCAGAAAGGCACTTCGAGCGCTATCGCTAATTAAACAAAATCGGATTGACACCGCAGTGGTACATGGTGGCAGCTAATTCTTTTTTTAATTTGTTTATTACATTCTTACCCACATTTCATATGCCCAAACTGAGGATCGGGAAGAGTCGATAAAGTTTTATTAACTAATAAACAATAATAAAAACGTAAAAAAAATTAATCGCGGTTGTGACGTTCCTCTTTATTTCTGAACGCTATTAGGTTCCAGAATCATACATTAAATTGATATTTTAGACGGTTGTGATTGTAGTAAACTCAGTTGACATTCCAAATGTTCTGCCCTTGTAAAATTGTATTTTAAACATTCTGACGTGTCAACAGATCGCCTGTTTTATGTTTCCGCTATTGCCCAGTGCCAATTGAAGATTTTTCGTAAAAACAACTACTTAGATAAGCAAAATCTTATCAAATTAGCCCCAAAGATTGTTCTACTATAGTTTTTATCCAACTTTGTCACAAAAAAGGATAGAAAAAAACTCGTTTTGGTTGCAATTCAGGTATTTGATATTATAGCAAATTTAATCCCCTACAAAATGAGCCAAAGAAATCAAAAATCGGTTGAGAATTGACGGAGATACAGAATTTTGACCGCAAAAAGTCACTTTGGAACCATTGTGGCGACGGTAACATGTATAGGAAAAAGTTGATCAGAATCGTGTCCCCGACAGCATATCCAAAAATCATTGAAATCGGTGAGGATGGAAAACTTCTAAATAATTACCACAGTTTTCTTAATAGTTTCCAAATGCGCTCGTGGAATATTAATAGCTAATACCTGAACTTAGAAAGCTTACGAGAACCCGGGGTTGCATTCAGTAATTTTCTACACTACAGTTAGGCCAGGCGAGGATAGTAAAAAGCTTAACTTTTCCTTCCACATCTGCGTGCCAAATTTCGTCGAGCGGGCAGTTGCTCGTCTCGTAAAAGCATTTAAAACTTTGTCTCCCCTTTCAATATTGTCGATGTCCTGTTAGGGTAAAAACTCAGGTCGGGAACAGCTGAAAGTTCGCACTCCACGGGCACGGACCCGCGTCCTATATAGAAATTCCCACCTTAATACGTAACACCGCTTTCGATCCGATCGCGTCCGAGTTTTGCCGAGCCGACCTGAAATCAAATTGGCCGCTCACGGCCAGTGATGCCAGAATGAGGACGGGAGCGCTCGAGAATTTCCCCCACCACGCATGCACACTACGCCGGAGCTGCGTGTCCGTGAGCTCGGCGCTTCGGACCACGTCGGGAAGACGAGAGAGAAAACGAATGTGTGTCTTTCTCTCTCGCTCTTGAAACCAAGCGACACGCGGCCGTACGCGACTTCACGAGTGCCTCGAGATCCACTTTTCACTTTCTGACATATGCATAATACTTGTGTAATGAAAAAAAAATTTGGAAAAATTTTTGTTACGGAAATCACGTTTTAAGACCTCCTGATCACGTTTTGACCATTTAGAAAAGAGCTTTTTTTTAAATATCTCATGTATTTGTTAACACGATTACAGTATTGTCACCAACATAGTTACTGTGACCAACATAGCTAAAAAACGAAGCGATCTGAACATTCTGTACGACGACGGCAACAACGACGGTACCGTTTAGAAGATGGAATTCAGAGTTCACTTTTTGACACTTTGAGGCTGCGTATCTCCTAAACGGCTGGTCCTAGGTCGTTTTTGACGAAATTTTGAAAGAAAACTCAACCAAAGAAAGGTATAATCTCCTCCTTTTAAAACGTCCCATATACTTTAAGCAATCAGACCGCCTTAAAGAAGTATTCTCATCTGGAGGCGATGGCGCAGCTGTAAAGTGTCGGACTGCTAAACCGCTGCGAACTTTTTGGACGTAGGTTCGAGCCTCGGAACTTCTAATAAGTCCCACAGGGTCATATTTTTTTCACATTAATTATGTATTTTTCCGGTTTCTAACTATATGACAATGTTCAATATTTATTTACAAATGTTTTAACCTTATGTTAAAAATATTTCAACCTGAAATATACGTAAAAATGACTTGAGAGCAGTTTTTATGCCACTGTTTCTATGGTCTAGTATTCCGTCAATTACAGTATTGTTCAAACATTCCTACACTAAATTAATATTATATATAATTGGTTTTCTAATCTCTCACCTTTAACAATTGTCATACAATTCTCTCGTGTTTCCAAAATTCAGAAGTTAAACAATACTGTAATTGACGGAATACTAGACCATAGAAACGGTGGTATAAAAACTGCGGCTATACTTCCGAAAACCGATCAAACCCGATTGGGCTGAAATTTTGCAAATAGGTTCATTTTGCATAAAAATAATGTTTGCGAGAAGGATTTTTGGCGACTCGAATTTTTTTTTTTAACCATTTCAATGTCGTTTCCTACCTTACCGACAGAGTCGAGAATGTCGGTAAGGTAGGAAACAAAATTTCAGCCCAATCGGGTTTGACCGGTTTTCGGGAGTTTCGCCAAATATTACTATGTAAATACGTTACTGATATGGTAGTGGAATTGGACGCTATTTAAATGGCGTAAAATTGGGAAGATAATTTAATTCATTATACTCATCATATGAAATAACATTCGTCGTAGTTTCTATAATATACAAGTCAGGTTACTTAAAATACTTTTCTTCTGCTTACAGGTGAAACTTGGGCATATCTCTCCGTGACAGGAACTTTATATGGGCCAAATGATGGAAATTACAACAATGAACACAAGAAAATAGCAATTTTATATAACTGACAAAGTAAAATTATATATTTTATACTTTATTGTAAAACTGTAAAAGTCTTTATTCAAATAAAGTGGGAAAAAATTGAAACAGACTATTATTATTGAGAAATACCTTTTATACATACTCCTATCCAAATAGTTGCAGTAGCTACATTAAAGTGACGTCTTCGAAGCAGAAATTTAGGATACCTCCTTTCGCTTCATGTTCCCCTGCTGCTTCGCTCCAAAATTTGGTCAAAATTCTCAGTACGCTGTAGCTCAATTTTGGAGCGAAGCAGCAGGAGAACATGAAGCGAAAGGAGGTATCCTGAATTCCATCGCCAAAAACCCTTCGCCAACTCTGCGCCTCTGCATTCAATAGTTCTGCGTCTTCGATTCTCTCTCCGAAGGCGCTAACTTTGTGCCACCTCTTTCGACATCATGTTCTCCTGCTGCGAAGCTCAATTTTACAGCGTACTGAGATTTTGGACCAAATTTTGGAGCGAAGCAGCAGGAGAACATGAAGCGAAAGGAGGTATCCTGAATTCCATCACCAGAAACCTTTCGACAACTCTGCGCCTCTGCGTTCAATAGTTCTGCGTCTTCGATTCTCTCTCCGAAGGCGCTAACTTTGTGCCACCTCTTTCGACATCATGTTCTCCTGCTGCGAAGCTCAATTTTACAGCATACTGAGATTTTGGACCAAATTTTGGAGCGAAGCAGCAGGAGAACATGAAGCGAAAGGAGGTATCCTGAGGTTTCTCCCTCCAGGGTCGACCACCTTGCCGTGGTGAGGGGGCTCTAGGGCAGTGGCGATGGCTGTCGTCGGGCGCTCCGTGGGGGATGTCCCCCGCGCAGCGGCTGGCGAGGGCTGCTACTGCCTCTAGCTAAGGGTTGACCAAGTAAAGGTGGTCCATGGACCCCATCGGTGGCCTTGAAACCTGAAACCAGGAAGAGTCTACAGAGGGAATCCTGGTTACTACCGCGGGTTTTGTTACCTGATAGGCGAAGCCCGGTCTGGAGCCCACTGGTACCTATCCTCTGCGTGTCCCGCTTGGGCGGTGCGGATTTTGGACTGGCCTCCACCTCCATTTTTTTCACCATTGGACCGGCGGTTTGCTGATCAAGTGACGACTGGTTCCCTAGAAGAAGAAAAGGGAAAGAAATAGAAGAAGAGGAAGAGTAGAAAAGAAGAAGGAAAGAGAAGAGGAAATAGTACTTAGTGCTACGTATAATTGGACGGACTCCCTAGGGGGTTCCCTCCCCCCCCCCCCCCTTCGCTTAGGCGACGGGACGGGTGGGGCCCTCCGAGGTAAACTGTAATACCATAACAGATATCACCAACATCTTGATAAATAGGGTTGTTAGGACCCATACGGAATAATTAGGTCCCCCCGACGTAAGTCGGTACTAGCCGTAGCGGCCACAACACCAGGGTCGGTAGGACGGAGTAAATCCGCTGGGCGGTAGGGCCGTCGCCCTTAAGACAACATATAATGGAATAATGTCAAACTTCAGCCTGGCCTCGGATGTCAACCAGGCGAATATTGGTGTTAGACCAACCTCTCACACTTGCCCCGTCGGCAGCAAGGAGGGAGTAAGAGATAAGCCCGATGACACAGAGTTGATGCGGCGGACCTGTGTCACTGGGGGAGGTGCGAATGCACCCCTGCACCCCCCAGAAAAAGCAACAGCGGCAGGACATGGACTTGGCACTAAGGATAATGACTTGGAAACGGATCGGACCGACACCGCCCCCCGGGATAGGGGGGTGGTGGAGAGATTAAGGCGTGTGGTGGACTCGCCGCTAAAGGGCCACCTGGCGTGGGAGGGCGGTTCCTTGCGCGAGTTCTTTGATGTGAGCGTCGCGTCGGCTCTCTGGAAGGGGGATCAGGTGATCGTCGATCTGGACCTTGATACGATCATCCCAGAGACTCCCCCCCCAGTGAAAATCCCTCTGGGCAAAACTCTGGCAAGAACCCCCCCAGACTCGAGGGGGCTGCTGGGTAGCAGCTCCGCGGATGGCAGGACATTTCTTGCCCCGGTGATACCGCCACCGAAGAATAAGGCCAAACAGTCGGCCGGTACGGAGTCGCCTGGGGCCAAGATGGCCCGGCTCCTGAGTAGGATGGCGGATTTAGTTAAATCGCTTTCTGTGGTGTGCGGAGAACTGGCGACGGTGGATGCGGGTGAGCGAAATCCCACGTTGGCAAGGGTGGCCATAGAGGCAAATAAGGGGTGTGAGGAGGCAACGGCCATAGTTGCGGAGGCCATGGCTGTGCAATCGATTGAACGATGGAAGTCAAGAGCTGAGACTGACAACCCCCAACATATGGAGGTGGCCTCGCTTGGGGCTTCTGGGGCCGGAGGGGGCCAGAAGAAGAAGGCTGTTCGTTCCCTGGGCACCCAAACGGAGGAGCGGACTTTCAACTTTGGTACGAAGCCAACCTCCTCCCAGGTAAAAAAGGGGGGTAACGTGAACCAGCGGAGGACTCGGCTGGGCCGAGAAAGAAGTTGTTCGCGGAGGTGGCGAGCACGGTTCCCGCCAAAGCTTTTGAGCCGAAGGCCCCCACACCCTTGAATGGGGGTGACGAAAGGCCGGCTAGGGAGGAGGGGATGCCCCCCCCCTATTCGGGAAGGGTCGCGACAGAATGAACAGGAGTGGCAGCCGACGAGAGGCCAACTCAGAAGGGAGCGGCGAGCGAAGCACCAACAAGAGGTGCAGCGGCAAAAGCAGCAAAATCATCTGCAGCAACAGCTGCAGCCGCGGCTTCCGAGGCAACAGCAGCAAGAACAGGAGCAGCGGGGGCAATCTCCCCTCCCCCGTCAGCGTCAGGAAAAGCGGAAGCCAAGGCCTCCGAGAAAGAGGCCTGAAGCTGTCTTGGTGAGGGTGGCCCCTACATCATCCTATATAGATACCTACCGGCTCCTCCTCTCTAAGGGTAGAGATATTCTGGAGGGGGTGGTCGGGGTAAAGAGAACGCTCTTAGGCCACGTGCTGTTGGAGCTGGGGAAACAAAACAGTGCAGTGACACTGGTTAGCTCCCTGCGCGATAAGCTCGGTGGAAACGGGATCGACTGCTCCCCACTACAGGACAGGACCGCGGTCGAGGTAAGGGGGATCGACCCAATGGTCGAGGGCCCTGAGGTCCTGAGGGCCCTGGGGGGGGGGGTACTTAAAGTCGACCCTAAGGATCTTAAACTTAAAATGCTTAAGATGGGACCGATGGGTACCCAAACGGCGGTGATTGAGGTTCCCACTAATGAGATTAGGAGCTCCCTGGAGGATGTGCGGTTTAGAGTCGGACTTACAGTCGTCAGGTTTAGGATATTACCGAAGCTGGTGAGATGCTTTAGTTGCCACCAACTCGGCCATCTGGCAAGAGACTGCCAGACTCCGAAGGAAGGGGGTGAGACCTGTAGGAGATGTGGGATGACAGGCCACCAAATCGATAAGTGTGGGAACCCCCCCAAGTGCATAATATGCACCAGAGATGGGACCACGGAAGTAAAAGCTGCACACGTCACGGCCTCACTGGCGTGCCCGGCAAATAAGAGCAGACCGGGGACGGAGCCCAAGGTAGCAAAGAGAAAAACGGTAAATAATGGGATTAAAAGTAATTCAAATAAACCTAAATAGATGTAGGCTGGCACAGGATATCATGGTCCATAATGTGTCTCTGCTTAATGCGGATGTAGTTATTATTCTGAACCATATAGGCAAAGTAACTACTGGATAAATGACACGACCGGTGATTCGTCGATCTGGGTGACCGGCTTTAACGGCAAATTCCCTACCCGGGCCCCGTCTAGGAATGCGGACGGTATTGTGGCGGCGGTGGTGGATGAGTGCAGTATTATTAGCTGCTACTGCTCCCCAAGTAGGAAACTCTCTGAGTTCCTCGTATACTTGGACGTGCTGGAGGGCATCTTGACGGAAGTCAGAACCCCGGGTCGTGGAGTTATAATAGCCGGGGATCTCAATGCAAAGTCCCCGGCCTGGGGGGGCACCAAGTCCGATAGGAGGGGTAATGCATGCATGGACCTATTGGCGAGGCATGGACTTGTCCCGATTAAGCTTAAGGAACGCTTTACTTTCCATCATCGTAACAAAGGTGCCTCGTTTATTGATGTGATGTCCACTGACCGAACGACGGCCCGATGGATTAGGAAAAGCAAGGTCCTGGGGCATTTTTCGTTTTCCGATCACAGATACGTGTGTCACACCATCGGGAAACCTAAGAGGGCGGCCGTGGCCCCGGAGTGGGCCCAGTTCTCGGTACGGGACATGGATACTGAGGTTGTTTTGGAGAAATATAAACAGCTCCGACAGCTGGATTGTGCCCGGGCGACGGATCCCTCTGGTTCTTCCGTCCCCCGGATTGAGCCGTTGGCGGTAAAATTCCAAAGGCTGCTGGAGGAAGTTACTAGGAGGGTACTCCCCAAGAAGGCCCTTCCTCGTGGTACGAGGAAGCCCAATCACTGGTGGTCACCGGAGATAGCGGAGGCTAGGCGTCTATCTTTTAAGGCCAGGCGGTATTTCCAACGTCGAAGAAAGAAGGGAGCCCCTGACGCTGACGAGGCCAGGAAAGCGTATGCGGCCTCTAGGAAAGAGGTCCAGTTGATGATCTGGAGAGCCAAGGAAGGCCTGTGGCGAGAGCTCTGTGGCACGGTGGACAATAACCCCTGGGGGAAGCCCTATAAAATTGTCATGGCAACTTTAAAAGGGCGGTCCCCTAAGATGACTATGACCCCTTGCCAGGCCCGCGCCATCGTAAACCACCTTTTTGCGACCACTTCTCCCGCGGTCCCCCCAGCTAGGGTGACCCCGGCATCGGTGGCAAACTGGATTATCAGGGGTTCCGAAGCGTCAACCATAAACAGTATCGACTTAGAACTGATAAAGGAGGCGGTGGACAAGATTAAGCCCAATAAGGCCCCGGGGCTAGATGCGGTCCCCTCCGAGGTTGTGGCGTGTGTCCTGAGGAGCCACCATGAAGACCTTAGGGACATGATAAGGGACACTATGTTAAGGGGTACCATCCCTGCAGCCTGGAAAAGGGCTAGGGTGGTGCTTTTTCCGAAGCCGGGCAAGGACCCTGACACTCCGGGTGCATATAGACCTATAAGTGTTCTCCCCGCCCTTAGTAAGGTGTGGGAGTACGCGGTGAAGGGTGTTATAGAGAAGCAAATAGGACGAGACCCCTTCCACCCGGCGCAATTCGGATTTAGGAGGGGTATGGGCACGATTGAAGCTACCCTGGAGGTCACTAGCTTTGCGAAGGACTGTGCCAAGAAGGATAGACTCTGTGCAATGGTGACCATCGACGTCGAGAACGCTTTCAACTCCCTCGACTGGGATCTCATCCTTGATGAGCTGAGCAGGAGGGGCGTTTCAAGCATGGTCAGAACTGTAATGAGGGACTACTTTAAGGATAGGCGAGTCGTAGTTCACACACCCCATGAGCACGTAGAGGTGGAAATTATGGCGGGTGTCCCACAGGGCTCCGTCCTTGGACCGTTCCTGTGGAACTTAGTATACGATGATATACTTAAGCTCCTAAACTCCGACCGGCATATGCGGGCTATCGCTTATGCTGACGACTTGGCCATGGTGATCTCTGCGAGGGACTCTCTCCAACTGGAGGAGATACTAGCCGGTACTATGGCAAAGGTCAAGAGATGGTTTGAGAGAACTGGCCTCCGGGTCGCGTTCGGGAAGACCGAGGTCATCCTCTTGGCTGGTCAAAGAAGTAGCAAGATACAGGATTTTGACGTGCTTGGTACTCCGATTACCTCAGCGGAGGCGGTCCGCTACTTAGGAATAACGTTGGATTGTCGCAGAAATTTTAGGTGCCACCTCCTGGGTGCGGCGGCTAAGGGGGACAAGCTGATGGGGGCTTTGGCCTCATTGTTACCTAATATTAGCGGACCGTCGGTCCATGCGAGACGATTATATTGCTCCGTTTGGGAGTCGATCGTTCTCTATGCGGCTCCGGTCTGGGCCTCCGCCCTGGATATTAAGATCAATAGAGCAATACTTAGAAGGTCGCAGCGGTCGGCCCTGATTAGGACCACCACAGCGTATAGGACCGTAGCGTACCAAGCTCTCTGCGTCCTGGCTGGCAGAATGCCTATCCACTTAAAGGTTAGGATGTGGAAGACGGTGTTCGCTAATAGGAAAGCGGATTGGGCTAACCCTGAGTTGAGGGGGAACGCCGCACTCTTGGCGGAAAGGTCCGCCGAGTGTAAAAAGCAGGCGTTGAGTGCGGCCATCGCGGAGTGGCAGACATCCTGGGAGATCTTTGATCCGAATAATTGGACGAGGCGATTGGTTCCCTCTGTTGAGACATTTCTGGATAAGGGGGGACTTAATTTCCAGCTCGACTATTGGGTTACCCAGCTTTTCACCTCCCATGGGTCCTTCAATGCCTTTAAGGCTAAGATCAGGAAGTCCCCGGTCGAGTCCTGTGATGACTGTGGAGGAAATGTCAGGGACGATGCTGAGCACGTCCTGACAACGTGCCCCACCTATGAGGAGGAGCGGCAGAAACTGTCGGAGGCCCTGGGTGCCCCGGCAGAAGCCTCCAATCTTGTGGCCCTCGTCACCAAGTCCGCGGACAACTGGGCTAAATGGTGTGACTTTGCCCATAAAGTTATGAAGGATAGGGCGACTAAGGGGCTTGCTAAGGAGAAAGAGGCGCTGCTGGAGAGAATCCGAACCCTACGGGAAGAGGCCGCTAGGAAGGACCTAGAGAGGAGGAGGAAGATGGGCAAGAGGAAGAGGAATAACAACCTTGCCATAAACCCTCAGGTGAAGAAGAGGAGGCTCCTTCCTCATCCCCCTTAGGAGGGAAGAGTGAGTGGTGGGGGACTGGAAACAGCCCAAATGGAGGCGGATTTTGTACATAAATATGGATTCTAGTATAGTGACGAAGTACTACTTATTTATTTATTTATTTATTTATTCGTACATATGCATATAAATTTTGACAAACCTAGGAGGGAATATGGTGAAATGACATTTTGAACAATAATGTGGTTGCCAGCGACATGTGTCAAACTGGCTCAGAGGGCCCCCTCCTGTTCTGGGGGCTGCGGGTTAGAAGTATTGCGGAGTCGTACCTTCCGCAGTCAAGGGTGCCACACAAAGGAGGCTCGAAGAGAGGTGGGTTTTAGTGGGTATACCACAATAGTGGCGAGTCCCACATCACCCCGACTATCCCAGTCGGAGTATGCATAAAGCATTTCCCACCTCTATAAAAAAAAAAAAATAATAAAAAAAAAAAGGAGGTATCCTGAATTCCATCGCCAGAAACCTTTCGACAACTCTGCGCCTCTGCGTTCAATAGTTCTGCGTCTTCGATTCTCTCTCCGAAGGCGCTAACTTTGTGCCACCTCTTTCGACATCATGTTCTCCTGCTGCGAAGCTCAATTTTACAGCGTACTGAGATTTTGGACCAAATTTTGGAGCGAAGCAGCAGGAGAACATGAAGCGAAAGGAGGTATCCTGAATTCCATCGCCAGAAACCTTTCGACAACTCTGCGCCTCTGCGTTCAATAGTTCTGCGTCTTCGATTCTCTCTCCGAAGGCGCTAACTTTTTTTTTTTTTTTTTTTTTTTTTATATAGAGTTCTCCGCAGAGAACCCTTTAAAGGAGGGGGAAAATGCTTGATGCATACCCCGGCGGGTAGGCCGGGATTATGTGGGACTCCCTGCCAAATAGGCGGACTACCCACTAAAAACCCCCTCCTGGGTAACCCCCTATACAGTGCCCTTGGATGGGGGGGGGGGACTTCGAGGTAATACTTCCTCCCCCACCTCCCCCTCAGGGGGGACACCCCAAATTGGAACACGCGGGATCAGTACTAGCAGTACTGCTCCCCCGCACCGCCTACGTGTACCCAATAGGGCATTCGTTATATAGAAAATATAAAGTACCACAGGAGTAGCACTTACCCGTACAAACACATAGCGATTAAATACGCGTATAACACATATAGCGGTTATATACGCGGATAACACACATAAAGCGGTTAAATACGCGTATAACACATATAGCGGTTAAATACGCGGATAACACACATAAAGCGGTTAAATACGCGTATAAACACACAACGATTAAATACGTGGATACAGCACACAGCGGTTAAATACGCGCATTAACACGTAGCGGTTAAATACGCGGATACAACACATAAAATAAACGCGGCTAAAAGTAAAAAGGTCAAGTAACTGGTAAAACAAATAAAACTACCCCCCTTCATCTGCCCCGGCCGGGGGTGCAATCCTCCTAATTTTGGTTGGCCTATGGGTGCCAGTCCCCGCTTCACGTCCCCCATCTAAGGGGTGGCGAGGGGGTGACGCCAGATTCCCCTTTCTCTTCCTGGCTGCCCTCCTACGGTCCAAAGCCTTTTTCTCCGCCGCCTCCCTAATCGCCCTTACTCTTGCAGCCCGGGCTTCCTTCTCCTTCTCCACCTCTCTACGGCATCTATCTTGCATAACAACGTCCGCGAATATCATTAGCGCGGACCATTTCTCCTCCGACCCTGTGGCCAGCTCCATTAAGGTGGGTACCTGCACCGGGGCGCCCAGCGCCTCCTCGAGCCTAGCCCGCTCGGAGCTATACATCAGGCAACTCGTCCACACGTGCTCTGCGTTATCCAGCGGTGCTCCGCAGTCAGCGCAGCCCGGGTCCTGCTCCTTACCGATCCTGACACGAAAGGCAGCGAAGGCTCCATGGGACGTCAGGAGCTGGACCAGCCAGTAACTGAGCTGCCAGCGCAGTCCGGCACTGTCCCGGAAGAACCTTACCGAGCCTATCAACTTCCTGGTCCAGTTACCTGGGTCAAACCGGTCCCATGTTCGCTGCCATTCATCGAGCGCCTCGGCCTCTGCCTCTTTTTTACGGCTAGCCAGCGCGCTAGCCCGGGCGACCGGGTCACCTACCAGGCTCCCTTCTGCCTTTTCCCTTGCCTTTAGCTCATAGACCGCGCTCCTCATTGCCACCTTAAGGTGTATCGGCATCCTTCCTGCCAGGACACATAGGGCGTCATATGCCACCGTACGGTACGCCATTGTGGACCTAACTAGTGCCGATTTTTGGGCCCTCCTTAGGTACAACCTATTAACGTTATATTTCATGGCCCTCGCCCAAATCGGGGACGCGTACAATACTACGGACTCCCATACGGCGTAGTATAAGCGTCTCACGTGCCGGGACGGTCCTCTAGTATTCGGGAGTAGGGCTGACAGGGCACCCATCACCCTAACCCCCCGATTTGTTGCCTCCTCAATGTGGGTCTTAAACTTTCGCCTACAGTCAAGGACGACCCCCAGGTACCTTAGCGAGTCCACCGACATAATTTTTGTCCCCAGTATTCCGAATTCACGGATTTTATCGCTCCTTAGACCCGCCAGGACCACCACCTCTGTCTTCTCCTTCGCTATTTGTAGCCCTGCGGACTCAAACCACCCCTGGACCTTGTCCATCGTGACCGCCATCATCTGCTCCAATTGGGTGGTATCCCTGGCGGAGAACATCACCGCCAGGTCGTCCGCATACGCGATCGCCTTAACGAATTTACTCCCATCCAGGGTCCTGATTAGGTTGTCGTACACGATATTCCAGAGGAACGGACCGAGGACCGACCCCTGGGGGACCCCCGCACTGATCTCGGCGTCGAACTGGGCAAACGGGGTATGGACTGTGACCCATCGATTAGAGAAATAATCTTTCATAACCCTAATCACAGCCGGTGTCGCCCCCCTCGTCTCCAGTTCCTGCAGGATTAGGTTCCAGCTGAGCGTATTGAACGCGTTCTTCACGTCCACCGTGACCAGGACGCAAATCCTCCTCCTCTTGGTGGCTGCTACGCACCCATCTGCAAACCGCATCACCTCCGCGGCTGCTTCAATAGTTCCGACCCCCCTTCTAAATCCGAACTGCATCGGGTGGAACGGGTCCCTCCCTATCTGGCTCTCAATAACAGCCTTCATCGTGTGCTCCCAGGCCTTACTCAGGGCCGGTAGGACGCTGATTGGCCGGTACGCACTGGGGGACATGGGGTCCTTTCCGGGCTTCGGTAACAGGACCACCCTAGCCCTCTTCCATCCCGCTGGGATGGTCCCTCTCCTCACAGTGTCCCTGATCGCTTCCAGAAGGTCGGACTGATAAGCCCCCGCGACACAGGCCACCACAGCTACCGGCACCGCGTCAAGTCCCGGGGCCTTCCTAGACTTAGCCTTCACCTTGGCCACAGCCTCCCTCACGAAGTCTTCGTCCACCCCCATGGTGTCCTCGCCTTGGTTGTCGGCGGTCATGTAGTCGACCCCCGAACCCAACCCCTGGGTTACCTGGGCCGGAGGCAGATGGGAGGGGGGGGGGGGCCACCACAAACAGGTGCTCCATTATTCCTTGCACCTGGGCTGGTGTAGCCATCATCTTATGGGGGCGGCCCTTCAACTTCGTCATTACGATTTTGTAGGGTTTTCCCCATGGGTCAAGGTCCACCAGGGAATTCATTTCCCTCCACAGGGCATCCTTGGCCCTCCAGATCAACAGCTGGACCTCCTTACGAGCTACGGAGTAGGCCATCCTAGCCTCCTCCGCCTCCGGGGACCCTCTCTTGCGCCGCCGCTGGGCCCACCTCCTGGCTCGGAACGCCACCCGTCTCGCTTCGGCTATCTCCTCGTTCCACCAGCCGTTAGGCATACGGGTGCCACTAGGGAAAGACTTCCCAGGAAGTTCGGCTCTGGTGGTCTCTTCAATTACCCTCTGTAGCCCATCAGCCCGGGGTTCTTCCGCTGTCCCCGGGAGGCTTGGGGGGTCCTCCATCGGTTGCTGTGGTGAGGGTTGACGGCGGGACTCGTAGCTCCGAATAATCGCCTCAGTGTCCATGTCCTTTGTGCTATACTGCTGCCACACCGGAGGGACAGACAGCCTCACCGGTTTCCTAATGGTGAGTAAGACATACAGGTGGTCTGAGAAGGTGTCTCTCCTCAAGACCTCGCTCTTTATCCCACGGGCCGTTACAGGGTCCACCGACGATATATCAATATACGACCTACCTCCGTTACGCTCAAACGTATGTGTATACTTGTCGGGGACCTTAACCGGGACAAGCCCGTGCCTGCCAAGCATCTCCAGCAGAGCCGCCCCCTTCAAGTCCGCTTTCTTCCCCCCCCCCACGCCGGAGATCTGGCGTTTAGGTCCCCTGCGAGGACAACGCCCATCCCAGGAGACCTAGCCTCCACCAGGACACCCTCGAGGGTATCCAGGTAAGAGGAGAACTGAGGGAGCTTATTCCTGGGGGAGCAGTAGCAGCTAACCACCAGCCTGCTCTCCCAGGCAACGGCCGCAATCCCATCCGCCCTCAGGGGGCGGGCCAGAGTAGGGAAGTGGCCGTTGAAGCCCGTGACCCAGACTGACGAGTCTCCGGTCTCGTCGTTGAACCAGAACCCCATTTGCCGGTATGGTTCGGATATAATCACAACGTCCACCTTTAGTATGGACGCTTCGTGCTCCATGTTATACTGAGCTAGTCTGCATCTATTCAAATTGATCTGCAGTACCCTGAGAGTCATTTGCGCTCGCTACCACCTTACTCCTAGCCTCCGTTCTAGGTCTGGCTCTATTATACGGGCATCCCAGGGACGCGGTTACATGCGCGGCCCTAGCCCCCTTAACACCTTCTTTTGTGCAGATAGCACACTTAGGGGGGTTAGGGCACCCTCCAATGAGGTGGTCCCTAGCGCCGCATCTCCTACATGTCTCACCGCCTTCGCCCACCGCGGTGCAGTCTCTTGCCATATGCCCAAGTAGGTGGCACCTGAAGCAACGCATCAGCTTCGGGAGCGGCCTCGCTCTTACCCAGGTAAGGCCGGACCTAAATCTCACCCCCTCGTTTCCGGCCACCAGGTCGTTAGTTGGGAGTTCCACCACGGCCACCTGGGTGCCTCCCGGTCCCACGAAGGCGCTAACTTTGTGCCACCTCTTTCGACATCATGTTCTCCTGCTGCGAAGCTCAATTTTACAGCGTACTGAGATTTTGGACCAAATTTTGGAGCGAAGCAGCAGGAGAACATGAAGCGAAAGGAGGTATCCTGAATTCCATCGCCAGAAACCTTTCGACAACTCTGCGCCTCTGCGTTCAATAGTTCTGCGTCTTCGATTCTCTCTCCGAAGGCGCTAACTTTGTGCCACCTCTTTCGACATCATGTTCTCCTGCTGCGACGCCAATTTTACAGCGTACTGAGAATTTTGACCAAATTTTGAAGCGATGCATCAGGAGTACATGAAGCGAAAGGAGGTATCCTAAATTTCTGCTTCGAAGACGTCACTTTAATGTAGCTACTGCGACTATTTGGATAGGAGTATGTATAAAAGGTATTTCTCAATAATAATAGTCTGTTTCAATTTTTTCCCACTTTATTTGAATAAAGACTTTTACAGTTTTACAATAAAGTATAAAATATATAATTTTACTTTGTAAGTTATATAAAATTGCTATTTTCTTGTGTTCATTGTTGAAATTTCCATCATTTGGCCCATATAAAGTTCCTGTCACGGAGAGATATGCCCAAGTTTCACCTGTAAGCAGAAGAAAAGTATTTTAAGTAACCTGACTTGTATATTATAGAAACTACGACGAATGTTATTTCATATGATGAGTATAATGAATTAAATTATCTTCCCACTTTTACGCCATTTAAATAGCGTCCAATTCCACTACCATATCAGTAACGTATTTACATAGTAATATTTGGCGAAACTCCCGAAAACCGGTCAAACCCGATTGGGCTGAAATTTTGTTTCCTACCTTACCGACATTCTCGACTCTGTCGGTAAGGTAGGAAACGACATTGAAATGGTTAAAAAAAAAAATTCGAGTCGCCAAAAATCCTTCTCGCAAACATTATTTTTATGCAAAATGAACCTATTTGCAAAATTTCAGCCCAATCGGGTTTGATCGGTTTTCGGAAGTATAGCCGCAGTTTTTATACCACCGTTTCTATGGTCTAGTATTCCGTCAATTACAGTATTGTTTAACTTCTGAATTTTGGAAACACGAGAGAATTGTATGACAATTGTTAAAGGTAAGAGATTAGAAAACCAATTATATATAATATTAATTTAGTGTAGGAATGTTTGAACAATACTGTAATTGACGGAATACTAGACCATAGAAACAGTGGCATAAAAACTGCTCTCAAGTCATTTTTACGTATATTTCAGGTTGAAATATTTTTATCATAAGGTTAAAACATTTGTAAATAAATATTGAACATTGTCATATAGTTAGAAACCGGAAAAATACATAATTAATGTGAAAAAAATATGACCCTGTGGGACTTATTAGAAGTTCCGAGGCTCGAACCTACGTCCAAAAAGTTCGCAGCGGTTTAGCAGTCCGACACTTTACAGCTGCGCCATCGCCTCCAGATGAGAATACTTCTTTAAGGCGGTCTGATTGCTTAAAGTATATGGGACGTTTTAAAAGGAGGAGATTATACCTTTCTTTGGTTGAGTTTTCTTTCAAAATTTCGTCAAAAACGACCTAGGACCAGCCGTTTAGGAGATACGCAGCCTCAAAGTGTCAAAAAGTGAACTCTGAATTCCATCTTCTAAACGGTACCGTCGTTGTTGCCGTCGTCGTACAGAATGTTCAGATCGCTTCGTTTTTTAGCTATGTTGGTCACAGTAACTATGTTGGTGACAATACTGTAATCGTGTTAACAAATACATGAGATATTTAAAAAAAAGCTCTTTTCTAAATGGTCAAAACGTGATCAGGAGGTCTTAAAACGTGATTTCCGTAACAAAAATTTTTCCAAATTTTTTTTTCATTACACAAGTATTATGCATATGTCAGAAAGTGAAAAGTGGATCTCGAGGCACTCGTGAAGTCGCGTACGGCCGCGTGTCGCTTGGTTTCAAGAGCGAGAGAGAAAGACACACATTCGTTTTCTCTCTCGTCTTCCCGACGTGGTCCGAAGCGCCGAGCTCACGGACACGCAGCTCCGGCGTAGTGTGCATGCGTGGTGGGGGAAATTCTCGAGCGCTCCCGTCCTCATTCTGGCATCACTGGCCGTGAGCGGCCAATTTGATTTCAGGTCGGCTCGGCAAAACTCGGACGCGATCGGATCGAAAGCGGTGTTACGTATTAAGGTGGGAATTTCTATATAGGACGCGGGTCCGTGCCCGTGGAGTGCGAACTTTCAGCTGTTCCCGACCTGAGTTTTTACCCTAACAGGACATCGACAATATTGAAAGGGGAGACAAAGTTTTAAATGCTTTTACGAGACGAGCAACTGCCCGCTCGACGAAATTTGGCACGCAGATGTGGAAGGAAAAGTTAAGCTTTTTACTATCCTCGCCTGGCCTAACTGTAGTGTAGAAAATTACTGAATGCAACCCCGGGTTCTCGTAAGCTTTCTAAGTTCAGGTATTAGCTATTAATATTCCACGAGCGCATTTGGAAACTATTAAGAAAACTGTGGTAATTATTTAGAAGTTTTCCATCCTCACCGATTTCAATGATTTTTGGATATGCTGTCGGGGACACGATTCTGATCAACTTTTTCCTATACATGTTACCGTCGCCACAATGGTTCCAAAGTGACTTTTTGCGGTCAAAATTCTGTATCTCCGTCAATTCTCAACCGATTTTTGATTTCTTTGGCTCATTTTGTAGGGGATTAAATTTGCTATAATATCAAATACCTGAATTGCAACCAAAACGGGTTTTTTTCTATCCTTTTTTGTGACAAAGTTGGATAAAAACTATAGTAGAACAATCTTTGGGGCTAATTTGATAAGATTTTGCTTATCTAAGTATACGATAGTATCGAGACCCGCCCGATCCTGCCCGAAACTTTTCCGAACCGTCCCGAGGGCCGGGAACCCGAGCCTTGGGACGATCCGCACATTCCTATTGGAAAGTCGAATGCGTTGTCTCGGAATACGTCAACAGTAATAATGTAGAGTACGCCGGGGTATTCTGGGACACGGACAATTGTGGGACACCGCCATCTTCTTTTCCCTAGTACTTCTTGACAGCTACAAACGGCTGTCATCGCTTCGTCTCATGCTAAACTCGTTTTTTTATTGAGCACTCGACTTGTGATAACGCTCTGTTACCTCGCTCTGATATCGAGTTAATTGTTATCCCTCCCAAAATTTTATTGCCAGTGTGCGTTTGGTTTATTTATTTTTGTGTTTTCCCACAAACCAGTTCAGGTAAATATGTTTATAATATTCGTGTAACCTTAAACCTTCGAACCATAAAAGAAATTTTGCATGAAGTTTGCATTGTGTTACTTATACGCCGCAATATTGTAAAGATAAGCATCTGGGGAATTGTGGGACGCTTTGTTCGGGGAATTATAGGACAGTCAGTTTTTTACGTTTGACAAGCTAAACTCGTGTTTTTTACGCATATAAGTGATTTTCCATGCATTATTTCAACACAGCATTATTATTTTGGCAAATTTCTATTGTTTTTTGTTTCAAAAATATTTTTTAACCATATTATGCCGCGTTATTACGCTAAAAAAGAAAAATCGTTGAATGTCGCCTCTATTTTGGAGGCGATCAAACAAATTAAAATCTACAACCGGTTTTTTTTTAAATTTTTAAATATTTTAAAAAAAATAAAAATTTGAAAATTGCGCCGGTCCCAACCCAAACACTTACACGTGTGTTCACTGCGATTCGGAATGATTCTGTTCGCCATTTTTCTTTTTTTATATCAATTATGAATTATTATTATTTCGTTTACAATAATGAATACGCGTTTTCCTTCGGTAACTTTAATTTTTTATTCGATTTAAAAGATGTCCCACAATTCCCCGAGATTTTTCAAAAACGCGCAAATTAGTTTTTTGCGCCAACTGATATAACTTGTACAATTTGATGGAATTGGATCAAGCCACTGGTATCAAAAGAATGGCTATTCTCCGTACTACAAAACCATGCCTTGAAATTTCAAGAAATATGATCTTTATGTGACTTTTTAACCAAAATAAAAGTGTGTCCCAGAATACCCCGCCGTACTCTACGAGTTCGTACGCAAAACCTAACTGAAAAGTAAATCTGACAGATTTTGGAAATGATCGACACGTTTTGATTAACATACATTTATTTATACACTTGGCTTGCGTCCAGTTCATGTTACCGTATCCCTATCTAGAGACGCGGTAGCGTCTCGACGCCAAGTACATGAAAAACACCCTGTATATATGTCGCTACCGCTATCATTTACTCGTCGCCCGGCTGATCGAACCTATAACCAGAAAGTTATTTCATTATATCTCATTACGCCTGCAATATTTTCTAAATTTAAAGGTATTTTCCTTATGTAAACCGCATATCTGCTTTCGAATGCGACCAATTTCAATAAAATCGGTCCACGCATGACCGAGATATCATAATATCGTCTCTATGGAACTGTCAGAAACGGTCAATTTTAAGATTTTTCTTCTTCTCCTGATTCTCCAAGAAATTTTTCGTCAACCATAATACGTATATACGCGATACACGCACACCTTCAACCAAAACGAAACTACACATGTTTCGTTCTTCTACGTATATACGCGTTACGCGCACACCTTCAGCCAAAACGAAACTAACACATGTTTCGTTCGTCGACTCCTGGTACGTGTTACACGTACACCTTCAGCCAACAGAAACTAACTCATATTTCGTTCGTCAATCGCTATCTTCACTATGCAATCTCCTCCAAATTTTGACAGTTTACCGTCAAGTTATAACCAAGTTATAAACGTGTTTTTACAAGTATGTATCGTTGTGCCATTGAATTGCAATCAAAATGCAGTCCCAAACACAAGGTAAGTTGCCGAAATTTGAATTGCGGCATGTGTAAATATCATTAAACTGTTTTTTATTTGTAAATAAACTGAGGATTTTATGGATCCCCATAAAAAACTTTAAAAAGTAAAAAAATTATGCCAAGTACATGAAATAAAAAACGACACAAAAAATAGATAGTAATAATAATTACAAAGTAAAAAAAGATGTGAAATCAAAATGAGCTGCAAGTACATAAAGGTGCTTTCTCACAGCGTGCAATGGCGACACTGTGTAACACAATAAAAGACAAAAAGATGTCCGCGGCCTGGAAGTAAAATACAAACTTCAAAAAAGTAAAAAAATTACGCCACGTACACGAAAATCAAATAAATCACAAAAAATAGATGAAATCACAAAAAATAGATGATAATAATATAAATCACAAAAAATAGAAAAAAATATACAATACAAAAAAAAATGTGAAATGAAAATTAGCTGCCAGTACATAAAGGTGCTTTCCAACTGCGCTTAAGATGACACAACTATACTCGAGGTCATTTAAGAAGGAACTTAATTCGCGCATGTAGAATGCGCTCATTGGCTCCGAGGGAGGGTTTGTTTGTGGTATAGCCAATAGTAAATTGTTTCGTCGCCAACATGTGCAGAACCGATCTAAACTCGTCGGTCGGCAAGTTTCTTCTTAAATGAGCTTGAGTATACATACACACAGCTAAAATGCTGTGTTCGTACATTCCATTACTCATATCGCGGAAATTTTAATTATCCCATCAAAAAGAATCCCATTTAAAACATTGTCATAAATTAATTAAAAGCTTTACAAAATTAATGATATACAAAAATTGCGCCAATTATAACAATGGCTATTTATGTAAAGAAAAAAATGTATTACATAATATTAAGCAGATATTTTTTTATACAAATAAATATTTTAATACGAATAAATATTTTATTTAAAATACTTGGCGCTGCGGAAATTATTAGTATTAATAATTTCCAATAACTCTCTTATAATCTAAAATACATAAACATATACATATACATACGAGTATTAGAAACGCTGACAGATTTATTCTACATATATTTAATTCTAATATCATACGTAGCATATGCACATACACACATTCACGAACGTACGCACATGAAAGAAAGAAAAAGATTATTGCAATTTATACATATTTATTCAGTTTAGCAACACCAATTCAGCAATTCATTATTGCAATTTATACATATTTATTCAGTTTAGCAACACCAATTCAGCAATTCATTATTGCAATTTATACATATTTATTCAGTTTAGCAACACCAATTCGGTTCCGCAGCGCCAAGTATTTTAAATAAAATATTTATTCGTATTAAAATATTTATTTGTATAAAAAAATATCTGCTTAATATTATGTAATACATTTTTTTCTTTACATAAATAGCCATTGTTATAATTGGCGCAATTTTTGTATATCATTAATTTTGTAAAGCTTTTAATTAATTTACGACAATGTTTTTAAATGGGATTCTTTTTGATGGGATAATTAAAATTTCCGCGATATGAGTAATGGAATGTACGAACACAGCATTTTAGCTGTGTGTATGTAGTTGTGTCATCTTAAGCGCAGTTGGAAAGCACCTTTATGTACTGGCAGCTAATTTTCATTTCACATTTTTTTTGTATTGTATATTTTTTTCTATTTTTTGTGTGTCACGTCCCGGGTGAGGTCTTTGGGAACGATGACAATTGGGGGAAGGACTGGATATCAGGCGCGAATCTATAATCCGTCACACTGACGTTTTGGTAGGAAATTTAGGCGCGAATCTATAATCCGTCACTCTGGGGTTTGGATGGAGTGCAGGCGCGAATCTATAATCCGTCACACTGAGGTTTTGGTAGGAAATTTAGGCGCGAATCTATAATCCGTCACACTGAGGTTTTGGTAGGAAATTTAGGCGCGAATCTATAATCCGTCACTCTAATCGACCAGGGAAGGTTTAACAGGTAAATACACACCCGGAGAACACCCGTTATACTACTTTGTATTTATTTTGGTTTTGAAAGTTGCATCCACCGTTGCATTCACATAAGAAATTACGTGTAATGCTTCTTTTAAACCCGTCAAGATATCAACAGACGCGGTCGCGTTCGGAAGCTAATTTCCCCTTCCCCTCTACCCATAGGCACACTGCGCGACCACGTATCTATAACGAAAGATAGCGAAATTGACAGGTCGTCGGAGCTATTTTAGCCTCATTATCTTATTTTATGACATAGTCCCGGTGTTTTTACATGATTAAGCGAATCATTTTTTTTTTCGAACCCATATGTCGTTTTACTTAATGTATCAAGCTATTTGTCTAAAAGATATAAGATTTAATTAATAATTAAAATTAAAAAAGTGATACTTTTTTTGGCTTAGACGTTTCGTGACGTCACGACACTTGACGCCAGTAGATGTCGCCATTCTCGTTTTACTTCTAGAATTAACACCAGTAGATGGCACCGTTCGAAAACAGAATTTATTCCAACCAATCAGGAATGGTTTTGCTGAAAATGCGGTTGCGCAGTTGACGAAAAATGCAAAAAGTCGCTGCTTTCGGGTCTATGGTAAATAAATGTCACCTAGCTGTCACTCAATTATAACCTGCCAAGTGACAGTTATCAAAATTGCTGATATCACGATCACGATCACGAGTTTTTCGACCATACAGGACACTGAATTATTGCCTCAATTAACAAGAAAAGTAGGTAAAATTTTTTAATAGAATTTTTACGTACAGCTTATAGAACCCAAATTATTTAATAGACTTTATGTAGAGCTGATAGAAACGAAGGAGACGTCCAACTTGGAACTTGTCCGGAGAAGGTTCGACAGAGGAGACGTACAGACTTGGAATGTGTTCAGAGAAGGTTCGACAGAGAAGCATCTTCTTACGCGCAAGTTTCTAGAAATTTGTCAAATAAAGTAAATCGACAACACATTATCAGTCACATTATTGAAGAAAGTACGCTGAAAACACATTTCCCTTGATACTTTTCAATCCATTGTGAAAGACATTTGTAATACTTTAAAATCCACAGTAGTTCCCACGCTAGTCATTAATTTTATTATACTACCCTCCTTAGTTAAACTATCATATCTAGCATTTTTTCAATTTGGAATATTAATTGGTACGTTAATAATACATTCATTACCGGTACACCTATTACAAAAAAATATAATAGGCTTGAAAATAAGGATGGTACAAAGTAAATGATAAAACTTCAGTTTTTTCGGTTGTTTCAAAATGCTAGATAGGACATTTTAACTAAAGAGGGTAGTATAGCCATTGTGCGTTAACAGTATATTGGATCTCTTTGTTCATTTTTGTCGAATTACCATTAGCATTTAAATTTCCTGCAATAGGACCTTCTGCCGTACGCTGTCATCTTTTTTGGACACATTATGTAATCTCTACACTTAGCACAAATCCACTCTTTTTCTAGAAGTTCTACGTTAAGTTGTAACTAAAATGTGGCTTTTATATATTTACAGATAATGGAAGCAGAAGAGATTTAGAAAAAATAACCCTGCTGCACGACCAAATGCAAGAAGCACATTTTCATGTATAATTTTATTTTAGAGATTAAGAAATATGTATGTACAAAATCAAATTTTATTATAAATATGGAAAAATGTATAAATTAGAGGAAAAAAAAATAAATTGGTACATAGGTACACCATATTTACGTAAATACATGTATTTCTCTACATTAGAGTATGGATTAACACTCATTAATTTTATTTATTGACTCATGTATGAAAGAAGCTACAGTATTGTCTCCCGGAGAATTCGCTGGTGGAGATCGGCGTTGGGCTCGTTTCGTGAACAGAGCCCTAATTCCGAGGTCGTTTCTCGCTTCTTTCTGGCCGAAGGGGGGAGCGAGATGAAACGCTTTGCGGCGGGCGTGCGCGACCGACGCAATGCAAAGGACGGAGTGTCAGGTGTCCGGAAGATGGAACGAGACAAAACATCAAATGATAAAGAAGATCTCACGCGATGGCGGCGGGACGTGACCGGCGGCATATTTGCTTGATAGGTACGAGGAGGGCTCGCTCTGACCGACGGGCATGTGAGCCTAGGGTCGCGCGAAACACAAAACGAAGCGGACGACCAAGGCTCGCTTTATTTTCGTATTGGCAGATTGACCGAAACATTCCTGGCATTCGAAAAATCTTCGTTATTTTCTTACATGTAAGTGTGCTTCATTATTATCTTAATTAAGATGTATGTATAATGAAACGAACATATTTTCAATGAATAGAACAGATTTATGTGCAGTCAAATAGTAGTCTGCGCAGATTTTTATTAACCTGTATCTTTATTGAAATGTGTATCCTTTTAGTATCCAGTTCTTTGGAAGGACATTTCATTCTTTTCAACGAAATACCACAAATATTATATTTGGTAAGTGACCTTTACATTTATTTATAATAATAATAATACGTACGGTAGTAGTATTCATTACAAATTTTTTGTTTTTTACAGGTTGGAATATTCCAAAAGTTAGTAAAATACACTCGGTCGGCTGCTGTGCGCTCCGAGTAAGTTTTACAGGCTGCAGAGCGCCTTATCTTATCTTATAACATCACTCGATAGGCCCGCAGAGCGCCTTCTCTTTCGAGCATATCAACTTTTAATTAAGTTTAAAGTTAAATAATATATACAAAAAACAAAATGTCTGTACATGATCAAAATAAAGATTTAAGATCTAAAACACAAGACCTACATTTTAATATTCCTCATAAAAATTTAACCGATGAGGATAAAAAAATTTTAATATTCCTCATAAAAATTTAACCGATGAGGATAAAAAAATTTTAATATTCCTCATAAAAATTTAACCGATGAGGATAAAAAAATTTTAATATTCCTCATAAAAATTTAACCGATGAGGATAAAAAAATTATACGTTGTGAGTCAAACGATGGCTGGCTTGAGGATTCTCATATGTCGGTCTTTTCTTACTTATTGAACAAAGCCGCTAATTACGAAATTCGACCTACGTATCTAAGATATAACCTCCTAGAAATCAAACCCGTTAGGAAAGATAGGGACCACATACAAATTTTGCATCGTCCAGAACATTGGACATGCAGTTACTATGACGGGACAAATATTTACATATACGATACGCTGCAGAATTTCGCGGATCCGTTACACAAAGAGCAAAAACTTTTCTTGGAAAAATTGTATCCTCATATTACAATTACGGACAAAACCGTTCGGTTTCCGAATGTTCAACAACAAAAAAATACAAGAGATTGTGGAGTCATGGCTATAGCAATTGACGTTTCATTAGCATTTAGTATTAAGGCTGCCGTCTCACCGGGCGTTGAATGTGTGCGTACGCTCACACAAGCTAAGTTGAGCGTGTACATATACGCGTATAGTAAGCAAACCGTAAATTACAACTTTCGCCCTGGAATCGGCATGAAAGACGTTTTTGCGGGTATAGTTGCCTTCAGCAGACATCCGTGCAGGGTGGTCTGGTGCGTATGAGTGCTAATAACCACCGTATGTCGAAATAATAATGAATTTATGAATCGAAAACTGACAGAATGAAACTTCAAGGCTTGTCCGTTGGTGGCGCTAATGGCGTAGCCTAGCCACGTAGCACCAGCGTGACGTGTACGCAGGGCCGACGCGAGGTTAGTTGGCGCCCTTATGCAAGAAAATTTTTGGTGCCCCAAATTTTTGCACCTGTTTTCTATTTAATATGTTTTATTTTTACGATATGAACATTTCGTTTATGTGGGGGTTGTATTCCTATATTATTAAGCGTGCGAGACAGTTTTTTAGCGTCCCATTCGGCTGGCGCCCTTATGCGGCGCCTAACTTGCATAATGGTTCCACCAGCCCTGCGCATACGAGATGTAGGAAACACACCGTAAATTACAACTTTCGCCCTGGAATCGGCATGAAAGAAGTTTTTGCGGGTATAGTTGCCTTCAGCAGACATCTGTGCAGGGTGGTCTGGTGCGTATGAGCGCTAATAACCACCGCACGTTGAGATAATAATGAATTTCTGACTCGTGTACTGAGACAGACTCGAGGAATGACAGAATGAAGCTTCAAGGATTCTCCGCCACCGGCGTTGATGGTATATTCGTGCATTGTACCATCAAACCCGGTGGAAGTCTAATCTAGCCGATAAATGTAGGAAAGACATAGTTGCCGAGACGTATCGAGAGTCGAATCGCGCTGTTGCCGCATTTTCCCTATCACTATTTTGCCATCAAGGAGGCTTGAATGAATCACGGCGAAGCGGTTAGAGAACAGAGATGGGCAATGATAATAGGTATCTGGATAAACTCAAATAGGATTTGAGTTCTTCGACGGCGCACAGTGGGGCATTTCGGGTCGAAACACGGCACTAAGTCCTTTTACAAAAATATCGCTAGACTGCAAATTTTCTTTTACAGGTAGTTGATTGCAGGTAGTATGATTGTTTTTCACATTCATTAATTTTTAACGCGGCTACACGGTTTTGAAGAAGAGAACCACGAAACTCTTCAGAACTTGTATTGTTGTTTATAGTATTGTTGTTTACTTAATTCAACTAATTTTTGATGGAATTAAGTGTTGAGGTATGTATTTGAAGTGTACCAAATTTAATTTTGATATCCCTGATATTTTTGGAATTATATCGTACTGAATGTCCCAATTTTGATTGTTTATATTAAACGGGAGTTTAACTGAAGTAGTTAGAGGGACGAGAAGGGGTCTCTGACGCTTTTTTTTTTTACAAAAATGCCTTTTCTGCCATTGAAATTCAAAGTAAGTGAAGTATTTTTACATGTGAAAGATGCGGAACTTTTTCCTATGTACAATGTGGTCGATATTGTCGGCAATTTGTAAAAAAAGTACTATGCCCTATTAAATAAACAAATTTCGTTAATTCTACTGGCCCAATAGGATCACAAATATACATAATAACTGAATGAAATGCAAAATTGACGATAAATATATGATTTTGGTGAGAAAACGTTTTGTGCCGTGTTTCGACCCGAAATGCCCCACTGTGCGGTGACTTGTAATCTGGGTTGGAGAGACATACAATGTTGATAAAATGTAAAATGTCACGTTTTCAATATTCAGTAACATACTGTTGAGATTTTCCACATTAAAATGAATTCGAATATGGTATAAATCGGATTATTTCTAGAACTGCATTTGATAATTAAATATAAATGTAACATTTCTAATCTAAAAATGCTAAAAATAATCCGATTTATACCGTGTTCAAATTCATTTTCATCTGGAAAAACTCGGCAGTATGTTACTGAAACGTTCATGCCGATACTATAGATAATATGACAATTTTACATTACAAAGACAATGATCAAACAATCGTATTTTTTATATATTATATTTATTTCTATTTAATAATTATTAATTATAATCGAGCGGCCTCCTCCACGGCGCCCTCCTCTGGGCCCTCCTCGGCGCCCTCCTCGGCGCCCCCCCGCTGTACTTTAGCCGCTTTAGTTCCTTTTTGATCTGAAACAGTAGCATAAAAATTAAATTTTCTAGTTCTACCCGTATAGACCGAGAGCTGGCTACATAGTGGTCAACGTGATTCAATGCAGTCACAATTCTTATTTAAAAATGTTGGATTAGTGTTGCCGAATACTGTATGTCCGGGGAACTAACGCGGGGGTGGACGGTCAAACAGGTAAAATTTCTAGCGTAATAACGTCATTCTTGCAGTTCTGAAATTTCATATACATATTGTTTATGCATTTAATGAACGATATGCAAAATGGCAGACCACCAAGTGAGGGATAAAATCTTGGTAGACGTCGATGAAACGCGCGATACGTGACTCGCGCGCTAGTGTGAGGGAGAAACAGATGTATACTTCTCCCTTACACTAGTGCGCGAGGTACGTATCGCGTTTTTCATCGATGTCTGCCAAGATCTTATCCCTCACTTGCTGGTCTGCCATTTTGCATATCGTTCATTAAATGCATAAACAATATGTATATGAAATTTCAGAACTGCAAGAATGACGTTATTACGCTAGAAATTTTACCTGTTTGACCGTCCACCCCCGCGTTAGTTCCCCGCACTGACGCGGCAGACCGGCGATTTCGTATTCGGCAACATTAATTCAACATTTTTAAATAAGAACTGTGACTGCATCGAGTCACGTTGACCCCTATGTAGCCAGTTCTTAGACTAGTACATATGGGCCGTTATTTTTGAAAGTGGTAGGTATAAGTCCATTTATTCATACATTGCGATATTTTAAGGTTTGCGTTTAAATCAACTTAAAAATATTCGCATTCGTTAATCAAATCGAGTAATGTTTTTAAAACTATAAACTTGTTAAATTTTATTATGGAATAATAATCAATAAAAATGTTAAAGAAAATAAGCGATTTTTTAGTTACATCGACTTATACCACTTTCAATAATAATATAGACATATTTATCATAACTTACTTTCGCCAGTTCGTGGCGTAAAGCCTCCTCCCTGTCCTTCTTCTGCTTCTCTTCCTCTCTCTTTTGAAGCTCCTCCTCTCTCTTTTTTAATCCCTCCTCTCTCTTTCTCAATCCCTCCCCTCTCTCTCTCCTCTCGTTCTCTCTCTCTCTCTCCTCCTCCCCAGACCCCGTTGGGAGGGCATCTTTCATCTGGAAATGAAATGATGGATGCATTATTTTATGGAAAATAGTAAGATAATACTACAGAGATGGGCAAAAAATTATTTCAAATAAAAAATTGATTTCGAATAAAAGATAAAAATTTTATTCGAGACTCATAAATAAATATAAAAATAACTCTGGGTTATTTTTATTTGATGACAAATAAAGATAAAGTCTCTTTTATTCGATACGTTATTTAAATAATACCCATCTCTGATTGTACAGCGTGATTTTCTCGCTAGACCCTTCAAAGACAATGCCGTCAATCAGAGATGGGCAAAGATAATATCTAGACAAACTCGAATAAAGGATACTTTACGTTTATTCGTTATTCGGAACTTCGAATGACACGATTTATCTTTATTCGAAACATCACGGATAAATAAATTTATTCGATGTGAATTTATTCGACGGCGGAAGATAATTTTTATATTCGAAGTGAATTTAGTCGAAAGATAACTTCTTGATTCGAGGAACTTTTATTCGAACCGTCGAATAACTTTTATCTTTATCCGTAGTTTATTCGACGGCTTCGAATAACTTTCGACGCGCGGCTTGTGATCTTTTATTTCGAGCTTCGGCTGCACAGCCATACATTGTTGCTTGCGATGGATTACGTAAAATGGATGTACGTAAAACTTCCACATTTTCTATCGTATCGGCATGAACGTTTCAGTAATATACTGTTGAGATTTTTTTTAGATAAAACTGAATTTAAACACGATATAAATCGGATTATTTTTAGCATTACGTTACATTCATATTTAATTATCTATAGTTCTGGAAATAATCCAATTTATACCGTGTTTGAACTCATTTTAATCGAACGAATCTCGCAACTTCATTAACAATAACAGGCGTAGGTAGAACCAAAATCACAAGCCGCCGCCGAACAGCCCAAGTCCTCAGCTCGAGGCGAGATCGCACGTCGAAAGTTATTCGAAGCCGTCGAATAAAAGTCGAATAAACTACGGATAAAGATAAAAGCCTTATTCGATGGTTCGAATAAAAGTTCCTCGAATCAAGAAGTTATCTTTCGACTAAATTCACTTCGAATAAAAAAATTATCTTCCGCCGTCGAATAAATTCACATCGAATAAATTTATGTGTCCGTGATGTTTCAAATAAAGCTAAATCGTGTCGTTCGAAGCTCCGAATAACGAATAAACGTAAACCGTGTTATTCGAGCATTGGAATAACGAATAAAGATGAAGTATCTTTTATTCGACACGTTATTTAAATAATTTTTTATCTAGATAATGACCATCTCTGCCGTCAATAAGCCGCGTCTCGCTAAGTTTCGTGGAAGTGACGAATTCCACGTTCTGCATTTTCCAACAAATTTTTGCGACAATGGCGTCAATCGATGTTGTGCCGATGAAAATATCCCCACGCTAACTTCGTTAAAAATACATAGTCCGATTTACATCGGGAGAACGTCAGGAATTCATTGGTATCACTGCTATATCGATGTGATGAAGAATAAAGAATTCCTTCATATGGCGTAGTGAATCTCGTCGCGAGCGTCGAAATCCACGAAACTCAGCGAGGTGTGGCTTATTGGCGGCATCGCCTTTGAATATTTTAACTAGAGAGTCACTCTGTATAATAGTATATACTCGAAGTCATTTAAGAAGTATTTTATTCGCGCATGTAGAATGAGCTCTTCGACTGTTCCGATTCTCTTTCATATACCGGGTAACCAAATAAAACGTGTATTCTATTAAATTGCGCCAGGCCAATGCTTTCGGCGCAGACCGGATGCGCAGCCGAAAGACCATTGGTGGTGGCATAGCCAATGAGCGCCAATATGCGCAGAACCGGTCTAAACTCGTCGATCGGCAAAATACTTCTTAAATGACTTCGAGTATACAATATAATACTTACATTTTCCAGATTCTGCATTTTCACGTGCGCTTCGCTTGGTCGCTTGCAACGGATTGACTGCCAGGGTTCGACGGGCTTCAGCTACCGCTGATGGAGGGGGAAACATCTACAGGAGCGGTGGTTGTGTGTGCATGAACTGCGCCTGCATCAGTCACGCACACATAACCACCGCTCCTGTAGGTGTTTCCCTCTCCATCAGCGGTAGGTGGAGCCTCGCCGATTCCTGATTCTTTAGGAGCACGCGACTATCCCCACAATTTCTTGGAATTCTTTGGTCGAAAATGAGAGAATCCGAGAACGAGCGAGAGCGGATAAAAAAGTCACACGTAGTTGCCGTTGACTGCCGAAGAGAGAACCCGAGTCAATTTTTAATCGAAGCGCCCATGATTGAAGTAGTTCAATCATGGGAATTCAACTATGATTATCAACGATGTTACACATAAAATTTATTTGCAGAATTGAAAGCCCCGTTTCGTAAAAAGTAATCCGATTTAAATTATTTTCTGTCCATTTAATCAGGAGAACGCCAGGAATCCATTGGTGTCACTTTTATATTGATACGATGAAAAATAAAGAAATTCACTTTCCGTATAATCGATGACACATCGCCGAGCAATTCCAAGCGCCAGTTTAGACGGGTGAACGATATGTACATGCCCGATTTCTTCACCTCCGACTAACGTCTCGATCAGTGAACAACCAATTGGATGCTATCATGTGGTACTCGTCGACCAGGTGGATGCTATCATGTGCCAGATATTTGCCACATAACTCTAACTAGAAGATATCTGGAGGTGAAGAAATCGGCCGACAATGTCGCTCGGCTCGGGCCTCGCGCGACATCGATCAGAATAAACGGATATACTACGGTATGACCCAACCAACGGAATGAACTGAAATTTTGAGAGGTTGGGCGGGAGGAGGAGAGAACCTCTAATACAAAATTTCAGCTGCGGGTATTTGTTAGTTTCTAAGATATTATTAAAATACTTTCGGCATAATACATTGAAATCTACCTATGCAGACGTTACTTACACAATCATCATCTTCGTTTCACAGTCGACGATACAATGTACGATATTGACCTCATCGCGCGATGCTTGTAACTGCATCAGTTTTTATTCACAATATTAGGTATAGTGTAGTAATACTAGAGTATTCCCAACGTCACATCGGTTCGGTATACCATGCTTTACACGCCCGCAAGCGGGCGCCCCCCCCCCCCCCGACCTCCTATCTAACCCAAACCAATACTAATACCCAAGTAAAATTGGAAATTCGAATGCGTTGTCTTGGAATAAGTCAACAGCAATAATGTACAAGTTCGTACGCAAAACCTAACTGAAAAGTAAATTTGATAGATTTTGGAAATGATCGACACCTTTTAATTAACATACATTTATTTATATACTTGGCTTGCGTCCAGTTTCTGTTACCGTATCCCTATACATTACAATATCGTCGACTGCGAAACAATCGACGGCGACGAGAAGATGATTGTGTTAGTAACGTCTGCATAGGTAAATTTCAATGTATTTTGAGAAAGTTTTTTATTAATATCTCAGGAAGTAACAAATACCCGCAGCTGAAATTTTATATTAGAGGTCCTCTCCCCCTCCCGCCCAACCCCTCAAAATTTCAGTTCATTCCGTTGGTTGGGTCATACCGTAGTACAGCCAAATAAATGCTCAGACTCGCCAAGGTTAGTCGAGCTTCAATCGACTAAAATACGATTGAATACGAGAACACTGTTCATTCAAACATGATTGAATCCCCATGATGGAAGTATTCAATAATGGCCGACGATTGGGGTTAGTCTTATTTATGAGTTCTCGAAAAAAAATTTCGTCTTTTAGACGAACTAAATTTTTTATTTCAAATCGTTTTCTGCCCATCTCTGGCGTGAGCGGCGGGCTTACGCGTTCCCGTGCTCACCGTAAGCGTTCGCGACCATCCCGCACGCCCGTCGCGCACGCAAAGGACGGAGTGACACGGCGTCCGAAAGACGGAGTGAGACAAAACATCGTCTGCCTCGTAGAGCGTGATTTATTTCGGAACGCACTACAGACGAATCTTCGGATTCACGGTTCGCGTTTACGCTTATTTGTAACGGGTAGAAGGATTTTGAGTTGTGTTGCGTTGTGTTGTATTGTGTTTGTGTTGTGTTTGTTGGTTTAGTCTAAAATGAGTGACAGTCTAAATGTGAATATGCAGGATGTGGAAAAAGATATGGACAATAATTCTCCGTTTCGTCCGCGAAAATTACGTCCGTCCGCAAGAAGATTTTCGAAACGGAAAGTACATCGCCAAAAGAGAAGGTCTTCAGCCCATAAGAAGGACGAAGGAAACGTAAAAACGGCAGACGACACTGACGTAGGACAACGTCCAGAAGAAGTGGCCGAAGAGCGTATAGTAGAGGGACCATCAACATCCGATGGACGAAATCATCCACATCAAGCGATAATGTACTTGCCATCTGATGAAGATACTGAGGACGAAGGAAACGTAAAAACGGCAGACGACACTGACGTAGGACAACGTCCAGAAGAAGTGGCCGAAGAGCGTATAGTAGAGGGACCATCAACATCCGATGGACGAAATCATCCACATCAAGCGATAATGTACTTGCCATCTGATGAAGATACTGATACGGCCAGTTCGGGAGAAACTGAAGAGCCGCTTGAAGACTTTGATATAGAAAGTAACAAAGAAGAAAACTTCGTTATAGAAAAAGTTGCGAAGAACGAGCCGCAAGAGCAATCGGCTCTCCTAAATAGCAACGACATAATGAATTTCCCAAATGTGCTTGCTCAATTACAAAAAATAGGTAAGCATGCGAAAGATAGGGAAGACTGTGGCATTGAATACCTAAGACTAACTGGTGTGAAACGGCATGGCTTCAAGAGCATCTTCAGTGTAATGTGCACTTTATGCCATTACAAAGCTGAAATCTGCAATCAATCGGACGAAGCTGAAGAAGTGGATGGGAATCAGGGCGCCGTTAATGCAACAATTTTATGTGGAGGTAGCTATGCCCAATTGAAACACACTTTTGCAGGAGTGAACATACGTTGCATGTCGAAGAGATACTTCGTGAAGAAGCAAGAGGAATTCGTCAAGTCCGCAATTGCCGCTGCAGAAGAAGAGATGCTAGCAGCGGCTGAAGAAGAAAAACGTTTGGCGATTGAAAGAGGCGACGTTCTTCCCGGATCAGGGATCCCTCACATCTCCGTTGTGGCCGACGGAAGCTGGATGAAGAGATCCTACCGCAGTGGATGTTACGATTCTGCGTCTGGAGTCGGCGTGATAGTTGGCTATCACACGAAAAAAGTTTTATTTTACGGGGTTCGAAATAAAGTTTGCAGAATTTGTCGGATTGCTGCGAAAAAGGAGAAAGAACCCCGAAAGCACACATGTTTCAAAAACTGGAACACATCTCGAGCATCGACTGCTATGGAAAGCGATGCTATAGTAGAAGGCTTCAATACTAGCGTAGAAAAACGTGGGCTCGTTTATTCTACTTTGATTGGTGATGGAGACAGCAGCGTGTATAAGAAGATTATTGATGCTGACCCATATAAGAGACAGATTCGCGTAAAAAAAATTGAATGCACGAATCATTTGTTGCGAAACTTCTGCAACAAAATGAAAACGATTGTGAAGAAGACTACACCTGGACCATTGAGGCAAGCTGTGGAAAGCAGCATTCGCCGGATACGCACGGACGTCGTAAAAGCCGCAAAGTTTCGATACAATCAAAATGTGTCAATCGAGGAGAAAACGAAGAACTTGTATGACGACATACAGAATGTTCCGAGCCACGTGTTTGGTGAACACAAAGAGTGTGCACGACTCAAATACTTCTGCGATGGAAAGAATAAAGAGAATCAAAGAAACATCGTTCCAGAATTGATGAATATTGGTGTGTACGAGGACGTACAAGAAATACTTCGTACACTGTTAGCTCATGCGGAGAGCTTACTCTACAACAACAATAATAACGCTGTGGAAAGTTTGAATGCAATAATTGCCAATTACATTGGCGGAAAAAGATTAAATTTCGCCGAAAGAGGATCCTATACAGGAAGATGTGCTGCTGCTGTAGTGGAGTACAACAGTAATCAAGTGCACTCGCGATTGAACGCGGTAATGAATAAGAAAACGCCCGAGCTTGTTCGCCAAATGGAAGAAAAGAAGAAAAAAGAAAAGGAAAAGAGATCTGTAAAACAGAAGGAAACGAAGGTTGCGCGATATGTACACAAGCAATTGCCCTCGCGGAAAGATTCCGATTATGGAGAAAATGCACAGAAGCCAGACATGCCATCCGAAATGTATGAACTGGAGCGGGAAAAGCATATGCAAATGCTCAGTGACTGGCAAGAGAAAAGACACGCTATTGAAGATGAAACCATCGGACAAGCAAAGAACCGCAAATGGTTGCAGTACAAGTCCAAATTGTTGACTGCATCCAATTTTGGACAAGTGTGCCGCCGCCGACCTGACACGCTTTGCGCAAATGCAGTAAAGTCATTACTGTATCCGAGGATAATTAGTGCACCCGCGGTGGAATACGGAAAAGAATGCGAGAGAATTGCTCGCGAAGAATTGAAGAAGCAATATACAGATATTGCAGAATGTGGCATTTTCATCGACAGCTGCATCCCATTCTTAGGAGCTTCACCGGATGGAATCATCGGTGAAGAGGGTATTGTGGAAATCAAATGCCCCAAATCAGCGGAGAACTTTTCGCCGGAAGAAGCTATGGAAAAAGTACCCGCTGTCCGGCGCATGTTCATACGGAAAACAGGTATTTCAATGAACAAAACGCATCACTATTTTTATCAAGTACAAGGTCAGTTACATATTACTGACAGAAAGTACTGTATATTCTGCCTTTGGACCCCGAAGGGGCTGAAATCTATAAAAGTAGAAAGAGATGATGCGTTTTGGAAAACAGAAATGGAGCCAAAACTGGTTCAATTTTATTTAGAATGCATGCTACCCGAATTAATAGATAGTCGGCACAATAGGTGCATGCCTATTCGGGAGCCACAATTTATATTAGCAGAGAGAGCGAAAGAAAAACCAAAAAGCTTGAAAAAGCGAAAGAGGTCTCCCTCCGAAAATAATGAGACCAATGTATCGGTCCGGCGTCGCACCGCGCTGTAAAGCGCGGTACCACTGATTTTGTCAGTGGTCACAAGTGCCAGCAATGGCACTTTTACTCGCGGATCCTACGATCACGCGAGTCGACCGACGCCGCCATCGCTTTCTCAAGAAAGTGGCGGAGGAAATAATAAATATGATCGATCCGGCGTCGCACCGCTGACTCATGTCAGTGGTCACAAGTGCCAGCAATGGCACTTTTACTCGCGGATCCTACGATCACGCGAGTCGACCGACGCCGCCGTCGCTTTCTCAAGAAAGTGGCGGAGGAAATAATAAATTTAATTCACCCTTTAATTTTTTCAGACACATTTCTAAGTTCACAGGAGCAGACAGACGGAATCCGGTTCGGTCAAAATGCGCCAGGCTGATACATACGGGCGTCGCAGGTATGCACGATGTTCGACGAATTATTGAAACAAACTTTTACTTTTATACCAAACTTACCGAAATGTCTGCGATTATTTGTTACAGGCGGACATTTTACCAAATTATTGCAAGCATGGTGTATGGGACAGTGATGCCAGGACAAATGGAATAATAAGTACCATATTTCAGGTAAAGTTTAACAGCTCATAAATCTACAGTAAAATTTTGTACGCGTTTATGAAACAACAATTTAGTATTTCCTAATGTATTTCATAATGTGTTACAGATCCACACTGCCTACGTTGAGCGACCTGGCAAAATTGTAGGAAGACCGTCAATGGAGAAGAGGAATTACACAGAATGAGAGAAGATAATATTACAGTATTGTCTCGTTAGCGGATTTCTGTGTGCGTTTCTCGCTTCTTTCTGGCCGAAGGGGGAAGCGAGATGGAATGCTTTGCCTGCGCGACGGGCGCGATCAGGCGTCTGAAAGACGGAGCGAGACAAAAAACATCATCCCGTCGTCTATCTCGTACCGTTCTCGTTCGCTTTCAGTGCCTCTCGCTCGCTCTCGCCTTCGCCGGACAAGAGTGAGATAGAAGTGGTGGGGATAGCGAAAAGTCCACATCGTGTACTCTAAACCAAGCCGCTAACTAGACAATACTATATTCTTCGAAAAATATACACTTTTTTATCTGTAATTGTCCATTTCAAGGGGGTGAAAGCTAGAATGTCGAATTTCTATTCTCCAATGAAGTTGGATTGATTTATTGTGATAATTGTAACTTGATCGGAGACAAAAAGAATATATAAAAAAATGTTCTGTTAAACGATTTTGTCAAAAAGGCACTAACAACTAAAAAATACTTCTATTCTTGTACTACAATTTTGATGGTGGTTTTTAATTTAAATAAAAACGTGGAGCAGGATATTTCATATTAGAATATGAATCAATTTAGTACAGCATCAAGTGTCGAAATGAATTTATTACGAGATATCCTGCCCCACGATTTTATTTGAAGTGAAAATAAACCATCGAAATTGTAGTATAAGAAAATAATTATTTTTTAGTATGTAATGCATTTTTAATAAAATCGTTTATTAGAATTTTTTATTTTCTAGTTTTTAGTGTTCGTGGATTTATATTTCATAATTCAAACATCTGTACAAATATCTTTTATTGCTGTATGCAGTTTAACAGTTTGCTTGAATCATACAGTGCTAAAAGTTTGTAAAGAACGCGAGTGGTTGATTTGGATTTGTGGTTATGGGTTATTATTTATTGGTGACTAGGTAATTTTTTCACCCCCTTGGGTTTTTTTTCATAATTTTGTATTGTCATCCAAACTACGCACCCCTGCAAAATTTCAAGACAATTGGATGGTTGGAAGTTGATTAAAATTGAGTTTCCAGATTTCAATCAAACATACAAACAAACAGGGGATTGTAGCTGAATAAAATTGTTTACGAGACATTCCAAAATACACGTATTGTTAGTACTGATCTCTAGTTTATATTGATAAATTTTTACAATTGTGAATAACAATTCCGAAGAAAAGCATGTACAAAAGTATTAAATTGAAATATACTTTTGCCCATCTTGTTAATAAAAAAGTTAATTTGATGTATAGTTAGATAGAAAAGAAAGCGTCATATATTTTTAGAAGAGTTATAGCATTTTAGATTTCATTACGATCGGCGTGTTACACTTGGGTGATGTACCTTATTCAAATTGTATGCTTTGAAATTGCACATTGATTGTACAAAATATTACATCCTTCTACATATAAATAAAAACTATTGATACGCAAATTAGTATTGTTTCAGTGACATGTTTCCTAACTTCACTACCCCACCTCTCTATCTTTCATTATTGCTACCCTCCTTTACTTTCAGCGAGGCTTTGATGCTAGACACAGCAATCGGACGCGCTACATCTACAGCTGATGCAGGAGAAAACACCTACAGGAGCGGTGGTTATGTGTGCCGAACAGCGCGTCAGTCACGCACACATAACCACCGCTCCTGTAGGTGTTACCCCCTCCATCAGCTGTAGTTGAAGGCCGCTGATCCCCGCCTAGACGCAGCTCTCGTGCCGTATTCCTCCAAGACTTCTCATCAGTAGAAGGAGCTGTGGCAACAGCGCGGCGGAGACAGGGAGAACAGAAAATGTGGCACCTATGCGTCAAAAAATTCGTCTACATAGAGTACCTGGAGATGTCACCTCTGTACAACTTCTTTTTACCGACCGCATTAGTTTCATTAGGGTCCGTCTCTTTACTGGGGACGCTTCGTACGCTTTGTTTACTATTCGGACCATAACAAACTTGAGACGGCACCCTTAAACCACAAAACGTTAACTATAATACAACACTTATGCGAAATCACCTGTTGAAATTGTTGACCGAAGAAATACAATTTGAACATTTTCCCCAAGATCATAATGTAAAAACTCCTCAACAAGTTTTGCCGTTGCAAGTTGCACGGCAAAAATGTTACGAAAGATTACGAATGAATATTCGAAATCGAAGAATTAAGGTAGATGTTAAGCAGCCATCCAATGGTAAAATAAAGGCAGAAGGTAACAAAAAACTGTTTGCTGGACGCGACACAAAAAAAGTACAAATCCGAAAAATGTTCGTTGTAAGCGACAAGATGTTTATCGAGGTAGGAGAATCAATCCCGAGATCAAATAAAATTTTGAATAAGACCGAAGAAGGCATTTTTCCTAATGACGATACAAATCATGATCCTACATTTGCACAAGAGATTTCATCCACTGTTAAAAATATTTTTATGGAACATAATTATTCGTCAGGGAGTAATATCACAAACAATAATAATATGTATAAAGCGATCATAAATGGTAATGAATTTATTAATGATAAAATAGTAACAGATTTAAGACGTTCTCGTAAGCATTCGATTTCGAGAACAAATAACTCTACAACAATTCCACGAGCGATGAAATTGAGAAAAATGAAATTGTCAGAAAAAGATGAAAAGATCATTCAGATGGGGGAGTGGATAGAAGACACGCATATAAGCCATTTTCACAATATTCTGCGACAATTTCATGGTTATGAACCGGTAGATTCGCTTTTTGTACAACGTCCAGATGTAATAATCCCAGTAGACGAATCGAAAAAACATATACAAATTTTATACAGCCAAGCGAACGATAAATGGTCTGATAGCACAGGTGGCCATTGGGTTTGCTGTTATTATGATACAAATTTGATTTATATATGTGATTCTCTGAACAAAAAAATTGTACATCGACACCATGAAATTTTCCTAAAACGATTATTTCCATTTTATCCTTTTGAAGAAAAAGGTGTCATTCTTCACTCGGTACAGATGCAAACAAATTTCAATGATTGTGGCGTATACGCAATAGCTAATGCCGTGTCACTTGCATTAGGACTAAAACCCACTGAAGTGCAATATGATAGTAATAAAATGCGTGACCATTTGATCAAAATGTTAAAAAATAATGTCATAGACCTGTTTCCTGTACTTCAAAATTGTAATGATCAAAGAAACTTTGATAACAAATTAATGAAGACTCCTTCTAATATGGTGGAACAAATTTTGCAGACTGATTCACCAAAAAATAATGTCGAAATTAATGATGCTCTAAATATAATCGATTTTTCCAAGAAACCAGTAGCAAAACGAAGAAATCGTAATGGTAAGTATTATAGGAAAAATAAATTACGAATTCTTCAGCAACAAAAATTGTGGAAAAAATTTTATCGTATACGCAAAAATCAGCACATTGCAAAAGGCAGAAAGATTCGAAAAATCAATTACACGATAAAATTTCATCTTCCTTCTGACAGATATATAAAGAATATAAAGATATATAAAGAATATTTCAAAATCACTTCTTTCAGAAATGAAAAATAAATGTGTAGTGAGTAGCCGATTTGAAGCTATGAAAATGTATAATTGGTGCATGCAGAAAAGAAAAAGCTACTTATTCTATTTGAAACAAAATATAAAAACCTTGAAAGAAAAAGCTGAGGTTGCTTTGACTCGAGCTAACAATTGTCCAGAATGCAATATTTCGGATAGAACAGAAGCATTATGTGGATTTTCCAAGCATTTACCGTCCTCTGAACCGTACTTTTATGAGGCGGCTTACAAACACAAGTTCCTGATGAAGAATTCAAAGTGTGATTCTCATCAGAAAGATAAAAACAAAAAAGATAACGACATAGAGGTAAATGCACGTGAAAATGACTTTACACAATTGGATGATGAATCAGTGATTAAAAATGCAATTGAAATTAATTTTCTACCAACTGAAATTAATTTTCTTATTCTCAATGAAAAAGGCCAAGTTACAAACGTATTACCATTATTAGTAACAAACAACAATAACAAAAAAGAAAGCAAAATATGGATGTGTGATGATATTTGTAAAATTGATAACGTATTCATTATACAAAGGTATCAAGCATTGTTGAAGTCTGTTGATAGCCTCAAAGTAAAGAGTGTTCATAAATTTGCCAAAAATTTATTATCTTGCAGTAGAAGTTATATGTCCCGCACATTAGGACATTCATTTCTTTGTTATGTTGAACCTGATACATGCCTTTCGTCATTTGTACCAGTTTTACTTTTAGCCCCTCATTTTGTCAATGTGAGAGTGATAAAGAGAATTATTTATAGAATTTTGGAACAGTTCAATAATATAAAGAATCTTGACAAGAGTTTGGATGAAACTGATATAGAATATCTCAAGAAAATTAGTGAAGAAGCGATAGAGAAGAGTAAAGCTACGATACCGAAATCGTGCGAAAAAAACAATCTTAATGAACAAAAAATAATGTCTGAATATAAAACTGCTTTTAAACAATTGACCAAAAGAACATTAGATACCGCTAAAAATGCATGCATTTCATGCGAAAAACTGTGTTACCGTAAAGAAGTGATAAAAATTGCAGATATGAGGAAGCCCTTGGAAACAGAATCATGGAAAAACTTTAAAATTTTCGCAGAGAAAAACGGATTACACAGTGATTTTATATGCAAATATTGTAAAGAAAAATTCCAAATGAATCAAATGCCTCCAACTTGCGTTAAAAATATGTTATATGTGAAAGAAATGCCAAAAGAAATATCTGCATTAAACGAGTATGAAAGAATGTTTATACAAAGAGCAAAAGCATTTCAAGTTGTCCAACGAATGGAAACTGTCTCGAAAGAAAAAAAAAATATACCACATCAACATATGATCCAGAAAGTAAAAGGTAGAACATTTTATTTGCCATTGCCAATGGAGGAAACACTCAAAAAGATTTGTAAACCAACAGATCCAATCAATATCGATCAAGAATTTTACATATTGGTACGTAGTTTACCAACAAAAGCGAAAAAGGTTTGGGAACATCTTGTAAATGTAAAAAACGTGTATAATGCTTTGGTACATTTGAAACAGATCAATCGCTTATATGAACATATCATTTTGCCCCCAAATCCAAATGAATTATTAAAAAATGATTTGCCGGAAGTTGAATATAAAATAGACGACTCCGACGCAGAAAAAGAAAACAAAACAGCTGAAAGTATTGATAAGTAAATAAAATTACCTGCACTGCTAACTCAAGCTGATAAAGACGATGGTATTTACGAACGATACACAATTTATCCATTATACGAGAAAAGGATTAATAAAGAAGCGACAACATTATATCAGCAAAAAAAGGTAGAGGACGCGCCACTTAATACTTATTGTAAAACCATTGATCTTCAATGTTTCCCACATTTGTATCCTTATGGAATGCATGGAGAACATGAGCATAGAGAAGTCTGTTTGACAGAATTTGAATACATTAAAGCAAGGCTTAAATCAAAACATTCTCAGTTTCGACTAGATGTGCAATACCTATTTTTCTTATTAAATCAAACAAACATTAGACGATTGAAAGCTGGTATTTATCAAAAATTGAACATAATTAATCCAAAAGAAATATGTACAGCAAGTACATATTTGAATCTAATACAAAAGGACCTTCTAGAGCGTAACTTAACGACTATTTTCTCTCGAATTCCAAATACAGAACCGTTTTGGCATATACCTAGAAGTAATTTGAGATGCATGCTGGAATATTATGGGCCAGCTACCTGGTTCCTCACTCTCAGTCCATCTGAATGGTTATGGTCAGATTTAATTGAATACGTTAAAGAAGTAAATACGCCACTTATGGATAAAATGTCGACTAATGAGATTCTAACAAAAGATCCAGTATCCGTGTCAAGATTTCTCGATAACAAATTTCACGCGATGCTAGAGTTTTTTTGTTCTATCGATAATCCAATCGGGCACGTGGTACATTATTTCTGGAGAAGAGAATACCAAGGTAGAGGATTGCAACATTTCCACCTATTAATATGGATCAAAGATGCTCCTATTCTAGGCAAAGATTCAGATGAAATAGTAGCTGCTTTCATACAAAGATATGTCACATGTAGACTTCCAGATCCAAAAATCTCGCCTACTTTGTATAGACGTGTGAATACCCATCAAATGCATCATCACAATTCGTATTGCATGAGAACAAAAAAGAACAATAAAAATCACATAAAGCGAGTGTGTCGATTTGGATTTCCTAGACTTGTTACAGAAAACATAAAGATGAGAGACGTAGCTACATCTATAGCTGGTAGAAAGCAATTAAGAAGTCGCAGTAGATTATACGATTTGCCCCGTGACAAACAAGAAGTTAATATTAACGATTATAACCCAATTGTCTTAACAGCATGGGAAGGAAATATGGATATCCAATTTGTAGGTGAAAACTCAACTACTCTGTGTTGGTATTGCACTAAATACGTGACAAAACATGAGAAAAGTTATGCAGCTGAAATGTTTGTAGACGTTGAATCAACCAAATCATTATGCGCTCGGTTATGGAATATTGGAATGCAAGGTTTAAATAATAGAGAATGCGGTGCTCTTGAAGCTGCTGATACTTTGTTGGGAATATCTTTATACGGTACAGATAGCGAAACAACTATTAGATGGTTGGACGTCAATGTAATCAGAAATCGGAGAGTTAAACGCAAAGAAGAAATAAAAAACTTGGATCCCGAATCGACAGATATATTCTTCCCAAATATAATTGACGATTACTATCCAAACCGACCAGTCCAACACGAATCGATGAGTTTGTACGAGTTTGCAAGATGGTACGATAAGAAAAAGGCACTAAACAATGATGGTTGCAGTAATGACGATGATCAAGATAATAATGATGATTCCGAACTCCAATGCTTCAAAATAGGAAATTCGTATTTCAAAAGAAGAAAGAGACTTTATTTGGTAAATCACTACAGGAATAATTCGAAAACTCAGCCAGAAAGATATTTCTATGCTCTACTATTGTTGTTTCAACCTTGGAGGGATATAGATGAATTGAAAAATGGATGTGATACGTACTCAGAGTCTTTTTTAACAGTACAAACTATTTTAGAAGAAGCAATGAGGTATCATAAAAAGTTGACTGATTTAGAAGAATGCATTGAAGCCGTTAAGGAAATGGTAAATCAAAAAATTAATGAACCATCTCAAAATAATCCTAATGACTGTGATGAAAATGCATTAGAATGTGATCCTTTCGAAGTTGGCGATGCGATGAAAGATTTTCATGATGCTGCTAATAATGTTAACGGAGATGAGCTTTCGGAAATGATTGCTGGCTTGAATATTGATCAAAAAAGTATTTTCGATAAAGTAGTTTCAGCTATAAATTCAAAAAATGAAATTTTGAGACTGTTTGTCAGTGGAGAAGGTGGTACCGGTAAGAGTCGCTTAATTCAAGCTCTCCAGGGTTATATAAAACAAAATTTGGGTAAAGAAACAGCTGTAACGGCGCCTACCGGAATCGCAGCTTTCAATGTTAACGGTTTAACAGTACACAGACTGTTTCAATTACCTGTCGAACATGGCGGTACATCAAAAAAATATAAACAATTGTCTAACGCAGTTCTCAAAATATTACGAGACGAATTGAAAAATATTTCATTAATAATAATAGATGAAGTATCGATGATATCTGTTAAAAACATAAACTCCAAACATAATTCAGGTCAGCCCTACACCTGAAGTATTATATATATAGATATATAGGTTAAATTGCGCGCCATAATATAGTTCAACAGAACGAACATAGAGTATAGGGTAGGAGACACGAACGAGTGCTTCAGCAGCCTCGTTCTTTCCGGCTACAACCATCGTACAGAGGTGAGCTCACCGTTAGGTTGAAATAAGATAAGGAGAATAGATTAAAGACTCAATAATATAATAGGCCGTATAATAGAAATTGTTGTGTTACTTGAAATATTTATATTAAATATTCTATAGCCATTAGGCAAGAGATATTACTACGTTAAATAATTTAAAATATATTCTTTTTATATTTCTAAACAAACCACGTGTCGATTAACTGATCCTGTGGAACCCTCCTGATCCCCAGACTATAATAGAGAATTAGTAATCCATACATATATATATATATTTTACAAACAAAAGATAAAATAAAATATAAATTTCAACAGGTTATGGGCCCAGGTCATTGCTGGGAAAATAAAAATAAAGAAACTAGTCACTTGAGCTCTGGGGATAAGAAATCAATCCAACGGATTAGTTACACGTGAAATAAAAACCAATAAAACTAACTCTCTAGCTAAAAAAAAAAAAAATTTAACAGTCGGAAAGCGGCTAATAAACATTAAAATAACGCGAAGCGTAGAAGCCACGCGAGGCGATAGGTTAGGAAGATCGTGGAAGAATCATGGCCACAGCGGTGACCGAAAATCTATCGTATATAGAAAAACTATCAAATACAGAAGATTTCCAGGCATGGAAATTTCAATTAACAATATTACTTAGAGCGAATGAATTGTACGAAGTAGTTTCAACGGAAACAGAAGAAACAAGAAGGTCAACAGACTGGAAGAGGAAGGACGCCAGCGCACAAAAGATAATAATAACAACAATAGCCAAAAGTACATTAGTACACGTAATGAGTTGTACAACAGCTCATCAAATGTGGGCAAAAATTTGCACAGTCTACGGGAGAGACAATGAGCAACAGAAATGTAATCTCTTACAAAACTTTTATAGCTTCGGGTATGAAGAGGGCACCGATATTGCTACATACATAGGAAAACTAAAAAACATTGCCTACAGATTGAATGCTCTAGAAGCAAAAGTCGACGACCAAATGCTGATTTCTAAAATACTGGTTACTCTTCCAGGAAGATTCAAGCATTTCGCAAGCGCATGGGAGTCTACATCGACAACGGAGAAAACGTTGGACAATTTAACAGCGAGACTCATTGCAGAGGAAATGAGGTTAAAACCAGGAGACACAGAAGAGAAGGCGGTAGCATTCAAGGCAACAGGCAAGAGATGCTACAGGTGCAATAAAACAGGACATTGGGCATCCAACTGTAAGGCAAAAGGACAAGGAAAAAGCAAGGAGATACGTTGCTTCAGGTGCGATAAAATAGGCCACATTAGTAAAGCATGTACGGAGCAGAGAAGCAACAGAGCTGAAAAACACTGTAGTATATGTAAAAAGAACAACCACCTTGAACAAAACTGCTATTTCAGGAAAAAGGAAACCAATAAGACTGATGAAAGCGGAGGAGTCTCGTTTCTAGTCAGCGAAGGGGGATCAGAAGACACATGGATCGTCGACTCAGGATCCACATCGCATATGACCAACAAAAACGACCACTTAGAAGAGTTTAAGGAGACGAGCTCAACCATAGCAGTTGCGAAGACCGACGAATCAATGACAGTCAAGGGAGTCGGAACTATACAGTTTGATAAAGTTAAACTAAAAGACGTAATGTATGTACCTGAATTAAGTACAAATTTACTGTCGGTTAACGCGATAACTAAAAATGGAGGTGAAGTGTTGTTCGCGGAACAAAACGTAACAATAAAGTATAACAATAAAATAGTGCTAAAAGGAAAAAAACTGAAAAACGGTTTGACACAAGTAAAGTTAGTGCGCGAAAATAAAAACAAGTCGTTCATGACAAAAAGCTCAATAAATAAAGCAGAATTGTGGCACAGGAAGATGGGACACATCAGCTCTGAAAACCTAAGAAGACTAATGAACCTCAGCACAGGAGTGAGCTTGACGTCAAATGAAATAAAACAACTGGATGCTGTGTGCAAGATTTGCCAGGAGGCAAAACAAACAAGAACAAAGTTCGAGGAGATGAGAACAAGAGCAAGCAGGCCGCTGCAAATAATACATACTGACGTATGTGGCCCAATCAGTCCTAATACCTGGGATGGAAAACGCTATTTCATCACTTTCCTGGACGACTACACCCATCACGTGATGACATACCTGATAGCAAATAAATATGAAGTATCAGATATAATAAAAAGCACGTAAAACAGATAGAAGCAAGTTGGGATCTGAAAGTCTCAAAAATAAGATGCGACAATGGCAGGGAATATATAAACAACAAAACAATAAACTGGTGCAAAGGGAAAGGCATACAGATAGACAATACGATTCCCTACACACCGCAGCTCAATGGAAGAGCAGAACGTTTAAATAGAACCCTGATGAATAAAGTCAGAGCACTCTTATACGATTCAAATCTAGAGAAAGAAATGTGGGGAGAAGCCCTATACACATCAGCATACTTACTGAACAGAACTCCAACAAACACACTAAAAACCACTCCGTATGAGATGTGGGAACATAAGAAACCTGACATCACTAACATACATTTATTTGGATGTGCAGCATACGCAAAAGTACTGCAACCACTAAAAAAACTGGACAAAAGGAGCAGGAAGTTGATATTCATAGGATATGCTCCGACAGGATACAGACTATGGTCTCCTTCGGATAGGAAGTTAGTAATTATGAAAGATGTGACGTTTACTGATACGATAAAAATTGAGACGAAGAAAAGGAACACTGAGGACAAAGTCACAGTTTTCAGAGATCAAGAAGAAGATACAGAACAACAAGAGACGGAGGAAGAACTCGACGAGCAACAACAAGCAGAGGAAAAAGAAGACAGCACCACCGAAGAAGAATATCAAGAAACAGAAGAAGAAAGAGAACCAGAGATTCAAGCCCCAAGGTCTGAAAGAAAATCAGAAAGGAAAAGTAGGCTACCAGAAAAATTCAAGGATTATGCACTCCTAACCTACAAAGAAGCAATAACAGGGCCTGATCGAGACAAATGGCTTGAAGCAATAAATGAAGAAAAGGATTCACTAAAGGAAAACAACACATGGGAAGTGGTCAATAATAAACCTCAAATAATGAACAAACCGCTAACAAGCAAGTGGGTGTTTAAAATAAAACAAGATGGACGATACAAAGCAAGGCTCGTAGTGAGAGGATGCGAGCAGGAGCTGGGAATAGACTATCAAGAAACATTTAGTCCTGTGATCAGCACGAGTGCATTGAGAACCTTGTTCGCATTGGCAGCATCAAAAAACTATTCGATACTGACATTTGACATAAAAACAGCATTTCTCTACGGAGAACTGAACGAGCAAATATACATGTATCCACCCGAGGGCTACGATAAAGAAAACAGACTCCTAAAACTAAAGAAAGCAATGTACGGACTAAAACAAGCACCACTTAGCTGGAATAAAAAGTTTACAGAATTCCTACAAGAAAAAGGACTGACACAAATTCAAAGTGAACAGTGCCTGTTTAAACGAACAAATAATCAACTAATACTCGGAATATATGTAGACGATGGAATAATACTTGGCAAAGAAGAAAAAGAAATTAGCAAACTGCTAAAACAACTCAACATAGAATTTAAAATGACAGTTATAAAAAATCCAACTGTCTATATTGGATTCGAAATTGAAAAAAGGAATAATGAAATTAAACTCACTCAAGAGGACTACACAAAAGGAATGCTGGGCCAATATGGAATGGATCAAGCCAAGAAAGTAAAAATTCCAATGCTGCCAGAAAAAAACAAAAGAAATGAACCAGACAAAACAGACTTTCTATATAGAGAAGCAGTCGGAAGCCTGTTGTATTTGACGTCAAAAACAAGACCGGACATAGCATTTGCAGTAAATTTCAGCAGCAGATATGTCGAGAAACCTACAAAAGAAAACATAAGAGACATAAAACATATAATGAAATATTTAAATGGAACAGCAAAACAGGGAGTACGATACAACAACACTAATAAATCAAATCTGATAAAAGCATACTGCGATGCAGACTATGCAGGAGATCCCGAAACCAGACGCAGCACTACTGGATACGTCATCTACTACGCTGGAGGTGCAATCAGCTGGTGTTCGAGGAAGCAGCCAGTGATTGCATTATCAAGTACAGAAGCTGAATATGTAGCGGCAGCAGAGTGTTGTAAAGAATTATTATATATTAAAACCTTAATTGAAGAACTAACAAATGAAACATTAGACATAGAACTAAATGTGGACAATCAAAGTGCAATTGCGTTAATGAAAAACGGTGTAATTAACAGACGTTCGAAACACATAGACGTGAAGTTTAGATTTGTACACGATCTAATAAGAAGAAATGTAATTAGAGTAAACTATTGTCCAACTGCCAGTCAGATTGCAGACGTGTTCACAAAACCATTAAATACTACAAAGTTTGAAAACTGCAAGAACGAGTTGGTGGTGTAGGACTGACACAGAATTACGGGAGAGTGTTAAAAACATAAACTCCAAACATAATTCAGGTCAGCCCTACACCTGAAGTATTATATATATAGATATATAGGTTAAATTGCGCGCCATAATATAGTTCAACAGAACGAACATAGAGTATAGGGTAGGAGACACGAACGAGTGCTTCAGCAGCCTCGTTCTTTCCGGCTACAACCATCGTACAGAGGTGAGCTCACCGTTAGGTTGAAATAAGATAAGGAGAATAGATTAAAGACTCAATAATATAATAGGCCGTATAATAGAAATTGTTGTGTTACTTGAAATATTTATATTAAATATTCTATAGCCATTAGGCAAGAGATATTACTACGTTAAATAATTTAAAATATATTCTTTTTATATTTCTAAATAAACCACGTGTCGATTAACTGATCCTGTGGAACCCTCCTGATCCCCAGACTATAATAGAGAATTAGTAATCCATACATATATATATATATTTTACAAACAAAAGATAAAATAAAATATAAATTTCAACAATATCAAATGTTACATTGATGTATATAAATTTACGTCTCATGGAAATATTCAATACATATGAATGTGATGAGGGCTGGTTCGGTAGAAAGCATATACTGGTAATCGGAGATTTACTACAACTCCCTCCAGTTCGCGAAGGTCCTTGTTACCTGCAAATGTCTGGCGATCAAGTACAAAAGTTTCTAGGTTGCTTAGCAGGTCACTATTTATGGTCTTTATTCAAATACAAAGTACTAACGATAAATATGCGTCAAAAAGTCGATGAAACATACAGTCAACTATTATCGAGAATTCGTTTTGGCACACTGTTGACTTCAGATATGCAATTGTTGCAAACGAGACAACTAAAATTCAAGTCGTCAAGTCATTCAATGAAACTTGATGAATTATGTGAATACATCAATCATTTGCCTGCTGACACGGTTTGCTTATTACCTACATGCCACATGTGTGATACTCTTAACAGTGCAATGCTTGAAAAAATTGAATCTGAAAAGATCGAGCTTATTGCTCAGGACCAGCTGAATTGCTCTAAATTTTTGAAAACTAAAGTAACGAAATTATTAAATAAATACGAAGAAGATCATTCCCGAACTGCTGGTTTGGCCAAAAGTATAACAATAAAAATTGGAACGAGAATTATGATTCAAAAAATTAAATCTTGTGGTATCGGCGCACTGATTCGGTCACTATTAAAACCATTTACTAAAGCTATTTTAACTAGCAAAATAGCTTTAGTAAATGGTTTTAATAGTGACCGAATCAGTGCGCCGATACCACAAGATTTAATTTTTTGAAGTCACTCTCCAACCGACTCGTCGTCTGCACGTTCAAAGTGCGTTATTGATTTTAAAGCAGTGCAGTTTTTAATTTATTCTTTCCTTGATAAAGGTCGGAATTACGACCGAAACGTTGGAAATTTTAATGTTATTTTAACTAGCAAAATAGCTTTAGTAAATGGTTTTAATAGTGACCGAATCAGTAGGAACATCGACGTCACTTTAGGACTCGTTAACGGTACTATTGGAACAATTGTTTCTGTCACTCGATCTATTGACAAAAAAGATGATATCGACAAAATAACCATTGTCCTTCCAGGAGGCAAAGAATCCGCTATAGAAAGAGTTTCCGTTAAATTTGAAGTAATGGAAAGGGTGTTCGTTGTTAGAAAACAATTTCCCATATGTCTTAGCTATGGTATCACTATACACAAAAGTCAAGGCTTGAGTTTGGCAAATGCTATCATTGACGCTGGCAACAGTGTGTTTTCTACTGGGCAAGTTTATGTGGCTCTCTCAAGAATCACTACTTTGGAAGGACTTCACTTGATTAACTTTGACCCGCAATCTGTTGCAGCTAGTGAATCGGCAATTCTTGAATATAACAAATTAGGGGCCACTCATGATCTGCCACTTCCCAGTAACGAAATTCGAAACATTAAACATAAACAAATCACAGACAATTTGTGGGCCGTGCCCAAAGGAGTGCTAGCCCATCAAATTCCCATTGAGGATAATGCTGAAGATTGTATAGAAATTCGTGGATTACCTAACACTGATCAAATATCAAGTTATGCAAATGCCATCATGCAATGTATTGTACAATGTTATGTAATCAAAACAGAATTATTAGAGTTTACAGAGTTTCACGAAATTCGAGATTTCATAAATGATTACTCGGATCAACATAAAAAATTGACTACTTTGAATATTAGAAGTTTTATAGGAGGCAAATTTTTGCAAAAAGTTCAACAAGACGCATCTGAATTTCTTTTAGCATTATGCAATAATTTACAAGGGCTCCGAAAAATAGTTCAATTTGAAATGACAACATCTGTACAGTGCAGAAAATGTCCTCATAAAGAAACAACCACTAACAGGCATTATATTCTCCCCTTGCCAGTTAAAGAAATGTGTTTAAAGTCAAAGAAAGGTTCACCTTTACAAGATTATGTTAATATTGCTTTACCGATTGGTTGGAAATCGAGTTCGCAAAAACCGTGTAAACAATGTTCTGAGCAAATGCTCACTAAAATTGAAATTACTACTCCGCCAAAAATTATTATAATGCAACTATTGTTGTTCTCTTGTGATGAAAATGGCGACATTATTAAAGAAATTAATTGTAAAATTACAGCTGCTCCACAATCGATATCAATATGTAATAAAAAATATAAATTACTAAGTGCCGTATTTCACAACGGTCTTCATCCTCAGAGCGGTTCATATTCATGCATGATACGTGATGGTACATCAGCATGGAAATGTATTAACAACAACAAAATTAATCAAACGAAGTGGCCTCGTAACGCAACAAATGTGTATATTCTTTTTTTGCAACGTCAAAACTGAAAATAAAACAATCCAATTGTCATGAAATTTTGCAGGCGAGCGTAGTACGGATGACAATACAACATTTTAAAAACCAAATAACCCTGAGGGAGTGAAAAAAGCATCCACGCAGCAAAAAACATTAAATATAATCCATAACCAGAAATCCAAACGACTTGAAATCAGTCTCTCGCGGTTTAACGAAAAAGTCAAAAAGCCGCTGTGTTCGGGGCGCTAGTCGTATATGCTCTAACATGAAGGAGATAGGGTAGATGTACCGTTTGTGCCACGGCGAAAAATGGATTTCTAATATTTTTTAACTTTATTAATTCTTTAACGATTTCTCTAGTTAATGGTAACTTAGACATTAATAGTAAAGATACTGCAAAATTTAATAAAGCTTTTAGTTTCCTGATTTGAAGTACAATTTTAAAGATAATTACGATGAAAGTCACTGAAATCCTAAAAGTGGCCACAAATGGTGCATCTACCTTTTATATTATTATGACGTGACGCTCGTATGCACCGATCTTAAGATGGCCATGGCTCCGACATTGCTTTGTCGAATGTTTCCAAGGCATCTAGGCTAGCTTCACAGAACAGCTAGAAAACAGAAATAGCTGATCATGACATCAGAGGAGATGGAGACGGACGAAATAACTGTAAGTAATAAAAAAAACTCTACTATTATTCATATACTCCAAGCAGAGTTGCACTTTGCCTACGGTTACTATCAGTGGACCTAGACTAGAAGTGTATAATAACAAGTTATACAACAAGAAGATATTAGACACGTTGAAGCATATTGTAACCTGTAACGCCAACGATCAGAAATATGAAACACATCTGAGTAAGAATAAGCTTCAACGTGACTAATATTTTCTGGATGAATTAGTTGTTATACAGTTACGGTCTATGTCCACTGATACTTAACGAATGGCTTTCTTCAATCAAACGCCGCTTTTATAAACATTGGATAATCGTTTTTGTAAATTAATTATTTATTAATTTTTGTAGAAAGAACAGGAGGACACCCTTCTTAATGGTAAGTTTAAAAAACGACAAACATACACTAGAATTAAATAAATAAAATAATTTTTTTATATATACATTTGTTCAAATATATTTTTCCAGACTCGCATGATGCTGCGATACTGCAAGCAGCATCCAAAATTGCAAGTGAACAGCCTGTAGAAAACGGTATTAATTCTTAACACTTAAAATTGTTACTTTACTTACAATTAGATATTTTTAAATCTATTAACAATGTAAAAAAAAATCACATTTGCAGAAAACGGAGAAGAACAGCAAAGGCCGCGGCTTGCAGCCCTCTATACAATGCCGCCGCCACCACCACCATCCCGTCCACCGCTCCAGCTAACGCAGGGCCCAGCCGCGGCATATGGTATTATTCCAAAATACTTTAATTAAATACCTACTAACGTTTTAACAAAATAAAAATTGTTTGATTCAGCTTATAACAAGGGAGGGCGAACATTTTTATCATCGCGTGCTAAAAATATAAAAAAAAAACGAATTGCTCACGTTAAATAATTGCAGGAGGATACACAACGAAGCGGCACGAGCGGAGCGGCCAGAGAGTGCGTGCCCAAAAGCAACAATGGGCCACCCTCCAGTAGGGGTGTGCGGGTACCCGACTTTTCGGGCTCGGGTCGGGTCGGGTAAAGTCGGGCGGGCTCGGGCGGGGGCCCGGGACAGACGGGCCTACGGGTAGTCCGACTGGTGTCGTGTAGCCCGATTATGTCGCGTAGCCCGATTATTTCGGGTAGCCCGATTATGTCGGGTAGCTCGATTAATTCGGGTAGCCCGATTGTATCGGGTAGCCCGATTATGTCGGGTAGCTCGATTAATTCGGGTAACGCGGTGCATGATAAGTTAATATACATATTCAGCTTTTTTAAACAACCGAGTACTCGGCATGTACAAAATCTTTATCTATATGAAACTTTAGAATAAGATAATTTTCACTTGAAAAAATAATGCTTCTAACGGATTTATTCAAAATGACCTTCACTCGATACCTACAACCTGTATATTAATTTTGTATATAAGGTGCATAAGTTGAATTTTTACTTAAGGGGAATTCTCACGTAACAGCCCTCAAAAGTAAGTGATGTCTATGTATCTTTTTCTTTTAAAAAACTATTGTTAATAATACATTAAACTTCCTTTTTTCAATATGGCAGTACTAAATACATGTTTAAAAACGCATATTATCTGGATATTTCATAGTACTTAAGAAAACTATACAAGCGTATGAATAAACTTTTTAACGTATTTATTTTAAATTTGCATGTAAAAAACAAAGTTGTTCCACATTTTCCGGAATTAACTTTGTCCTTGTATTTGTGACGATATTTCCGGAACAGGAGAATAACCGTT